>CAJVRI010000545.1:4800000-6000000 GCA_911649635.1 Poeciliopsis gracilis
TTTCGGAGAGAACAGGCGTTTCTTAAAGAGACAAAGCCCCAGTTTCAACTTTTTACATAATATTTGACAAATGCAGGATTTTTATAGCAACTGAATGTAACAGTTACTTGATTGTGCTACAAAATGGCTCTATATGCCTGAAAAGTACATGGTACTGCCCCTTTAATAAAAGTTTTGTTGTTGGTTTTTTTCTTTCTTTTGTATATCTCATCACAATAACACGCTTATCACTTCACACTGCTCCAGGGTCTGGAGGAGTATTGCACGCTGATCGACAGCTCCTCGTCCTTCAGAGCCTACAGAGCTGCTCTCGCTGAGGTGGAGCCCCCCTGCATCCCGTACTTGTGAGTAAACTTTCCTGCTCAGACTTAAACAGATCTGCTGCCGCTCAACTCAGCCTGACTTTGTTGTTTTATCTGATTTCTCCTCCTCCTTCATCCATCCTTCCTGCAGAGGCCTCATCCTCCAGGACCTGACCTTCGTCCACCTGGGGAACCCCGACCTCATTGACGGGAAGGTCAATTTCTCCAAACGCTGGCAGCAGTTCAATATTCTGGACAGCATGCGGCGCTTCCAACAAGTGTAAGACTGGTTGCTGTGGTTACACCCTTCTAATTCTCCCCCAATCATTTTATGTGAATTTTTAGGCAAAAACTAAAACAAGTGCATAATTTTAAAGTTGACTAAAAAAACTGGTCTTAAACTTAAAGTTTTAAGATTTTAGTAGTTTAAGATTTAATGATGATCATCACAGAAAACTTTTATCTGTGCAGTCCATGAATCTGGCCTTTGTATTAGAGTTAAGTATAGTTATAGTATAGAAGAAAGCCTTTGTTGAAAGAAAACTGTAAGAAATCCCATTTATAGATTGGAACAAACCATGTAGGTAGCAGAGAAAGAATTTCAAAGAATATAGAATTATTTTAATAACCAGATCAATACCGTTTTTGTCTGGATACGACCAAATTACATTATTGCGAAACAATGTTTAATATTTATCAAATAGTTGACTCAAATACAAACAATATTTTTTCATATTGTAACAATTTAATAGTTTTCTCAATATATTCTGCAACAATAGCAGAGTTTGGCACCCCTGATGTTAGAATGATCTAGTCAAAGTTTAGACCTAGGTCAAAGATGTTGTTTTCCCTTGTTTTGACCTCAGGCATTACGAGCTGAAGCGCAACGAGGAAATCATCTCTTTCTTCAACGACTTCAGCGATCACCTGGCGGAGGAGGCGCTGTGGGAGCTGTCCCAGAAGATCAAACCCCGAGTCATGAACCGCACCAAGACCGACCGCGGGGAGAAGACCTAGGGTTCCCCTACCCCACGCAGGCCTTCAACACTGACCTTCAACTGTGCTTCATGACACTAACTCCACTTTATTACACACTAAAAGAACGACGCAAAGAAGCTAACGGGAGACTCGCTCGCGAGGAATCCAGAACAAACTGCAGCAACTGAAATGTCACTGAGGTTTACAAAGAGCCCAGCCGCTCTGGGAGATTATAATTTGGGATTACTGTTGCTCTGACTTGGTAGTGGAAGAGCGAGGAGTCAGAGCAGACAGTGGGAAGGTGGAGAGACGCTACGGAAATTACCAAAGTCCGCTCCTTGGACTCTTTGTTTTAGAGTGGAGCTGTCACGTGTGAGAGAACAATTTGAATGGTCCATATCCCCCCCCCCCACTTCGTTCCTTATGTATGTGCCATTTGCTGGTCACCTTCTACAACACTAACAAGTCCTCAACCAGCAGAAGCTCAGGAGCAAACCTGCCGCGAACTGTGAGGTGCACACGCAGGCTGCCGACTGAGAATCTGCTGCAACTGAACCGAAAGGGCAGGACGACCCCTCCGGACCGGAATCGGTTTGTTTTGAAACTTTTTTTTTTTTTTTGTGTAAGAATCATGTATGGTTATGACATGTATTATATACAGTGCTCCTTTTGTTCTTAAAAAGGACGTTTATGCTTATGAGAAGAGCTTAGCTTCTCCTAAGTGCCGTATGTATGTGCACTAAAAAAAACCGAAAGAAAAAAAAAAAAGCAAGGCAAAAACACAAAAAAGATGCTGTGATCTATGTACATCATACTGAATCATGGAGTGCCGTGTTTCCAAGTGTAGAGAACCACGAAGCAATCGCAATCATGTCCCAGTCATGTCGGTGTGTGAGAGTGTGTGTCTGTGAGAAGTCCTCTGTGACGTGTGTGTGTGCATGTGTGTGTCACTCCATGTGCTATAGGAAGTCATTGGAATCCTTTTTGGGATAATAATCACATAAACCCTCAACCCCCCAACCCCGCCCCAACACATCACACTGTGCTCTCAAACTCCAATAAAACAAAAAGCTCTGTTTATATTAAAACCGCGGCTGCAGAGGTTTCTTTGGTTTCTTAAATGAAGACATGTAAATCATTCAAAAGAAGTTTCATTTATTGATGTACACTGTTCATAAAGTGAAAAAAAAAGTTAAGGCATAGACTTGGCAGAATATGAGCAAATGCTTTCAAACTGGGAGGTTTTTTTCCACCCATTTGCCTTGCAAAAGTATTCATACCCCTTAAATGTATCTACAAGTACAAATGTATTCTAAAAGGATCGTATGCGATCAACAAAATTGTGGATAATTTTATCCACAACCAATGTCTTTACCATCTTAGAATATCTAAATACAGATTTTTGCTCTCCATAATGTTTTAATGTTCTCTAACAAACCTCAAGAGGCCTTCACAGACCAGTTAAGACTTTCATACAATTACAAACCAGTGGACCATTTCCTTGGGCAACTGGTTGCACTGGATTTTATTTACTTAAGAGTAAATATGGTTGAATACAAAACCTGTCAGATTTTGTATTAGGTTTGAAAGCCACATATAATTTTTCTTTCGCTACACTATGCGCTGTTTAGTCCATCAGTTTGTAATCTGGCAAAACGCAGGTAAGTTGAATAAGTATGAATACTTTTGCACTGTAAGAAGCTATTGCAAACTAGAACAGGTACGTCAACATAACCATGTTATTTTGTATTAATTTACTTTAAATATACTACCCTAACAGTAGCAAAGAAGTTGCCTGCATGGTCACAATTAAAAGTGCAAAAGCATAACTAAAAAAAAATAAAATAAAATAACATGTTCTTATTAATAATTATAGGACCTGGTTTAGTAACTGCTTATTTACCCATTTTAAAAATCAAAACAAAGTAGCCTATGGGAACACTGGTTACTTCCATACATTGTAAGAACTCTGTTAATAACTACAGTAAAATAAGATCTTGAACCTGCAACACTGACATTACCCTAAACTGCAGAGTGTGTAACATTCCAGCACAGTAACGTCAGTTCACGCTGCAGCTCCACGTTCTGGACCTATCTGTTCCCGTTCACGCATACACACAAACACACATCCACCCACCCACCCACCCACACGTCTACAGTCGCTCCGATTCAGTGGGGCCGACTGCTAGGCTCCAGCAGGACCCTCTTAATTGGAGGGTTGGTGGATCCGTTCTGCAGGTCGCTCTGCTCTGAGGTCAGCCTTTTGCAGGCTCGGCCATGGCTGTTGATGTTTCCCCGCTGCCACTTGCAAATGTCACCATTCAGAATATCTTGGATGTGCTGCACAATCAGGTTGATGGCAACTAAATGACAAATTTGGAAGTTATTAACGCTGCTATCGATCTTTGTAATACTGAATATAAGTCGGGATTTTTTTTTTTTTTTAAAGATTACTCACCCATATTGTCAACCCCTCTCGGAATGATGACATCTGCATACTTTTTAGTCTAAAACACAATAAAAGTACATAGAAATCTAGTTGGAAAATATACAGAGCATCCTCAACGATGACTACTGTACTTACAGGCAGGCAAAACTCCTCAAACGCAGGCTTTACAAATGTTGTGTACTGATTCAGAATCTGCTCCAGGTCCCTCCCTCTGTTCATGTCTCTCAGCACTACGAGAAATAAGGTTGCTTGAAATAGAAAGGAAACCTTGCAAATACGTGCGATCGGCACTCGAGTACCTCTTCGAGACAACCTGACGTCTGAATCCGTGTCCACGAAGAGCTTCATGTGGAACATCTCGCGCACTTTCTGGGGGTAGAAAACAAGGATCCCTTCAAAGAGGACAACGTCCGCTGGGTAAACTGTGATCCTGTCTTCCAACCTGCAAACAAACAAACACTCCTGTGTCTCAGGACACAAGGGAATGCGGCGGTTTTTCGTCACCACTTCACAACTATAATGTGTTTTTGTTTCAACCTGGAATGGGTGACGAAGTCGTATGTTGGCACCTCGACCGGCCGACCCTCTGCAATGTCCTTCAAGGTTCTGTACATCAACTCGTTATCGAACGCCTCTGCAGGGCATTGAAGAAGAAAGTGAGAATTTAAAGAAAAAGCACAATTTTGTGTTTCGACTTGGTATACACTGCTTAGACATGTAAACAGTCTAGAATAAATTCATTTTCCACTACAGCTGATTTTTATTCACAATCACACTTTCAAACGTATCTTTGCTTTGAGCAAAGCTCCTGTAATGGAACAGCAAAAGTGAAAGTCTGGATTTATTTACCAGGGTGATCAAAGTTGTACTGTCCTTTAAGGGCTTTCGCCTTCTGATCTGGAGTCAGCACGTTGTAGAAGCAGTCCTGGCTGACGATGGCCACCTTTCTCTGGCGATGGTCCACCTTGTTCTGCCCCAGAAGCTCCATGATCTTGGCGCAAACTGTAGACTGTAAACAATGCATCCCAATTATCCTACTGTTATCAGCCAGGCCGTTGTAACAACATACCGCAGTTTGTATAGATGTATATATATATTTAATATTAGCAAAGTGTCTTTATTCCGTAATGCATTACGGTAAATAGGCAACAATAAATACTTTGGATAGTTAGGATTCCTGACTGGAAGCGGTTGTTCTTCTTCACTCGTGACCTCGAGTTCAAAGTTTACGACCTGACGTCAATATCGTTACAAACGTGCGCTGTGTTGTATTTTCTTCGAAATATTCAGGGTTGGAAAATGGCTAGCTCAACTTAACAAAAGAGTGTTTTAGCAACGTAATAAAATATTGAACAAGTGGGCGTGACACCTGTTTTGACAGTTTGATGAATGCTAATAGTGATTCCGAGCTAAGATAACCGGTATGCTAACTACGTTTCGAATAGTTTACCTTTCCGCTGGCCGTGCCTCCGCTAACACCGATTAAGAAAGGTCGATGTCTGGGCTTTTCTGCCTCGTCTGTGACTCCAAGTTCTTCCATCGCAGTCAGTCTAACAGTAAAGGGAGCAGAAACGAAAATTGGCAGCGTGTCCGACAGCTAACAGCCCGCAAACAGCGACGGCGGAAACTGCTGTCATTCTCGCGAGAACTGAGGCTATCTGGGTCACTTTGAAAACCGGTGTTCTAATGCAAAACATTTTAGTTCGGTTTGTTCTTTTTTGAGAAACTAAGTTATTGTTTGTTTTTTCCTGAATATGTAGGAGGAAAAATAGTAAACTAAAGCCGACTAAAATTAACAATAAAATAGAACCAAAGGTCTGAGGCAGCTTTTTATAGAAATAAAATACAAGTTAAGGCATATTTGTCATAAGAACAATACAATCGAAAAAAACTGTAACCAAAAACGCACCAGGAGTGTTTCTTGCTTATTCATATGGAATAACCATGCAGTAGATATTTCGGGGGGAGAAAAAACACATTTAAAATGTATTTGTAAAAACTTTTACTTCTCATCTGTTTCCATGGTTTGGTAACTTCTTTTAAAGTATGGTTTGAAACACATTTCCTCTTAACTTTCCTTCGACGCGGTCAAAAAGTTGCGTTCATAGTCAATATAAATACATATACATAGCAGTAGAAAGTGCAAATGCAATTGAGTTAAATCACGTTGTTTCTGGCTCATTTTCTTTCTCTTTGTCAGTTTTCTGTGAGCAGCCTCTGCTCGTTTCCTCCGCGACTATTTCTAAAGCGTCGCTTCCTTCAATCCTCTTCACCGTCTCCCCTTTGGCGGCGAGGATTTCCTCGATGTTTCTGAAACATGAAGCAGAGCAACACGTAACAATGCATTTGTGAGGCGCTGTACAAGGCTCAGAATCTTTATGTCTTCTGTCATGTTTGTTTTGGTGCAAGTCCTGCAGCCCCACCAACCTCTTCCCCTCCAGATCTGAGAACCAGCCCAGGTTGTCGGCGATGATATGGTGGTTGCTGCATCCTTGACAGGTCACTATCACCACCCCTTTCTGGTAGGCCACTTTAGAGATCCTCTGCATGGACCTCGTGGAGCAAACCTGCAGACATGGCACAGCCCGAATCTTCAACACCTGTTACCTAAACGTAATGACGCAGGACCGCATCACACGACTACAGTTTAAGAGGACAGAGCTCGGGAAAACAAGGCAGAAACAAAACCCACAGTCGAATAGTTGTGCTACCTTGCATGTGTAAACAAGCTGATAATGTGTCGACTGGATCTTTCCCAGAGCTTCCTCTCTGGCTGGTGGCGAAGCTGAGAATCCCCTGAAGGAGCTGGGATGAGCAGGTAGGACATGATGGTCCTGTGACGACAGCAGACCCAACCTGGTTCTAACGGTCGGACGGTGAAATGATACACACGGCCTGGATACGAGAACCCGCCTGTGGTAACACCGCGATAAAAGGCTGGCGGGGAGCCTCCCTCTGGGAAACTCTAATAAAGAAAGGCATCTTTGTAGGACTAGCATAATAACTGCTGTTTTCAGAGGGACGGAAAAGAGTTTGAGAACTCAGAAGTTTTTGAGTTTCATCAACCGGGGAGAAATTGACGCGCTTTGATGACATCATCCATCCTTGGTTTTTCAAAATAAGAGCCATGCAATGACGTCAAACACATTAATCTAGATTCTGTCTAGAAGAACAATTTTTCCAGACGTTTTGTTAAAATTACTGCTGACGTATTAAATGTTGCTTAGGAAATTTCTATTTCAACGTTGGGTTTAATTGTCTTTGAACTAGTAATTTTATTACCTGCCAACGACCAATTTTGCTCAGAGAAATGATCAATCAGAAACTTAGCAACGGAGTTTCAGTTTAAAACTGAATTTTCACTGTAAGTGTTCTGTTGACTTTAAGTGAATTGCGCCATAACTTTTCAAAATTTAAAGGGAGAGGCTTCCTGTACACATAGGTGCTGTTGTACAAAACAAACAGCACACACCTATGACAAATCAGTCATAGGTGTGTGTCAGTCATAGGCCATTAATATTATTAATCTTTTAATTAGGCTTATTGCATTAAGTTTCATTGTGAATGAAATGTGTGTGTTTTATATTCTTATTTATATTTATTTGTTTTATGGTTAACATATAGTTTTTAAATATTTTAATTTCTCATTCTATGATTCCAGTTGTCCAAATTCATTTCATTATTATAATATTTTATTCAGTTTAGCATTTTTGTGTGTGTGTGTGTGTAAAGTTGTTGACATGTTCGTTCCTCTGTTGGTTTACTTTTTACATTTATAACACATCCTGTGTCACATTTGGACTGTTGCAAACGTTCTCTATGGATGGATTTGCATCACATGACTATGATTCATATGTATTGTTGGGAGTTATTACAATTACTCGCCTTAGAGGCTATTCAAACACGAACCAAAGAAGCTATGCTTAGTGTGTCTTCAATACATTCTGTCTTATCATGGCAAATCTCTGCTGTAACATCATAAAAATACTCTGGACTTGCGCTCTATGTACACACACTCTCTTGGAACAGAGATTTGACATTGGATTTACTTTCAGTCTTGTTTAGTTTCTGCGACAATACTTTATTGTGAGCGAAAGACTAATTTGATACATAAAGGAGAAAAGATGTTTTATTTTCTGGTTCAGGGAAAGTGAGCAAAGCTAAATATTTCTTTCCGCATAGCACCACCAGGGGGAGACAAACAGATTTTGACATCAACTCCGGTTCCCGAAATTGAAATACTCTTGCAGTTTTAGGTTGTTTCAAATCATGTTTGCATATTACGATCGTCTCTATAAGTGTTATCTTAAGTCCTTAAGTTTTCTACCCACATGGCCAAATGCCAGAAGTAAACAAAAGCATACACAGACCGCAAATGTTAATTGAAATTTTTACTTTTACTTGCTAGAGGTAGAGCTGGAGTTAATGACAAAATAAATGCTAAATTCACTGAGATTACTAAAGCGCTTCCTGCTTAATCCTGTTGAAAAAAAAAGGAGGGTGTTTAGAGGGTTGTTTTAGAGAACCCATACATGATACTGGGAAACTATTGAAGTCCTGAAATTCTGAATTTTTCCTCTGCTGAATTGATAAGATACTGTAGCGTGTGTTTTATTTGGGGATTTCATGGGATAGACTAATAAAAAAGAGCACATAAAGTTGGAGTAAAAGAGCATTCAATCCAACTTTTTTTTTTTTTTTCAAATAAAAAAGTTAATGGAGGGAGCTCAACAAACACGTAAAAAAAGAGGTTGTTTTGATAGGACGAGACAAACATTAATTTTATTATTTTAACCTACATGTAAAGAGCTATGTGTAAATAACACCTAACTCAACCATCTCCATGGTGAGACATGGTGGTGGCAGCATCATGGATCAAGGGAAACTGGTCTTACTCTAAAAGAATAAGACATTAGATGTCTTTTTAAAATTACATTAGATGTGTCTAAAGCAGAGATCATTTAATCTCTGACTACCTTAGACAGACATCTAAAAATGTGAAAAGTAAGTCACAACAGCAAATCAGCCAAGGGACGTTTGTGGACAGAAAGAGTGACGTAAACACTGGCGCCCTCTTTATAGTCGCGCTTTTATTTTGAAGGCGGGGCGCTTGCAGCACTTCCTGTTGCTTTGTGAACACACCGCTGCTCGGCTCGCTCTCGGGTCTTCATGCTGTGCTCTGTTCCTCGGCTGTCCTGCGAGGCTCCGGCCTGGTGTCCGAGCGGCCCCAGTCACTGAGAACCAATAGAGAAATGTGTCACCCGTGTACGGAGGAGGCGAGACACACCAGTGTTAAAACCACAGGTGAGTTTCCCCCCTACCTTCTGCCTTTAGTATGAGTGCTTGTTTTTCCTAGTTAGCCGTTACTGCCGCAGCGCGCTGCCGTGTGGAGTCGGGATGAGACATCGTTTCCCGTCTCTGGTCGACGGGTTGTTGTTCTGGAGAAAGGTCGCTCTTTTTGGTGAAACCCCACCCAATTCTGTCTAACGGGATCATAGCCAGAGTCGGAACGCTCCTGTAATTTATTAGGAATAAAACTAAGAACTCTTTCCAGCTGGAGGCCAGGGAGTTGTTTTGTTATTTTGGCTCAGCCTCACACTGCTGCTTATTCTCGGAGGCTATAAACAGATAAAAAGAAAAGCTTCTGTAATGCATTGTGTCTTTAACGTTGTCAATAAAATAATTAAGTCTTAATCAGACCGAGACTTCATTCTCAGGTCTGGTTTTAATGCTACCATAGAGGTGTAATTAGTTTATTGCCTCAGGCTATTACTATTATTATTATTATGTTAGATATTGCTAGCATATTGAGGGATGTTGTTTAAATAAACTACACATTTAATTATGTAATATATTTGCATTGAGTATTTAATAAATAAATGAGATGATATTAGTTGTTTATTATAAAATGGTGTGAAGAGCTTTAATCAGAAAAGTAGTGAAGAAGCCTATTATAACTCTAGTGGAGCAGCTGACATATACAACTCCAGTTGACAAATCTGCCAATAAGGCAACTATTTGTTGTACACTCCACCAATCCGGTTTATATTGCATAGTGGAGCGATAACGCTGATAGAAAGCTGTTAGAAGTCCAATTTAAAGTAATCTCTGGTCAGACGAGACCAAAGTTTTACTTCTTGGGCTACACACTGAACACGCCTGCAGCACACCCCATCCTCACCCTGAAACATGGCGGTGGCTGCATCATGCTGCGGGGATGTTTCTCTTTAGACTGGCCAGGTCAGAGTTGTTTCTTGAGTCAACAGTCTGTAGAAGAGCCTGTCAATATGTGAGATTTTTGAAAGCTTTGCTGAGGTTAATTCTAATGAAATTGGGATTTTTTTTTTTCTTTTCTATTTTGGAAAATTACTCTGTAAATAATAAGTTAATAATATTAATTTTTCAACATATAATTACAAGCTTTCTAAAGTTTGGATTTTACTCTGTTCCAAGATCTGTGTTATGAGCATCTCTGTGTGTGGGTGTATATGATCTCAGTGGAGCTGTCATAAAAAAAAATGTCAGTCAGAACCACTTTGACCCAGTTAATACAAAATCTTGCATGTTCCATCCAACTCCCTCAGCAGACAGACTCAGGGACTTTTTGCATAGTAAATGAAGGATTTATTGAAACCAACAAGTAAAGATCCACTGCAGTGTCTTTGATTTGCTAAAAATCCGAAGGGCTGTCACAGAAAGATTCAGAGTAATGCTTGAACTTATTATGAATGTAAAGCACAGGGGTTAACATTAACCTGCCTGAAAACTGCTGAACCAAGGGGGAGCGAGAACAAATAACAAATTTATTAAGCTGGTGGTGACTGAAGGGTGTGTTACCTAACTCTGCTAGGCAATGGAGGGGAGGAGGAGGTCTGTTTGGGAGAAACTCTAGTCTGTTCAAACCTTGGAGGCCTGTGTCTGTTCTTTTTTTTGTGGACTATTACAGAGTTTCACAAGGATCTGAGTTTAAAAGCTGCGATAACTCTGTTTAGTAATCAGAAAATGAGATCCTGTGCTCAACAAATCTCTGTTTATGACCCAGATTTTTGTTGTCAGTATCAAGCATCTGTTCGCTTGCAGCAGAAGCCCTTCTTGGTTTTTAAAGCTTATTGTTTCGATATTTTTTCATCGCTTTCCATCTTGATTCCCTTTTAGGCAGCCATGTTAAGTACATGTGAAACCGGTAGAAGAGAGTTAACCAAAATGAACTTGTGCACAGAGAACCCCCAGCCTCTTTCTGGAAATCTGCAGATGTGGCGTCAAGGAGTAAGAAAGCGGTGCCGATGATGCTTTTCGGGTCCTCTGGGTGTTTCCAACCACTTAGTTTGAAGTTGTTGGGCAAAATGTTAACAGTTGCGCTTTACATAAATGAGCTTCAAAGCCTACTGTAAGTGCCAGGAATGTTGGCATTCGTCCGTCTCTCAATCTATGCATTTCTCCAAACCGCATTTCCTGTTCAGCTAGATTGAATCCTGTGCCTTTATGGTTTCCTTGCAAATAGATGTACACCCTTACAGAGGCTGCCAGTTGAACCCTGAACTGACGGAAAAACACTTAAACACAAAGCTAGGCTCTGATATGGAAAATCAGATATAGAACCCAAAACCATTTCCAGTGAAGCCTAAAGGTTGCTCATAAATCCTCCCTCTTGGCATTATTTCTTCAGCATGTTTGTGCTATTGAATGTTAACAATGAAAACTATTTTTGATTAAGATGTTTTCCAGAGGAGATCCCGTTTACCGTAGTTATTTACTTACATGGCATTTTATATAGCATGCAAGAAGACTGACAACACGTGGCATATTGCCATTGTGTTTGAACCTGTGCAATTTTGCAGAGGAGAAATTTACAGAAGAAATTTGGTCTGCAGAGTTTAAAAATGAAGTAGAGACTTAAAGCTAACATTTTAGGTTCTCATTTGTGAAAAACGGCAATGCATTGATTTCCATCTTGCTTAGCAGTATATTATACTATATGCTGCTCTATCATATATATAAAAAAATATGTGATATATTACATCTCAAATTTATTAAGCTGGTGGTGACTGAAGGGTGTGTTAGCTAACACAAAGGAATATTGCTATTCAGATAGTAATATTCAGATATTGCTATCTGAATATTGTCAGATTGCAATAGGTCTCCTCCAGACGAAATCTATTTTTATGTCCCATTTTGTAACAAGCTGACTGTGATAATATCATACATTTTTGTTATAGTTTACATGAACATATCAGTACATTCTTGCAACAGGCCACCGTTTGCATCTTTAATTACAAAGTTTATTTATTCTGGTTCCACCGCTCGCTTTCGTTCCCTTTACCAAGTGTGCGGCATACTGTCAGTGTAAACGTTCCTAATGTTGTGGGCAGTGTCACATGTAGTTATAATCTTAGGATTGCTCTGGAATATGAATCCCATCTGTGTCATAAAATTGGGTTTGTTGTTTAATACCATGTGAATTATCTTATTGAAAGCTATTTTAACAGCTGCTGGGAAGTGAAGCCGAACATAGAAGATTCTGTGACTCCTAATTTGGCTAGAACAGGTTAACAATACTTTTTTGAATGACTTACCAGGCTTATTTAATTTCCCCTTTGGAGCAATGAGGTATTTTTGAACTTGAATAATTTTTGCTTAAATCTTCAGAGTAACTCTGTAACCATTTTGTCTGTTTTTACAAATTAAGAGTAAAACCTTGTTGGTGGTTTGTCTCTCATCTGGTGTAAAGTTGCCTCTGCTTGCTATATAAATAATTAACCACTACTTATTGCAGGACTGCTGGAGTAATATTTTGAATGCTGTTCATATGTATTATGTTACAATTCTTAAAGACAAACCAGAGAGAATCTGAAGAACTAAATCTATCTGCGTACTTTTCTTTTTTATATGCGTCTCTTTATTAAGGTCAAGCAGGTCTTATAAGATGGAAATATTACTTATAATGATGTTAATGACATTGGGAAAGTTAAAATAAATGTACTGTAAGATTTCATTGTTGGCATTTGCATTGGTTGCTCTCTGACAGTCTTGCATTTCTCATTTGCTTAGCAAAGCCTCCTTGTTGTCTTCCAGTCATGAACAGCGGAAAAAGTTTGCTGGTTTTTTTAAGCTGCCATCAGCATGATAAGTTTCATTTCCTTTTTGAATAGAAAATTTTGTCATTTTCTATTGAAACAGTTTCCTGATCGGCATCTTTTCTCAGCTCTGATTTGTCAGTGAATTGACAGAGCTCATCTGAAGGTCCATGTAAATTTCTAAGATGGGAAAGTGGGGTTTTGAATAAAGACAAACGTCCAAAACTTGAACATTATTTCAGAAAAAGAAGCTAATTTTGAAAATTGTCTGAACTTCAGTTTGTCTGCCAGGCACCCATATCTAGTTTGACAATCACTAGCATGTACGTTCTGCATGGAGTGTGAGGATGACAATACATATTTTGTATGTATTAATGCCTAACATTTGTTGATTGCTCATCATGAATCAGAAAATCAAATCTTGCTTTATGTACATAAAAATATGTAGGCTGAACAATCTGAAAAACTTACGGTTGTTCAATGCTGCTGTCCTTCAGATACCCTTCCTTAAAAATTTTACACAATTTCCTGAATTCTTAATGCAACAACTACAACACACTGTGGGAACGTTAAAAAAAAAACAAAAAAACCCTGCTCAGCATGCCAGTGGACTCTTTATTTAAAGTTTCTTTTCTAAATAGCCAGTTTCAGTTTAATAACTCCTTTTTTTCCAGTGAGTTCACAACTTTGCATTATGCTACAGCTATAAATTAATTAATAATTATGATGAAATACCTGGATCTTGGCTAAATGACTTTTGTTCAGGGCGACTGAATAAATGTATCTCCTATTCTCTTGTTATCATAACTCAGCAGACAGCAATATTTGATGTAACAAAATGAACACTTGGCTAATTTGCATATTGTTGCATACTGCACATTGTTGAAGAGCAGAAGAAGTTACATGATTGTTACATGATACATAATTATATGGCAAAAAGTTTTATGTTTGAAGTAGGAGACGCATATGAAGATGTTTCTATGAGTAAGCCAGTCACAATAAGCAATTAATCAATTAAACGCCTGATAAATAAAATAGTAATTTTCATTTCCACTTTATTTATTGGTTTCAATTATGTTTTATTTTGGATGTTTGAAATATTCCATGTCCAGTGCTTAGTGTTCTGTACAAATTCATCTTTAAGAAGAAAATGCATTATTATGCCATTACCAATATATTACTTGAAAATGATCCTATTTCTATATCAACAATATGATAATGTTCTATATGTTGTGGAAAGCTAGGGCTGAGATTCATTTCCCTGAAAAGGTTTTCAATTTTGGAGGAACAAATTGTGCATTTCCTCTAAGCCGTAACAAATACAAATAAGTGACGTTTTTGTTTTTCTGCTTTTACAGATAAACCATCATGATTCCCATCACAGAGCTTCGGTACTTTGCTGACACCCAGCCGACATACCGCATCCTGAAGCCATGGTGGGATGTTTTCACCGACTACATCTCAATCATCATGCTGATGATTGCGGTGTTCGGCGGGACGCTTCAGGTCACGCAGGACAAGATGATCTGCCTGCCTTGCAAGTGGATCCTCAACGACACTTGCGATGCCATGCCAAATGCGACAGGCGCCTATGCTCCAGTGCCCAAAGGCATTCAATACGACCTGGATCGACACCAGTACAACTATGTCGACGCCGTCTGCTATGAGAACAAGCTGCACTGGTTTGCTAAGTATTTCCCTTATCTGGTGCTGCTCCACACTCTCATCTTCCTGGCCTGCAGCAACTTCTGGTTCAAATTCCCACGCACGAGCTCCAAACTGGAACACTTTGTCTCCATCCTCCTCAAGTGCTTCGATTCGCCGTGGACAACAAGGGCTTTGTCTGAAACCGTGGTGGAGGAGAGCGACCCCAAACCGGTGGGGAAAACGAACGGCTCCATGGATAAGAAGGCGTCGAGCGTGAGCGAGGACGTCGAGGCCAGCATTCCCATGCTCCAGCGGACAAAGTCCAGGATCGAGCAGGGGATCGTGGATCGCTCTGAAACTGGGGTTTTGGACAAAAAGGAAGGGGAGCAGGCCAAGGCGCTTTTTGAGAAAGTGAAGAAGTTCAGGATTCACGTTGAGGAAGGCGACATAGTCTACCGCCTTTACATTCGCCAGACCATCATCAAAGTAATCAAGTTCATACTGATCATTAGCTACACAGGCTATTATGTAAGCTGCATCAAGTTCAGTGTGGTGTGCTCCGTGAACATGGAGAAACTGACCGGGTACCGTCTGTTTCATTGTGCACATCCATTGGCGACACTTTTCAAGATCTTGGCCTGTTTTTACATCAGCCTGGTTATAGTTTACGGTCTCATCTGCATGTACACGCTCTGTTGGATGGTGAGACGCTCCCTCAAGCGCTACTCCTTTGAGTCGATCCGCGAGGAGAGCAGTTACAGTGACATCCCTGACCTCAAGAACGACTTTGCCTTCATGCTGCACATGATAGATCAGTATGACCCGCTGTACTCCAAGCGCTTTGCCGTGTTCCTGTCAGAGGTCAGCGAGAACAAGCTGAGGCAGCTGAACCTCAACAACGAGTGGACGTTAGAGAAGCTGAGGCAGCGAATCACCAAGAACTCCCAGGAGAAACTGGAGCTTCACCTCTTCATGCTCAGCGGTATCCCCGACACGGTGTTTGATCTGGTGGAGCTGGAGGTCCTGAAGCTGGAGCTGATCCCGGACGTGACGATACCCCCCATCATCGCCCAGCTCACCAACCTGAGGGAGATGTGGCTTTACCACACTCCAGCTAAAATCGAAGCTCCGGCTCTGGCTTTCTTAAGGGAGAATCTCAAGTCTCTCCACATCAAGTTCACAGATATTAAGGAGATCCCATTGTGGATCTATAGCCTGAAGAACCTCAGCGAGCTGCACCTGACCGGGAACCTGAGCGCTGAGAACAATCGCTTCATCGTGATTGACGGGCTCCGGGAGCTCAAGAGCCTGAAAGTGCTGCGTCTGAAAAGCAACCTGACCAAGCTTCCTCAGGTGGTGACCGACGTGGGCGTGCACCTGCAGAAGCTGTCCATTAACAACGAGGGCACCAAGCTGATGGTGCTCAACAGCCTCAAGAAGATGGTCAACCTGACAGAGCTCGAGCTCATTCGCTGTGACCTCGAGCGCATCCCGCACTCCATCTTCAGCTTGCACAACTTGCAGGAGATCGACCTGAAGGACAACAACCTGAAGACGATAGAGGAGATCATCAGCTTCCAGCACCTGTACCGCCTCGTGTGCCTGAAGCTCTGGTACAACCAGATCGCCTACATCCCCATCCAGATCGGCACGCTCACCAACCTGGAGAGGCTCTACCTGAACAGGAACAAGATCGAGAAGATTCCCAGCCAGCTCTTCTTCTGTCGCAAGCTGCGCTTCCTGGATCTGAGCCACAACAATCTGACGAGCATCCACCCGGACATCGGCTTCCTCCAAAACCTGCAGTATTTCGCTGTGACAGCAAACAGGGTAAGAAGCTGAAACATTCCTATATATCCAATTTAAGGTTTTGTGTAAAGTTACTTGCTATCAAAGTTTTCAGCAGTTTCCCTTTCAGTTTTTAAATGACAATTATGCAGATGAACCTGACCCAGAGAGAGTGAGGAACTGTGATTAAGGACATTATTTTTCCTTCATCACTTTGGTTGTTTTCTGAACTTTCACAAACGTTCAGAATGAAGAAATCAGTCTCGTAGAACCTGTGAAAGCCATTTCTGACACTTTACGACTCCAGCGAACCACAGTGAGAACCATTATCCAGAAGTGGAGAAAACAAATGAAGTAGTAAACCTTCCCAGGAGAGGTTGGCCTTCAAAAACAATTTGAACAGCAAATAAATGACTCATTCAGGGGACACAATATAACTCAGAACAATATCTAAATCACTTGAGACCTCAAGTTATTTTGTGGAGGTTAGACTTCATGATTCAAAAACAAGAAAGAGACTGGGCAAAAATGGTCTTCATTGGAGACTTCCAATGCCAAAGCCACTGTCGAGCAAAAAGAAAACAAAAGACCCATTTCATATTTGCCATAGTCCATATTGATGATCATTATTAGTCCAAGGTAAACATTTCTTGGACTAATGACACAAATATGGACTATTTTGAAAGGTGTGCTTCCAGTTACATTGGATTTAAAACTAAGACAGAATTTCAGCAAAAGGAACGACGGCTGAAGTGTGATGATCGGGGGTGACTTTGCTTTTTCCAAGTTTGCCAGCCTAATGTACATTATGGAACCATGAATGCTGCTCACTAGCAGAAAATCCTGAAGAAAATACAGAGAAAACACTTACAATACACACCAGGACAATTTATGCTAGCAGACAATCAAGTCAACCTCTGTATGGCTGAAAAAAAGCAGAATTAATCATTAAATTAAATGATCATTTCTGGTCTGAAACTTGTAGGTAAGATGCAACCCCGTCATCATTGTTTTTTTCCTGTCATTTTGCCCATGGTGTCCCATATGATATATGAATCGTTTGATTTAAAAATGTAACTCGCTAAAATGCAGTTACAGAATTCAGATAAAAAAAAAAAAAGAAAAAAGATCTGATTCCTTCTCAAGAAATGCTGCTTTGAGCTCCGCGTGCAAAACAACATGGTGTGTTTTCAGTTAACACTACTATTACTGCTGTTTTACTGCGCTGGCTCGAGTGGCTTCTTGCTGAAAATAACCTCCAGCAGGTCTGCGAGCAGCCACGAATAGCTCAGGACCAATCCTTTGTACTTCTTCTTTTAGTTTGTTTACACTTTCAGAATATTACTCGGTGCAAGTAGGCTTTAACGGTGAAGGTCGTGGTGATGCCATCTATTCTAGCTGTGATTTGTATGAAGTTAAATAGGAGAATCAACTTCTTGGAGCAATCAGAACATTATAAATACAAATATATATCACTGGATTTATTTTTTAGGTCTTGTTTTGGTTGGGATTGACATGCTTAATGAGACTTCAAAGAGGCAGGCTGCATTTTAAGGAGCCTTTTATCTTGTTTTGACAGTGCCTGTGTTCCTGTCTGGTTTGTGTTTCATTCTGACATGAAGTAGAAGCAGCTGGCTTTTTTTGTGTATTATTATTGCTTACTAATGTAATCACTGCTTTGCAAAAGTATTTACACCCCTTGAGGTGCTCAGATTATATGAATTCTCACGGGGATTATACGGGCTAATCCATCACATGTCAAGATGGGCCAGAAATTTAACAGCTTTTCCAAGATGCAAAAGTTAATGTTTGTATTTGGATGCAATGGTAAAATAGGTAAGTATTTGTCTGTTAAAGCGAGGTTAAATCTACAGTTTTTGGCTGTAAATTTTACAGTTACATAAACTAGCTCTGGACAATAAATCAGCATCTGTAGAAAGTACATTAATAAAATGTTCAGTAATCAGAACTGCACAGTATTCTGGGGGATGTAGACAGAGTTCAATGAAATATGTGGATTGTTTTTCCTAGTCAAAGCTTGGTCTGGGCCAACTGGAAATGGGTTTTGGGCCTCTTGTGGCCCTCGGGCCACCATTTGAAGAGCCTTGTTATGAACCAACTCAGTGTAGTGCGTAGTTTTGAACTCATTTTGTTTTACAAATGAGACTTAAAAAGTTTGACAACCCTGAAATGAAGTTTTGCTTGTAAAACTGAAACTTCTGCAAGTTTCAGGTTGCTTAAATATGGAAATCTTAAGACAATAACGGTGCAATATCAAAAATACATTAAAACAATGTATAATCATAGTCATGCATAGTCCTTGTGTCTCAGTTGTGTTGTACTTTTCACATTTTAAGCATTTGCATTTGCTGTAACACAACAGAGTATAAAAACTTTCAAGCAAAGCCTTCCTGTTACTCGTCTTGCAACAGCTTTTTTATTCTCTCTGTTTCAGATTGAGACTTTGCCCCCAGAGCTGTTTCAGTGCAAGAAACTCCGCACTCTGAATCTGGGGAACAACTGCTTGCAGACGCTGCCATCGCGCTTCGGGGAACTCACCGGGCTGACCCAGCTGGAGCTGAGGGGCAACCGTCTCGAGTGCCTCCCGGTGGAGCTCGGCGAGTGCCGGCTGCTGAAGAAGAGCGGCCTGGTGGTGGAGGAAGACCTGTTCAACACGCTGCCGACGGAAGTCAAGGAGCATCTGTGGAGGGCCGATAAGGAGCAGGTTTAGCCAAAACATAAATACTGGTGGGTAATTTAAAGAGGCTTGTTGAAGCCAGGACAACCTTAAATAGAGACGCAGCTGCATTGGCCGTGAAGGCAAAAGCAAACTGACAGCTTGTCTGTTTCAGGAGCAGACAGGATCATACAACTAAGAACGTGGGACATCCACACATACGATTTATTAGTAAGCTTTTCTTGATTGTGAAGTTGCCGAGAATCTGGAAGCTGCTGTTAAATATGCATGCCACAGTGGGATCATTCTGAAGCAAAACTTGTTCATCGGACGACTTTGCACGACTCAGCTCTGCCAATGAGCTAACTGTGCTCTTTTTAACCGAGCACAGGGTACTTGCACAAATGAATCATGTTTAACGCTGAATTCGCCCATCCTTCCTCCTCTGGACTTCATATCTCGGAGGAACCTGTGTTTTTGCAGTTATCAAGCCAACTGTTTCTCCACTCAAACCTAATGTAGTCAGGCACGAATTTATTTTCTTTTCCATCCGTCTCTTTAATCTCATTATGCTTTGATGCACCTTCTTATGGGCACAAAATGACTGACCACGAATGAATCATCACACAGGTAATCTCGCAGCTTCGGCCTTAATTCTGAGAAAGCCGCTGGAAATGATTGCAAAAAAATTAAGAACAAACTCTACATCTAAAAACAGCCTGCAGTTATAAATTATCTCATCGGCTCGTGTGGCAAGCTGTAACGTGCACAGGAAGAAGTGGAAGTGGCTTCAGCATTTGTCTTCTGCTCTGTTCTTTTCATCACCAAGTATTATTTTTGCTTCGATGTGCAACAAGGAATCAAACACTATAAACATTTTGTTAACGCTTGACTTCATTTGAAGGCAAAGTATTATGACTGAAGATTGAACCAGAGGTGGGTTCAGAAATACAGTTTCAGCAAATAAAAGAACCGCCCACTGAACACTTCCTGCGAACCTCTGGAACATGTACACTTAGTCAGATAATTAAAGTGACCTTTGTTCATTTCAGAACCTATTTTACTTTAAAGAATGAAATGTAACTCTAATGTACTCTAAGTCACATTATGGCACCAACTGTTCAGCTCCATTTGTTTTCAGATTAACATATTCAATGTCATGAAACCTTATTTCCCCCCTTACAGAATTCTTTTGTTTTTGTAAGATTGTCAAAGAAATTTTAATACCAGACAAATATCGACCAAGTAAATGCAAAAAACTGCTTTCAAACAGGGATTTAATGATTTATTAAGAAAAAAAGTTATTAAAAACTAACATGGGCCTGTAATTAACTGTGACTGAGCATTTATTGGATTACTTTCACTTGTCCCAAATTAAGTAGAACCTGTTTGACAACATGAAGTAGGTTAGAAGAGCTGAAAAGGCAGCACAATACCCTATTTGAAAAAAATTCAAGATTAAGAAATAAAGTCCTTGATATTTATGTGAAAAGGTTCACAATTCTTTTTAAGGATTTAGAACTATGAAACCCTAACTTTAGATATTATCCATATTATCAGATGTATTTGATGATCAGAAACCTTTAAATATGTTTAAAACACATAAACTGAAGAAATCTTTAAGGGCGAAAAAAAAAACTTTTTCCTGCCAATATATGCCAATCATGCAAACCATAAGCGTCATGGAAACTACTCGCCATATTGATTCACTCCTGATTCAGAATTGATTCACAATTCTGAATCAGGAGATCTTGGAAAGTTAATTTTAGAAGCATGTTGGATGTGAATCAGTCTGAAAGAGAGAGGAGTCGTCTGCAGGCTTTCGCTGTATAGTCACCATGCTTCATGGAAAGAAGTAGACATTTGTTACTAATGTGTTTATTCGTTCACGATGCCGCCGAGGACAAACAGGAAATTGCAAAACGAAGGGAACTAGTTTCGACCGGATTCCACAAGGGAAGCAGGTTTTTTGTTGACTAGGATCGGAGAGTGAGCTATATCTACCTTCCATGCTCCAAATTAGTGCAGCATGCCTTGTCTGCTTGAAACACTTTTCTTGTTTAGACCTGGGATTTAATAGCATCATGTGGAGCAAATGTCTTACGTCTACTCCTGCCAAATGTCTCTTATTGCTAATGTAGCCTTAGTTTTTTACTGGCTATATCCTGTTAATGATCACAAACATCGTCAGGGCTTTTTCTGTTGTGTTGTAAAATGTATAGCTCAAATATTTAATGCTTTTTTCGAATTTTTTACAGCTGTTTGTCTTTTGATTTGAGCTTTTTAAAGGTACAGTAGGAGACAGGAATGGGCTGGTAGAAAACTTTCCCAGGATGTAACCTTGTGCAAAACAAATAACATAATTTCTTTTATTTAAAACAGAAAAGTAACGCTTTCTGCTATTGGTACAACATTATAAAGACCAAGATATGGCTAAGCTATGCGATTGTTATTTATGACATACATTTATTTTATAGGCTAAAGCAAAAAACATAGAATACCCACAAAAAAAAAATAGTTTAGAAAAGTAGTTATCTCTGTGTTTGTTGCCTTCTTTCAGGCAGCTGATTGGCAGTGCCCAGCAGCGTGTGACCGATAGAAGCAAAGATCACACTAAAGTAAAATTTCTTGAAACCAAAGGAATGACTTGACTGAAGATTACAGCCGGTTTGAAGTTGTAACTTTTTAAAACCTTTGTGCAGTCATAGATACTTGGAGATTCCTCAGCAATATCAGCATAATTTCTGCAGAAACCTCATTATTGTGATTTCTAGCAAAATAGGGAGTAAGTATTCAACAGCCTGTATTGATCTGATAAGTTGAACTGGGTTGATTTTACTAATTTATGTATTTGATGTTGTTGTTGCTTGTGACAGTGATACGCCGCAGGATTATTTGGTTTCTAACTGAAACAGAGAAGCAATGTGAGCAGTATGGCCATTTTTAAGGAAACGTACACAGTAACAGTTATTAACCAACATGACAACATTAATTTTGAATCTGCATCCCAATTTTAAAGATTTACTTTTATGCACAGCATCTGAGAAATTAGACGTGGTCTAATAAACCATTATCAAACAATAAATGACTGGAAAAGTGAGCAGTGAAAAGCCAATACCGAAGCACAACATCTTGTGCTGACAACCACTCTCTTCAGTGTGGAAGTTGCTACAGAAGGAGAAAATGTAGTTAGCTATTTTTAATACTAGTAACATGATAAAAAAAAATAAAAAATATCTAGGAAGGTTTGGGAATCTTAGTCATTTTAAGGATCCATTTATTCTACAAATAAACAGACCTTACTGTTTACAGTGTGTTTGATTTAAGCTGCTTAAAACAATTTCAAATGCCCACTTCATAAATATGTATTATTTGTTTTGAAACCGCAGCAAAATGCTCTACTGAAATTTATTCTAAAGGAAGGGGGTGGGGGGAAGAGTGCACATTTTAAATTTAGTTGTTTAAAGAGACGTCAGCGTTGGATGAAATTGGTATTGACAGATGAACGATTTAGAAAATCAACGATTGGAAATTGAGCACAAAATTGTGCTTAGGTCATCTCTCCAAAAGAACAGCAGAAGAACTATTTTATTTTATGCTTGTCAATACAAACATGTAAATAAGTAAACTAGGCATGAAAATACATCAATAAACTTTATTGACAAGCTGGAAAAAAAACAAACAACGAAGTCAGCAGTTGCATATAATCAAATTATTTATTTATTTTTTTCTTAATAATGAGGTAAGAGTTTTGCGAATGTTAAACAGATCTTGAAGAACTTTAAGATAAAATAGAACAGAGTAAAATAAAACCGAAATATTTTTTATTGTGCCACAGGGGGGAAATTTGATATTTAACATTCTTACACTCTGATTTCTTTGGAGATTTAGAGAAGGTTTTCCTGTAAACATTGAGCTGAATGTTTCTCCTCAGTGAAATCTGATTCGCCGAGGCCTTGGCTAGATGCTGCTGATCGCAGGTGAAATGCTTGCAATCTATTTCCTATATATCTATGAAACTTTTGAGTCTGTTAAGCGTGAGGTGATGGGAGACACAAGAGAAGGATTTAAGTTGTGTTTGCCTTAGTGACAAATCCATCCTAATGAGTGTGCTATAGATAGACTATTAAATCATTTTTAATACAGTGCCTTATAAAACAGATTGTTTTACATTTCATCATGTTTCACCCTCAAATTTTAATGTGTTTCTTTCAGATTTCATGAGATTCAGAAACAACAAAGTATCTGAAAGTAGAGAATAACTGCAACCTGGAAGGAAAAAGATGGTTTTCAGGTTTTTACTCAACAGATCTGAAAAGTGTGGCGTGCATTTATATTTTCTCTGATGTACTTTGGTCTGGACTATGATTCTAACTTATGATTGATTTTTTTTTTTCTTATCTAAACTGTTCCACTGCAGATCTGGCTACCTGTGTAATATGATTTGCTCAGTTAAATTAGTCTTGGATGTTGGAAGCTGGAATAACGTGACACCCAAGTTGAGGGTGAGGTAGCTGCAAATCAGAAATCACTGGTATCTATACATTGTTCTCTCTTTAAGTGCTATTCATGACACAAGCTGATAATAATGTAGTTTTTTCCACAATATATGTTAAAACATGAAAAAAAAAATGCTTTAAAGTAGAAATAGCACTCTGTCTGCCACTGGTCAGCAATGCTAATGAACAAGTTTTATACATTCTACATTCAGGGCCGCCATATTCAGTGTATAGTGTTTTTGCATGCGAGCCAGAAAGTTCAATTCTGGTCCAATCAGACCAGAGCACTATCATTTGCTGCTGTGCCCCTTTCATCAATTGCTTTGTTCTTGCCGGTCTTCCTTCAAAGCCAGTTTCGTGAAGTGAACAAATCACGACGACAAACACGGAGGTTTCTGACTGAAGGTTGTGTGAAAACGTTGCGTGTTGCGGGGTCAAGACTGAAGCCCTTCAAGTAGGTGAAGAAGCAGGTTTTTTTTCTATAGCACAAAGAGCTACAATTGTGCTGCAAGTGACTGTGTAGAGAGAGAGGATGTAGGAGTTGGTTTATGTCACTCTGGAGTAAATTTGATATTGCAAGCGATCATTAAGGTGGTGCAGTGCAGCCCTCCCTTCTGCAGCCTCCTGCAGAGTGTCAAATTAAAACGTAGTCGCAGCTTTCGTTGTATTTTCTGCTGATAGCTTGTCATTTCTTTAGTATTTTTTAACGTCGCCCGACGTTATCTAATCTGCATTTCGTCCTCCGTTAAAAAACAATACTGTTCAGTGCTAAGGTAGTCACAGAAAGCTTTCCCAGGATATCCCTTCCAGCTGATTCAGATTTCCTCAACTAGACCTTTCTATGTATTGCATGCTTTTGTTTCTCTGACCTCCAGAGCTTTGCACAGACGTCATTTCATCTCTGAGTCATGCTTTTTATGGCAGCGAGCTCCCGTTCCCCCCATGTCAGCGTTTGCGAATCAGGTGAAGGTCTGAGTTAAGGTCAATCAGATGCTTGTGGAAAACCAAAAAACAGAAACAAGGGAAGTAAAATCAAGCACTTCTGTTTCACTGGCATGGGCGGCCCATTTCTACTTAAGAAGTTATTTAAAGCCATTTAAAAGCTTTGTCGTCAATCTGTGCGAATGTGCTAAAAGTTTATAATTTGACGTCTGCCTTTTTCAAAGTGCAACATTATCTGAAAAGGTGCCCTGTGTATATGTTCTGTACGCCTTAAGTGATTTTGTTTGTGCGAAAGAGCACGGTGAGTGAGTGTGTGAGTGTTTACTTGGTTGAGTTTCACAGGTTCAGCTCCACATCACCGGTTAGAGCAAACTGTCTTCAGGTTTGTTGTTTTTTTTATTTAGATTTTTTTTTTTGTGCATGGATATGCTGACACGGCTGAACAGAAACCAGAATCAGCTCACGACAATCTTAACTGGAAGCGAAGGCGACCTCTGCCTTCTGCGTTGACATCTCTTAATTCCTAAAATATGTGTATTTACATTTTGAGGTGGTCACATTTTCATTTTAATTCTTCATAATTCCAGTATTAACTTATTTTTGAAGAAAAAAGTAGTTTTTTTGTTGTTGTTTTTTTAAGTGCTGAACTGCCATGATTTCATTTAATCTCTGGCTGTCTGTGTACCTTTTAAATACATGATTGTATTTACTGTCTACAGTGAGTTTATCTCTGTATTCTGATGCCTGTAGATCAGGGAAATTACAAAAAAACAAAACAAAACAAAAAAAACAACTGTTAGTTTTATTTTCCTTCATGTGACTTCTTAAAGCATGGGTTCGTTCAAGCTAAACTGATGTGCAGTATAGCCATACTAAAAAAATGACATAATTAACCCTTCGAAAACCGTCTCTTTGAATATAAACTGCAAGCTAAATGGACACATTTTTTTGTCTGGATCATACGTGACAATGCCTTTATGATGACAGTTTTTGCCAAGTGAATGAACCACTGGCTTTTTAAAGTGTCTGGAACGGCGAATGTTCAGATCCTACTTTTGTACACATGATAATAAAATGAACAGTTAACACAATTTCCTGTGTGATTATTAATTCGTCATCTGGGCTTATCCCTGTTTCAAGGAGAAGTTGAAAATTGCTGAGACGCTGCTCTTACACACTTCCAGTAATCATGAGGGAATAGGAGCATATTGAAGGTTACAACATCAAGTCCTTGAGAATTAAAGAATAATTTTTTAGCTTGCCCTTGTCTTATTATGAGATGGCTTCATGCCGATGCTCTAAAAGTGAAGGGAAAGCCGTAGAGCCGTAAAGTTTCTCATTTTTTGAGCAGGAAAATATTTTTAGCACGATCTTTCAGTCACATTGAGGCCTATACATGTACAAAATGGGCAAATATAGTTCTTATCTAATCTCATCTGATCTGAAATATTTTGGTACAAACAGAGAAGGGTTTTTAATGATTCCCTTTTCCACAGCATAGAGATTTTCCAGAGACTGCAAGCTGAATGAGGTGCACTTCTGATCAAAATTGTTATTCATTATTAGATATACAATACATCCAATAATGAATCATTTGGGGGGGGGCAGCATGTTGTCCCCCCAACCCACAAAAAAAGAAAAAAAAATCAAATATAATTTCTGATAATTCAGACTAATTTTATTTTCAAAGTTATGGTTTTTAAGAGTGTTTCTCATACAGGATTGATGACGTTTTTATTTTTTCATAATTATCAGGCATGTTTTCCATTTTTTTAAAATTGTATGGCTACGCTGAACAAAGAAAGAAACACCGATAATCACTCCACATATGTTTTTTTTATTCAAACTTATCGCCAGAGAAATTTAGATTTTATTCCTATACTGTATGCTTTATGTCACGTTAGTGCCACCCAGAGGCCAGACCGCGCCACTACACCGACACAAGGCTCAGGCTGCTGGTCGCCTTGTGATGCAAGGAAAGAGTTAAACGTGCAAAATCCTATTACACTACTGTTGCATTTAAATTGATTTTGACAGCTCACGTGTTCAGGCTGCTGGTTACCCGGATGATAAAGGTGACACGCACGGATCGCTTCCCAGTGGATCATAATGGATTTTATGACAGATCAAGACGTGCAAAAGGTGAGGATTTTTTAAAATGTATTTATTTGTATTGCTTTGTTGTCATATACATTCATTTAAAAATGCTAACTTGAACTAAACAAAACTGCTGAAGCTACAACTCTTTCTGAAAACACTCTAATAAACGTGCGCTGAAGGATGATGCCTTCTGCCAGGATCCGACCGCGCAAAAAGAAAGGGGGAAAATGTGCAAATGTTTGGGATCATTACGTAAGAATCCTGCACCCACAAGAGGCCGCTTGTGGCTGCAGCATGTTGGCCAAACTGTGTTTAAGAGCAACAGATGAGTCAGTATAAAGTTTACTGGCCAGCATTAAGCGACCGATGTCTTAAAAGTAGCATTCCGCAACCCAGATGGCGCAAATGGTTACGTAACGCAACTAAAAACAGCGTCAAGTTTTCACATTGACGCTGAATCAGTTATTTTCACCACAGTTTGGTACTCGTAGCATATTTGTTTGTGCACAGTTTCGCCACTGCAACTGGAAACAAACTCAAATTAAGTTTTAAACAAACAAGCAGCAAAAAAAAAAAAAAAATCTAAAATAAATAATTTACCAAAGTGGTTGCAACTTTTAGAGGATGCTGTAATCTGGAAAAACCTTGTGGTTGTGATATAAAGCAGTTAAAACTTTATTCAAGTCTGTACTGTCTTTATAAAATTAGCCTAATTAGAATTAGAATGTTTTTTTTCATCAAGAAAATGTATTCTTATATAAAAATATAAATATTTATTGTGCAAATGCAGATTTAACTGTCTGCTTAAAAAAAAGAAAAAAAAAATCAAATGTCAGTTGGAAAACTTCATCTCCACACCTCTTCTTTTTTTTTTTTATATAGTACAAGCAGGATGGATATGTGGTCCTGGACGGGCTGCTGACCTCTCAGGAGTGCGATGAGCTGAGGCAGAGAATGGCTGAGATCGTGGACCGGATGGACGTCCCCGACCACTGCCGGACCACTTTCTCCACCTACCACGACGAGCAGCTAAACACGCAGGTGACTTTAGTCAGAAACACATGCTGACGACTCTGGCAGCCCTTGACAGCTCATTCAACCTGGTTCTCTTTCTCACACGCTTCCCGCCGCATCTCGGTGTGAAAGATGCAGGTAGGGCTGCAGAAAGTCCCGTCACGGTTAGTGTCTGGCAAACGCAGCTGCATCGCATTGCAGTCGTGAACTTTGACCTATTTTTCTGGGAGTAGAGAACTGAAATTGCAGCGAAAGCCGACTCTTCAAAAATATTGACTTAGTATGTATCTTTGCTGCACTTTTTTTGTTTTTTTAAAGATATTTCTATTTTTAACAATTGAGAAAAACTTTTCTCCCTTTATGTCATAATTACACACAACTTCAGATTGGTCTGTCGTACAAAATACCAGCAAACTATACAAAGGTTTGTGGTTATGATATAACAGATTGTGAAAATATTTTGCAAGCCACAGTGTCTACCTTTGCCCCAAATGTCCTTGTGCCAGACTAACACCAAACTCTTTTGTCAACAGTGTGTTTCGAGACAGAGTGCCTCTCACCTCTGATGCATCAGTTGACTGCTGTTAATATTTCGTCCTGCAGGGGAATGCGGATTATTTCATCACAAGTGGAGATAAGATCCGTTTTTTCTTTGAGAAGGGTGTTTTCGATGACAAAGGTGAGCTCTGGTGAAACCCTATCTTGCCCTGTCAAATATTTAACGGGTCATGAAAAGCCGCGTGAACCCGAGCGTGCCTTGATCTGCAGGGGAATTCGTCGTACCGAAGCAGCAGTCCCTCAATAAAGTTGGGCATGGTAAGAAATCCCGATTTATTCATTCATGTCCAAAAACAAAACGGATAAATAAAAATCCCCTTGCTGACACAATGACAGACACTTTCTCCTTTTAGCCCTACATGCGTATGAATCTTTGTACAAGAAAGTTACACATTCACCCAAGGTTCAGGTGAGTTAGCTGTAATACAGTATCAGAGAATGATCAAAGAATAATCAGCATTTAAATGAAATGTTGTGCTCTTAGGGAATCGCCAAGAAACTGGGCCTGGTTAATCCTGTGATACTGCAGAGTATGTACATTTTTAAGGTAAAGGATGCGTCTGTCTTAAAGCATTACACAGCAAATAGTGCACAACTGCATTGGGAAGTTATTTATTGTTGTTTGTACTCTAGCAACCACAAATTGGCGGCGAAGGTAAGAAAGCTTTTATTTCTTCATTTATCACCAGAGAAAGGAATATGATAAACATATTATAATTTAAAACTGTACAACGAGTGATCATACCGACTCCAGGACGTTCCAGAGCACAAGCTCTGATTAAAGCAGAAGAAATATTATGAATACTTAATAATTTCATGTCTTCATTGTTGTGATTTTAACAGTTTCATTAGCCGGTCAGGACAAAACACAGCTTTCCTTGTAGCTGGCAAAGAATAGTTCATTTATAAGCCCAGGTTGTAATTACTAATTCCAATCTGAGCTTTAATTTAAAAAGTCATAATTAAAAACAAAAAAGCAGATAATATTTAGTCGAATCTTTTATTTCCGAGCCTCCAAAGAAACTTTACTCATAATTAAAGCGACTAAGATATTTTAATGTCCTACGTAGCGCATGTTTTTGCCTAAATTAAAAATAGGAGAAAGCAGTGTGTGGCATTCAAAAAGATGAAATTATGTTTTTGCTACATCATTAAAGCTAAAAGCATCCGTATGCAAAAAAATCATGCAAATATAATAATCTTATTCGTCCCAAGAGTTTCTCTTAATCCCGTTCTTCATTCCAGGTATTTAATAGGCACTCTGTGTTCCTCTTGACAAAACTGGATAAGTATTGATTGTGGGAATTTAAATCAGCCAAACTAAGTGCCTTCAGCCTGTTACGGCTCCGTGTGTCACAGAGACAGAATGCAGTAAATCAGACATAATGCAGAAATGTGACCATTACCTTATGCACTCAGTGACAGTGGGGAGTCACCATGGTCCCTCATGACATGACGAAATGTAACTTTAAAGTCTGCAGTCGGTCATTGTGTGTTGCACAGTGACGCCGCACCAGGACGCCACGTTTCTGTACACGGAGCCCCTGGGCAGAGTTCTGGGGCTGTGGATCGCTCTGGAGGACGCGACTGTTAACAATGGCTGCTTGTGGTTCATACCGGGATCACAGAGTAGTGAGTACAACACTGGACAATTTATCTGTTGGTGCGTTTGCCTTTTTCGCGAATTTCATCACGTCGCCACTTTATTTTCTCAGCCGGTATTTCCCGTCGAATGGTGCGCACCCCGAAAGGCACCTTCCCGCTGACAGACTTCATCGGAAGGGAGCCAGCTTTCGATGAGGACAAGTTTGTAGCTGCACCTGTTAAAAAAGGTGAGCGAGGCAAAGAGACCGTGTTCTGATGACATAAAGATGTACGGAGGGAAAGGGGTCTGATTTGTTGAAGCATCAAAATACTTATTTACTCTTTGTGCCTAAAATAAGAATTTGCTACAATGATTATAGAAGTACCGCCTATATTTTATCTGCATGGATTGGCCAATTTTCATCTGTATCCCTGGAAGGCAATCGTGATTACTAACCATTTCCAAACGGACTGAGGCCTTTACATGGTTTACCAGGAAATAATTTTTTTTTTTGTTCAGGTGGAGTGCTTCTGATTCACGGGGAAGTGGTGCACAAAAGTGCTGAAAACACTTCTGAAGACTCTCGCCACGTCTACACCTTCCACATCATGGAGGCCCTGGACACTCGCTGGAGCCCTGACAACTGGTGAAAATATTTCTTTTTTTTTTTGCCTGTCAGATCCCTCTGACTGGGGGTTGACGTCGCTTGCGTTGTACTTTCACACAGCTCAAATCTAGCATATGGCTTACTTGTGAACAATCATTTAATTCCACACAACAGACAAAAATCTTTTTTTTTTAATTTATCTGTGTAGCCCATAAATTGTTTTTTTGTTTTTTTTTCCCCCAAGGCTGCAGCCCACAGAGGAGCTGCCTTTCCCACCTCTCTACACTAAATGACAACGTCTCTGGCAGCTTACAAAGAGGAACGTACAAGCAAGATGTTCGACGTGGTCTGCAGAACGTTTCTGGGAACAATGTTTCACGCCTCAGTGTCTGTTGTCAATGTGCAAATCAGCTCAGTGGTTTTTCAACCGTGCAGCTTTGCACTGTCAAAGCACCGAGCATTATGTTGAGAAAGCCACTGCAGTGATATGTAGTCCATAAATAATGGTTAAACACTATGATGACAGCATACCTATTTTTTTAAATGTGACCAATAATGGAATAAATGTTTTCAGCATTTTAATAACTGTCCCAAGGATTATTTTTGGGGACAGAAATGTTTTTTGTTTTTTTTATTATTATTATTTTTAGTGAACTACTTTAAATTTATTTTGTAAACCGTTGCTCTGTGCCTCGCAAAAGCGTTAACACTTCTCGGAAGTTATGAACACCAATAATGTAATTTATTGGGATTTTATTAAACAAATCCTACACTTAGTAATGCATAATTGGAAGCACTCACCTTAACCTGTCTGTTTATAGACTGTCTGTTTAATCTGTCTGGTGATACAAAATGCACGAAAGTCTAAGCATTCCCACAGATGTCCATTTTAAGATTCAGCCTGACTTATTAAACTTCAAGGCAAAATGATTTTTAACACAAACATGGAAACATTTTTATTAAGAATCAAATTATAAAAGCGAAAGCTCATTTTTGTGTTTTTGTAGTATGGTCATTCATTCACACAGGAGGCTTAGTGAGCATCGGCCATGATGCGCAGGTCATGCAATAATACAGAAAAAAGGAAAGAATTAAGAGGGTAACAGCATATTATTATTCCAAAACACATCACAACTTAAAGATACACACATATAAAATAACGCCAATCAACACTGAAATCAAAGATCAGACAATAAATTAGAGTATTTTTTGTGTGTAAATAATGAGGTCCAACATAATGACATTTGAGGTCAAGTCTACAAAGCATCTTAAATTAAATCTCAGGGTGTCTGTTCATAGTTTGACCCAAAACCATACATACCGATTCATCGTCATAATCATAATACTAATAGTTTAAATGATCAGTTTAACAAGGAATGGTCCAGTTAAACCACAAGCACACAGAGCAAAGTAAAACACTTGGAGCAAAATCGTAGCTGAGGAAAGCTGCATATAAATATAAATATGTTACAGTACTAGAGTTCACGTCAGTGTCATGCAGAATCACAAGGAGAGCGAGCCCTTATACAAATAAGTTGATCTGGACTGCCATGCTTTTATCTACAACTTCTACAATAAGTGATCACCTGGCTAGAGAAAATACACATTTTAAGGCATGTTAGCATAGCGGGCAGTCCCTTGTATTGCCATGGGGGAATCAAGACTGACAATCAAAGAACGAGAAGATTGACAAAGAGAGAAAACTTTAAATGATGTTCTTCCAAGGCAATGCGCGTAGATGTGTCGATTGTACAAAAAAAAGATATCAAAAAATCAAAACGATACGTAGGAGTTCCAAATGGGACTAAACTAATTCATTCCCAATGTGCTAAACTCAGTTTGCATAATTTAAGAGTTATAGTCGTCAGTGGTGGAGTTCTTCAGAGGCAGGACAGAAATGTACACCACCGCTGACACTGAGCTCATGTTTCTTTATAACCTGCTATAGATGTCCTTATTGCAACATGAAGGTGTACAATGACAGACTTTATGTGTGCAACATCATTTTTTTTTTTTTTTTGGAGAGATCAAGATTTTAGCAGATTTGTTTTTGTGCTGAGACGCTCTTATCTTTTCCTCTCCCTGTCTGCTGAATCCTAAAGGGCTTCTGTTACTTGCTTTTCTTTAAGACATTTCATTCACAGTTTCACTTTGCCACGGGAAACACTCGAGTACAGACAGATAGGAAGCGTTTCTGTTTGCTGTCTGTTCATTTAAAGCAACAGCAGGATGAAGAGGTAGAGCGGCAGCAAAAGATTGTCAATCTGAGAGGTGTAGGCTTCCAGCAAAGCCACAAGGGTGATGGAGCCAACAATCCATGAGTAGGTAGAGTTCAGATTGATGCTTCCATCAAAGATGAGGAACATCGCCACGGCGATGATCTGGGCGAACACGGACGTCGCGGTCCCCTCCAAGGTTTTCCTGGTGCCAGGCCAACGGATCTCTCCCATGGTGCTGCCAAAGACAGACGCAACGGTGTCTCCGACTCCCACAGCCAGCACGCCCGCATAAGGTACCAAACCCCCAGCCCCAGTGAGGATCCCCTTGGGAGCACAGGGTCCAGGAAACAGCCAAATGGGCAGAGACATGCCCAGCAGCAGATAAATGTGAGTGAGAATGAGAGGGCCAGAGTCTCTTTCATCCAGGAACAAGGTGAGAAGTTGCCTGAGCAGCTGGCCGAAAGGCAGGATACGAAAGTAACGGACATACTCCAGCAACAGGAGAACTGCCAGGCATCCGACAGAAGCCACGTGCAGCAGCTGTCTGTCGTAAATCAGTCCTGGAACGTAGGTGGCCACTACTATCAGGTGGAAATACTTCCTGACAACGGTAGAGGCCTGGTGCTTCTTGGATCCCGACTGGCGCTGATAGTTCTGATGTAGCACGACGCTAGTTGCGACGATTGCCAGAAACACCCAGTACCCGAGCAAACAGAGTCTTCTGTCATTCAGGGTGATAAAGTCCAAAAGCCACATGATGGGGTGGCGGCCGATGAACAGCGACAGCCATGGCATCAGGATACCCAGAACCAGAACGGCTGTCATCATATGAAAGAAGAGGGAGGACACCCAAGTCTCAGACTCCATGAAGCAGAAGAGCAGGGCGAAGAAAACACCCAGCAGCAGTGAACCCACCACCACCACCGGCAGGAAGTAGTTCACTGGGTCACCTTTGACCTCTGCCAGGTTCAGCGAGCGCTTGATGAGCTGGTTCAAGATGAAACTGACTCCACCGACGATGAGGAGGGCCTCTCCGGGCGTGAAGCAGCGTGGCAGCAGGTAAAGCATGATCAAACAGAGATAAACAAAGATCAACAACACCTCCAGAACCTCGATGACCTCCGACACCGTCAGGGTCTGCTTTGTCGTGTAGAGGATTGCGCTGCCGGCCAGCCCCGCGATAATGCAAGTGTTGGTTGGGACGGGTCTCGTGACGCCCAGCGCAATCAGGGAGAGGAACAGCGCCAGCATCATGCCTGTGATGGTGATCACCATGGAGAACCGTTCGAAGTAGACATTCCCTGAGGCAGAGCACTTTTCTCTCAGCACCAGGCCCATCAGAGGCATCACCATGGAAGCGGGAACGATGCCACTGTTGGCCGACAGGCGGAACTGGAACACGGCAGCTCCCGACTTGAGCAGACGGTCCCATTTGTGCTGGACGTAGAAGGCCTGAATGACGAGAGCTATGCTGCACCAGGAGTGCTGGTTCCAGATGGCCATGTGGACACAAAGCACCACAGCCAGGACCACGACGGACTCCACGTAAACCGGGTTCACCTGCATGGCGTCAAGGAGAATGAGGCCAAAGAAGGATGGAGGGATTGATCTGAACAGATGGGTCTGAAGCAGAACGGGACACCTTGTCACTTCCTTTTGATGGCGTTCTTCATCGTGTGGCAGGTATGTTTCCCATGCTGCAAAGATAAAAACAAAAATATATAAACAAATCAATTGAAGGAGGCAGTGTCATAAAAGTTAATCACTGTGTTCATGATCTTAAAATCACTCTTTCAGTTCAAACGGGATATTGAACTCTTCCAAAACCAACAAAATATAGTCAGTGTGAAAAATCGCGTGTAGAAACATGTGGAAAGACACGGGTGATCTATCCACACCAGCTGCAACCTTTGCTCCCGTGGGCGTGGAAGTTGGGGCGACAAGCAACAACAGATCAGCTGTCCTTTTTTTTTTTTTTGTTTTTGTTTTTGACAGATGCTCGCCATTCCTTTGCCGATAGATCCGAAAATGAAAAAACACAACCTGCAGAAATTCTTGCACTCTGACAGAAAAGAGGCGACGGGTTTAAAGACAGGATGCTGCGACCTCACACGTCACAGAGCTAACACTAAAACCCAGCTGATCGTAGCGAGTTAGCCACTGAGCACAGACAGAAGGGAAACCCACGCCGATAAAGACAAACAAGAGGACCCACCACGTAAATGCAGCTATATCTGGACGAACGTGCGCTCTGACGGGACGAGCTGCCGCCGTTTCTGTGTAAACCTGTTGGCTTTGTCAGCTGTAGCTCCTCTCACAGCTTGCAGGAAGGGGCCATGTTTGACAGCATGGTCACGTGGTACCGTCATCACAGCGGTCTTAAAAAGACTGAAATTAACAGTTTTATTTGCTATAATAATAATAATAATAATAATAATAATAATAATAATAATAATAATAAAATATTTTCCAACTAAAAAAAGATTTCAAAATGTGTGTTTATTCAAAACGTATACATCGTTCTAAAATAGATTATACGGCTGCAAAGTAACCGAGGATCTTGAAATTAAGATGGAATATTTCTTTCTTTGAAAGCTCTCGGTAAAAATGTGTTTTATTACTGAGTTCATGTCATGAAATCGTGCGAAAAATAACGGGGGGAGGCTTTGACTTGACTTAACAATCTCTTTCCAGAAGGTGGCACTACAGCAATTCTGACCTTGAACGACGGCTCCAGAAGAAGAGTCTGACGTGACGGACCAACTCTCACCGACCAATCACAGGGCCGAGGTGAAGATGGCGGAATCAGAGCTCAGCCTGAGGTAGTAACAGCCACACAAACTTCATTTAACATTAAAAAGGTCCGAAGACTTAACGAAACCCTCTGGAGAGTAAACACGTGTAAACATAGCTTAAACTTTTAATTCAGGGCAACCGACGCGTTTGACTGTTCGCCTTTTTAACAGTTAGCTCCACGCTTAGTTAGCTTAGCAACTGCTGCTAACGTTTGAAAGGCTTTTCTTCGGCGCGGCGCCGCATGTCAACAATAGCTACAAAAGTCAGCTTTTGAAATTACTCATTATTTTACGGGACAAATAAGTTCCTCTAAATTAAACCATCTCTGAATTATCTTCAACAACTATCATTGCTCGTCAGGGATTAAATAAAGTTATGTGCTAATGGACAAACTAACGGAACTGTTGAGTAGAGATATGACAACGAAGTTAGCTTAAGTTAGTCAAGTGTAAAATCATTTTTCGAGTTTTACAGCTTGAAGGTCGATCTGAGAGCTGAATTCAATATTCAATCTTTTAACTGTCACCATTTATTAGTTTGATCCAATAGAACCTTTTTAGGCTCAATGATGCCAGATCAAAACGATAGCAGATTTATTTTTTTAAATATGTGGAGTAGAGTTTAATGAACGTGCTAAACAGGATAAAGACCATTTGACATCTCAAAGTCCCGTCTGGGGTTTCTTCAACAATTTGCAATTTTATAGCATTTTTCCTTGTTCAAAATACCACATGGAAAAGTGAAATTGAACAAAAATGTTGTCAGGCTATTTCATGTCCTGTTTGCCTGAATAATAAATATTTGAAATTATGAAATATATATTTTTTCTAACTGCATTTTATTTAAAGGTTTTTGAATTATTATGACATAAATATCAGTATGAATATTATGTCATACTGATATGACAGCAAGTGAGTAAAATACTTTTCAGTTACTATTTAGTTACTAACTGAAAACCATTTATGTATGTGGGCGCAGACGCCATAAGGTTTAATGGACAGGTCTTATTTAGGGATAATGCCAGTGATGAAGCCTGACTTATTTAGACCAAGAAGCCTTTGGAGAACAAATGTCTGTTTTCCATGTTTGTGTTTATTCTTGGATTTTGTGATTTGCATATTTAAATGCTACGCAGTGTATAAATATTTGCTCTACAAAGCGAGTTTTGTATTTACATTGTAAATGTGCTAAAATTGAGTTTGGAAAAGGAAATGATTTATAAAGAAAAAAATTAATAAATGTGTAAAAACTGGGTACTTACGGCGCAATTGAAATGGTTTATTACATTTGTAAGAGAACGCTGCGGGTGACAAGTAACTATGATGACAATGATTGCGATTATATAATCAACAAGTTTCATTAAGTTACATTCATTTAATGTGTCCATTACTTGTTTTAATGTCATTTTGGTATCAGTTTAGTTTAATTTCGGCATGTTGTTGACAGTGTTAGAACATTTGCATAGTCATTTGCAACAAAAAAGTCTATCCAAAAGAACAAATATGTTTTTTTGCAGGCAGAATTTGCATGCATATCCTACCACATAGAGCATCTAAGATTGAATATTGCAAACACAATCCAATTTGATATAATGCGTAGCTCTAATACAAACTTATTCTCAAAATGGTGATCAAGTCACCAAGATCACATCGAAGCAGCCAGAGCCATCAGAGCTCCGTTGTTAAAATCCCTAAAATGTTCAGAGTATAAAAACTGAAAACAGTTTAGTGCTGCTGATGTGCATTAATGCAGCATGCTGCATCGCTTTGCCTGAATACAGCACTTTCACTTTTCTTTCAGGAGCTGTCGAGAGTTATGGACGATTTTGCTGGGGAGATCTGCATTGAGAGAGCCGGTATGTGTCCTCTGTACTTTTGTGACCTGGCTGAACATGTAATTTATCAGTTTATTTCTGGTAATATGGACACCGAATAAAAAAGAAAAAACAACAACAACAAAAAAAACCCAAATATTTGTTTTGGATGGTCGCAGGCTCAGATCGAGGGAGAACTTGACAGACACTGGGACAGACTGCATCAAGGACTTGGTTACTACAAGCCACCCAGGTAGAGACAGCAGGATATTTTCATGTCACCTTCATCATTATTATTCACAGAAAGAGTAACTGTCAGCTTCTGTTGCTGCAGCTCATCCTCTGCTGGGAAAGTGAAAGAGAAGAAAAATGTGGCACAGCCTTTGAAGGACTTTGGCTTTAGGATCAGTAAATTATTGGTACGAATTCAGAGTTTTCTTTGAGTAAACACACACACACACACACACATATATATATATATATATATATATATATATATATATATATATATATCAGTTTCAGTGAGTTTGCTAAGATGTGTGTTCATAAATCTCTCAGAATCTGGATGAGCAGCAGAGTGTGCAGCTTTTACAATGCTACCTTCAAGAGGACTACAGAGGAACCCAAGATTCCTTAAAAGTATTCTTTTTTGTTCTCCATCAACTTTTTTCTAATCACATGACATAACGAGGAAGAACTGCTGCATTAGTGGTGATGATTAAAAAAAAACGTTTGTGTCTACAGGTTGTTCTAAAGGACGAGCGGCAAAGCCAGGGACTCCTTCTAAAAGTGAGTCTAAAAACCTGCAGCTCAGTTGCAACTTTTCTGATGGCAGTTTTTAAATCCGGCTGGTGATGTAATTGTTTCCACAGATAGCTGATTACTATTATGAGGAGCGGATGTGTCTGCTTAGATGTGTCCTGCTGCTGCTCACATACTTTCAGGATGAACGTCATCCCTATCGGGTGAGAGGCCACAAACATATTGGATCATTCACTTCTTGATGACAAAGGTTGTGGGTTCTCTTATTCAACTTCAGGTGTGTGTGTGTGTGTGTGTGTGTGTGTGTGTGTGTGTGTGTGTGTAGGCTGAGTACAGTAACTGTGTCAATAAACTGGAGAAAGACTTGGTGAGCAGCTATCAGTCACAGTTTGAGAATCTCTTCAAGGCCGAAGCACCGACATGGGAAACCCACGGCAACCTCATGGTAAGGGTGTTTCACAACTCTTTTGTTTTCGTCTGGCAAAAGTAGTTTGCCAGACGTAGTTAGTAATTGTGAAATAGTTAGACCAGCAGTATTTTCTGGTCTGTTTTCTAGTGCAAATATCTTATATACCTTGTTTTAAGTTACTAATTAATATTGATTAGAAACTACTAATTCCACTGGCAGATTATTTTTCTTGTAATATGGAAAAATATTTTTGCTATGTTAAGGAATTATTGACTTAAAACAAGCTCCCGTGTCTTCCTGAAAAAGTACATGTGAGTTAGTTTTGTCTTATTCAAGTGAACTAGAAACCAGACCAAAAACACTTGATAAGATTTTGTTTTTGCAGCGAAGTTGCACAAAATCCCAATAAATTGCAAGAATGTTTGGGATTGAAATCTTGTATTTAAAAGGTTTGTTACATGAACACTTGCAACATGCTGTATATGGAAAACGCACAACGAAGTGTGAGCTCTTTCGTCATAAGTACCAGTTGGGGTTGTTTGTGTTTTTGTTCAGACCGAGCGGCAGGTGTCCCTGTGGTTCATGCAATGTTTGAGAGAGCAGTCTCTGTTGCTGGAGATCATCTTCCTGTACTACGCCTACTTTGAGATGAGCCCGTCTGACCTTCTGAACTTCACCAAAATGTTCAAAGAACAAGGCTTCGGCATACGGCAGACCAACAGGCACCTGGTTGACAAGAGCATGGATGCGCTGGTTGACAGAATCGGGTAAGTTTCTTTACGGGGAGTCGGCTTGGTATGATTATATTGACCAGTTTCATGCAATTTCACAAAATGTAAACATCTAAAACAAAAATGCACGACATGATCTGATTTGATCTATTTGTTTAGTGGACAACTACTTCTACTTGGAACCTCTATTTTGTCCATGATTAGTTTTATAATTGTTCTTGTTGAAGTAGTTTTAATTGATTTATTGTGTTTCTCCGGCTGGCAGATACCTGAGCTCTCTCATCCTGGTGGAGGGAATGGACATAGACTTTCTGCACAAGTGCGCTCTGGAGGATTGCACAGAGCAGCACCAATTTTCCGGGTTTCCTGACGTCATTAAGGTTTGACACAAACTTTTAATTGAAGAAAATTTTTATTCCTACAATAAGAGCAGAGTGAATCCATATGGAAGAAGTTCCATATGACTTAATTTAGTTTTGTGATATCTGTATTTTTCCTATTGTCCCTCCTCCACCAGGAGATGGATCAGCTGTTGTTGACATTTGGGGACATCCCTCATCATGGCCCCGTTCTGCTGTCCTGGGTCCTGTTGAGACACACCCTCAGACCTGACGAGTCCAATCCTGTGATCCGGAGGATAGGCAACACGGCGCTGCAGCTGGGGGTCTTCCAGTACCTTTCATCGATGCTGAAGGGACTCGGAGTCTCAGGAAATAATGTAAGACAGCAAAAATTATGCATCACAAAAGGCTTAAAAAAAAAAAACATGCAAAAACAGTTGAGAATTTTTGTTGCTGCCCTTGTGTAGTTGACTTAATTTTCTAAGTCATCTTTTTGATTCTGCCTTTCCAGTGTACAGCAAGCACAGCCAAGATGTGTATTTACGGCCTGCTGTCGTTCGTGATCACGTCATTTGAAGAAGAGAGCTTACAGGTTCTGCCTGGCGTTTATGTGTTTAAGAATAATTGATGTACTGTATGTGTCGGTAACCGGCTCTCTGGTAATCTGCAGGCCAACGGTGTGGAGGGCTCTCACCTGATTGATGCGGCCTGTGAGGTCCTCTCCGCTCCCAGTTTAGCTGAAGTCTTTTGGGAAATGGTGAGACAAAATGCCAAAGGAAGGGAGATCAAATATAGCTATCCGTGTATTTCTTGCTGTTAATCCGTCATGTTTGTGTAAATTTGAATCTAGAAGCCAAACAGGGGACTAGGGATGATCCTAGACAGTGCAGCTGGGATGTTCCCTCACAAAATCGGACCTCTGCTGCAGCTGCTGACCGCACTTGTGTCGAACAAGTCGACTGTAAAGAAGGTAAAATGTCTCCCTGACCAGACGCATGGCAGCCTCTCTTTGTACAGACGCCTCAGTGTTGATGCTTGTGTTTGGCAGGTGTATAACTTCTTGGACAAGATGTCCTTCTACACACAAGTTTACAAGCACAAACCCGTTGATATAATTTCTAAGGACGATGAGACATTGTGGAGGAGACAGGCTCCAAAACTCCTCTACCCTCTGGGTTTGTTTCGGTTCACATTTCTACATAGATTTTTTTTCGTTATTTATAGTTTATAAATGAGAGCATCGTTAACCCATCATCTGTCTTTAGGTTCAGGGCAGGCGAACCTGTGGATGCCCCAGGGAGTGCTGGGCCAGGTGATGATTGCAGGGGAACAGGGCTACATGGTGAGGTGGGACTACTCTTACAGTGCCTGGACTCTGTTCACCTGCGAGGTGGAGATGCTGCTGCACGTCGTCTCCACTGCGGGTACGTCAGACAGCTGAGCGACAGGCTGAAAGCACAGGAAATGTACAGCCACGGTGCTTTTAGTCTGTATTTAAGATTCCTAGTGAGGGCTCAAGAATACTAAAGCAGGAAAAAGTGTCACTTTCATGTGGAAACTTCGTGAACTCTCTTAAATGAACTTTTATTTTGTTAGCTCCAGTCAATTTAAGAAACTTTAAGTATGAACAGAGAATTGTCAATGAATGATCGCTTGGAATCAGGAATATATCAGAATTTGCACTAGAGCAAAATCAATCAAGATTTTTACTTACTTTCTAAAGTAAGTATTATTTATTGACCACTTACTTATTTAGAGTCAAAACTGAAATCCAGATTTGATTGTTGCATATTGCTATAATTTAAACAATCTTTAATGTTTACCAAAGTTTGTCAGGCTGTTTGCCGTTTAGGAATCGCCGACAGTATTTTGTCATCAAAAGTTTTTTTTCTAGTTTATTCAAACTAAACAGTTAATAATCTAAAAACAAGTTTAGGAGTGTGTGTCGCAGCCCTCTGATCAATTCAGCACTGTGAACCTGTGTGTGCCAGACGTCCTGGCTCACTGCGCGCGCGTGAAGCCCATCCTGGATCTGGTCCATAAGATCATCAGCACCGACTGGACCGTGTCCGACTGCTTGCTGCCTCTCACCTCACGCATCTACATGTTGCTGCAGAGGTAATTTAACGTCAGACAAACTTATCGAAACTTGTAGGTCATTACTACTTTTTTTTTTTTTTCCATAGTCTTGATCTTGCGCCTTTCTCGTGTGTCAGGTTGACTTCAGTCATCAACCCTCCGGTGGATGTGATCGCCTCCTGTGTGAACTGTCTCTCTGTGCTGGCTGCACGGATGCCAGGGAAGGTGTGTATGATGGAAGCTGGGAGACTCAGGTCGTTCGTCTCTCATTTTCTTGCCTTTACCAGGGTTTGCACAGGGGCTTGAAATCCTTGAAAATGCTTCAGTTTCAATTAGGTGTGTTCAAGGTTTGGGAATCGCTTGATTTCTGTGTATCGTCCTGGAAAGTCCTCCATATTCCAAACCGCACAGTTTTATAATGAAGTGCAGTCTAGCGTTTGCAGAGCTATAATGCTTTGAAGAATGTGAATGAATGATTTAATTTTTGAAGTATTTCTGAAATGAATTGGATTAAATTGAATTTATTTCCTCTCAGGTGTGGTCCAGTCTGCATCACACTGGCTTCCTCCCCTTCGCCTCCAACCCTCTGACCAACATGGCCCAGTGCATCAGGTATCCCCACCCCTGATAAACCAGGTCAAATTCTGACGAATGTCGATCTTGCCTGTAAAACATCAGGCTAATATTTCTTTTGACTTAGTGCTGAGGGAATGAAGGCAGGTAACTACGGCAACCTGCTGGTGCAGATTGAGCAACCCAGAGGAGAGTACGCTGTAACAATCGCCTTCCTTCGTCTCATCACAACCTTGGTGAAGGTAAACATTTTTTTTTTTTTTTTTTAAAGTATAATATTTGAGTCTGGTTTTTAGTAATGCATTGCATCACTTTTATCTCCTTCAGGGGCAGCTTGGAAACACCCAGAGCAAAGGCCTGATTCCCTGTGTGCTGCTGGTGTTAAAGGAGATGCTGCCAACGTACCACAAGTGGCGCTACAACGCCAATGGAGTCAGAGAGAGAATAGGTGAACTTTCCTGTTTTCCTTTCTGTCACTCTGGATGAGCAACAGAGAAACCAGGGTAAAAGTTGACTTGCGTGCGTCTCTACAGGTTGCTATATTTTGGAGTTGATACACGCCATTCTCAATCTGAGCCCAGAAGGAGAGGACCAGGGCAGGTATGGATGGAGTGCAGAAATATCATCAGTTCTATTTCATCCCTACTGAAAGCACCGCCCTCTGGTGGTCATCCGGGATTCATAAAACCGTAGTTACATACATAACTTTCGTTTTCTGGTGATTCGGAGAGCTCGACCAGACGGTCGCTTGGAGTTATGAATATATCAGAATTTGCACTAGACCGAAATTAATTTTTTTTTGTAACATTTTTAGTTTTTGAAGATTTAATTTTTGGGAAACTAAGGATTATTTTTCCACCAATGGACTCTTTGGATTTCCATAGTTCAGAGTGATGTCAAAACCCACAGTTTGGTTTGACAAGCAGGTTTTACAGCTTTGATTTATTTGGACTTTGAATTTTGGTCAACTCTATGATGGAGTATCACCCTAATATAGCTTTTAAACATTACGAGTATGATGTGATAATGATATTAGCAGAATAAAGTCGTAATTTTATGAGTACTCCAACACAAAAAATAAATTAAAATGAGAAATATTAAGCATCTTGTAAAGTTATAAAGTTATACTTTGGTGTTAGTTTTAGAACATCACATGACCAAAAAAGGTCCCTGTGTCCCTGCAGCACTCCCACTCTGCAGTCCCTTTGCATCTACAGCCTGGCCAACACGGAGGCTGGCCAGGCCGTGGTCAACATCATGGCCGTCGGAGTGGACACCATCGATGTCGTCCTGGCTGCTCAGCCCAGCAGGTGAACAATTCAACATGTTTGTGCTAGAAATCCACCTTTTTTTTTTGTTTGCTGTTTTCCCCCTAAACTGGTGACTAATCTTGTGCCCTCTCGCAGCTGTGGCTCTGAGGGTCCAGGTCAGATCCTGATCCAGACGGTCAAACTGGCTTTCTCCGTCACGAACAACGTGATCCGCCTGAAGCCGCCGTCCGACGCCGTGTCCCCGCTGGAGCAGGCGCTGACGCAGCACGGCGGTCACGGCAGCAACCTCGTCGTCGTCCTCGCCAAATACATTTACCACAAACACGATCCAGCTCTGCCCCGCCTCGCCATCCAGCTGCTGAAAAGGCTCGCCACGGTGAGGCTTCCTCTGGCCTTTCATCGATTTATCCCTAGCGACAGCTGATGTCGCTAACCAACCGGTTTCATCCGCAGGTCGCCCCCATGTCCGTGTACGCCTGCCTCGGCAGCGACGCGGCCGCCATCAGGGACGCCTTCCTCGCTCGGCTGCAGAGCAAAACGGAAGACATGAGGATCAAGGTGATGATCCTGGAGTTCCTCACGGTGGCCGTGGAAACGCAGCCCGGCCTCATCGAACTGTTCCTCAACCTGGAGGTCAAAGACGGAAATGAGGGGTCAAAGGTACAAAACCCTGGCGTAACTCCAGCTTTTTTTTGTTGTTGTTTTTTGTTTTGTTTTGGGGTTTTTTTTAGCAATTGAGCATCTAGATTGAAGCTGTTTCTGTGTCGGACCTCCAGGAGTTTCTGGTGGGCGAGTGGAGCTGCCTCCACGTGGTGCTGGAGCTGATTGACTCGAAGCAGCAGGGGAAGTACTGGTGTCCTCCGCTGCTCCACCGCGCAGCGCTGGCCTTCCTCCTGGCGCTGTGGCAGGACCGCAGAGACAGCGCCATCTCCGTCCTCCGCACAAAGTGAGAACTCACAGCTAAAGCAAACCTTATTTTACTGTAAGGGCGTGTCGTGGAACAATCTCATGGTGCTTTGTTGCGTTGGTGCAGGGAAAGATTTTGGGAGAATTTGACGACGCCTCTTTTTGGAACTCTCATCCCGCCGTCGGAGACCACAGAGGTCTTTGTTAAATAAACAAATCGCATCCTGTTTTTGACTTTTTCTGAACCAACTATTTCCTAACTACCCGACTTGCATGATTTATCCACAGCCATGCGTCCTGGAGGCCTGCGCGTTCGTCATGAAAATCATCGGTCTGGAGATTTACTACGTCGTCAGGTGAGCTGGCCGACCTGAATCTGAGCCGACAGCAACGAAATTCAACATGAATTATTATCAGTCCTACTCTGTAGAAACAAAATCTGACCAAGTAGACCAAACTATTTTTGGTCTAGCAAATTATTTTAGTGCACTTGAAGTAAGTCACTTACAAGCGACTTTTTCAGCAAAATGTAGTAGTTTGTTTAAAGCAATGATTCCTTACCATTGATTTTAAAAAAAGTACTAGTTCCACTGGCAGATTATTTCACTTATTACAAGACACTTTTCCTGTTTCATAAGTGAAATAATCAGCTAGTGGAACTAGTACTCTTCCATAAATACTAAGAACTTGAAACAAGCTCCTATATTTTGCTGAGAAGTTGCTTGTAAGTTAGGTCTGTTTTACTTCAAGTGCACTAGAAACTTGACTAAAAGTACACGGTAGTATTTAGTCTTTTTGCAGTGTCAAAACGCCCTGAGTGTGTGTGTGTGTGTGTGTGTGTGTGTGTGTGTGTGATATGTTACAGCGGTTCTCTGGAACAGTCTCTGAAGGACGGGCTTCAGAAGTTCTCTAACGCTCGTCGCTACGACTACTGGTCCCAGTATGTGAAGTCGTTGGTGTGTCATGTGGCAGAGACGGAGGAGGAGGGCATCTGCTGCTTCCCAGAGACACAGATGCTGATTTCTGCGTGGCGGATGCTGCTGATTCTTTCCACCACCCATGTATGTTTATATTAATATTGATTTTCTTTCTTTTCCTGAAATCTTTTTTTTTTGTGGATAGTTTGTAGTGAAACATAAAATCTGAGTCGTCGTGCTCCTGCTGTTTTCAGGCGGATGTGATGCATCTAACAGAGGATTCGACCAAACTGAAGCTGTTTATGGATGTTTTAGACGGGACTAAAGCTGCTGTAAGTCGTTGCCTTGAAACTCTTGTTTTTTTTTGTTTGTTTTCTTTTAATCCAGTTCTAATTTTCCCTCTCCTGATTTGCAGCTCACCACACCCACATCTGTGCCTTGTCTTCGTCTGGGATCCATGATGGCTACTCTCCTGCTTATCCTCCTGAAACAGTGGAGGAGGTGTGTTTGACATCTTCTCCGTACCGCTGCATCTCGCTGTGAAAATCTTTCAAATGTGAACGCAAGCATCAAAATTAGCATGCCCCGCCATCAGGTCGTACGTCTTTCATTTTCCCCACTAGCCACCCGAGTTTCGGGATGGCATCTTAGAAGATGGCCGCCGTTTTTGAGCCTTTTAAGACAATTATTTTTCAATCACAAAGGCAAGCCCAGTGGGAACATGTGTGCCACTTTAGAGTCTTGTACCTGCAGGCGAAAGATTTTGCTTAAATATTTCACGATTGAGTTCTGCAACTCCTCTCTCCGTGCGTAGTGTGGTGGCAGCGGCTCCTGACATCCTCTCGCCCCTCGCTCTGATCCTGGAGAGCGTCCTGCAGGCCGACCAGCAGATGATGGACCGGACCAAAGCCAAAATCTTCTCTGCACTCATCTCCGTGCTTCAGATTCAGGGTCTCAACGGTACAAAACGTCCCCGCTTCTCTCGTCTGCATTCGAGTCAAGCGTTCAGTGGCTGACGTCTGCCTGATTGGTTCGACCAGGCGGAGATATTTCCCAGCTGCCCCAGCTGTTGCTGTCCGTGTGCGAGACGGTGAAGGACGAGGCGCTGGCGCTCATCGACAACACCCGACACATGAGTCAGACGGGAGACGTGCTGGAGCAGGAGGACAGCATGGAGACGGACTGTCCTCGCGGCCTGCAGAAGGACCAGAGAGACGGGGTGAGCGAGAGAACGCGCGGCGTGTTTGAGAGCGGCTCGCTCCGTCCTGAAGGTTTCAGATACTGATTAGTTTCCAGCTCAGCACGCGCCCCGTTGTCTTTTTTCTGTCAGGTGTGTGTGCTCGCCTTGCACTTGACCAAAGAGCTGTGTCGCAGCGACGAGGACGGCGAGCACTGGGTGCTGGTGATGAGGAAGATCCCAGTCCTGCCGTCGGTGCTGAGCGCCGTGGAGATCAGCCTGCGCTGCAAACACAACCTGTTCTTCACCGAGGCGGCGCTCCACCTGCTGCTGACGCTGGCCCGCACTCCCCAGGTACACACAGGAGTACATCGCCAAGCCTGAGCGCTTCATTTCCGCGCCGTCGTAGTCTAAAGGAACGACGGGTGTCCCTGATGTTTTTTAGGGGGCAGCAGCTGTTGCTGGAGCAGGCGTCATTCAAACCATCTGCCTGCCCCTGCTGAGCGTGTATGAGGTTTCCTCAAACGGCACATCGCAGGTAAAAAAACAAACGCAGACTTTACATCGAAAGGACAGCTTGTAGATTATTGTAGATTTCTAAACAAACTGGAAAAGTATGGATTGAGTCTACTGTTTTGCACGATTTGAAGAACGTCAATCTCCCTATAACAATCAGTTTCATCCAGAGAATATTTTTATTTTTTTTTATAGAAAAGATTGTATTAGCACATGTTACTGTTTGCTGTTTTTTGAAACGGTTAAATCACAGATTTCCCTACAGGCTCCATGTTAACCCAGATTCCAGAGCCGCATCATGCCTCTGATAACCAGATGCTTCGTGTTTCCCAGAGTTTCTCTCGGAAGGCGCAGGACTCCGCCTGCTGGCCGGGCGTTTACCGCCTCTGCATGTCTCTGATGGAGAGTCTCCTCAAGACGCTTCGCTACAACTTCATCAACGAAGCCCTGGACTTCGTTGGAGTGCATCAGGAACGCATATTACAGGTCGGACCCCTGATGACATTGTAGTCCACGTCATCCGTTTGCGATGACATTATCGCTACGACATTTTCCCGAGAAGGCTCACAGCTGTAGTTTTGCTGCTGCCTCTAAACGACTTAAAGGAGTTGAGGTCGGCTCACCGGAGGTCCCCGCCTCGTGTTTCCTCTCCGCTCAGTGTCTGAATGCAGTGCGCACCGTGCAGAGCCTGTCCTGTTTAGACGAGGCAGACCACACAGTGGGATTCCTGCTGCAGCTCTCCAGCTTCTGCAAGGAGTGGCAGTTCCACCTCCCCAGTCTGCTCAGAGACGTGCAGGCAAGTCTGGCGGAAATCACAGCCTCGTCGAAAAGCGCAAACTCTTTTCATTCATTCACCGTTCCTCTCGTCGCTCTCTCCGCAGATCAACCTTTGTTACTTGTGCCAGACGTGCACTTACCTGCTGCACAGCAAAAAGATGCTCCACCATTACCTGCAGGTCAAGATCTGGGCGTTTTTATTACTTTAAATCACACGAAGATGATGATGTCATCACCGAATGTGCTTTTTCTGTTCAGTCTAAGAATGGCGAGGCGTTGCCCGCCGGCACCAGGACGCAGCGGCCGCCTCAAACCTTTAATAAAGATGCATCAGCAGCAGCAACAGCATCATCATCATCAGGAGCAGGAGGAGGAGGAGGAGGAGAGAGAGAGGAGGCCGAGCAGAAGGCCCTGTTGGCCGTTCAGTGCAGCCTGCTGAAGATCCTGAGTAAAACTTTGGCTACACTGCAGCACTTCACTCCAGACTGCTGCCAGATACTGCTGGACCAGGTCACTCCCTCAGAGAGCTCCCGATAGAATGACTCGTCTTGATTATTTACGCTGAGCTACACCAGCAGGATGATAAAATGTTAAGTGTGGCCGTCTTGTTTTTCAGTGCATGGACCTGGCCGAGTACAGGACCTTGTTTGTGCTCAGCTTCACGACTCCCGCGTTCGACCCGGACGTGGCGCCATCATTCGGGACCCTGCTGGCCACCATCAACGTGGCCCTGGGCATGCTGAGCGAGGTGGGCTGCAAAACGCCTCAAAGGTCCACATCGATCAGCCAAAAGTTCAACAACCATGACTCGGTGCTGCTTATTTTCAGATGGAGAAGAGGAAGGAGCCGGCCTCTCTGAGCATCGCCTCGCTGGCCTCACTGGAGGAAATCCAAGCTCTCAAGTAATTGAAGCTTTTTTTCTTTCTTTTTTTTTTTTTTAAGTTCCTGCACATGACATAAAATCGATTCAGTTTCTTATTCACATCATTTTTTTTGCGACATTTTCTTTGGATTTCAGGTCATTGCTGATGTTCACCATAGAGAACTGCTTCTACGTCCTGATCTCTCAGGCCGTCCGCTGCCTCAAAGATCCAGCCATCCTTCCTCGTGACAAGCAGAGGCTCAAACAGGAGCTCAGCTCTGAACTGGTGAGGCCGCCATCCTGTTGGCCATGAAGCCCATCTGGCTTGTGTTAATGTGCAGATACATGAATAATCTTGATTACAGATATAAGTGAACAATTTAAAGCACACACTCCAAATTGATTTATAGTCAATTCACATGTTTTGTCGTTAAATACTGAAATTAGTATCAATTTATTTTTGTTGGGTTGTGCAGAAGGTTCCACTTTATTCCAGTATTGTATAATTTGTATATTGTCTGTTTTAAAGAGAAAAAGTCCAAGTTTTTCCATTTTTGAGGAAATTTCTTGCCATCAAACTAATATTAGATTCTTTACATATTAACTTGAAAATTAGCTGTGGAGATACTAAATGGGTAATTTCGTATCTGACAGTAAGCAGGCGTCCACTAGGTGGCAGCCTATTGCTTCTAATGATTCTTGGTATGTAAAATATGCGTCAGCAGACACTCGCTGCTGCCCCCTACTGGCTGTAGCGAAATATTTCATTTATTGACGGTTGATCTAAATCCCTTTTCTATTTTCTCATTAGTGTTAGTTTTTTCAATTAGTTTTTTTTTTTTTTAATGTAAAAAATAACAAATTTCCTCCCCCAACTTTAGAGCACTCTCCTCTCCAGCCTGTCGCGCCACTTCAGGAGGGGTTCGCCGTCATCCCCAGCCAGCGGCATCCTCCCCTCCCTTCAGCCCAAACCCTCCACACCCGGATCCAAGGCGAGCCACGAAGGCCAGGAACCCATCATCCAACTGGTCCAGGCCTTCGTCAGACTCGTGCAAAGATAAACGCACAAAAAAAAAAAGAACTACATGTCGTACGTGTTTTCAGAAGAAACCTTTTCTAATATCGAGTCCTATTTTGGAGTGAGCAGTTGTGGTTCAAGGCGTGGAAACATTTGATTTTAGTATTTAATATCACACTTGAGGACAGCCTGATATCTTTCAAACTGGTTTATATTGATGAGGAAGTGAGGCTCGAGATCTTGGCGCTGTTCCTCGTCCGTCGCTGACTATGGTCCTTCTTCATTCCAAGGCCTAGTTTTATAGGTCACCATGACTAGAAACGTTTCAAGTGCTACTTAAATATAATCTCTGCATGACCTCGTTAAAACTCTTTTAAAATTAGTTCTTGTTGGCCAAAATTTGTACTTTCAAACAAAAAATGTATATGCTATTAAAGGGAGTTTTGTACCACAGTTAGGGTTGTTTGTCCTTCAAATCAAACAGACTTCCTGGTACGTCATGATACTTTTTACTGCATTTGAACATATTTGTCTCACAGTCGCTCCTACACAAGCTAAAACAGGAGTAGAATACTTTCGTCATATAAAAAACGATAAAGGAAAATATTTCTGCTGCACTGCATGGATGGCTATTTACACAGGTATTGTTTCAAAATAAACTTTTACAGCTTTAGTACCACAATTAAAATAAAGGCAAAGGTTGTGCAATTCAGGTATAAAAAGGCTTTGATTTATGGGGGACAAGGTGACTGTTTTACAGCAGGACATGAAGGCTGGCTCATGCCGGGTTGAAACCAAGGAGCTCCGTTGGGTTTAGTCACTGCAGCGCAACGAGGCAGCGCTGTTTCCATCCGATAAATCAGAATCTCTGTCTGCAGTTAGACTGGAAACAGGAAAACTTCTCTGCTCAGCCTCCACTACTGCACACCGACCGGGACCTCCTGGAACACACATATGTTTGAAACAGTGAGTTAAGGGACAGGAGGAGGAAAAAAAACAAAATAAATAAAACTTTTGGTTGCAAACATGCAAGACAAGCTCCAGAAACATGCTAATCCAAGAAAAAAAACAAAAAAAAACAAGTACATGGTGACTTACAGTGATGGGAAATACAAGTGTCCTTATGGTGCTAATGTGTTTACCTCTTAGCTAGGTCTCAAAAACTAGATTTATTTATTATTTGAATGCTTTCACTTCTTGTCACGCTACAAACTATTTGATGTGAAAGACCAGCATAAAGTTCACTTATTCTGAAAGGATCATGCTTTTTACAGTGAACTCAATAAAAACGTCCACCATGTATTCTCTGTTTAACCAACAAAATGAACACTGTTCCGTCTACTTCATGATCGAACGCTGTCTGGTGTTGGTCTATAACATCCCAATGAAACACATTAAAGTCTGTCGTTACAACTAAGAGTTTTCAATTTGCTTCCACCTCATGCGAGAGCTCATGAAACTCATGCAAAAGTCTCGGCCTGCAACCCAACCGCACTGACCTGCGCCTGCTCCTCCAGACGGGCCTTTCTGCCCAAAGAGGGCGCAGGAATTTGTCTAATGTTACGTCACAGGAAGGACAAAGAAGAACGTCTCACTGGAGGACAATTTACCACCGGGGACGAAACGCCAGAGAAAACTGCAGAGCGGGAACTCACCTCTAGATTCCCCCGAGCTTTCTTCAACACTCCATGAGTCACAGACACTGGAAGACAGTGAAGAGGTTTTGATGGTGAACTAGAGGTTTGTAATACAAAAAGACTAATTCATTGATTATTGAGATAATAGTGAACTAATTGATTAATCGTAAACCCATTTATATGCTAAGAAAGGCCATTTTCTGAAAGTTAAACACAGAAAAAATAAATCAAGGCTATACATTTTGCATTTAAGGTAATCTAAGCTACACAAGTGTTATGAGTTAATCCAAAAAGTAATTCACAGATTAAGTCTAGAAGGAGCTGAGATTTGCAATACAAGATTTATTTTATCTAAAGTAAGAATCCAATTACTTATTTGCATTTTCATGCATTTCTAATACTATATAAAAACATCATGAATGAAAAATCTGCAGAATGTCGAAAATGTTTTAGTTCATAAAAATATGAACAGAATCACTGACTAATAGAATAATCCCTAATTTGGGCCCTAAAAAGTACTTTTGCTGTGAAACTTGTGAAACAGTTCATAAAGTCCTACATTGGTCAATGATGACTCTCTCCATCCCCTCTTTGAGCTGGTTGGTGGTCCGCAGGCGCTTCACGGCTCCGCTCAGCATCCTCTCCTGCTGAGATAATCTGTTCTTCAGTCTGGCGATCTCGTTTTTCAGCAGCTCATCCTGATTCGGGGCAGAGCAGAGAGGAGGTTCGGGTCGTCAGAAGCTTGGTTAGCGAGAGCGTTGGCGGCGTGTGAGCTGGTTCCCACCTGCTGGCTGTCGGCGTTGCCCCCCGCCGTGCCGGCAGCCGGCAGAGAGACCCTCCACAGCAGCTTGAGCAGCCGGCCGGCCTCCTCCAGCACATGCTGCATGGTGCTGCTGCTGCTGGATAAACTCTTCAAGTGCTGCTTTTCTCTCACCTAAAACACAGAAAACCAAACCGCTGGTCTGATCGTGTCCTTCGTAAAGGAGCCTCAGCACGGCGGCGCGGTCGCTACCTGATTGTCAGAGCCCTGCTGTCTGAGCGCGTGCAGACACTCGTGCAGCTGCGCGTCCATGCTCCGCGACAGCTTCCTCCCCTCTGAGATCTGCTTGCGGAGGGCGTTGTAGTCCTCGATCAAACCCAGGACGTGGCGCCCGTTGCGGGTCGCCCACATCCGGTGGCCCGGGACCAACCGGGAAGGAGCGCCGGAGACGCTCTGTTCGGAGCTGCCGCAGATGGAGTCGACGTCGTCCTCCGACTGAGCCTGATGTTTCACATCTGAGGAGACTGAAACGGTAACGATAGGTTCGATTGGAGCGTCATGGAGTGATATGCCGACACCGAGCAGGCCGCCTCACCATGATGGACACCGGTTTGCTCGCGGGTCCGGAAGGTCCGAAGCAGAGGATCACAGCCTTCCCGACCCGGTGGCCGGCCCGCTTCATCTACAACACACACAGAAAACTGGAGTCGTCATTTTCTATTTCCTGTGTTTATGTTAGGGCTCAGCGACAGGCCTGAAAATAAAATCTGTGATATTTTCATACCAGAAATAATAGGAGAAAATAAAATAAAACAATTCCCAGTACAAAATCATAATCTTATGACTTTATTCTTGGAATTTTTCTTTTTCTAAATATAACCCTAAAACTTTGCTGTGCAGATCTGATTTGATTCTTAAAAAATAAATAAATTTAAAAAATAGAAATGAAAAGATTTTCAAAAAGGACTTTTTGTGTAATTACTAGAATACAGTCGTAATATTAAGAGAATAAAGATATGTTTTTGCCAAAAGAACATCAAAATTATGTTAAAAAGCTTCAACAATTGTAAAAATCTGATATGACAGGATAATTCTGTGTGGCTCTTTCTTTAAAATAGATGCATTTATTTGCACAATTTCAGTGTTGAAATATTTCCTTATCTGTAAAACTTGTCCCAAAGTATAACTTCACAAGATGCTCAACATTCCTCATTTTAATCTAAAAGCTTTTTTTTCCGTTCATAAAATCACTTCCTTGTTCTCTTAATTTCATGACTCTGTTCTGGTAATATTAACGCTCTATTCTTGTTTTATTTCACTTTATTGTCATACAACTTCAATTCATTAAAATTAAATCTTAGTCTGGTCCAAATATTCTGCCATAGACTTGACTTGAATTCAAAGTCCAAATAAATGGAAGCTGTAAAACACAATTATTAGGCAAGATGATGGGCTTTGGACGGGTTAACATCAAATATAGAAACCCAGCTCCAAAAACTAAAAATCGATTCGCCGCCCGGCTCTAACTTATTTCATTTTGCCACTGCGCGTACCCGGAGACGACAGCAGGTAGTTGATGTTGATGGTCTCGGAGTGGCCGGCTCCTCTGAGCAGCTGCTCCTCCAGTCTCTGCCGCAGCGCCATGTTGGTCTGGATGCTCCTCTCCAGCTGCAGCCGCAGGTGTCTGATCTCGGACAGCAGCTCTCTCAGGTTGATGGAGCCGGACGGCGACGTGGGGTCAGGATGCGCCGTCTGACGCCGTTCTGACAGGAAAACAAAGACAAACGCCTCCGGTGTTACGGAGAGACAAAAGGAAGAGCAGAACTGCACTGCATGAGGAAGGTTAAAGGTTGCAACATACTCCATGTTGACCCAATTCGTTAACTAGATATCTGGCGATATCTTAAAAAGTGTGTATTACTTTGGGTTTCTTGGATTTAATATGGGTGGGTTCAGGTTACCATGCTGGCTGGAGTCGTTCTTGATGTTTTCGTAAACCTGCAGCTCCACTCGCAGCGACTGCAGCAGCTGCTGGGAGTCGGACAGCTGCTGCCTCTGGAGCTTCACCTCACACTGCGACCTGGAAAGAAACTAGGAATGAGGCTCAATAATTGATTCGACTATGAATATAAATACGCTTGGATTAACGTCGGATTTTATATAGTTTCTATAGAAAAAGAGTGAAACCTGGACTGACAAGCCAAACACTCAGGGAGTGATAAGTGGCAGAAAGGGAGAGGAGATCTAAAAGTAAAACCCGATTCCTGGTTTTGGGTTGCAGTCTCACTGAAGTGTGTCAGTAGCCCTGGGGTCAGGAGGTCACGCACCAAACACGCGACCGTTTGAAATGACTCGAGAGTGTTTGTGTTGACCTGTGCAGCTCCTCTCTGCTGGCCTGCAGGGAGTTCTGCAGCAGCGCTTTCTCCTGGCTGCTTTTCTCCAGCGTCTCCTGCAGTCTGAGGTTTTCCTTCCGCAGAACTTCGCTCTCCTTCCGGCTCTGCTCCAGCTTGGCTGTCCGCCGCGCCAGAGTCTCGCGCAGCTTCTCATTCTCCTTCTGCTTGTCTAAAAACAAAAACAAAGGCGTTCTGTGAAGGAGCCTTCGGGACTAAAATAAGGAATCAACAACTCGAAAGCAAATTTACCTCGAGATCCCACATTGAGCTGCTCTTTTAGCACTTGATTTTGTTCCCAAAGAAAGCGAACTTCATTAACCAGCTGACCCTGCTCCTCGCTGCCCTGGATAAAAATGTTTGTGGCTGCAAAAAAACAACAACAAAAAGAACAGCAGAGAATCATATTTAGAGAGATCTCTGCTGTAGCAACCAGAAATGAACCGGGGCTGCAGTCGGCTTTGCGTACCTGGGTCTCTCTCCACATCGGCTAACTTCCTCTCCAGCTGTTCTCTCAGGCGGTCGTTAGTGCGAATGCTTTCCTCCAGTCGTTGGCGTAAGGCTCTGATCTCCTGGAGATGTTCAGCCAGCAGGTCTAACAAACACGGACACACACAGCTAAATGAGAAGGAGCTTCTCCAAGCTAAGGTCACTCCCACTGATGTTCGTTGTTCTTTTATTGAACTGTTCTTCTGCTCGGTGTAATGACTTTATGTGGACATACTAAAGTGTACATGTAAACACAGGGCTAACCTTTAAAAGCACATGCCGTTTGTTTGTTTGTTTTGGACTTTTATAGGATCCTGCAAAACTACATTTGTAGAGTCCTTGTAGTTTGCTTCAGCTGCAATTATTATAATGTAACAGTTGGAATTTGAGGGGATTTTTGGTGAATATTTGTTACAAGCTTTCATTTTCAAAACTGGTACAGAATTACTTAAGTTTTTGCTGAAAATAGGTTTGCTGCAATCTCTCAAGCAAGAAAAGATAGGAAAAGATTCAGTTAAATTTCCCTTGATTTGCATGTAAAACCCTGAAAAAACTAATAATAGCACTTTTCTGAACTTAAGTAAAAATTAGATTGAATCAGGAGAATCTCGCTATTTCTTCTGTTGGATTAAAATCGTCTACCTCCATCTAAACCGGAAGCACATTTATTATCTTTGAATCATTAAAAATGCTTAGACTAAAAGTTGAACCGGTGATGTACAGCTTCTCCAAATGCTTACTATTTGTTGGACTGTGTTTGAAAATCTTTATCAAAAGTTACACCATGTGGAAAACAACGGCTTACAAAAGTAGAGTAAATTTTCTGTGTTTCTGTTACTTTAATAAAAAGTTAATCTGATTCTCCTACTGATAATTTCTCGTATTTACCTAAATTCATAGTGCGAGGCTGTTCTCCTCCTCCTTCTCCTTGCGAGTCGACGACTCCACCTTGTTCATGTGTTCGTGTTTGAGGCTCTGCGGCTTCCTGATCCGGGCCTGGCTCCTGCTCCTGCTCCTGCTCCTGCTGGTGCAGGCTGGTCTGCGCCATAATGGAGCGATGGAGGTCCAGCTCGCTGCGTAAGATGACGTTGATCTCCTCGTTGCTCCTCAGCTGCTCCTGCAGCCGTCGGTTCTCCCTCTGCAGACTGCTGGAAGCGACTCTGTGAGGAGACGCACCTTTCTCCGCCGCGCCTCCTTCAGGACAGAGGGGTGCTCCCGAGTTCTCAGCAGAGAGCTCCTGGCCTGAACAGAAACAGGAGGATGTAGTTAATCAACCAACTTTAATTAAAAATGTCCCACCTAAACTGATATTTCTGGACACTTTGACCCAGCTTCCAGAGACGTCTACAGGGTGTTCGTAACACGCTTTGTTTCACTTTGCTCCTTTTTTTTTTTTTTTTCCAAGAGGGAAACACAATTTGAGGAGTGAACCAGATAGGTGCCACTGAATAATGCAACTTTGAGGGGCGGTGGACAGAAACTGGACACCAGCTCTGGCTTTGGTCATCCAGCACGCCTCAGTGGGACAGAATGGACCTGAGTGGAAAACAATTGCCATTACAGGCAGAAACTACACAGAGAGGAGGACTGAAGTGATCATAAGTGACATTACACCAGGCAGGAAGTGGAGACGCGTGCATTTTTAATCACTTGCATTATCCCTCTCCAACCACTCTGACACCAAACACTGCACTTCACACCTACAATTATCTTGAAGACTTAAAAGTTGTTCAATATTTCACGAGGAAACTCACTGTGCGCTCTACTGCCGCCTTGTGTGGTGGTGCTGCTGTGGCAGGAGGAAATCGTCACGTCCGAGTGGCTCAGGTCGGACTGGGAACTGCGGTGGCTGCTGGGAGTCTGACCACTGATCTGACTCTGACCGTGGATCTGACTCTGACCACTGATCTGACTCTGACCGTGGATCTGACTCTGACCGTGGATCTGACTCTGACCACTGATCTGACTCTGACCATGGATCTGACTCTGAAGGCTCTGGATGAGTCGATTCTTCTCCAGCAACTCCTTCGCCAGTCTAGAAGTAATCAAGTCAAATTCAGTGTGTGAGTGTTGGCTCTTTTGTAAAAGTTCATACACTTAGAACCTCTTCATATTTTGTTACATTACAACCATCTTCATTTTATTAACTGCGCCTAAGGTTCGCACTGACTCAATCATTTTGTAGAAAAGGTATTTGTAAATGCTTTGACTAATATCAAGTTGTATTTTAGTCCTATTTTTACCTGTATGGTTATGTTCGCTCATTGGTACATTGTCTCAAAAATTAGCTACACTAATTAGAAGGGGGGAAAAAAAGCAACTTTCTTCCAACAACAGCTCTCCTTTTGCCACTCTACATATAAAATACATTGAAGATTATGGTTGAACCTTCACAAAATATGAAGATATGACAGTGGAGCACAATAAGAAAAAGGCACTCAAAAAGAGAGAGAGAAATCAGGAGGAAGACTGTATAATGATCCTAACAAGAAGGTTTTTAGTTGACGTTTGGGGGGAAAACACTCAGCTGGAAATCACCACAGCAACCGTCACGCTGTGCGTCTGAATGAAACCAACTCACAGGTCCAGTTGCTCCCTAGTGCATTCAGCCAGGCTGAGGTTTTGCTGGACCAGAAGCCTGATGTGCTGCTGCAGCAGCTCTCTCTCAACGTCTAGCTCCAGACGCAGATAATCTATGTCCTGCTGGATTCTACACAGGCTGTCATGGGGATCAATCCCGCTCTCTTCTTCAGAGAGAGAGACCTGTTGATGCTCCTCAAGGCTGTTGCCATTAGTAACGGGTTAATTTTTGAAACACTAACTGAGGAAAAAATTTTAAATACTTGAAGAGCTGTGAAAAATGTTTAAAAAAGCTAAATAATTACAATACTGATCTAATGGTGAACATCAGCCTCTTCAGCTTGGTTTGAAACACTGTCATCAGAAAACAGTGGCAGTTTCAGCTTCACCTGGTTCAACTTTTGTAAACAAAATCTTCTATTAAGCACATTTTGGTATACAATTATTAATCCAAGAAGGAAAAAGTAAAAGACAGATTAGTCGAAAGCATGCAAATGTTGGATATTCATTTCATTTCTCAAATCCATCCTTACATGCCCGTCGAATCCTACTACTCCAAATGCTTAAGTTTTAAATGTCACAAGCATGTTAGTTACATTTAACATTTTTAGACGGCGTGGTAAATACGGAGCGTACCTGCGAGACAGTTCTAAAGCTGCAACATCCTCAATAACCGGTTGAGATTCATCTGGAGGGCAGAAAAAGAAAAACATTTGTCATGAACAAGTTCAATAAACAGAAAATAAATATCTGCTGTGCTAGCTTCTAATAATTATTTTTTGTTTTTAGACACAAACCGGCACAATAACTATGAAAAGTAACTCAGTCATATCTTTTTATAACTCAGATAGATATTTTTTTCAGCAAGTACAAGGTTACAATGTAAGTTGTTCATTGTATTCCCCCTACAATGCAAACTGTAGAGCAGACATCATGTTCTTAGACAGTAACTGCAGTGACCACCTTTGTCCAGCCGACCCTCCAGCTTGTCCAGAAGGTTCAGACTCTTGTTCAGATGTTCCTTCACCACCTCCCCCATGTAGTAGTCCACTTCCCCAGAGTGCAGCAGGTCTTTGAACGCCTTGCTCAGCTCCTCCAGCTGGCGGCGCTGCAACACTCCCAGCCTGCGGCTCTCCTTGATTTGCTCTCTCAGTTGTGACAACTCTCTGGCCTGAGACTTCACCAGAGAATCAAGCCTGTCAAGAGGGAAAAGCATAACAAATTTGTTTAGAACGTTTAAGCGTCGATCAATAAATAGAGTATATTTTGCGCAATGAGCTTTTACCTAGCAGGTGACGTTGAGCGGCTGCGGGTTTGCTGCAGCTGTTCGTTTGCGCTTCGGCTCGGCGTTCTCTCTTTCCACAGGTCAATATTCACAACGCCGGCTCTGTCCGAAGCCGACTGGTTTTCAGCCTCCCTTTTCCCACTCGGCTGCCCGACCCTTTCTTGACTGCAGTCCACTTTGTGTGCGCCGTCTTTCTCCTTGACAGACAGCGAATCCGAGGTGTTTGTAACCACATCAGTGGAGAGGGAGTTTCTGTGCAGGAGGCTTTGCATTTGTAGGATGACTTTTGCCTGGTTTTCCAGGTGGGCTTTCAACTCTCTGACTTGTGCCTGAAGCTCCAGAGGGTCCTCTGAAGCCCCGAACTCATCATACATCTGTAGGTTTTTCAGGCTAACCTACATAGACACAATGGGTGGTAGATAAAAGCTTAACTCAGCAGATTAATTCACAGAGAATATGTTTTCAGCCTAAAATAATTAACGAGCGACATCAAGACTAGGGCTGGGCATTAATACTGGAATAAAATCATTGTTTTACCAGAAAAAAGTTGTGATCTTAGGAGAATTAAGTTGTAATTTTATGAGAACTATGTGAACAAAATAAGAATATTTAAATGTGGAATGTTGAACATCTTGTGAAGTTATTCTTTGGTATACATTTCACAGATAAGGAAATACTTCATATTTTAACACATCATTATCAGTAGCTTTATTTTCTTAAAAAAGAAAGCGAGAAAAAAACCCCCATTAAAATTGGAAATCAGACCTGGTAAGAAAAAAATAAAACATCCGATTTTATTTTTAAGCCGCGTCGCCCAGACCTAATCAAAACAAACTGCGCCAGGCTAATGTTAGTGTCTGCAACTATTGGACTGGCACTTAAACTTAAATATCCTGACCAAGGCAATCAGTAGAATTTAATCACGTTTCATTGTTATAATGGCCAACATCAAAATGCCTACTTTGGCTGAGCTGAGAGCCGGGGAACTCGGGTAAGGAGTGCTGGAGTTTGAGTCCAAGTTTTCGGTGGAGGAGAAGGTGGCATGTTCGTTCTTCAAGAGTGAAGGCAGGCTGGACGCACTGCAGCGAGGGTTCACCCCCAAATCCAGATCTGTGGAACAGAAATACAGACATTTAAAAACGGGACACCTTCACATTCAAGATAATTAATCAATTTACGTGATTTAATCAAGGCAAGAAATCAAATTGAGAGGTTAAGAAGTGCTTGAAAGACATCCCGAACCTCAGAGTGAAACATGCAAGAACCGATCAGTGAAACATTTTACTTTAAGGGAGCTGCGGGACAGTGCAGAAGAAATCCAAAGTTAAAACCAGGAAAAAAAAGGCTTTGTGTGTTATGAGACCCAAACTGAAAAACACGTTGCTTTTCCATCCTCATGCGCACAAATAATGAAAGAATCTACCCACATGTGAGATTAGTGTCCACACAGCAGACAACATGCAAAGGCTGCCTATAGACTGTCTACCTGTGCTACTGCTCTCTTCCCTATCGTTCTCACTCTTGCCACTGGTTTCGTAACCCAGGTCCTGCAAATCCACCTGCACGCTTTTGTGTCCCTGCTCAGGAGCTGCTATTGGAAGCAATATATTTCATGTTAGACAGAAATCCTAGAAAGCACAGGGAAGACGGAGTATTCGGGCCACGCTAAGAAAAACAGCAATACGGTCAAAAAATTATGATAATAAAGTCATAATACTATGACCATGACTTTATTATGGTAATTTTATGATTTATTCTTGTAATCTTATGACTTTATGCTTGCATTTTTATTTTGCATGGTCCTGATACTCCATCATATTTACAGAATCAGAACATTCAATTCAACATAAGATAGCTCACCTGTTCTTATAGTTTCTGTAGAGGATGTACTGGAAAGAGCAGTGGCCAGTTTCTCCTCCAGGTTTTTGTACGCTTTCTTTTTCTCCCTCAGAGCCTTATGTAACGTCTCCAGTTGGAGCTTAACATCTGGTGGTAATCCTTTGTCATTTTGTTCGACCTCGCAGACATTACGGACCTCACTGACCTCGCAAACCTCACGGACCTCGCCCTCTCTTCTGTGACTTCTCTCTTGCTGCGCGGAGGCCTGGAGGTCACTTAATCTTTGAGAGTAATCGCTGAGAACCTTGTGAAGGTGACAGAGATCCTGATAGAGCTTCAGCCCTTTTGCTTCTGATGAGGGAGAGGACAGATTGCTGCTGCTTTTCCTTCCTTGCTCTCCAGATTCAGTCAGTTTGCTTCTCTCTTGAAGCGCTCTCTGAAGATTGTCGAAGTCCTTCTGGAGGTCGGCGTCCAGTTCTGATTTATCAGAGGTCAGGGAGGCTGTGTTTTTACAGTGGCTGGCTATCGAGGAAACAGCAGCCTCTGTTGCACTGAAGCACTTCAGTGCAACACTAAACATTTCTTGATTTAAATCGGGATCATGGCGACCTATCTTTGCATCTTGGTCATCCCTTGACTCATCGTCTACAAGCAACTCTGTAGTTCCATCTCTTTGCCTCCAGGCAGGGCCATTTGAATGAGAGCCGTCACGCTGTGCAGCTTCATTTGCAGCTTCATTTGCAGCCCCCAACTGCTCCTGAAGCTCTGCGTTTAGCTTGCTTTGTTCTAAAAGGGCCTTTTGCAAAGAGTCTGCATGCTGCTGCAACTCAAGCACAGAGCTCTCAGTTTGGTTGCTGGCTTGATTTGGGCTATTTCTGTGCGAGTGTGTGTGAAACTCATGTAAAGCATCTTCTATCCGTAAAGAGAGACCATCCATTACAGGCTCCTGATCTTGGCTCTGAGAAGAGGTGATGGCTTTCTCCGCCATGCTCAGGAGCTCAATGAGCTGGTTGTTGAGCTCTTCCTTCTCCTGTAGCGCGTTCTGCAACGCCATGCATCTACTGTGGAGGTCAACGTCAGAACCCACAGAGCCAGAACTAGGGTGCGGGGCAAAGCTGTCCTGGTTGTCCAGACTGCAGGCTGTCAGATAAGCGATGGTGGATTGTGCAGCCTGCAGGGCCACAGTCTGCTGGGCACTCTGTCTCTTCTTTTCCTCCAGTTGAGCATGCAGCTCCTCTAGATCGCTGAGCTGCTCCCTCATCTTATTTATCAGGACCTCCTTTTCCTGGCATTCCTGGTGGAGGAGCTCGAGTTGGGAAAGGAGAGCAGATTCGCTGTGGCTGAGATCCACTGGTGCTGTGAAGTGAGAGCCCCCGTCTGACTCTGCAGGGCTGCAGCTAGTGTGTGAATGTCTCACGGTGGAGGAAGGGGAAGCGCTGGTTTGCAGTGCTGAATCAGAGTTGCTATGCAGCTGCTGGTCAGAACCAAAACCATCTTCCACGGCAGAGTGTTGCTGTGCATCAGTCTGCATCAGGTCAGGGGTCAAAGACCGCCTGCTAGGGCTCCCCTCTCCTCTGAGCCTCATGGGAACAGGGAGGCGAGACTTGACACCAGCCTACGTTGGAAACAACAGAAATCAAGTAGATATTAGGAGCACTGCTAGTCACAGCTAATGAAAAGAAGATATTCTGCCTTTATATTTCTAGAATTGCGTTAAACTTGCCCTGTGTCTTGTGACATGCTGCTTTGGAGACTTGTGGTGTGTTTCACTTTGAGGTCTCGGATTCTCATCTGCAGAGCTGACATTAGTGACGGCGGTCTCGCCAACTGATGCTTTGCTTGATTTCTTTGTAGTTTGCTTTGGAGATTTAAAGACCAAGGAACCGCGTTTAGGCTTAGGCTGAAATGTTTTCAAAGTCCTCTTTAATTCAGCCTGCCCTTCGCTGCTGGTCCCTGAGACTTCGGTGCTCTCTTGTTCTTTACACTCAGTGGATTTCAGTTCCTTCAGGAGACCCCACAACTTCACATTTTCTGATCGAAGTTCGTGTAGTTCCTCTCTGCAATTAGAAACTTATGATTACCGTGACGTTCAGGTAACGGAACGTGAAAATAATAAGATCTTGACTTGACTAAACAAAAGAACCAACCTCTGATGTTTGCTAGATTTTGACACAAACCCTGCCGGCTCAGACGTCTGCGCCAAAGCCTCTGTGTTGCTTTCTGCGCCATCGTCGTCTCCGCTGTTTGACAGGTTGCTCTCAAAGTGAGCATCCTCTCTGCTCTGGCTGGTCATGTTTTCATCACCAAGCAGATTTTTAGGTGCAGTCTAGAAGAAATTGGTAAAAATGGGGCAAACAATTTTCGGAACGTTGTGTTTAAAATTTTATCAAATGAAATCTTCCTAAATTAAGGAATGTCATAAGTTAGTGCCCCTAGCAACTAAGCCTGCTGCAATAAGCAATAAATCTATTCGTCGCATGATAAATTAAAACGAGCTCAATAAAATAAACAATTATTTGTTTTTCTTTTTCTACCAAAGATAGGATGACAAACGGCTTCAGTATGGTGCTTTGGTCTCAACTTGCCACTTTTTTTTTTTGAAGGACTCTCTGTTTACTGGAATTTCAATATCCATTTCATTTGTTGTTTCGGTTGTTTTGTTCATTCAAATTGGGATATTAAAAATACAAATGAACATTTAACATTAGTTCCAATGTTAGCAGTACAATGCTATTACTTAAATTTGGTCATCTCACCATTACCTTTTGCAACCTCTAAAAGGTTTCCCTGCAGCACATTTAAATCCATCTGCGTTACAGCCTCACGCTGCATGTAGCTGGACCATTTACTCATTAGGAAACTTTTGATAACATGGATTTCATGGATTTTACTTATGGTAATCGGAGGAAAGGGACTCAATGCAAATGCTCATTACACTTTTCTGAATCTTTGGGGAAAAAGAATTTGGGTTGAAACAATTATTCGGATTAATCGTGATGAACTGATTATTGAAATAATCGTCAACTAATTTAATGATCAAATAATCATTCACCGGAGTATACTTCAAATTCACTCAAGGTAAGTCATATTGCATTTTAGGCAATATCCTATCTTATTTAAATAGATTGCTCATTTTAATATATTTCTAATATTGTATAGAAAGGCTTTACAATGAGACATATTTTTTATCCAAATAATCGATTAACCATTAGAATAATTGATAGGTTAATCAATAAATAACATAATCGATAGCTGCAGCCCTAGAACCATGTTACATTCTCCTTCTACTTCACAAAAAGAAGAAAATTGTATGGACTCAGTGTTGGTCCATGTCATAATAAAAATCACGTTTATTTGCATAACTGTGACAAAAAGTGAATAAAAAACTCCAGTGGTAAAAGATTATTTTAAGTAGCAGTTAATATCTTGCCTTTCTTAAGGTGCTGGTCTCTGTCTGGATCCCTTTATCTTGACCAGGAACTCGTTCCCTTTCAGTGTCACACTGTGGCTGCCTGTCACACATCTCCTCGAGCTGCTAGAGTAATGGGATGGGAGGCGAGTGTGACACATATGGCTTGGTAAAAGAAAACTTAAAGAGGGAACAGAATCCATAAAACACTGCACAGCAACAGCAGAATGGCATGATGTGTCTAATGTGGCATGGTGAAGAGAAGCCGTTTCATGGAACACAGAGATACAAAAAGACAAGGAATGGTTAGGAAAAAGGAGGACAGAAAAAAGGGCAGCTTCTACTATAAACAAACAACTAACTTGTTAGAGAAACTAGACATTCAGCTCTACAGACCAAAGAGATATCAGTAACAGGCTGAACAGAGCAGAGGTTAAGATGCAGGTTAGGAATTCAGAAAGGAGCTAAAAAGGTGGATGTTAGACAATGACTTATGATTCAGTTAACTTACTGAACTTTAAACAAACTCTAAATAGCAACAATTTCCCATTATCTAGGATTTAGTCAAAGGCTATTAAAAAAAATTGCTGTTGAACTTAATGTATTGGAAGCTGTCTTTTATGACCCCTAACCTGTTTGAACTGGCTTCTGTTGGTCAGATCCTTGTCTTCCCTTTCCAAAGAATCCCGCTCTGACTTCTCCATTTGTGATAATCTGCTCTGCAGCTCACTGTTTAAACTCTGAAGCCCAGCGACATGCTCCTGCAGGTCCAGCACCTGCAGCAGAAAGGGAACTGTTGTCAAGATTTTTGTAATGCATCATTTTGTTTACATTTGAAAAAAAGAAAAATAACAATCCAATCTAACCATTACATTTGTGTCATATCCTGCAGCATACACATCTTTCCCCAAGTGCAGTTATCGCTCCACAATACATGCTATTGACATATGCATTATATTCAACTAGTTTAGTAGACTGTTTTACCAAAATCAACTATTTTAAATATAACGCACTATAAAGAAGGTGACATATTTTTTATCTAATATCTCTAAAATTAGTCTAAAAGAAGCCTAATAATAAAGTTCTAGCATGGAAAACAACCAAATCATATGAGATCAGTCATATGTGGATGTTTTAGCATATCTGCATTTAGGGTGTCTTTTGTGTATTTTAAATTGTCCGGAATCAGTGCTAATAATCAATGTATCAATGAATTCCAAATGCACTTAACTTCCTAAAAAGTAGACTCAATTTAATAAAGATTCTTTGTTTTGTTTCTTTATTAAATCCATTTTATATTCAAGTCATATAGCGCATGCTAATTAAACAACCACAGAATAATATACAAGGCTCATACACTTTTCTCACAGTAAAATTCAAGATATGTTTTCAAACCTTTCCAGCACCTCACTTTAGAGATAAAAACAATACAAATGAACTAAAGAAAACTGTTTTAGTTCACTATTTTATATCATGTATTACTGTAAGTAATCATAATGTGACAGATGCAATGTATATATTTCACACCTGAATGTATACTCTTATTGTGAAGGGGGGAAGGTGAGGTGAGAAGACACCAACGGTTGTCCCATATTCTATTTTTGGTTTTGATTATGATTTTATTTTTTTATATGTTCTCAAATGTCTCTCTTACAAATATATACATACTTTACACCTCACTGGTCTGAGAAAGTTACAAAAGAAACATCTCAAAAGAAAAGTGTTCTCAGAACATTTTCTGGCAATAAGCAAATTGAAGTAGCTCTGGTAATTCTAACTAACCTGAAACAAAAAAAATTTGGTCTGATTTAACTTCAGACAATGAGGAAAAAAAAAAAGTTTGTGATTTTTAAAGTATCTTTAAATATTTGGTATGAGCTCACCTTCTGCTGAAGCTCCTGAGGAGAAAGCTGAGCCAAGCTATCATCCGGCCCTTCTCCCACACAGATACTCATGTAAGAAGTCTGATCTCCAATGAAACTCAAGGTTTCACCTGAACACAAAAACCGGCATTTAAATCTCACAAGTAAAACGTTGGAGAAATCATTACAGTGCATATTTTCAGTTTTACCATCGCTGGTTCCGCCAACTCCTCCTCCACGGTTCTGAATTGCTCCCAAGCGAGCCTGCAGGGACGCGTTCCAGCGCTGGGCGTCCTCAAGCTGATGCCTCATGCTCTCCAGCTCCTTAGGATCAATGAGGTCCATACCTGAGCAGATCCACATGCATGTTTATTTACAACTTCACCACATTTCTATTTAGATTTTTAGTGAAGGTAACTTTTCAAAAGCAACCTGAAAGTGAGGCATATTTTGCATCTATATATTTAGAATAAATTTCAGTAAGAAGTTAAATGAAGCAATTAAATTTCATAGTTATTAAAACACTGAAATTCTGTATGTGGACGAGATCACATGGGGATATTTTCTTGGCATCATTCACATTTTGGGAAAATGGGGGTGGGGGTAAAAAAAAAGACTTCTTTGATTTTTACATTAGTGGCAGATCTAAAATTTAACAAAAGAAAGCTAACACTTATTAGTGATTAAATTCCTCCCAAAAAAAAAAAAAAAAATCTAATTATCAACACCACAGATAACTATAAAAGACAAATTTTCAATTTTTAGATAATTATAATGCTTATGTAACTAAAAGTTAAAGCAAAACGTCATTGGAGCCAATTAGCCCGAGTCGTTTGTCCTGCAGTCTGGGAGAATGTAAGCCATGGCTGCTTTACTTACGGCTGACCTATTTCTACACCTGCTGCCCTGTAGATAGTAATGTGGGAGGAGCATGCACTTAATCTGCCCACTGGCATCAGACACGCATGTATGCACACTTGAGCTATGATGTTTAGACAACAACCTCAGCCCTCAGAGAGGACTTAAATGAGGCTGTGTACTGTAGTCATGTTATATTTGACTGACTAATGGAAGCAGATGTAAAACAATTAATTGGATTAATTGTGATGAATCGATTACTGAAATATTAAATTAATGTACTAATCGGTTAATCGTAAGCTAGAGTATTCAAACTCAAAAAAGCAAATTTCAGAGAAAGCAAAGTAGTATTTAAGCCAAAACTGTGCAAAAATATATATAAATATATGTATTTTTCATTTACATAAAAAAAACAAAAAAAAAACACCTTTTTCTATCCAGTTATTGATCGGTTGATAGAAATTTAATCAACAGATCAAGAAGAAAAGTGTCAAGCAGAAAGTGCTGAGCTTTTCATGCTGATTGTTCAGCTGCAGATACTTTCTTTGCTACAAATGAATAAGTGTTCACTAAAGGAATGCCGTTACTGTATTTAAGCAATAAAACATTTACTTAATTAAAAAAGGAATCTAATTTTTTTGTTTATTTGTGTCTTTTAATATATTTATAATACTGATTAAAAAAGGCTCTGATGAAAACTCTGCCAATTATTTTTTTAATACAAATAATCGTCAGAAAAATCAATAGGTTAATATTTGCAGCCTTACTTGGAAGTGTGAATTCTGCATGCTACGAAACTTTCTGGATGAGGATTTATTTATTCTTTTTTTTTTTTTTTTGTTCAATTTCTGATTCCACCAGAAAAATATAACAAGCATATTTTTTATAACAAAATATTTCATATCACAAAAATATTTCATATTTTGAAAGAAGCTATATAACTGCTTCTTTCACTGAAGCTGTTATATAATAATGTAACAACACATGGTTAGAATGGGTAGATTAGTAAAGCAAAGCAGATGGAGAGGTGATGTGTACACAAACATTTGAAAGGAACAGTTCACCCTGAGAGTGGAGCAGAGAAACATAGAGCAACAGAAGCATTATTTTTATTTTATTTGTAATGGGTTTTGGAAGAATACATGTATTTAGTTGCATTTCAGGTACAGACAAAGACATGCAGATGAAAAGATGATTGGGTACAAAGCAGCAGACAAACAGAGCAGACAGATGAGAGGAGGATAGAGCAGATGTGCATGCAGCATTAACAAACAGAAGCCACAAGCTTTTCAGACAGATGTGATGTTGAGTCATGAAAACATTGCACAAATATGACAGACATTTTTAGATTTCCTAGGAGCTGAGTACACACTGACATTAAGCAGTTTCTTCCCATTATTCCTTGTATTTTCTGTGTTTAATTATCAAGATCATCTAGAGCCCAGTGTGTTTGACTGCACCTTCTCTGAGTTTGGCTCTCTGTATCTCTCTCTCCAAGTCATCCCTGAGCTCCTCATTAATTCTGACGCTGTCTTCTAGCTGCTGCCTGAGCAGCTGAACCGCTGTCAGTTCCAGCTGCAGAGCATGAAGACGTTGGCCACTGAAAAGCACAAGAGGATCAACAGAGTTAACACCCACACAAACAACCTAAAATCAGTGATGAAAGTAATCAAATTGTTGCTTTAATTCGTTGGTATTATATTTTAATTCCTTCATGTTTAGTTGGATTAAAAACAATCAAGTTTATAGTAAACTTACAGCACAATTTTTTTTCCTTCATACTAAATTTGTTACATTTAACTGTTAAATTAAACACAATTCAGATTGTATGGATTATAGAGTTTTAGGCCAGAAGAAGAACTCGGTGCATCAACCCCCCCAAAAAATGTCGTCAATATTTTCTGACTATATTAAGTCACTTTTTATTTTATTAAAAGATATAAAGCAGCTCATTCCACCTCTTCTTACCTATCTGGCTCCTTCACAGTCTTTACTAAACTAGAGTACAGCTGTTGTTCAGCTCTCAGGGCTTTATTTAGAGCATCATGCTCCTGCTGCAAGGCTGAACGATGGGGCAAAGCCTGAGGGCAAAAACAGGAACCAGCTTACTAGTGAGTAAAATGTTGCAAATCATTTGGTGATGAGGCAATTAAAGCTTTACGTCTTGCTGGCTGTCTCCTCCTATCATGGTTATTTCTCTCTGAGGCAACGCAGGTAGGGATCTATCCATGTTGGAGCCAATCAGATGGTCTTGAGTAGAATCATTCTGGCTGTCACTGCCCTGTCCAAGGCGTTGATGGAGAACCTGCTCAAAAATCAAAATGGAACCATGATGCATGACTAAAGAACACAAAGCTCAAAGTCTATGTAAAAAAAAACAAAAAACTTCCTTTAATCCCAGTTACTATTTGCTTTAATCACCAACAAATTCTAAGGACTCCTACTAACTCCAAAATGAAATGCTTTTGCAGACTTGTTCTGGCTTGTTTGTAAAATGAAAATACAAAAGTTCCCAATAATTTATGTTAGACTTTAAATATGGAACCTGCAAGCATTCTGAGAAAATTTTATAGCTTGAAGAAAAGATTGTAGAAGCAAAGGACGGGTGGAAATAAGGATTCGAGGACGGAAGGATTGGTGGATTAATGGATTAATGGAAGAAAGGGAGGCAGTAAAAGAAAGGTCTAACGAAGGACACAAGGAAAAGTTAAAGGTGGATAAACTGATAAATGAACATATGGATGAATGTGCATCACATCTATAAATGCCAGAATAAAAACTGGCCTAAATGGAAAAAAAATTTATATTTATTTAGACTTTTAAATCTAAATAATGCTGCGAGTGGGACTCCTACCATGCATTCAGTTCTTACATTAATAATCTCATCCTTGGTCTTCAGTGTAGCAGTGAGGGAATCGATGTTAGCAGCTTGACCTTCATTGCGACCCTGGAGCTCAGACAGCAGTGACTGGAGATCAGCCAAAGAAATCTGGAAGTGAAAATAAACGACCAGAATAACCAATAAATAAGCTTCTGCTAACATTATCCCAACAGTTAATGTGAAAATGAGCTTCCTGCTCACAGACCTTCAGTTCATTTTCCCTCTTCAGAGCTTTGTTCAGTGCTTCAGTTTTCTGAGCCAACTCCTTCTTCAGGACAACAACTGTTTTCTTGGAGACTGGAATGTTCTCCTGATTGTCCTCAGTGTTTCTTCTTGATAGCTCAGCTTCAAATGAGACAAAACAGAATCAAATGCAGGATAAATACAAAGCCCAGGTTTAAACATCTAAAAATAAAGACTTAAAGCAGACCCAAGTCTCACCTTCTCTCTCATCAAGTTTCTCTTGCATGATCTGAATTGTTTCCCTGAGCTCCAACATGTGATCTCCATCGGCCTTCTGACTCATCTCTGTCAAGGCCTTGTCCCTCTCCTGATCCCGCTGCAAAAGCTTCTGCAGAATAACATTACAACACATAAAGATAATATCTGACTTTTGTTTTAATGCAAGTAACCCAAAAAATTGTGTTGTTCATGTTTTGTGGACATTTCAAGTCGACAGCTTAACAGCAGTAAAGGATCTTACGTCAATGAGGTTGTCTTTCTCCGCAAGCAGGGTTCTTAGTTCTGCCGTCTCTAAATAACTCTCTTGGGTTGTTGACGAGCTTTTCCTTTCAGCTTTGGCAAGCTCCTGTTGCTTCTGAGCCAACTGCTTCTTCAGTTCCTGAATCTCCTGAGCACACTCAGACAGCATGCGGTTAAAGTGCTCTGCAGAGTCCTTAGGAGAGAAAACGGCAAATAAACACAAACCACAAGTTAGACTTGTTTTTCCCACCACTCCATAAACAAGTCTTTAGCATTGGAAATGTAAAGAATAATAAAGTATTGTTTTGATAGCTGATCTTTTGTAAGAAAAACAAAGAAGTTCACTAGACAAAACATCGGAAGGACAGATGAGAGAATGAATGGATGCATATTAAACAAAGATAGCCAGATAGAAGACTTTTTAGACAATGGGATCCAACTAATGTCTGGAAATCCAAACATGTTCAGACTCTAATTTATTTCTTTCAAAACATAAATACCTGGAAACAAATATCTTTTCCTCAGCAAGTCAGAATTTCTCCTTATCCCTACCTGAGAAAACCCTGCATCATCATCATCAGTGCTGCTGGCCTCTGGTCTACTACATCCTTCCTGATTTTGATCTTTCTATTGTGACAATAAAGATTTCTTTTAAATATATGGAAAGCAACAGTGAGTATAACGTCTGTACAGAAATGAAAGAGTGTTGGGTTTATTCCTGGCATTAACTAACTTGCAACGGATGTAAAATAGATATCATCTAGCTAACTAGCTTAATAAGATATTCTGGAATGGATTATCTAGTTATCATTTAGCTAAAATTATCTGCATGAAGCAGCATTACTCAACTTATACATTTGTTTGGAAGAAAACTGCAATTATTTTTGTCTTCTGGCTCAGGTTAGTCGCTGGACATAACACACAAAAAAGGTGGGAGGGGACATGTCCCATGAATACCCCCCACCAGTTACGCCCATGCACTGACCTTAAGAAGCTGGTCCTTGCTGTTAATTGTAGCCAACAGTCCCGTCACAGCGCTTTCATTGTCATCTATTAGTCTTTCTCTGGCTTTCACAGCCTCAGCCAGCATTGCTTCTGTGACCTTTAACCTCTGGCCCATCTGCTCAGCCAGGTCCTGAGCGTGACTTTGTGAGTGGTTCAGAACGTTCTTCGCCATTTCCTACACAAAGCAACAGATTTAGAGACAATGCGCTGCAACTTCTAGACCAGGCTGGAACTAGACAGCTGTGACAACAACCGAAAGCTAAAATCTCCATTGCTGAACGTGGATCAAAGAAGAAAAGTAATTTGGTAAACTAACTTCCATATCTTTAGTCTTGCCCTCCAAGGAGAGCTGCAGCTGGTGGATGATGGAATCTTTCTCCCTCAGTGATCTGTTCAGATTATCTTCTACATCTTGCTTGGCTCTCTGCAGGTTCTTCAGAGTGTTGGCAAGATGTTGCAGGTCCACATCCTTCTCCTTGATAAGACTGTCAAAGTTCTGCAAGAAAAAAAAAAAAGAAATTGCTATACATCACACACATTCATGTTAAGATGCTTTACAGGCAAAACATTTTTTTAAAAGCTACTTACATTGATGGTTTCCTCATTATGAGTGAGCAGGTTATTGAGCCGGTCCAAGTCCCGTTCCTTTTCTCTGAGCAGCAGCTGCAGCTGGTGGATCTCATTGTCTTTCTCCTCAATGGCAGCAAATTTGTCATCCAGAGCTCGCTGTGGGAGAGCAAACAAAAAAAGTGTCATAAACCTAATTATTGTCTGTCTGGTGAGCAGATGACATTAAAGGCATCCCAACCTCCAGGGCGCTCTCATTTTCTTTTAGCCTCTGCCGCAGCTTGGTGAGCATGCTGTCATTACTCCCGGGGTTTTTGCTTTGCTCCAAGTCTCTGACCATGTTTATGTATTCCTGATAATCAAGAGTTAAACATATATTTCAGTGTTCCAAAGGAGATTTTTTTTTTTTTTTTTAATGAAAATCAAAGAGCTCTTTTGGTTAAACATAGATTGTGTCACCTGTAGCTGCTGCTCTTTATCAGCCAGAGTGGTTGTGAGCCTCTGGATGGTGACTTCATGGTTGTGCAGCTTTCTTTTGGTTTGTTCCAGCATCTCCTGGTACTGCTGTTCCAGAGCACTTTCCCGTTCTTTCATCTCACTGTTCACTTTTTTCAGCTGATTGGCGAGATCCTGGGAGAAGAAAATAATCACATAAACATTTTTTAGATTTTTTTGGAGGGAGGAAAAATGTAAAGACAGTAAATGCCTTTATACTACTTTACGTTTAGGGCTTTGTCTCCTTTCTTTTTCTGTTGCTGCATGTCTTCTAGTTCCATCTCAAGTTGGTCCTTTGACTGCTGCAAATCAGCAAGTTCCTGTTCTTTCCTGTCCAAGGCACGCTGTAGTTTTTGGGCTTCGAGCACCTTGGTGTGATGCTCCCCTTGGAGTTGGGCCAGCTCAGTTTGTTTTTCCATTAACAGGCTTTGATGCTCTTCTGCTCCCTGAATAAAAATTTAAAAACATTTTAAAAAGTTAAATTTAAGAGAGCCAGATTTTTGTTTTTTTAATAAATACTGAGATGCACTAAAAAAAAAAAAAAAAAAAATCAACTGCTGATGTGAATCGGCAGATTTTGGAAGATGTATGCTTAGATTACACATCCTGTGAGAAAGTGTGAGAGAGAACAAGAGAAAACAGGAAGGCTGAGTGTTTTATGCTTTTCAGCATAAAACACTCTAAATGAGGATTGAACCTCATCCTGTTCTATTATGGAACAGGATAAGGTGTGAAAGCCATGGAGCGAAACCTCCATTGTAGAGTAGAGTGAAGGTTCGATGCCTTAGTTTCTGTAACAGACAGTAGGAACAACATGCCTGGTATTTCTGCACTTGGGCTTTATGTGCAGCCTCTCTGGCCTTGGCCAAAGCGTCATCCCTGTCCTCAATCTCCTGACAAAGTTCCTTGATCTGAAAAATGCACAAATTCATTTTAAGAGCATGGCATGACTTAACAGTGATATAACGGTGTTGTTTCTTAAATATATCTTAACCTCTTTTTCCTTTTCTTTGAGGACCTGGGTAAGCCCTTGGATGGTTTTGTCTCTCTTCAGAGCGTTTTTCTTCTCTGTGTCAAGCTCATTCTCCTTCTCCTCCAACGTCACAGACAGGGTCTAGCCACAACAGACAGCAAATAATGTTATATAACATATTTCACATTCAGTTATTTAGGGAACATGTAACAGAATGTAAAGCCTTTTGTACCTTGCTATGATTCTGTGAATCCTCAAGTGTTTTTGTCATGTTTTCATTGGCGCTTTTTACCCGGTTGAGCTCTTCAGTCAGCATTTTATTGATGGATTCCAATTGATTTATATCACTCTTCTAAATAATACCAAAAGACACACAAAAAGAGAATAAAAGTCAAATGAAAGAAGTTATTGCAAAGCATTCATCACTTCACTTAGAAGAAGATCAACCTAGACACCATTACTGACATTATCTACCTTTACTTTGACAGGGGCATATTGATCATTAAACTCCTCAGTGAGATCTTGCAGAGACTTCCATTCTGCCTCTCTGTTTCTTAGTTTGGCTCGAGTAATGGCAGCGCAGGTGTTTAACCTCTTCAGCACGGGAATACGACTGCCTGACGGGGCACGCACTTGGTGCTTAGAGATGCAGCGCAGGAGCTGGATTAGGTCAGAGATTACAGATGGCTGACTTGAGGACCTGTGGAGCATTGCTTTTGGCTGAACTTTTCTTCTTGGGTCACTGTTGGTACCGTGCCCAGAAAGCAACAACTTTGAGTCCCAACGCTTTCGCTTGTGCAGACGATCTGCAGGCTGGTCAGAGGAGAAGTCTCTGTTGAGAGACTGTAGAGAAGTGGAGTGACTTTTGAATCCCTGCCTAGACAACGTTCCCTTGCGCTGCACCAGATCAAGGTACATGCTCTGTGAGCGGTGACGTGTGCCATTCAGTCCAATATTCTTCATGCATCCATCTAGCCCAGAGCCTGAACCCAGTCTGCTGCTCCGAAGCCCAGAGCGACCAGGTAGCGCTCCTTTACCGACGATTCTATCCAGACTCACACACCTTCTCATGCGATTCTCCCCGTCAACGCTCCCATGATCCCTGAAAAGCAATCCTTCGTGGAGTGGCTGACACATGGTATCCACATCAGGACTGCCGACCTCAGAGGACCTGAGGGGAGTCCTGGAGCGGACGCCTCCCCTAGAACTACTCCCAGGGTTGTTTCTGTTGTAGATATGGACAATGCACTGGATCAGGTGTTCCTTCTCCGTCAAGAATTTCTGAATCTTATCGTTGTGCTCATCTTGCAACTGGTTGATATTAATATCACACTGAATAACCTTCTCCAGCTGGAACACACATTTTCCACAGAGGAACTCTCCACGACCATCACGGATCACCTCCCGACCCAACACGTGGGACAGGATGACCTGCAGCTTCCTCTTCCCCGATGAACTAAATATCCAGCGGCACTGGCTTCCTACCAGACGGACACCACATATACGACACGGGTCCTTCATGGCGCCTTGGATTTTCAACAATCACCCGCTTCGGTTAAGTCCAGAAGACCTACATCTGCTGCATCAAGTGTCCCGTGACTTAATGGCTATCATCCTAACAGCTACAGTCCAGCCATGTTGCATTTTCTCTCTCTCCATCAGCGAGCAAGCATAGCGGCAAATGACCGAGTGCAAAGCACAATAAGCCCTAAGCCTTAATAATCCCTGCCTCCGCCTCTCTTTTCCTCTCCCCCACGTATTCAGTCAGATCAAATCCTCTGAGTCTCTTGTATCTGTGGTGTAGCCAGAACATTTCAAAAGTACCTATTACTCTGTGCACATCAAGAAGTGTTCAATCAATAAAAACAATTTTTGTAGGGATGGGCATTTATCGTTTATCATTTATCGTGATAAGTATTTTTGATTTATTGTTGTCACAATAAATTCCAATTAATGATGGTTACAAATCCCGTAAACTATCCTTATTGTCAGAATTATATATATTTTTTCCACTGTTTGTTCAATGAGAGTATAAATAAATATCAATTAATTTTAAAATATGATTAAATGCAGTTACTGTTTGCATTTTAGTGATATAAATTACACTTCTTTGTGTGACTTGTGTCTGAAAAAAGCCTATTACAAACGGGCCTGTTTTTCAAGACTAGCATTTGTGTTTGTGGGTCTATGATTGCTGTGCCATGCAAAGAGCTACCTAAAAAATCAGGAATAAATCATTTTTATTCATCACTTTTATCATTATCGCAACAGAACTCAAAATATTGTGATAGAGCTTTAAGTCCATATCAACGCAATCCTAACAGAAACCAAGACATTAAAAATCTGTACATCCATCAGGCTGTTATTTAATGTTTTGGGCTCCATATGTTTCAGTATCAGACAAAAAACTAACAAACAAACAAAAAAAAAAAAAACAGTTAAGCGTCAGCATTCCTCTACTGATAATAACAAGCTTAAGTGTAACTAGTGGTAACACCCTGAAACCCCAAATTTACTATAAACAAAGCCTGATGTCCCTCGTTATTAAAGCTGAGGGGGGGGGGAAGCCCAAGGAGGCACACACTAATAGACAAAAGCAAGATAGAAATCCAGCATCTAAATGTTTCCAGATAGCTACAACAGCAACACAGTAACATAGGTAGTGTTACTTAGAACACTACCTATGGGCACTTACAGATATTTGAAGGATCTTGCATGTTTTTTCACAGTTAAGATTTTTGTTGTGATTTGGGTATCTTGACCAAAACACATTGAAGTCTGATTTGACAAAGAAGGCAAAGCGTTTGAGAAAAGTCACAGCAAATGGTCCAAAAGGAGCCACTGTCATTGTGCCAAAAAAATAAATAAATAAAAAATAAACATTTTCTTAAAAGAGTTTCCAGAAATATCTAAAAACCACCAACCTGTTGGTCTGGCTGCACTTTGTCTTTCTCTCTTTGAAGCTCGTCCCTCAGTTTCTGGAAAAGAGACACCCGAGTCCTTTTAATGTTGCTTACATAGAGACATTGAAAAACAAACTCCCCATCCCTCTCCTTACAGCCATTGGAAAAAAAAAATATATATCCTTGTTACTTCTCAGGATTTTAAAAGGTGAAGCATCAGCCAGGTGCAGCTGATCAAAAGCATTAGTAATTATCTGATAATCAGCAAATGTGTCCAAAACAGCAGTGACCTTAGAAAATAAACTTTTTCTCGCAGAAATTCTACTACCACTACGTTTTCTCCATGTCTATATCATAACAACCTTTGAGTTGTTTAATTTCAGATGACGTGAGAGAAAAAGATAAGAAAAAAAATAATCTGTATGAGAAATTTTAATTCACACCTTAAGCTGCTGGTCCTTTTCTACAATAAGCTCAGAAAGTTGCTTGGTTGATTGTGGATCTGTCTGTGAATCTCCACTGTTCTTCTGGTGGATCAAAGCATCCTGGTTCTTTAGGGTGATCTTGAGCTGCTTGATTTCACTGAAATGAGTAAAAAACACATGTATGTAAAAATTGTTCTGAACATGTTCAACTTTCATTTACTTCTCAGGTCAAATATTTGGGATGTTTTTCCCATTTGACTACTAGATTTATTTCTACATGAGCAGATATTTCTGTATCTATTATTGATAGTGTTACACCTTCAAATGCCGTTCTTAAATAACAATGTACTTTCTGCTTAGAGCATTGACAGTTACAAAGATCATTTCATGTTAAAGACATTTTAAACTTTTTGATCAGTGTAAGGGCTCCTGGATCTGATTGGATGTTTCAGACCAAGTGGTGTATTTCTGCAGCAATACACCACTTTTTACAGATTATCTGTCTTGACATGGTGACAGTTTTAAAAATTATGTAAATATTAAAATTTACATATCCCAGTTTTAATCTTATTCTTTCTTACTTGTCACTCTTCTGTAGAGCTTGCTGTAAATCCTCTACTGAAAACGGGGGCTGGATGTCTGTTGAAGCAACAGCCTGAAGTTGCTTCTCCATGTTTATATTCTTAAGCTTCTCCTCTTCAGCAATGGCAGCCATCCTCCCAATCTCTTCTTCTGCTGCCAGTAAATTCTGCAAATAAAGAAAAAAAAAAAAAAGCTGTTTTTTATGCTACTGTACATTTCCAGAACTAATTAGCAAAATTAATGTTGATCTAGTAAAAATAATTAAAAACAAGGAAACTGGACACATTCTTTATATTGTATATGATAACATACAATATATAAAGATCAAATATTACATGATCTCCATCTTTTAAGTTATGGTATTTTGGACTCACCTGTTCTAGTTCTGCTATCCTTTTGTTGAATGCATCTCTTAATGCGCCCATCTCCCTCTGAGCTTGCTCTCTCACTCGCTGGGGTTCTCCTGATTCTCGACCTGCTAGACTTTCCAGCGCTTTACTGGAATGAACATTCACAGGTTAATTAAAACATCCATATTTAGTAGTAGAAAATTTACTGCCAGTCGACATGAGTTTTCTGAAAAATACGTACGATGCAGACACAAGCAGCTCCTGTTTCTCAGCTAGCTCTCTCTTCATCGACTCCAACTCCACCTTAAGCTCTATGTTCTACAAAGAGTTATATATATAAAGAGCAAATTCAAACAAACAAAAAAATAATAATTCTAAGTTGAGATGCACCAATCAATCTACCGGACATCAGAACTGGCCACTTTTCTTTTGATTCGCTTTGATCGATGTGTCAAACACTGAAAATTCAGATTATTTTCTCCTGTTCATAACTAAGAACTCCCACTATTTTCAGTCAATGAATGCATCAACAAGATACAGTTTAGGGAAAAATGCTGACGTAGACACTGATGTAATATTTAATTTCTTTAGGATTAAAAACCAACATCACTATGAAGAAAAGTACAGCACATTTTTTGTTTTATAATCCTTAAAAAACATAAGAACAATATTTTAAAGTTTAAAATTGGCAGGTCAGATTGCACCAAAAACCTTGAAGTTGTAAGGGCCAGGAAAAGCCTGACTGGTACAACTAATGAGGCCAAGGACAGAAAGGCCTTAAGATCCTATTAGATAACCTTAGGTCCTTTAATCTAGATGATCTTTTGATCTGTGCCTTCAAACTCTTTCAACTTTAGTCGGAGGCATGAAACTCGACACTGATAGAATTGTGTAAATACCATGGCACGATGCATTTGATACAAAATAAATAATACCGTTTTGAAAATGTCTTCAGTGGAGTCATCACATTTCTGCTGCATACGCTCCTCCATGAAGTAAATGCGAAGCTTCAGATTAAAGTTCTCTTTCTTCAGAGCTGTGATTTGCTGTTAAACATAAAGGTATTTGATCAAATCCTGTTATACATAAAATGCATTTGAGACATCTACGTAGCAACGGGTCAAATCTGTTTGTGAAAAAAAATAATTACACAAATGCATAGAGGGGGCATGTGTGGTTATTTTCAAAGGAAGGGAAGCTTGTACGTGTTTAGCAGACTGTGCATCATTGTGCTGGAGGGTCAGAGCAGCATACATCTGGTAAGTGGGGGTTGGGTGCACTGCTGAAGGGAGGAGGGAGAAGTCTGGACCCCTCTATAAGCCTCGAATCGTGCCGCCAGTCTGAAGCATGAGCCCAGAACCTGAACATGCATTCCATTCAAATGCTGAAATCAGAGTTTAGCCCACCTCAACCCTCATCCTCCTACACACATGCTCCATCTTCCAAATGTCCATAAATGGAGTGTCTTGGTTTAAAGGAAATAGTTCAAAAAAGTTTATAACTTGCTTATTTAAAGCAGTGGGTTAAGGTGTTAACTTCAAACTATCAACAGGGTTCTCGTGTACCATAATTATTGCATTACAGCGCAATGGATCATAAGCATTTTCCATATGCAAGAAAGAAAGTGTAAAGTTGATACATTTACTCACATTCTCATAGTCCTTCATGGTGAGAGCTTTGACGGGGGACATTTTTTCAGGAAAGGCCGGAGCTGAAGAACAAACAGCTCATTTTCACCACATTTAAGGTAAAACTTCATAACAAAATTTATAACACAGTGGAAACCATCGAGGCTACATTAAAAGCTAAACATTCACCTTCCTTTATTTCAGAGAGAAGGAAAGCAAAAGAGAAAGACGTTTCTGGGGTTTTGTTTTTTTTAAGTACAGAGACACAGGAGGTGAAACAGCTTCTCAGGGCTTCCCTGTTTAAGCCAAGTGAAGCAGTGAGCAGCTGATCATGTAACCGTACAACAACTCTGACTCTTGACTCACAATTCACTCCTGCTCAACAGGAACAGGCATTGAATGTGTATCACACAGACTCTTACTTGCATTTTTCCAAAGATATGTACAAAGATTAAATGCTTCTGAAATAATAAGAAATATATTCTAGGAATAAATTATTCTCTTGAGAAGGGTTAGCAGTGAAATGTGAAATACCATAAACATTTAGCCATTCTCAACATGTAACATTTAGCAGACTTTCATTTCCGGACGAGTTTATGGCAGGTCAATGCTTTGATGTCATCTCTAACTTGAGAACCTCTTGGCACAACTAAGAACCACTCTTGTCAAGTGTTAAAGCTAATTGCTGCCTACAACAATGAGGAAGGCTATTACAGGACATCAAAGAAACTGCAGCAGTAAAAAGAGGGTTAACTTACTAAAATATAACAAAAAGAACAACTAAGTTAATAAAGGAAGAATTAGCTAAATAAATTCAATTGTCCTTAATTTGTGCTTTAGAACACAAGTCCTTACAAAATTACTGATGTTGATTATTGAGACAAAAACAAACAGTCCATCTAAGTTTAGCACTTGATTTTACAGACAGTGTCAAAAATGAAGAAGTGCATTTTTAGGTAGACTAAACAGAAAATCATATTTTTGGTGCACAATATTCAACCGCAAAAACAGATTTACATGAGACAATCAAAAGGAACAAGTGGAGAAGCCAAACAAGCTTTTAAACTTGATTACTAAATGGATGTTTAAGTAATGGAAACGTATATGATAAAACAACAACTTATCATGCTCATGTTCATGCTTTTGTTCATTTTAGCAATGAAAGAGAAAGCAGCAGAAATCAGTTACCAACACCATCTGTTTCTAATAAACTGAATCAAATCTGCAACAAGAGAATAAAAGAATCGCTAAAATCTATTCTTTTAGGAAACCAAACAATTCACTTTCAATCTGTGAAAGTACATCTATTGAGTGCAAACTATGGAAGGGTTTGCTTAAAATAACAGAAACTACAATTACAGTTTATCTAAGATGATCCCTCATAATCACTTAGGCTAACAAATACAAATAAAGATTTCTAATTGGAGGTTTATTTGAGATAAAGGTTTCAAGGTTAAAATTAAAATGATGAGTTGACGCAAGTGGGCCAAAATCTTCATATGTGTGAAAGCTTTCCGTCTCTTCTAAAAACAAAAACACATCATTCAAAAAACAAAATTAATATAAAATGCCAGATTTTTCTGTGTCTATTTACATAAAGTGAAGATAACTTGAAAAAAAAGCAGCTCCATATAATGATGACCTATAGTTTTTAATTCATTTGGATGTAATAGTCTGCTAACTACTGCCATACAGCAAACAAAGAGGTGAGTATATAATTTGAAAGGTGCTTGCTGATAGCCATTACCTTGTTCGCTCCTCGTTAAGGCTTGTGGGAGGGTATGCCAATTTTGCAGCAGAATTAATGAATACACATGAGAATCACACACCCGGGCAAAAAAACAGAAACAAAGGAAGCTTTACCATACCTGTCATGTTGTCTGAAGAAAACTCTCCTGCATTTATTGAGTCTGGGAGCCGGCAGCTGGAAATAAACATCCATTTGTTAATCGTGCAGCGTTTACAAATATGCAAGTTAGCAGTTCTACTCTTATCGCTCCCTGAAATTCTGCTCATATAAGAAAGAAAGATGCATCAAAAAATATCCAATGAAGCTCAGCCCTCCATATACATCATGTGAGAAACAGGGACGCATGTTGTTTATGTATTGCTCATACTGGCCAGTTCCACTGAGCCCTAAGGACGCTCCATAAATAGCTTCAGAATGAATCCGCTTCATTTCCATTCACTCTGGCATTGAGACCTTTCTCTGTATGTGCGCTGCTATGTTTTTCTTTATGTACGGTCCAAGAGCTGGACTTTGACTGCTAGGACTAAAATGTTTAACACAAACTGTTTACTTGGATTTTTTTTTTTTTTTAAGTACCCAAACTCTGTTTAGGTTTATGCAAACAGTGTGTTGGTTAAGGTGTAAGAAAAGGCATGACTTTAATGAGAGGTCCCTTCAAAGACATAAAAACAAGAATTGTGTGTAAGTGACATCATGTGCCAGAGGCAGCCAAGCTCTTGTGTTCACACAGGGAGGAGGAGACAAAAATATAGAGGTTGGAAGGAGCTTTCATTTGCTAGACAAGCAGAGTACTGTGGCCCAGAATGAGCAAAGCATCACACAGTGAAGCGACAGTGGCGTTTCTAACTCAGAACAAAGCACAAAGCAACACACATCTGGATAGCAACAAACAAGAACACAAATGGATATGCCTGTGTCCATCACTTCCACATGCATCACAGCTGATTTGTAAAAAAAAAAAAAAAAATTTCCTAAGGCGGGAGAAAGAGCTTTATATAAAAACAAAAGACCTAAGTGGTTCCAATTGTATGTTCCACACCCTGTGCTTTGACCTTCATATCTAATAATACAAAGCCATAAAAAAAACTTCCTCCCACTGATTTAAATTGCCCATACTTCAGCTTCTAAATGAAAGACGTACCAGCAAAACAAATAATTACAGATTTAAAACTTACGGCAAAATGTAATCGAAGAACGAGTCTATTTTGATCATAATCACAGAGTCAGATGTTTACAGTACCTTGCCAAAGTATTCTTGACCTTTTTCACGTTTTGTCACCTTATAGCCACAAAAATCAATTCATTTATTGGGATTTTGTGAAATAGAACAACACTAAGTATTGCATAATTGCGAAGTGGAAGGAAAATGAAACAAATTTCTAAATGTTTTACAAATAAAAAACTGAAACGTGCTACATGGATAAGTATTTCATCCCATTTGCTCTGAAATCCATTTAGGGAGCCAGCACATAAAAAGGGGCTTAACAGAAAACTAACACTGCATCACGGTGGTATCAGCATCATACATATCGATAACCAGGAACAGGGAAACTGGTCAGCACTGCATCATACTGACCAATTGGGGCTGAATGCACGTGCACATCACATTTTCCAGATTTTTATCTGTATAAAACTATAAAATGATTGGGGAACAAAACATCACATAAAATCCAAATAAAACACGCTCACCTTTATAGCAGTAACATCAAAAATGTGAAAAGGTTCATGGTCTATGAGCGTTTTGTAAGACACAGCACATCTTAGAATAATTTAGTTTTTTTTCTTTAATTTGTCCAGTTTTTGTGTTTTTAAGGAATTTAAATATATCCAGATTTATAAAACACATATTTTAATAACATTTTACAGTAAGTCTGAGTCATAAGTGTAATTTACAAAAACCAAACTGAATATACTATATATATTTGCTATGTTTGTTTATGTTGTCTATCTGTTTTGTCCAATATGATGTATGCAGCTGCCGTTCTCGGCCACTCTTGTGAAAGAAGTCTTGATCTCTTTCTACAACTGTTTTATCTGGTTAAATAAAAGCTCAATAAAATAAAATAATTGATTTAATGTGAGAACGATCATAATAGTGCCCAGTGTAATATTCCTCCAAAAAACACTGAACGCCATTAACTCTGTGTGGACAACCATTGCATTACTGAGGCTTCACATGACAAGCAGCCTCTTCCTGTGTAAACGAAGAGTCAACACAGTACAGTGACAGCAGACAAATTACTGCTAAACATATTCAACATAACAAAAATGGCCTTTATTCAAACTAAGACATAAAAGAGGACACAGTGACAGCTCAGTGTTTTGTCAGTAAGCCATCCAATGGAAATGCAAGATTCTGTAAACAATGACTTCCTCTTTTTCTCACTTTGTTCAGCTGCAGATGTCAAACACAAAAGCAGCTAAGCACACATAATTTTGGACAATCTTATAAAACTATATATATATATAGACCTCCAGGCATTACACGAGCCACCAGAACAAAGTTCATATTTTCAACAAAACTGAAACAGCAACATGAATCAGGTTTCAGAATTAGCCAATAAGTAACTCACACCACACATATCAGCTAACATCTTAAATTACCGAGGCAAACTAAACCGCTGTGCTGTGCATGAGCGCTTTTCCACAGCACAGCTGGACCGTGTCAGTTTAAGGTTAAGCAACCATCGATACAAGTGTAAACGAAGCAGCACATAGACAACTAGTTTCACAGCGGAACAGGAAAGCTATGAACTAGCTAATTCAACAAGCGCTGTAAAAATGTATGCTTACCTACCACAATCACAATCTTCGGTTAGGGAAAGCACGAGTGCGGGGGGGGGGGAGAAACCCAAAGTGAAAATAAATCCAGCATGATAACTACCCCTCTTGCACAAAGCAAAGAGGGAGACGTCGCTGCTACAGTCGGAGCACATTGGCTCATAATTTCCGCTTTAATACACCCAGAATGACATCTCAAATGCCGCCCCGCTATCAGAGTCATATCACAGCATCATCCAATCAGATTGATATTGCACCTCCTTTTTTTTAAAAAAAACATTGTTTACATCTACAGGCATCATTGCCTAGTCCTTATACGATTTGCTTAATTGATCTACTGGAAATAATTTTATAACACAAGCTAGGTAAAAATACAGATCGATTATTTACTGTCAAAATGTCAAGTGACGGGATTATTCATTCCCAATGCAACCTTAACTACTTAATAGCATACATTACTAACAATGTTTTAGTTAGCCGTAAGCGGTTTTCGGCGTTAACATATCCTGAAAAGCTTCTTCATTATGACGTGAAAAGTTCACGTAAGACTTAAAATAAAACAATACCACATAAGATGAAATACTAACGCCTAAAAGGGCAATTTACATATATTAATATACAAAAAGCAATTTATTTAATAGCTCGCAACATGCAAGTCAATATTGTATAATAAATATTGACCAAGTGGAAGCAAATAGAGCGTTAGGTGACAGGTTTATAATATGACTTAGCTTCAACATACAACGGTCTGACATGCTAGCTAGCGGCAGCCCGCTAGCTTTTCTTGTTTTAGTTTTTACCTTCCGTTGACATCAACAGGGAGGGTCATGTCGTCGCCAAGAACAGAATCCATTATAGCAGTAAACTTATAAATCGTTTTTACCAACAAAACAGGTCATTTTACCGCTCAGACGCGCCGTAAACCTCGAAAAGCAGATAAGAATTCAAAATAGTTCAGGCTACCGCCATTACGATATGGTAAACGTCACCATTGTGCACGTTGAAAAATGATGATGCGTTCGAGTGTTGTACAAATTTTTATAACTACCTGAAAGAAGTCTTGTTTGGACAATTTCAGAAGCTAAGCAGAGCGACTTACATTTGCAACAAGACAAGGGACGCTATAAATGTTTGATTCTCCACAACATATTTGCATCTAGACATACGTATGTTGGTAATTATTTTATGCAACAATAAAAATCGAAAATTTCCAGCAGCTGAGAAGGAGGCACTGAGATGGGTGAAGACAAGCAAAAAGTGATTGGTCAAAACAAGCACTCAAGGGAGGGCCGTGAGACTCAAAAATATCATTGCTGTCATTTTAAAATAATTTGTTCCAGGCGAAGTCCATCCACATGGGCACGTCACTGTCTCTGATAAAATGAAAACATTACTTAAAAACAACAAGGCTTATGAGTAAATTATCTAACACATAAAATGTAGCCAAACAACAGAAAAGAGTGTTATTTGTAAAGTTAGTGGCATGGCAGGGCTAACAGTGGTATGACGGTGCACGGTCTTGTATCTGTGTTCCCCTTCCCTTAAGTGCAAAAATGTCTAAACATGCTAAGCTGTGACCTTGATGACACTGAAGTGTTCCTTCAAGATAATTTGTGGTGAGCAGGGTGTGTTACAGCATAATTAACGCTTACTCTAGGGAAATGGTAATTATGCTATTTAATGAAAAGCTTTTACAGCAATATGTAATCTGGACTTTTTATGATGTTCAAAAACAGTTCTTATAGGCAAGGTTAAACAAACAGTCTTTCAACTGGTCCAGCTTAAAATGAAAAATGTCCAAATATCATTAGCGACACCAAGTGGTGTAAAAGTTAACTGCAAACAGTGGTGAACGTAAACTGTACCGTTGACTTTGCAGCAGTCTCTCATACAGAGCATGCATGTTGTGACAGTGGAGAGGAGGAACTCCCCTCTAACAGGAGAACCAGAACCAGAACTGGGCTTAGCACTTGCACCCATCTGCCATGACTGACTGAAGGTGAGAGAAGACAGAGCAGAGACACGAGAGTCAACTAGTTTAGTTTCTAACTAAACGGATTGTGCAGTTAGAAACACCGGAGCGCCACCTTCTGTCCTCTCTCCAGATCATTTCAGTTCAGAGTAGGGAACTGTTTCTGGCTTTGTTTTTCCCCCCTCGTGGCCTGCCAATAAAGCTGCTTTATTTTGTGGCTTTTTTTATAGGGTGGGTCATTTTTGACCCGTAGGACAAGGGGAGTAAAGAGAATGTTAAGCTCGCATGAGGGTTAACCAGACACCACCTTGGTTAGATATGTAGTGATAAAAAGGTGAAGAAACTATTTATCTTTAGCCGTCTATTTCACAATTATACAAAAATTTGTGTAGGTCTATCTTATGAGATACCAAATAAAATACATTAAACCTTGGTTGCTTGTTTAAGGCATATTATTAATACTTTTGAAAGCACAATATTCATGCTTTGTTGTGTTTAATAAAGCACCTAAGCTTAGCTTAGTTAACCACTATAACATGGATATTTTTCATGTATTGCTGAGTTTTTTTCTATAATGGTGTGAGAATTAATGTTCCAAGATGACCCCATGAGGAATCCTCAGACAAAAATTGTGTGAATCCAATGTGAGTCTAAATAGAACACAAACTGCATAGGTATTAACACCTAAGATGACATTATTACAGTTAAATGTGTTTTAGCAAACACATTTAACGGAATACTTTCAGTGAGGTAAACAGTAAAAATCCACAGACAAATTTAAGGTATTTATTTAACAGACACTGAACAATGACTAAAGAGCGGACAAATCAGAGATGAATGCACCAGAAATGATCTCATTCAAAGTTTGATGGTTTGTTGCATTTGTCTGATATTTTCAAACAGGTTTCAATTATGAATGCAATAGAAAATCTTTGCTCATGTAAAATTATGAGGTATTCTTAGCTCATTTTCAGGAAAGATTTACAAAAAAAAAAGTAGAAACCATTTTCACATATTTGCATAATTCCTTAAAACACAAGTTATAGAAGAGCACAGTTCTCATACAGTACATGGTTGATTATCATGAAAGAAATAAAAACAATAAAAAAATTTAGAAAAATAAAAGAAATAATATTGCAATAAATTTGTTCTCTGGAGCCCCAAATTTACACATAAAAAACCCATAAACTCCAAGACCAGTTGGGAGCACGGCTATATAACATTGTCAATAAGAGTAGTTTTGCTTTAACTAGCAGAAATTTGCGCAATCTGCAACCACATTAACAGCATTAAATAACATTAAATTAGCAAGAGGGGATCCACTGTATACAGCAAGGTTTACAGAATTATACACACTTGATTCCAGCTACAATAATTTTTTTTCCCCTCTAAAAACTATCTTCTAGTTGCTAAAAATATTACATACAGCTCAGCGGGGCTTTGTACATATTTTTGGAAATGGTTTGAACCCTGCGATTTATGCCGCATATAAACTGAAATATTTGAGAATTGTAAAAACAAACAAATAAAAAAAACAAAAAAACAAAAAGCTTAAATTTAGCTTTTATTTAAATGCAGAGTGGAAATGAAAAATAATTTGGCAATTATGTCACGATAAATGGGCTCATGATGTAGCGCAGTGTAATGGAACGGGTAAGTTGTATACAAACATTTTTACTAAGCAAAGCCTGCATGCTCTATATGCATATGAATAATTTAGCAAAGTGGTGTATAACAGCACTATCACTAGCACCTTTGAAAATGTTCTTAGCACCGGGATAAAAGATGGAGGTTTCCGTTTTGATTCCTGTACCCGCTCTCCATTCTTCTGTGGCTCAGATCTCCTTTATGGACAGCCTCTACCTGGACTCGTTTTGATTTTAATTGCTCAGCTGGTGCTGACTATGTATTCTGTTTTATTCTTTAGTGAGGAAGCAAGAACCTGAAGCTGTAATCCACAGTTAGAGAAGATTTACAAAAACACTACTGAGAACTTAAGCTTGTCTTCCTCTTCCTCAGTCTGATATTGATAGCCCTTCCAGTCATCAGTGGCATCCGTTTGTTTTTGGCTTTGGCTTGTGACCACTGTCCTTCTCACAGCAAGAAGAAAATGTAAATCTTCTGTTCAGAGTACATAAATATATGAATTCTGCTTTTGGATAAATTCACCTGTGAAATACCATGAACAGATGAGCACCAAAGGCAAGTAAAATGGCACCCCGTTTGACATGGAAAAAAAAAAAATCTTCCATAAACAGCTTAAACCAGATACTTGCATACATTGTATTAAAAGACACAACAACTTTTCTCTTCATTGTCTGTCATAAAATCATGCTGAATGTTTCCTGTTTTAAGGTAGTTACCAAAATTATTAATATATGCTGAATATCAGAATGATCAGAAAGAGAATAAAAACAATGCTTTGCACTTTGTACATGTACTTTCTTTGTGTCTGGTAGATTTGTCATTTAAACTGCATGACTATTAATTCCCAGGATTTCTATGGGACTGAGATCAGGGCTCTGCCAATCACTGTAAATTTGGAACACTGCGGACAAGCTTTAACGTCCTGGATAATGTTTTGAGATGCTGCTTCAATATTTCAACATAATTTTTCTGTCCTCATCATAGCATCTATTTTGTGAAGTGCAGAACACCCTACTGCAACAAAACACCCACACATTGTTAGTATGCTGCCAACCCAATGCTTCATGCATGGAGTGCTGTTCTCAGTCTTGCAAATTTCCTTCTTTTTCACCAAAAGTTGTCCCTGAGTGTATTTGCAAACTGTGATCCGACTTTTGATGTTGCTTTTGCCATGATGACTTCTTCTTTGGAGAGTGGCCTTTCTGAACATTTCGGCACAGGACTCATTTCACAGTGGATAATGAATCCCTCTTCCCAGCCTTACATTTCTGTTTTGGGGGTGATGCATACATTAGCACCAAAACGTGTTCATCTCATGGATGCATAACCTGCTTCTTTCTTTAAAGGTATGACTGAATATTCTCATGGTGTTTGTATTTGTATGTAGTTGTTTGAAGACATGAATGTGACAGATTCAGAAATCTGGAAATTGTTAACCAAGGATAATCCAGACTTGTGAAGGTCCACAATTTTCTGTTTCTCCATCTTAGCAGATTTTTTTTTCTTTACAAGGAAGCAGTGCCTTTAAGGTATTGATTTACAATAAAGCAACAGTCATGTTCCTCATTCAACTAAAACACTGTGAATTAACCTACCAGAAGCTTGCAAAAATGACACCATACTCTGAAATTTACCCATCTTCTTAAAGCCACATAGTGCATCCAAGCCTCTGAATTTGAACAGCATTTTAAAAAATCTCTAAAAACTGCCTTACTATTCTGGCATTTAGCAAATCCAAATAACACAGCTAAAACAAGAGAAGCATAGTCTAATCTGATGTCAGACATTGTGGAGAAAAAGTTTATGTGCTTTTTTGCACAGTGTACTCTAGCATCTGGTTTTAAGCTCTATGTTCCAAAATATATATTTTTTTACTTTTATCTATTGCACTTAAAGATTATTAATTTACAAAAGATATACATGTATAAAATCAATGATAGAGCATATATATATATATATCTATATTTACAAAATCCCAATTACTTTAGGTGCTATGACAAAATCTGAATATTACACAAAGTATACAGACTGTATACAGTTGTGGAAATAAGTTACTTCAAATATTCACTGCTGAACTTGGCCTCCTTTCACTTAAAATGTCCTGGAGACATTGCGTGGTATTTTATCCTTTAACATGGAGATCCTCCCGATGGAGCTTGAGGAAGCATTTGTTGGTCTGAGAAGCCAGTAGTGCAAGAACTCCCCTGCTCCTGTAACCCCGCCGCCTTGCTCTCTCCCTGCTTCCTCCTTTTTTCTCTGCTTGCAGTCCACTAGGAGTTTGGTTGTGAAGCAGTGTCTGTTTTGGGCGGGAGGGAAGGCAGTGAGTTTTTTCCTCACATGGACAATGTTTGGCCACGATTACATGACCTTTCTGGTCTCCGCGCCTACATGAAGGTGATTTGCAGGGGGAGGTTGTCCATCCCTTTGTGCTCAGAAGACTGACGCTGTGGCCCTCAAAGAAAGCAAACCGGACCGATCTCCAGGTGGTAATGTGACGCAGAGTTTGTTTTTGGGAGGTTGTAGATGTCGATCACAGGGAGCAGGGTTGGATCCAGGGAATGGAACACAAACTGGGTCTGGTGCCAGCGCCCATCTTTTATCTAAAAACGCAATAACAACAATAAATAAATACATTTTAGTCAGAAGATTTGAGGATAGTGTGAGAGCACTAGGTCTGAAGCGTTTTACACCAGATTACAACGTTGTAAAACCTACCCAGCAGGAGTCCTCCAAAACATCTGGCTCGAGCTCCCCTCCCACTTCAAACACTTCTCCGGTCCAGGCCTTGAATTTCACAGACCGATGGTCTGGTAGCTGATCCTTAGCTGACCTCCAAACTGAGATGTTCAGACAGTGGATGGTGATGTGCTGAATAGCCTCTGAGCTCAGGAGGTGCAGGAAGTTCATTTGGACACGACCAACCTCAATTGTCGGCTGTAGAAGGAAAGAGATCAATGCAACACTGCCCATTTGCATAAACATTCATTAAACCTGCAGTTGCATTTTGTATACCTTGGAAACAGTTACTGGTTTAAGGCAAGTTTGTCCACCACCAGTAAAGCTGCAGGTGACTTCTATTGTGTCAGAAGAGCAACCAAGATTGGGATCTATCCAATAAGTGCCTAAGAACAAAAAAGCAAATTTGGTTTAAAAACTATACAAACGACAAAACACTCACTCAATTTAGCATAACAAGTATCCCGTCTCACCGTCATTTAACTTCTGTTCGCAACTGTGAAGGTCCCTGCAGATACGGGCGGGATTGTCCCGAGTGCCCAATGGGTTCTTCAGGCTCTGGATCAAGTTACTGAGGTAGTGGAGGGTCTTGAAGATCTCTGCTCCCTGGTCGAGCATCGGCAGGTCCATTGCTGGTCTATGCTGGAGGACAGATGAAAAGAATCAAAGATCTATTTTCTTAAATATGCACTCGCTGCTAGCCATGCTGATAGCTAGCATAATATGCTAAAGATAATCTAAGTATGTTTGCTTTTTATATTTACTGCCTTGACAATGTATTTTATTGTAATGTGGTTTCAGATAGTTGGCTTGTTAAATATGGTTTTAAAAGTCCAACAAGGGACAAAAGTCAAAAAGCTGTTGTAATAGCTTTAAGGCAACCATAAAAGTTCGAAATATTGTTCTTTTATCCATGTTGATGTTTTTAAAGCAAAATTGCAAATTGCTAAAATTGGAATCAACACGTCAAAACGATATAAAAACTCAAGATTGGAAATCAACTACCAAAATCTAATAGGTGCACAAAATAACAGGAATGTATAATCTGACCAACCTGAGTCCTGACAGGACTGGGTGAATCAACAATCACAAGGCCATCTTCTTTCTGTAGAGCAAAAATCAGTTTCAGTGCCATCTTTTGGAAATTATGTTTCAGTAAATCCCTTTTTACAACTTGTAAACCTGAACAATTAGGATTAAGGTACTTACAAATGAAAGAGGGATTCCAGGAGGGCCCTAAAGAGAGGAAAAGAAGTTACTTAGACAATGAGTTTTCAGTGGCAGAAATGAAATTTGGTATTATTTATTAAAGTTGAAACCTACTGGAGGTCCAGGACGTCCACGAGGTCCAGGTGATCCCTAATAAATAAAAATGAACATCCAGTGGAATCTTGTAAACTGCTCTGACATATGGGAACTCTAAAACATCCATTTTTAATATTTGAAGGAAAGAAAGTTAATATGAAGACATACCCTAGGACCTTGAAATCCCTGTTTTGAGAAAATACAGACATGTATTCAGTTTGAGAATGATGCATAGATTTTTTTTTCCATACGGTGCATAAAGTTGACTGCATGTAAAATAGACCAGAAACGAGTCTGAAATACTTACATTCTCTCCACGGTTGCCTTTTTGTCCTCTAGGACCCTGTTAGAAGACATTCACAGACTAGTCAATACTGTAGGCGAGAAAATGAAAGATGAGAAAAGTTGAGAGAAATTTAAGGTATACTACATACTGCACTTCCACTGGGACCAATAACTCCAACAGGGCCGACAACTCCTCTTCCACCCTGCATGAAAACAACACAAGAAGATAAAATGAAACGGACTGCAAAGCACTGGAAAACTCACTAGACTATTAAACCATGTACCATTGCACCCTGTGGCCCCTTTGGCCCCCGTATGCCCTTTGGCCCAAAGTCTCCTGGAGGACCCTGAAAATGGAAGCAGACCTCTATAAATTGACAGGACTTGCTTAAAATTTTTCTCAAACGAAAATTGTCATTTAATTTGTATAATGGATAAATCTTTATTGCTTTGTTTAAAATAAAAAGAATATTGTAATGAGAACTAAAAAAAAATTCCACACTTTTCCATACTTTGGATTCTCTTAAATTCATACTTTTCCAGGTTTAAATTCATTTAATTCTAAATTAGCACCATCACTTCAACCTTAAACATGGATGGATGGATTCATGGAGAGATGGATAAACAACAGATAGTAAGGTAGGTGCATGGATTGAGAGATAGAGGAATGGACAAAAGGTCGAATGATGGACAGACATTAAATTAATGTAAGATTTCATATAAACAGTCCTTGTCTGAATGTGTCAAATCATACAACATATATATTCCCTACACTGGTTGTGTTCTAAAAACTCTAAATTCTTCTAACATTTTGACAATACAATGTTTGATTCAATTTGCTATTTTGAGATGACCTCACCTTTGGTCCAAACACTCCAAGAACTCCTGGAAAACCTTGTTCTCCTGCATCACCCTATTGAAAAAATAATCAAATTTAAAAATGAAAAAAAAAAAAAAAAAAAAGACATCTAAAATAAACTGAATTGATTGATTTACACATTTTTCATAATGACTAAGTCTGAGTAACACCCACAGGCTGTCCTTTAGGTCCTCTGTCTCCCTGTGGCCCCTGTTGTCCCATTCCACCTTTGAAACCCCTTTTTCCCAAAGGTCCACTCTGGCCTCGAAGACCTTGCTCCCCCTGAGTGGACGGATAAACAGTTACATTATTGGTGAAGACATGACCAATAATATGTCAGTGCAATAACAACCAAGGAGCTGTAGTTGTTCCCATTTCACCTTTGGTCCTACTCCCCCCTGATCCCCGGGGAGTCCTGGAACGCCAGTTTTGCCACGTCCACCAGCTTTACCAGGAAGCCCTACCACCCCATCATCACCGTGCTCTCCCTATTCACAAATAGAGAAAGTTAATGATCGGTTCATAGTACCGGCATTTAAAATATCACTTTGAACCGGTACATGATGTTGGGTATGTTTCAAGAAATATGGCAAATTGTTTGTGTAGAATATTACAATAATTTTATACAATAACTACATATAAGTCCAGAAAGTCACTAGCTGTGTGAATGAAAACTTTAATGAAACGAGTTGTAAAGAAGTCTCACCGGCATGCCTATGCTTCCATCTTTTCCCGTGGTTCCATCCTCTCCAGGTACTCCCTCCTGCCCCTCTGGACCCACCACACCTCTGGGACCAGGAGGACCACCCCCACCCTGAGGAGAATGAAGGCGTTACGACCAGACTGATCAACATGCTTCACAGTGAAGCAGTGGCTTACAAAAGCATTTAGATACCTGAGTCCTACATTTGGTTATTTTACTTCTCTGGCTTAAGGATTCCTTGTACCCATGACTAATCAGGTGACTTCTGAAGTTCATTGGTTACACTGGATTTTATTTGCAGGTGTCAGAATAAATGAGGGAGATAAAGACAAGTGGATGTTGCACGTTTCAGGTTTTTCATTTTTAAAACATGTTTAGAAATGTGTAATTTTGCTTCTGCAATTATGCAAAACAAGATGTTAAAATATTATATGAAATAAATTGGAAAAAAAAAAGACAAAGATTTACTTTTGTAAAATAAATGAACAACAAATGTCCAAAAGTTCTTTGAGACACACATTGGCTTAATGATTTAGCTGCCCATACACAATACTTGTGTCCAAACATTTCTCTGCAGATTCTTCCAGTGTGAAGTACTTCTGGGTCACAAAAAATAATTAAAAAGAAGTTTTACACAAATTAGCTATTTTTAAAAATTATTTCACCTACTTAAACTAAACACATGTTTCACTGAAATGAACAAAGTGGGATTGTTTTTGTAGGAAAGATCCAAAACATAGAAAATGTCTCATATGTTCACCTTATTAAAAGATTACTCCAAAAATGTTTTTGATTTTATGTTTTATTATTTCTTGCTCTTGAATTTATCTTAATTTTAGTCCGTGCAACTAAAATGGTTCTGAGTCGCTTGTTGTATTTAGCTCAGTAAAAATTGTTAGATGTCACTGGTGCTGAAATGACAGCAAGTGATGTCATCAATAAAATATGAATTTTGAATTTGAAATGATAAATTTCTGATGTTGAACTTAATTTTTTTATTATTATTTCTTGGAAAGATTTCTTTCTTTGTTTGGAAGAACTTATATCAGTGAAAATCCCAGCCTAAAAAAGTGAACAAGTCATTTGCTGTAGAAAATTTGAACAGCTTTATCCTACAGGAAGTGAATGACGTACCTCAGTTCCTCTGCCTCCTTTTTGTCCAGGTTGTCCTTTTTTGCCTTTTTCACCCTGGATGAAGAAAAAAAAACATTTTTAAATGTGAAATACTTAAATAATTTTCACTTCTAAATTGTTTTTATTTGTATGAGTGAATCAACATTTTACTTTCTCTTTTTGACCTCAAGTTTCTAGTTTTGTCAAAGGCCTGTTTATTTTAACATAATGTTGCACTAACAATTAATCCTATTTACTGGGTTAAACAGCCCAGTAAATGATCTAGAAATCTACAACAAGCTCAGTAAATGCTCTTAAACGAATCGTAGCAGTGCAACAAGTTCTCCGGTCTGTTGCTTAAGTAAACTAACTGGGTTAAAGTACTGAAATGTCACGTCTTCCTAAATTAGAGCGGTAAACACTATTAACTTAGACTTAACAGAGAATCCATCTTATATGTGCTCAAGTCTTTTTTCATACTAAACCACATTTCTGAGGACACATCTGTTGAATTGTTAAAATTTGTTTTATGGACTTTTCTTTCACTCTTTCTTTCTTTCCTTCTTCATCTTGAAACAGATTTAGAAACTTTCAATTCAACATAGTTCAGTAGTACAATTTTCTAAACTACATTGTGTGATGCGGTGACTTAACATCTGTTGTCAAATTATTGCCCTTGACTATCATACTTTGTGATTCACATACACCATGTATCAGTTTTAGATTGTGAATTTCTGCAAAACTTTTTCTTTACAGATGTCTCGCATTTCTTTACATCCTTACTTGGTCTCCCTTGGCCCCTTTGGGTCCTTTTTGTCCACGAGGCCCGGGATGACCCTGCAGTCGAAATGATAATTTTTTTCCCGTAAATGAAAGCATACCAAGAAAACCTGCATGAATAGATGTGGTGTTTGTTTTGTATAAACTCTGCTCTGCGTTACTTTAAAGTTTGGTCACTCACCGGTTGTCCAGGAGCTCCAGGTCTGCCTCGTTCTCCATCCAAACCAATTTGACCCTTAAGAACATAATGTTAAAACTCTTTATCAAAACACCTAAAGAACTTGTTTTGAAATAATTTGTCGTTCTTACTTTGTACCCTGGGTCTCCTGATTCACCCCTCTCTCCTCTATCACCTGGAGGTCCCTGATAACACAGAACATATATATATATATATAAACAACAGATTTTCTGATTAAATTTAATTTGTAGAAGAACAACCAATAAAAATAGAGAGAATCAGAGTCATTCAGGACTTACCATGAGACCTGGAGGGCCAGGAGGACCTTCCTGCTTCCCGTCATCACCCTGCTCACCCTGAATAGAAACAATTTAAAAGTAAAATCAAAATCAAATTGGGATGCCTTCGAGACTCTAACTTCTACATCAGGACATGTTCAGTCAATGCTGAAGTCAGACTGAACAATTTGTACTTATTACACAGAAAGATCAACATTGCACATAAAGTGAATGAGGTCTACCTTTTCACCTTTTGGTCCTGGACGCCCCATGGGGCCCTGTGGTCCCAGATGGCCCTGTGGCAAAGTGATAACAAAAAGTAATGAAATACTCCAGTCCTTTATCAAACAACCCATAATCTTGATGCAGTTTATGAACTCAGTTTACATCTGAACGTTTATAGAACCAACCTGCACTGCAATTGCAGCAGGAGAATTTGACTGGACCATCATAAGATACGTATAAGTCTGCATCTAAACAGATCCAGTTCCTCTTTAGTTATATGTGTCTGCTTAGGGTTGTTGTCCTGTTGGAAGGTAAAGTTTCATCCCGGACTAAAGATTTTTGCAGATTTTGCAGAAAGGTTTTCTTCCATCGTTTTTCTGTATTTAGCACCATCCATCCTTCTACCAGCTCAAATCTACTACTCCCCACAGCATGATTTTGGCACTACAGTATGCGTATCGTTTTATGTTTTCCAAGAGTTCAATTTTCATTTCATGTGACTAAAAGAACTTCCTCTACATATTTTCTGTGTTGCCTTCATGACTTGTAATGGACTCCTTATGTTTTTTTCCCCACAATAACCTTCTCTTTGCAACTTTTCTGTAAGAAGAACTGATTCTTCTCTACCAAACATAGCTAAGTAGAGGATACCCTCTAGGTTAACCAGGCAACCTCTTAACTGAAGTTAAACTTTAGCTAGGTTAACCTAGAAAACCTCTAACTAGAGAAGAATTACTAGAGGCCTGGCTAATCTCTAGGTTAACCATTAGGTTAGCTAGGTCTTCATAAAACAGCCTTCAGTTGCTGCAGCAGATTTTAATTTCTAGTTTAGTACTTCAAAATTATGCTTGTGACAAATTGTGAAAACCATTAATCAATTTCCTTCCACTTTGTGTTGGCCCATCACAAAAATATGCCAATAGCATATATTGAGGTTCATAGTTATAACATGACAGAATTCAAGTTTTATGAATTTTATGCTAATGATTTCTCTAACCTCATAGCCTTGAAGACCAATTTCACCTTGTTGACCCATTCGGCCCGGAGCTCCCTGCGGCAAAAAAATATACAGGTAATCACACCATCCATTATAGCATCTCAAGTGTTTTCAGTTTAAGTAATGGCTGCTTTAAAGTGTGTCTTCATCATTACTGTTCTACTTTACCACATGTCCTATTGTCCCTCTGGAACCCTTCGGCCCAACAAATCCTGGCGGTCCAGTCTCTCCCACTGTTCCAGTTTCTCCAAGGTGACCCAGCTGACCCTTAGCCCCCTAGACATGCATAAATCATGATAATTAACTCCAAGGATTTAAAGCAGATGTTGTCTTTTCTTGAATTTCTGTTGTTACTAAGTGATTTTTAAGTAATTTTATGTTTGTACCTTTAGGCCTGGTTTGCCTCGTTCACCGATTTTACCGGGCTTCCCTTCTGAACCCTTAAGTAAAAACAGTAAAGAAATGAATTGATAAAACTCAAGTTAATGCTTTGTGGTGAAGGCAGTGAATTGTGCATAAATTTCAAGCAGACGGATGACTTACCCGGACGCCAGTGAGTCCAGGACTACCAGGTGGGCCTTCCTTTCCCTTTAGTCCAGTTTCACCTTTTTCACCTTTGTCACCCTCCTGACCCATGTCACCTTTTTCTCCCTGATCACATAAATACAAGTGGCTATTTGAATTTTGGCTGATTGATTATGTAATGTATTTTTTCAATAACATAATTATGGAGCATTAAGTATTGTGTGCAATATGTTTACCTTTGCTCCATCAGGACCAGCTGGACCAGCTTCTCCCTCTAGGCCTGGCTCTCCCTGCACACATAAATATATACAAAACTCCAAAGTGAACCAACTCTCCTGCTTTTCAGTAAACCAAGTGGTTTCATGACTCAGTTCAGACAAACTCACCCTCTGTCCTATGAGTCCTTGCTCTCCGATGTTCCCTGATGGTCCAAGCCCCCCCTGAGGCCCAGAAACAGTAAATTTTTAGTGTTGACAAAAAGAACCAACATGAAACATTTGGGCATCATTACGATGGTTTAGTTTGCTTGCCTTCTCCCCAGGTTCGCCTGGAAGTCCTGGTTCGCCCTCTTTGCCATCAGGACCCTAGAAAAGTGTCCATTGTAAAATTATAAACCTGATTTAAAATGTTAAGATAGTTCCACTGCATGAAAGCAATACATCAATGCTAAGTTCCATTATTTACTATCTTAACTGTAGTCAAAATGAAAAAGGACGGATGTCAGCTGCAGTTAATTAGTTTAACAGGGTAGATAGCTGATATAATTTATTAATCCAGTAAAAGAAGCTAAGAATTACATATTTGTATTTTACTTGTAACAAAAATGGATGAAAATATATGCATCTGTGCAACTGCTTGAATAAGTTTGTTGACCTCTTAAACGTTTTCCAATTTTCCCCTCTCTCAAACGTTAATGCATAGATTGAGATTGTATGTGACAGACCAACACAACATTGTGGAAAAAAAGTTTTCATAATTTACCATTTTTGTTTAATTTACATATCAAATCAGATTATGGTGTATTCAGCCCTTTTTGCTTTAAGACCACTTTTAAAAGTGTAACTTTTCGACAAGTTTAAAGCAGAGTTAAGTGGTTAAACAATAGACAAAGCTTTGCCCATGACATGAAGCACTGCTCAGCTCATCATCTGGCATTGTCAAGAGCATGAAATACCTGAACACCTACCAAAACACCTAAACTGACAGGCAGGAGAAGAGGCAAATAAATTAAACACAGAAAAGGCCCGTGGTAATTCTGTACAAATATCCACAGATCGTGTGAAAGAACCTCTTGAGAAGATATTAATCATTCTACAAATCTAGCTGCTGTTGAGAAGTGGCAATAAGGAAGCAAGTGTTGGAAGAAAGCTGTGGAAAATCCTGCCTCCAGTTTGTCATAAGTCATAAGAGGTCGCAGTTAACAGGTAGGTGTAGTCAGATGAAACCAGACTTTCGCTTTTTGACCAAGATGCAAGTTTTGCTACGTGTAGGAAAACACACCAACCCCATAAAGAAACAACGGTGATTACAGCATCATGTTGTGGGAATGCGTTTCTTCAGCAGTGATCGGGAACATGGTCAGAGGTCATGAGAACAAGAATGGAACTAAATCGAGGCCTAATGCTGGAATGAAACCTGCTAGAAGCTGCAAAAGACTTGGGACTTTGGTGGAGAAGCACCTTCCAGACAGACAACATTCTCAAATGCACAGCTGGAGATCAGACATTGTAGTGAGAAGCTGAGGCAAGACTATAAAATAGATTTTCCATCTGACTGAACTTGCAGCTGCAATTAAGAGAAAAAAGTGCTTCTACAAATTATTGACACATAGGTAGGTATACACATTTCAGATTTTATTTGGAAAAACATGTGTGCTCAATTATGTCTTGGTCTGCTACATTGAAGTTCAAGAAAACACATCGACACTTGTGCATGCAATGTGAAAAGATTTGAAAGGTTGAATAGCTTTGCAAGGTGTTGTATATTTGCTTACCTTTGGACCAATTTCTCCTAACAATCCAACAGTTCCAGGTGGTCCGGGTGGTCCCTGCAGAAGATAACATGGTAGCTTGAGTGATTATTACATCAAAGAAATCAAAACTAGTACTATTTGTACAAAAAACAACAACATAAATTGAATAACAAGCAGAGAATGTAAGGATTAAACCTTTTTGATGACCTAACCAACATAATATGCAACTTATTTATGATATTTCATCATAAAATACAATTTCTAAGTGTAAGCTTATCATGTCTATGATGGTTGGTCTTCTATTATTAAAATAAATGCTGACTAGATGGGGTAATAGAAATCATAACTCCCCAGCTGATGTATAAAAATCCAAATGATGAAGATTCACTCAGACTTCCCACATTTTCATTCATTTATATTTCCGAAAAAACACTCAAAGTAAGGAAACAAAAAGAAGGAAGGAAGAAAGAAAAAAAGAAAGGAAATATATGACAACAACAAATTTAATTCCCATACAGGAAATCTTTATATATCAACAATCTATTATTGGTATTCACAGGTGAAAATCAAATGTGCAGTGCTTGCCTGAAATTGATTAGTCCGTGTTGTCATGCAAGATCACGTAATTAAAATATTACAAACGTTATCAGCACAGAAATTTGGAAAATGAATAAATATGGAGGCAATGTCTACTAACGCTATATTTTCAAAGCTTTTGTTATCTGCAATTTATGCTACAACAAAAAAGAGAAATGAGACAACTTTGTGACAGCTTCAGTGGGAATGTTACATAGAAACACAAAAATGAGAAATATAGTCAAGAGTTTATAAGTCCAAACATACCGGGTCGCCAGCTATTCCCTTGTCCCCTGGGGGTCCAGAAGGCCCTTGGATTCCCTGACAACAAAACAATCTGTGAGTTTAGGAAGATGGCAGTACATCATCTAAAATTAACAATAGTTGCCAAGAAACACAAGTTGTTTATACAAAGTCCTTATTTTTTATTTTAGCAAGTGTACAAAAGCATTATAAAACAGATTTTAAAAAGTTTCTTCTTCTTTTGGCTTTCAAAGCAGATATTGTCATATTCATAGCATCTGTCTCAGCTACAACAACCTTCTGCCAATTCTCCTTCACTACATCCATGAAGCTCTGTCCAATAAATCCACCGCTCCTGCTCTACATACAGTATGTCTGACTTACCAATTTATTGAACAACTTGTTTATTTTCAGTGATCTATGTCACAGAAAATAAACAACAACAACAACAAAACAAAACATTGAACTTACTGGAAAACCTTTTGGCCCAGTGTCTCCCGGCTCTCCGATCTTTCCCTGTGGGGACATAAAGGATGGCAAGACAGGATTAACAAAAGTCAATTGTGGAAATCTAGAGCTGGTTAAAATCAAACCTGTTCTAAAAATATTCTTGTTTATCTTGACTAAATATATTAATTAAATCAGGTGATTAAAATGATTAATTTGACTTGTGTCTGACAGATATAAGAAGTGTTACTAAAAGACAATAGATAACATATTTACTTCCACTTAGTATTAAAATAACAATACATTTTCAAAGCATAAAATACTTTTGAATGGGATTTTATGGATGGCCAAATCCGATAAAGGAGCATGCAATAAAAATGTTCTTGTTCTAGGCCACATATGTAAGTCTAGTAATAAACTGTACAAAAAAAACCCAACAAAAAACTATGAAAAAATAAAAAGTGATTCTTTTTGATATTTGAGTCTGGATCTCAACCTTGCTGGTTCAAAGCAGAGGTTCTTTGAGAACATAGTAGCCAAAACAAAACAAACACCTGACATAGAAATGAGAAATAGAATGATGTTCAGGAGCTTCACCTGTGATCCTGGGAAACCTATTTTTCCTGGAGGACCATCAGAACCCTTCAGTGAAGAGAAAAGATAAGATAATCAGTGTCAAGGCGATTGTATATGTATTTTTCCTCAGATAAAACGGAAGACAAGTGCAGTTCGCCACCAATATCTTTAAAAAAACAACAATTGTTATGTTCATACAGTTCAAGTGTATAATTTTAATGAGTACATGCCAGCACTCTTACCTTCTTGCCCTCTGACCCCATCTCTCCTGTCGGACCATCAGGCCCCATTGCTCCCTGAGAAAACAAGACACGTGTCACTTCACCAACAGAGGTCACTGTAGCACTACCAGTCAAAACAACCAGCATGTCCTCATGTGAGGGTCACAATATCTATAAACTCCACTTATACAAAAAAAAAAAACAACAACAACAAAAAAAAATACTTGAATGCAGAGTCTGCATTCAAGTACTTGAATGCAGAGTCTGCATTCAAGTACTGAATGCAGTATAGCCAAAGGTGGCTGGCCTTTCTAGTGGTGAAACTCACTGGCCTTATCCTAACATTGATTTTACTACTGGATTCAGGGCAAAAGAATTCAAACTTAAATACACAAAGATCAACTGTTTATCTTACATGACTGAAACCTTCAAACATAATTAATCCAAATTGCTGCAAATTCCTGCTTGTCCAGTGACCAATAAAAACAAATATAAGTCAGGGCAGTGTTCCAATACACTTCATCTGCTTTGCACCTGCATGCAATTGAATTTCATAGCTTTACTCTGGAAAATGCAGCGTTACCGACATAGCGATGCTCACTAATTAACAGTGAATACATTAAAAATCTCTATGAATCTCCTGGTTGTAGTTTTTTTTTTTTTTTTCATGGCAAGTTTCTCAGGACATCACACTGAAGGAGGCCTTGTTGTTTGACTGATTGATGACCAGGCGCAGTGGGACTCTGGCCCAGAGGCAATAACAATAGCTGAAGTGCTATAAGCCTATTATACATAGAGCTGGATGGCCACTGCTCATTAACATTCCTGTCTGGGGTACCTGCTGCCCGCTGGTTCCGTTTACATTGGCTGATTAGCCGATGAGTAGGGAAACTATTCCCCCCCTCCACTTCCAGTCAAATAATTAACAAAAAGAGACGCGCTACATCCAGTAACTTTAATGTACCGTGGATTCAAGGCTCTTTTCAGACTAACAAAAATGGCAGACAAAATAAATACCAAAAGCATGAATTCAAGCAGTTCAATTTAAACCAGCTCAGAAGGAACCACAAACTGCTGAGTTGTAGGAATAATGCTCTGCAACATGGTACATATTAACTCTGGATTTGTTCCTTAGATAGCCAGAGAAATCATTTGTTCCAGATATCTTCAAATGCAAATATTGGAAACAGCGTTGGATTTGTAATACTTGGGACTCTCTTTTAAGTTGTTTTTAAGCACACAGATATAATGCAATCCCAGAACTTTTCCACATGTTGTAACATTAAGACCACAAATGTTAACATACTTCATTGAGAGATTACCACAAAAGGGTGATGATTGTGTCATGGAAGAAAAATATGTATTAATATTTTTTTTGTAAAAAGCATCCATTTATATTCAGCCACTTTTTCACTCAATTATGCCATTTGTTGCTATTAAATCTACAAGTTATGTGCAATAAGTCTCTATAAGCTTTTCACATCAAGAAACTGAAAGTTATGTCATTTCTACTCAGGTAAAAAACCTAGAGACTGGGCAGAGAACTGGTGTGAACATACATATACAGTTTCCAAGTATTGATTCTCAATAGAATTTAGGTCTGGACTTTGTCTAACACATAAAAATGTGTTGGAATTTGATCCTCAACCATTTCATTGTTGCTCTGGCTTTCTGTCGCTCTTCAGCTAGAAGCTGAAGTTTCGCTCTAGTCTCCAGTGTTTTGTGTCAATCTGCCACAAAACACTGTGACACATTCTGCCACATGTTTTCTGGGTCCTCTGGCTTGTGACAAGCTATAAACAGGACTTCTTGTGCTTTTCTTTGCCTTTCTTCTACACAGGAATGATTTGCGGAGGACACGACTGTATGACCTAATCCTGTCTTAATCCCCTGAACAATTTCATCCCTGACCTGTCTTGTGTGTTCCTTTCCTCTTATTATACGGTTTGTTAAAAACAACAACAAAAGAAACAAAAAAACCCTTAGACCTTCACAAAACTACTGGACATATACTGAGAATAAAGTCAGCAACACTTCCAAATTATGGGACTCTAGAAAAGTTGAACTGAATTTATTCAGTGAAAGGGAGCTGAATACAGCTGCACCCTACATGTTTGAGGTATTTCTTGGTAAAATGTTGGAAAACCATTAGTCATTTTTTCAATTTTTCACATTATGCAACAATTTGTGCAAGTCTCTCACACAGACACTTAACACAGCATTATGAAACCTGTGGTTGTAACATGACAATATGAAGGTACTTAGTTCGGTGAGTGAAAATAAAGACAGCATTGGATCTAACTTTTTTATGTTCTGAAGCCATCCTGCTGACACTTTCACATTATTCGGCATTCCAATTTTGAATCTGAGTAGAGGCAGATGTTTTTCTGTCAAGCTTTACACACGAAAGACGTGTGGTTTATGTACAGCACAATTTTTCTCATCACGCATCTTCTTTGTCGTTTCAGCTTTATTTTTAAGCTGCTGTTGAGCGTTTTCAAAAAGGAAAAAGACTCTTTTTCCGTGACTTGTTTCTTGAAATGTTTTGTGTAGGTAAATGAATCATTCAGCTTTCTAATCTTGGACAAAGCAGGGGAACCTGCTGACATTAGCACTAACCAAAAACACATACTGGAGTGAGCGTGTGCCCAGGCCAACCACAGCAAGGCCAGTGTTCCATAAAGGCTTCTGACAAAAAAAAATAACCTCAAGGTTATTTTCTCCTCCTCACATGCTTAACAGAAAAAAAAAGTTGTCTAAACTTAGAACTAAGATTCTTAGATTACATAAGCATAGGATTAAGACGTTTCGGCTGACTTAATCTTCTTTGCCTTGAAAACAGAGAACAAACATAACTATATTAAAGCCACTGTCTCCAATATTTAAAAGTACGATTGGTGCATAAGCTTTGAAAGCAAGGTATTCTTTTTATTTTTGTTTTTTTCAGAAATTAATATAATCACGGTTGGCTTCAGGTGTGTATTCATTTCAGATTTTCTATCTGTCTTTAACAGAGAAAAAAATGCCAGAACGAAACTGATCATCAACCTGGACACACCAAACCCATAGTTAGACATTGTAGTGGTGACATCATCACCATCGTCATCATCATCATTGTCATGTGTGAACGATTATCTTTGGCGGTGACATAGAAGATGATCAGAATTGTTACAAAAAACTGGATGGAGCCACAATCAGGGTATCCCTCCAGGAAAACTTCTTTGAGGTTTGAAAACTCTTCAAATCAAACTTAAATCTGATTGAGAATCTGTGACAAGAAAGATGACATGCTCACACTCTAATACTACTGAGCTTGGAGTGTTTTGCAAATTTTTAAATGCGCAAATTAAATGTGCGGTTTTACGCAAAAAACCCCCAAAAGACTTGCGGATGTGGCTGCATGTAAAAGTAGCTCAACAAAGTACTGACTCAGGCGAGCTGAGTCAAATATAAAACATGGCATGCCAGATTTTTTATTTTTATTTGTTAAAAATGTAAATGCCTTTTTAACAATGCAGTGACTTAACAATGATGTACTACTATTTATTAATCCATCACATAAATGCCAGTAAAACTGATTTAGGTTTGCTGATGTAAAGTGAAACAATGTCTCTGAGGAAGCTTAATGCCACCTCACTCGGTTCCTGATGTTTTCTGGTCGTGCAAACGTTGCAGAAGTAGCTGTTTATTCCTCTCATAAACAAACATCAGAATATTTACACACTTGCTTGAGTCACACTGGCTGACGCTGGGACGCCTTCACAGCAGATCAGCGATTAAAGCTTGTGTCAACCTGCTGGCTTACCCGCAAGCCTTTGGGTCCTCTGGTGCCGGCTGGTCCACTTGCTCCGGCAGGGCCCTAATGAACAAAAGAAAAAAAAAGGAATAAAGGGGGAAGGAGATGGGGTAGAAAAAAAGGATGGAAAGATAAAACAAAGGTTTACACTGACAGACTTGAGGGCCCCCTGGCTATTGACCCCAGGGAGGGAGCAGCCTGACCTCGGGAACACAGTATAGGGTTTGTTGTTAGATCTGTCACTCACACCAATTAAAGAGCCCGCTCAGGAATCTTGTCCTGCTGCCCCCAAAGCTCCATGTTTATGTTTGTTTTGGTGGCTCAGTGGCCCCCACTTTGAACCGGGGCAGGGCCTGCTCTAAGCCAAGCAAGGGCCACAGTGGAGACACACCTCAGGGACGAGGGGGGCTGGCAGCAGTTTGTAATTGGTTATAGGTGTTGGGTTTATGACTGACAGGCGGATAATGCGCATTCAGCGGGAGGCCGTCAAAGTTCATAATGCTCAGCAAAACTCTGCAGCATATTGGGAATTCTAGCCCTACAGAATGAGATCGTCTACAGTTGCTGGACTTATAGTTCTAGTAAAAAGAGCATTCAGTGATTTTCTTTTGAGTGCAAAATAAAAAAAAGGAGAGGGGAAAAAAAAAGTGATGACTTACTGGTCTTCCTGGTGGTCCAGGAGGTCCAGTCTCACCCGGCGTCCCTGGGTGGCCCTGTTGTTTTTGCGCAAATGCACAAAAGACAAAAAAAAATCCAACTTTAAATTACAAAAGAAAATGATAGAAAGGAGCTTTCGTGGTTTATTAACAACACATATAGCTAATTCTGCAGATATTGCAGTATCTGGAAAGTCGTTTCTCCAGAGTTAATTCTCCAATTTGGAATTAATTACAGACGTGTTCACATTAATTTGGTGTAAATCAACTAGACTGTGCAGAGTTTCCTTAGAAGGAATACATCAACTTTCTTGCTGGAGTAAGACTCTGTGCTTGAAAACAGATTTAATGCACAAATAGAGAAAATCAGAGAGGCCAGAGGACAGCTTAAGGAGCTGATTTTATATAAGAAAACATGCCACTTCTGGCTCCTTTTTTCTCTCGCTTCTTTTCTTTTTTCCTTATTTTATTGGACTCAATTTACCGGTCGGCCCATTTGTAAAAGTCGAACGGAATAATGGGGAATGTTTTGGTCAGACTCCCCAGAACATCTGAGAACAATAAAATCCATTCAGTCTGCTGGCCTCGCAGCGTAGCAGGCACCTCTGACGTCATGAGCCCACAGAAATAAAACATCGGCGCTTACAGTAAGAGCTTTCTGTTAGCAGCTTCTCTCATTTTTAGTGATGCCTTCTTTTTCCAAAGGGTCTGTTTCTGCTTTGGAGATGAGGAAGAGAGCCAACAGAGAGCTTCCTTTAAAGTGAGCGTGTGTATGAGTGGTAATGTCCTCAAGGGAAATCCAGCTGGCTCTGAGCCAACAGCAGTGATAACTAAATCTTCCTCCTCTCCAAACAGTCATATACACTGAGAGGTCCATAAAAGAAAAAAAAAAAAAAGCAAAACATTAAAGTCACCATTTTTCTGAATTTGAAAGTAGATTGTATAGGTTTAATTTTTTGACCAACTTGGAGCTTTGTCAAAGAAAGCATCTCAACTACGCCTCACATATGTCTAGACTGAATAAGCAGTTGTTGCTGTTGAAACAAAAGGGAAGTGTGTGCAGTAAAAAACCTAAAAATAAATCAACTCACAAAGGTGATATTAATTTATGTGCTTGTTTTGGCTTCATGTGGTGGAAAACTAACACAGCGCATCACCACGAACAAGCTAGACTTGGTCATGGCAGCACCAGGCTGCAGGGTTGCTTATTTTCTTCCCAGCAGCAGTTAATAAGAGTTGATGGGAAAATGGATTGAGTAAACGGACAGAGCAATTCTGGAAAATAATCTATCAGAAGTTGCACAAGACATGACACAGGGAGAGGTTCACCTTCAGACACTATGGAGTAATGTAAAAGACATTTGTGTATTCATATCAATTGAAATGAGAATTTGTGAAAAGATTTGAAGATAATTCTTTCAATCCTGATATATTCTACACAAAATAATGATCCAAAATGTTGGTTTCTGGATGTACAAAGTTAAAGGACCAATACTCAAAAAGTCCCGCTGCTGAATATGCAGCAAAATGTTTTTTTTTTTTTTACAAAGCACTATCCTAGTGGTACTAAACACAAATGAATGCAGACACAATAATGCGCCACTTTCTATCACACATACAGTGTCCCCCAAATTAATAAAAAGAAAAAGTTTGTGGTTGCAGTGAGAACATTTTTAAAAATGATTAAGGAGTGTGGATCTTTTTGCAAGATAAAGTATGGAAAAATTCAAGGATTTTCAAACGTGTGACATACAGTCACAGAATTAGAAACCAAAAAAAAAAAGCCCTGAGAATTCATAAATAATCTCAAGGAAAAGAAGTGTCTGTAGCTCCAACAGCCATCATAAAGGATCATGTCCTGCAGAACCAGGGACTATGCCAATACTCCTGCAGGACTATTCATTTTTTTTCATCTTTTTATTTTTTTTGGAAGATCTTTTTGGCATTTGGGATGATTTAAAACTTTCCGTAGTAATAAGATCCCAATAGCAAAATAAATCATTGTATGGGCTCTATTGGAATAACCACCCCTTTGTTTGAGTAAGTATTGCACCATTTACAACTATACTGCTTTGGCCATATGGTGAACATGAGATGTAACAGTAAGGACCCAAATAACTCAAACAGTGATGTGCCTTTGCTCTCCTTGTTGACCCGACTCGTTCTCAGCATATACCTTTGGGAAAGTAAGGAAACTTTTTCGCACTTGGATTATCATAAACTAGCTTAGACCTTCCTTCCAAGTGGAGAAAAAAAGAAATTAATTCAGTTTTTTAAACAAGCATGAAAACATTGTGGAAAAACAAAGCCAATAATTCATAACGTTCACTTTAACAGACAGATAATTAACATAAGTTTGCGACTGACTGCTGGCCATGTGAATTTGAAGAAATATAGGGGTTAGTTATGATAGCTGCCCAGTAGGTGGCAGTGAAGGGAGTCACACTTCAGGATCAGAAGATGAAGAGCTGTGTCTTTTCACGACCCTTGTAATGCAAAGGGTGTCATGATACATTGTGATCTTTACTGATGAACCACTTTATCTCTATATTCATGTTTAAGTTTATGATCGAACATTCTCAGCTATTTAGTGGTATTGATGAGTTAAATTGATTTTATTTTTGTTTTTCTTACCGTTGATCCTTTTACTCCGGGTGGTCCGGGAAGGCCCATTTCTCCTCGGTCTCCCTAAAATGCACAAGTATAAAATTTAGTTTCAAGTTAAGGGTGCATTTAGAAATAAATTAATCCATTTGTTTTCATTTCCTTTTTTTGTTTTTTGTTTTTTTTGGGGGGGTTTTACCTTCTCTCCTGCCAGCCCTGCCTCTCCCACAGGTCCGATGAAACCCACCAATCCCTGAAATGTAAAAATTCAGCATTGGATGGATGAATGGAAAGAGTTTCCTGGATAAGTGGCTGGGGGGAGGGAGGGGAACCATCATTCAACACAGGAAGGAGCAATGTCAGGAATTCTTACTCGTTCTCCCATGGACCCAACTTTTCCTGGGACACCGGCTTCTCCCTGCAGATGCAAATCCACTGTCATTCACTGAGTTCTTATGAAATATGCATCACTTCTGTATTTTTGGAAAATGGAAAAGAAATGGTAAATGAGTTTGAGTTCATTCACCTTCACTCCCTCTGGACCAACCTTCCCAGGAAATCCTTTTCTTCCCATTCTACCCTGAAATGAAAAAAATCAAAAGAGCCATAGGACTACTAACAGTGAGGAACAGACATTCACTGAGAAGTGAACGCATCGTTAACTTTCATCACAAACGCTCTGTGAATGGAAAGGGTCTGTTTACGGGACGGCCCGTTTAAAGAGAGATCAGTGGAAAATCTCCAGGGTGCATGCTGATTACATAGGCAGGTAATCCTGACAGGACATTTAGGCAGGCTGCAAAAGTGTTCAGTGACTGAAAACTGTTTCTTTTCTTTTTTTTTTTTTTTTTATGAACCAGCATTACCTCTAGGTCAGAAATGTCTCAGCCAAACTCTGTGAGACTGAGTGACTCAGTATTTCCAAAGTTTTAGCTCACATAGGTTGGCAGCTGTTTTTAAAAAGTTAAATCTTACACTTTATTTCACTCAAACAGGCAATAAAAGTCAATTTAGGTTGCAATAAGAGGTTGAACAGTTGCTCTCCTGGACTTGTGACTTCCTGTCACTTGATTTATATTCATGTCTACAATTTTATGACCAAACCGACACAAAATAATAATAATAACGGTGAAAAAAAAAGGTGCAGTGCCAAGAGGGAATGCAAGGAGCATCATATAAAAATGCACAGGCGCTGGAAAAAAGGAAGGTAAGGATGAAGAATCATTCCTGTTAGTGCAGTGAATGTGCAGGTCGACTCGCGGCACCTGGCCAGAGATAAATCACAGCTCCCGCAGGAGCCAAACACTACTTCCCCTCGGACAGAAGACAAGAAACTGAATCAGATTATGAGACAAGCAGGTGGGCGGAATGTGGGCAAGCAAGGAGGGAGTCAGACTGATAGAAAGTGCAGAGAAAGAAAGGAAGATTCACATGTTATATCTGGGATAACAATTAAGTCAGAAAACTAAATTGGAAACATATATAACAGAGTATGTTTTTTCATCAGTTAATAAAATGTCTGAAAGAAAAATAAAGTAAAAACCTATATTTGCTATTTCCATTTTCCAGTGTTTTTATACTCGCTATAAATCTGAGTCATCTCTGAACATGGTGATGAACGCTATCACCCCCTGGCGGCCAAAGTGAAGGACTACGCACGTTGTTATAGAGACTTGCAGCAGTCTCAATAAAACGGCAAAAACATGCAATTTCTTTTATTTGTCCTGAGAGAGAAAGAGAGATAAAAAAAACTTTTTTAAATCATGTTATTGCAGCCCATGATTAAAAAAGAGGTACAATAAACGTTTCCATGCACAATTAAATATGAGTACTAAAACTGAACTGCATTTAATAGACTGCAGAAGCATAACATTTTTACTGCCCAATTAATTGATTTCCCAGCAATGTTAATTTAAATTTACAAATGTTCTTTTTAAAATGACTTAATGATGAACAAACAACACAAGAGGACGGAGATTTTGTTAACAAAACTACAGTAGGAGTCATGTCTGCAATGTAGGACAAAACTATTTAATATAATCACATCAGACAAATTATTTAATGTAGGTATTTTCAGGTAATAAAAAAAGAAAACCAGTGTGTGTGTTAATTTGAAAGGAATAACCAGATTTGTGGAGATTAAAGAGTTAGCACTTATCACATCTATCTGAACTTTGTACAATCCAAAACGTACTCAGATTAATTTCTCATCTCACCTCAAGTCCTGTTGGTCCCGGTGGCCCGATCGGACCCTCGTCTCCCTGGAAACAGAGAATACAGATCTCAGGACAGCTTATGTTTTTGGGATATCAAATGTCGCTAGCTGACGGCAGGGCTGGTGCCATGAAATGTTAGTGTCTTCCCTTGATGTTGGGTAGTGTCGGTCAGAATTACCTCTAGGCCAGGAATCCCTCGGGGCCCCGGTAAACCTCGATCTCCTATTTTTCCCTTGATTTGGGGGAAAAAAAAAATAAAAAAAATGCAATTTTAGTCAATGCTGGGGTATAAATTTGGGTTTTAACACACAAGTTTCCAGCCAAGGTACCCTAATTCTTAAAAAGTTGATTTAACATTAGTGGAAATCCCTGCTGTGCTTCAACAAGCATGGAGGGCAACTGCCATGTTCTGATTCGTGCTTTAAGTCATGCTTGTTGAAAGCTGGGCATGTTAAGTGGACGGTTTAACTCACCTTTGGTCCTTCGACGCCGTTCTCTCCCGGTGGTCCCATGTCACCAGGGAAACCCTGTCACCGACGATAAGAGAATGGAAATAATTTTTGTTTTGTTTTAATAATAAACATCCCCAACAGAGCAATCAAAGTGCAAACACAAACCTCTGGGCCTGGTGGTCCAGGTGCTCCATCAGGACCTTTCTCTCCTAGTTTCCCCTATTAAAACAGTGGAAGAATGTAATGAAATATTTTTTTGTAGGCATTGTGCTCATGTGTAAATGTGAAGTGCTAAAACTTGATTTTATGCTGTTCTTTTTATTTGTATGCATACTGCACGACAGAGATACTAGGTGTGCTCGGTCCACAGCATCACCGATCCTCTACCATACTTAACAATAAGCATGAGGTAATGGGGCTCCAGGTGAGTTTTACACTAAACTCAGCTGGGACCCCATTTGATCAGACACACTTATAGATAAGTCTCAATATAGTTTATGTCAGTTTGTAAGAGAGAAAACATTTTTTTTCCCTGACAAGTCTCCCAGATACACAAGCACAAAAATATCCTCATCCCTGGCAGAAATGTCAAATTATTCAACTTGGAAGTTTGTTTCTTGAGACAGACATCAATCATAAATAGCAAAACAATTTACATGGACTTCAAATATCAGTTTTTAGTCACATTTGATTCAAAATGGCAGGTAAATGACCAACTTTATCCATGTTTCACTGCCATAGTGACAGTTTATCCATCAAGCTAAAGCCACAGATTTTCTGTGATACTCAGGAAATTCATGAATAACAAATTTAAAGTTCCTAAGCATATCATTTACTTCAACTTAAAAGAAGTGAAGTAAAAATTCAAAAGTGCTTTAGTTACATTTAATTTTAAGGAATTGTCGGATCAGCTCAGATTAAAATAAAAGTTATTATTATTATTTTTTTTACAAAACATTATCAGATGTGTCCAATAAAAAAGATTAAAAAAAAGTGACTACTTTTAATGCTTAATAGTAAATGTGCAGCACTTAAAAAGAATAAGTACAAAAAAATGACTTTTACGCCAGAAATCACATTAAGAGATTAAGTCATGTTAGCTGATATATTTTTAAGCCTTCAGGCTATCCCTCAAGATAAAAAGTGTTAAGTAAAATTTCAACATATTATAGTAATCTTTGTGAGTGCAGTCCGATCGGATCTAACCTGTGGTCCTGGTTTCCCACGAACGCCCGGTAAACCTGGAGCTCCTTGGATACCCTAACCAGTGCAAACAAGACACATTAAACAAATAGTATCCAATAAAACTTCTAAACAAAACACTTGGTTCCTCTTTAGGGAAACAGACATTAGACATGCATGATTTTGCTCCCTACTCTGGATCTCTTGAGGCCACTTAGGTCTCTGTTGCACTAGATTTTACTTACACACAGAGAGACAAATGTGAAAGACTGACATAAGAGTTTCCATAAGGTGGACAGCAGACATCTGGCTAAGTCATTTTGTGGAGGCAGCAGCACAACAGCGGTTGTGTAATAAGGGATATTCATGATTAAAAGCAAGTGTGCACAGAAAGGCCTAATGAGGTTTAGTCAGTGGGGGGCCTTGCGAGGACAATGTGAGAGGATTTCCACTATAAAATGTGCTTCAGAGGTTGCCTACCTTATCTCCTTTGAACCCAATCTCCCCCTGCTGTCCAGGAATCCCAAGGTCCCCCTGATATGCAGAGAACGATGCAAATGCACAGAGGATGACGGATGGATTTTTGGACAAAAAAAAAAAAAAAGAGAGAAAAGTGGAAGAAAAACATTAGGGAAGGGGGCGTAATACTCTATCTTATAAATACTCAACTTTTTTCAACACACAAAACAAATTAGTGCCCTATAAATTGCAACTGTCAATGCACAATGAATGTAGTTCAATGGATAAGCCAAGGTTTTCATGTGGTGTCAATCTGTCTGATAACAGTCGCTTCATTCCACTGCACCATCTGTTTCAGAGAGTGAGTCAGATCTCACCAAATTGAGAATTGCAGCAATTTGCTCATTTTAGCTCCACTCTGAATGGAGACAACCAAAATGAAAGGTTTCTATTGCTGGTGGAAGACACGTATTGAAATCTGTTTGGCTTTCCTCATTTTCTGATTTAACTATAAATCTTTTTTGAATCTTAGTCAAACGAACTTGGAATGCTAGCAAATCCTTTACGCAGTTCAACTGAACTCATTTCCATTCAACGTTTGAAAGAAATGTGATCTCAAAAGAACTATAAAAAAAAAAAAGCCTTTTTTCTGATGTAAACATATTAGACCATCAGGAGTCACTTCATAATATTTTCCATCTCCAATGTGACACATATCCTTTATCAACTGAAACTCAAACAAATCTGTAGTAGGGCGAAAACACAAAACAACTGTGACAATTGTTCTCCATAACAGCTTAAAGGACAGACAAACAATGGTCACGGAGGCTGCCAAGAGGCCCACAGTAACACTGAAGAAACGGCAGGATTTTCTGATTAGCACTGTTTTTGTTCTACATGTGACAACAATCTACTGAATTCTACGTTTGTCTGGACAAAGGAGCAGAAGTGAAAGACAGAACCCTTTTCTTTGAAACACCTGATCTTGGTCGTTTCTCAAGACGTCGTGCAACAATAGACTAAATGGGCTGATGAACCCAAACTGTAACTTACGACCACAAGGAAAGGACAGTTCAGGTCAAAAACAACAATGAGCATCAGCAAATACGCAAAATCTACAATATGAGACACAGCGGAGGCAGCATCAAGCTGTAGAGTTAGGTTTCTTTAGACTGAACAAGACTTTCTGACAAGATGGACTCAACTGTAAGCAGTTCTAAATAGGCTGCTTAAGTTTTTGTTCAAACCTGTTTTCCCTCAAAACAGACATGCTTGTTGTTAGTTCAGTTGAACAGGATAAAGTATAAATTCATATTATGTCACATTATGTGTGTAGAAAGTATTTCAGGCTCTTTGATTTTTCTGTTACAATAACGCGGCATTTTAACAAAGCGTGCACCTTTCAAGCTGCTCTAGGGCCAAATTCAAATCAAGCTAATCCAGTTCATTCCAATTTAACTCCATCATACAGTTTCATTCAAATTCAGCATGAAGCCCAATGGCCTCTAATTCCACTGCAGTACAATAAAGCATTTTTTGTGTTTTTTATGTTGTTATAGTGTTGTCTTTAGAAAGTGCACAAGCTTCAATTTTTTGAAGCTGATTTAAGAAGTGTGACTCGACTGATTGGAGAGCTCAACTGAACAGTCATTTTACAACAAGATGAAATTACCATCAACCCAAATTTTTATAGCGTGTGTGAAATATGGTGCACACACACACAAGTCTGTTTCAAAATGCTTCAGAATGTGAAATGTTTCAAAAACTGATCCTTTAAATGGTTAATCATATTCAGTGTTCAGAAAGTTTAAGATTTCTCACAAATGCAGATCAGAAAAATAATATAGCAGGCTTGTTTAAATAAAACCTTCCAAGAGTCTTGTTGTAACAATGTATAAAATAAAAATAAAAAGTCTGTTTTTGTAATGAATTTCCAATTCAAATGTGCTTGATATCTAAAGGCTGAGTACATTTGCATAAAAAGAGCACACGATAATCACATGCTGCATATAACACAGGCCAATAACAGGAATATTGAGATCACCTTATCACCTTTCAGTCCTGGTTCTCCAGAATTTCCGGGTACCCCCTGGAGAAAAGACCCACACGCAGGTTAGAGTTACAACATACAGTTTGCTCAGAGGACAACAGACCAGGAGTCAGTAGTCCGGGTCTTGGAGGTTTAAGATGTTTCCCTGCTTAAACACACCTGAATCATGGACTGCTCGTTAGCGTACCCTTGCAGAATGTGAGGAGACAAGTCAGCTATTTTATTCAGGTGTGTTGGAGCAAGGCTACACACGACACATGCATGACGGCTGCTTTCTAGGACCAGGAATGGCCATCCTTGCGACTCCAACCATTCTTTTGTTTCATAGCACACGTAAGGCTGCCATCAACAGGCAATGCAAGAATGGGCTTTCCGTCTGTGCGTTTCAGAGATTACCTTGAGTCCAGTCGGTCCGGGAGGGCCCATTTCTCCCACAGGCCCCATATCACCCTAAAGCCAGGAAAAAGAGGGGAAAAGACAATGACCGTTTAGTGATAACACATGCATAAAGTAGAGATATGTTCAAAAATATTCCTATTCCTTTAACACTTACACAATGTGAACAGTATCTAATTTTGTTTATTAACTGCAAGAACAAAAACCATTGCTTCCAGATCATCCATACACATATCACGCTACAGAGAAGAACGCATGATAATATGCGAACATTCACAGGCCAAGATTATGATTCATCTCAAGCCTGAAATAAAGGAGTTTTGGCTGCGTGTGACTAATGTTTGCCTCTTTCAATGGGGCTGTATCTCCATATGTGACAAAGTAGATTATTTAAGAACATGGCACCGAAAAAGTCCCCTAAAACAAATCAGATCCTCTGGCATCGAGACCTTAGATGGAGAAAAGCTTCTTCCTGGTTATTTGGGAACATCTAATGCAGAGGAATGATGTCATGAAGCAGTGCTTTGAAAATGCAATTTTCTGGGGGCTTTTTCACATTTTTGTCACAATACATTCACTAGCTTAAATGCGTTTAATTATGTCACTGATTTTTAGTCACAGACCAACACAAAGTAGCATATAGTGTAATATATTGTGAAGTAGAAAAAAATGATACATTGTTTCCAATTTTTTCCACAAATAAAAATATAAAAAGTGCAGCATTTTTGATCAGTTTATATTTTGCAGATGCATTAACTCAGTACAGTTACAGCTGCAAGTCATTTGACTTTGACTAGACCAATAACATTCTGTGATTTGATCCCTTACATTGTAGCTCCAGCTGCACTTTTAGAGTTGTTCTGCTTGAAGGTGAAGCTCCACCCCGAATCAAATCGTTTGTTGCCAAGAACAGTTTTTCATTTTTTGGGACGGCTGTGGACTGAGTTTCACTGTCTCAGCAGTCTACCATATTTCATAGAAGGGATGGTGTGTTCAGGAAGATGTGTGACATTAATTTTCTGCAATAGATGATGTTCTACTTGCTTTTAGGTCTCATGTGACCAGAGCACGTCCTTCCATACATTCAAAAATGGTTTTCTTTTTGACGCTATTCCATGTAGGCCAGAATTGTGGAGGGCCTATTAGCAGTGGTTCTGTATAGATATCCAACCTGAGACTAATACAGTTTCTCCAGAATTACTATGGGAACTCTTGCCTGCTTCTCTGATTACAGTAATTATTGCCAGTTTAGGAGGACCTCCTTGTTCTGATAGGTTTGGAAGATGCCCACTCCATTGTTGGATGAGTTAAATAATGCCCCGCTTCATGTCCAGCGCACTGGGCATCTTTAGCTCTTGTTCTTCAGAATATTATTTAGTTCAAAATGTTCTCTGACAAACCTCTGAGGTCTTAAATTAAATTTGAAAAAAGTGAACCTTCTGCATTTTATTTGATTTATATCACTGGATGAGCAATGGCAACCCATAAACAGCAGATATATCGCTGTTGAGCGATCTTGGAGAAACCATTCACCATTATTGGAGTGTCAAATTTAGCTCCTGCACATCCCGCCCATATTCCCACATCCCCACCCACTTTCCTGCCCATACCACATAGTGAGGGACACGCCGCCAACGCAGATACACCCAACTTGACTTTAACTGACTAGACTAAGACTTGGCAATGGAAAAGGAGCTTTATTAATTGACCTTTGAAGGCATTTGTTTTAATGGGTTTTATCTAATAAGGGTGGCTGAATGCCAACGCACAGCATCTTTTTCACATTTTAGTTCTGAAAGCTTTTGGAAATCGTGCATCATGTTCCATTTCGCACTACTTTTTATTGATCTGTCCATAAACCATTAAAGTTTGTGCCTGAAAAAGGAAAATATGTGGAAATTAAGGTGTTGAAAATTTTTTTTTTTTCAAAAAGCTGTGAATTTTAAGCTACAACAACAAGGCTCCTAGGTTTAAATTTAGTCCAGAACAACCTGTGCAGCCAGGCTGCAAAAAAAAAAAAAAAACTGAAAAAAAAGTCACTTTAAGGACATGGCCCAGAAATTACATTTCTGACACTCGTAATGAGAGACAAGGAGAGACAACTTCTGTCTTTTGTATTTGGAGTTGCGTAAACAAGAACAGCTGTCTAGACATTTTCGGCTTTCCTCAGTGGCCAGCCTTCATTTAAAGCTTTCAGCAACGACTCCCCAGAGGAGGGTGTTTGTATACTTAAATCATTTAAGTGTGGCTCATTGCTGCTGGTACGGCATGCAGTGGAGTCAGATGGGTGTAGAGGACATGAATGTGGAGTCGGAGCTATAATCAACCAGTTCCCCCGATTACAGGCCTTCTACAACCGCTAGTGGCCTAGAATAGACCAGCGAGGAGAGACAGTGACAGCGGAGGATGGGACACAACAAGAGAAACCAGTGAGACATTATAATCAGGTCCAATTATGTGGCTGTTGGGTCGGAGAGGCATTCAGGGTAAGGTGATGGGTGGGCAGCGGGCAGCTACTGGACCAAAATAGTTAATTTGAAGATGATGCGCCGCCTTGAGAATTTTGTTCGATTCAACAAACTTTTGAGAACTGTCAACTGTGTACTTGTCATTTACAATCAATCCTGGTTCTGTGTTTCAAATATGTTCATGGCGACCTTCAGATTGTGGGCAGTTTATCAGAAAAGTACCCGGCGGAGTAAAATGACGACGGGTTGAAATTTGCGGTGAATTACTCACAATTAATCCAGGGACTCCGTTCGGACCAGGCGCTCCTAGGTCACCCTAATCGGAAAGGAGGGGAAAGAAGGAAGAAGCAGCAGAGACACAAATGTTATTGGCATTAAAAAAAAAGAACAACAACAACAAAAAACATGTCCAGAAGATTGATTTAGTATTCACTGAAGCTTATGAGAGGCCGCTGCGTGCATGTATTGGTGGGCACGTATGTGTTAAAGGTGAAGGTAGTGTGGCCCCGTCGTCTCATTCTGGCTTTCTGAAATATTTAAATTTTTCATAGCTCGAAAGTTAAGAAGGAAACTTTATGGATCACAAACTATTTATCTCACTGTTAATGGTAGCTTAATCCTTTCTTTAAATCCTCAAATATGAACAAAATTAATTTTATTTTAGTCAAAAAAGTCAACATCTACCAGATAAGTTCAGTAGTCAGTCCTATGAATTACAGACTCTTGCTTCATCAGTGAAGAGTTAATTTAGCAATAAAAGACCAAAAAAATAAACCAAACAAACAAAAAAACATTTGTGTAGAAATATTTAATGATATTTTGACCTCTTATTGGTTTTCTTCACAGAGGAATGTCACCATTTTAGTAATTTTAGTAGATCCTAAGGAAGACAAATAAATATTTTGACATGCCTGATTCATAATTTTGCGTTCTGTGGTTCCCTGTTCTGTTCTTCGATAAACACTGCACCATTTGCAAATGGTGTTTTTAGAAATAATTGAATAGATTTGTGTGTGTTTGTGTACGCATATGTTCGAGTATATGTAAACTTTCTGTACATAAAGATGTGTTTATTTTGGCTGTGTGCTGTGTGAATGTGTTTGATTTAATGTGTAGTATCTGTTTTACTAGTTGCTCAATAAATTTCCATTTTATGTCAACTAAATTTTCAATTTTTCCAGCGGCAGCTAAACTAATATAAACCTCTGATTATCAGAGCTATAGATTTCTAACATGTTTATTTAATGTTATTATTTAAAAAAGAAATAAAAAATCTAGAATCTAATCTTAAAATACAATTTAGAGTTAAATTACTGGCTTTCAAGAGCTCATGATGCAGAGTATTTTACATTTTGATGGCGTTCTGCTTCAGGTTGACCAGAATTGCTTCCAAGTGGCTGAATGTGTTATTTTGTAACCACAGGGAAAAGCATAGGAGCCTTTTCTCGGCCAGGTGTCTGGCAGTGGGCAACAATGAACTGTGGAGGGGCAACCCTGTCTTACTCTCTAAGCTCGATGTATTAAATGGCCTTTGCAACAAAGGGATGAAATGACAAAAAAGTTTTGAAAGCATACAATTACGTATGCCCAAGTATAACTTCGTGATAGCAACTGGCCCTTTTCTAGTTGGATGACAATACTTATTCTCAGAAAAATACAGAGTAAGAATCTAATAAGACGAGGCATGAGAGTGAATCCTTAATCTAGAAGCCCAAACCATTGGGGGAGTGAAGCTGGTGTTTTTCTCTAAACCTAAATGCACCTTATGTTCATTATTCAATTATAGGTGGGTCAAACTGCAAGTTGCTGGCAGGCTTGTATTTTTCCATTCAAGAAGTGGCACATTTGTAAAAATTACAGGGCATATATAAAAAATGCCATTTGCATGTGATCTGGAACGGCTGCATTGATGAATTACACGCGATTACTCATCCTGACATCGTATTACATCATCTGGTGTTTTTGGATATGAGGATGTAAAAAGGTCTACATGTGTGGTGGTGGACAGCTCACAGTGGTGAACGGAAAGGCCTTCGCTGTAAACAGCTCACCACTTAACAGTGTGGGCTTTCTGTAACTGAAAGCCAACTAAAATTATTTTCAACAGACCAAAAGCATGGGATGAAACTGAATACACTAGTAAAACTTGTCCCCCGTAACTTCAAACAAGACAGAGAAGACAAATGGGTAGAAAGCCACATCATATAGCCAGCAGCTAAAACACCAGGGGCAATGTGAGTCTGTGTGTTTAGCTCAGAGCTAAACTCTCACTCTCAGCTTGTGTGTGTTCAAATGTGGACCGGAAATGGTTTTACATGTGTAGTAGGTTAATGTGGAACATACTGGCTCTCCATCTGGTCCAGGTGGCCCTCTCTCCCCAAAGTCCCCTGGAAACCCCTGAGAACAAAGAGAACAACTTCAATTCTGTGAAACCATTAGGTATGTAAGAAATGAATTTGCTACCACTTGGTGGCGACAAAAACAAGCAATTTGGGCTTAGGTTGATAGCGTGACGCTTTTTTTAAAAAAAACTTGGACACGAATTACACATCCAGCATTTTGCAGATTGTTGCCAGCTCTTACAATATTAGGGTAGGTTTCATTTATTAGTTTGCTTAGTATTCGTAACTCAGTAACTTTTGTGATACATATCAAGCAGTTAAAGGACTAGGTATTAGCTAAGTATGAAGGCAAGGACAAATCTTTAGGCACGCCTGTTAAAGACGTGTAAAAAAAATTTTTTTTAAATAATATAAATTCTATTGGTGCATTTATTCAGTGATGAAAAAAAATTGCATATTCATTTGAATCTTGCTACAACTCACAGTAAGCACTGGAGGAAGAGAATAACCAAATCTCCAAATCTCAATGTTGGAGCACTGACACAAAGAGTGGCGTCTCTGGGTCACCAAGTCTCCATAGCAACCATTAGATGATAACTCTATGCCAACCAGTTGCATCCCTTACATTTTCTGTCCTAACACACAAAAATGTAAAGATGTGGAGTTTGCTAAATACAACTGTGATCTTCATTGGAAGAGAACAGACTGACTGTGCAGTACAAGTAACCTTTGACCTTCATTTTACACAATGGCTTGCTGCAAGTGAACGCAAAGCAAATCATTTCGATCTCCATCGCCGTGGCAGAAAATTTCCAAGTACCGCTTTAATAATCACAGAATCTTACAATTCAAACTTAGAGCAAACATTTACCTATTTAATCTTTTTGCTGAACAAACAAAGCTCTGTTGCTGCAAATGAACTGTAATAATGTTACTAGTTCAATTGCTTAAAATGAGACCGTTATGGTCCTATTAAAAGCATTAAATCTATTAACGTCAGGGTGTGGGTAGCTTGCTGTTGGTAACTTTAAACTTCAGATCGGGAGAAAGTGAGCCAAGCGATTATTCTGTCCACTTAGCAGCAATCGGGAGGCTAATCTAAGCTTTACAAAACATTGGTGCTGGAGCAGAGAGCAACCACATCTGCAAAAAGCCCTACCGCTAAGAGCTTTAGTACTGAGACGATTCAGCGCTCATAATGACTACGTTTCACTACGCTGGCCTCAATGCATTGTTTTAACATGATAATTACTGTGACCTCCAGATAATGTCAGTTATTTCTGTCAGAGCGAAGATCCCCCAGATAAACTGCATGTATGTTTTATTTTAATCGTTGAGTCATCTTAGAAACACAATCTCCCTACTAAATGTGGTTCTTTGTGTTTGACATTTCAATTCGGAGCAAAATAAGTCAGGTAGAGATTTTTTTTTTCATTTAATTTAATAGAGGAGAAAAAAGGGGTCTTTGAGACTCTTCAAGAACCGACAAAGAAACACGGAAAATAGGGTCAGTGATTGGGCAGCTTAAAGAGGAAATGCAAGTGCAAATAGAAAACAATTAAGTGTTGGTGATTTTTGTGTGACAAAACAGACAGATGTGATGCAAATCTGCTTTTTTTTTTTTCCGTATGCAATCCATTTTCGACTTTTTCTGCCCATCAGAACAGTGGAAGTCCAATTTTTTCACCCAGGAAAAAAGTCTCGTTTGAGCCACTTCCAAAGTTTGTTTCTGATTGTTTTCAAAGCGCCTGCAGTCAGATTGGTCATGTCGCATTTTATCCGACTTTTACCTCATCAATACGAGACACGCGGCATGCGCCCAGATGTGAATAATTGCTGAAAACTAAAACTATGAAATTATGAAAGAAGCACATCACATTCCAGTCCCACCACTCCTGACTCTGAATACACATCCTAACAGACTTCTCTACAGAAGTTTCAATAAATGCTACAAAAAAGTCTGTTGGTATTAGTTGTGCTTCATTTTTATAAGCTCCTTTCGTCTTGTTATGATCCTGTGACAACACTGTCAGCTCTCATTGCTCAATAGACTTCAAAATACATATGGCTGGACCCTTTGTTACTTCTGGAAACATTACTCTGATGTGTTACATCTAAGTTCTTCTTCTGCACATGTGAGTTGTAAATCACTCATTCAGAAGTTTGATTGTGGTCTCTTTTAATTAATAAGTAATAATTGGATTTTGGCAAAAAAAAAAAGAAAAAAAAGAAAGAAATAAATCAAGACTTGCTGTGTGAACAGAGCCTTAGTGACCCAAAGGCTGAGGAGCTTAGGTTGTTTTACTGGGGACATAAAAAGAGCTATCGCCATGTTGCAAAAATAATTCAAAATAAATTGTATACATCTCAGAATAGCTTAATATTCTTAAGTGAAGATCTGTAAAACATTTGAAAACTCAAATTTGCTTAAATTTCTCTTGTTTTGAAATCGCTAGTTATAGAAAGTTAAGGATGATGATAAATGGCTTAAACGTAAATGTTTACTGTGGTCTGAAATATTTCACATGATCTGTTCTCACTCAGGAAGACTTTCTACATCCATTCACCATGTAAACAGATCCTGGCTTCGTTATAAATGACACGACAATAGATTGAAAGGTCATGAGGTTCACTCAAACCACTAAGGTCTTTTTCGGGATTAGTTATTTTCAGACCCCAGAGGTCAGTTTTGCTCTTGACTCTAAGCTGCTCATTAATTACAGCCTCTCTCATAGACTTGAGGCCCTGTTTGCACCGAGCCGATTTTCAGAGAAACCCCAACATGTTTGTTACAATCCAGCCGCATGTTTACACGTCTCCAAGTGATCGGATTCTCAGACGACAAGACGTTTTGAAAACCAGGTCTGGGTAAAAGTTTTCGGGAAGTATTCTGGATTTGTTTGAAATTCAAATTCAAAAGAGTTATTTACGACAGGTCAAATATGAGCTGCTTAAAACAGCTAAAGATAATCTCACTTTAAAAATCTTACTTTAAGGAAACCTTCTCCCTCATGTGACGTAGAAAAATACTTTTATTCAGTAACAACTTCAAACAGATTCATGTACGATTAAAAAAAAAATGGCACTGAGTTTGACAACAGGCAAAGAGAACTGCCCAAAAAACAAATAAGAATATATTATTCAAAAAGAAGCGTCAAATGGAGAAGGAAAACTGCTGGCAATGTACTTCGGAAAGTTGTTGCACACTCTCTACCGTTTTCGATATATCTTGGTCTGTGGGAAATGACAGAATGTGTGTCTGCGTGCGTGTGCTTCCTTGAGAGAGAACAAGCACTGCGGTTATAGCCATTAAAATGTCTGGCTCAGGTTTGAGCAGTTCTCCTGTTTTTCCTCCTGGAAGACGAGAGCGATCTCTTAAGGATCATCCTGTCAAACGCCCTCACGCTCCGTTTTTCCTACAGGAGCAATTAGATGCCGATTCCAAAACCACTGAAATTACATAACTCCTCCTGACACCTTCCTCTCACCTCCTCTGTAAACACACACAAAAAAAAAACAATGGCTTTCATGTCAAACTCAGTGACGCCTCAAATACACAGCTACTGCTGTCAAACATCATCTGCAACGTCCTGCAGGAGGGGAGCGATAAAAATGAGACGGCAACTCTTCTATGGAAATGCTTTTGGCTTTACACGATCTGTGAAACAACCAGAAAAAATGTTTTTATGGGAGAAACGTGTCAGTCTGCGAGCCTTATAGAAAACGCGTCTGCAGGAAAGGCATCTCCAACACTTTAGCGAAACGCAAACAAAGCCACAAAAATGTTATAATGCATCCATACCGTCGTCCTAAAGAGTTATGTTTTTATAGCTTAATTGTCGCTTCTCAAAGCTTCACATTAGGAACATCCCGCCCCTCTCGTTAGAGTGTTCAGAAGTTTTGGCAACACAAATATCATATTTACTGAAAAGTCAATAAGCAACAGCTGCAAAATGATCTCAGCAATGTGTTTTGGGGTTACACAGTTCAATGCATTCTTTCAGACTTTAAACACTGTTTAACACAAAAAGCCTTCCAACAGCCAGCAAACGAGTTTACTCCAACAAAACCTTGTTTAAGAAAAAGCAGTAACGTGTAGAAATAGTAGCTATACAGTACTCTCTGAAAATCTCTGACTTTGAGTTGCTTTGGATGATGGAAATTTGCTCTTGAATGCACCCATCCTCTGGGTTGCGAGAGGATGGGACTCTCAGATCGAGAACTGCTGGTGGAGGTGCATACAGAATCCTTAAAACAGGTAGTTGTTAAAAGAAACAGTCAACATTTCTTTTCCTATCCTCACTGTGCATAGTAGCAAGATAAACATAATCCACTTCTAGCAATAGCTGCTTTAAGATTTTAAAATGTTGCATGAAGAGTAGTTATTCCTCACTTTTGAAGGTCAACACTCTTACTTGAAGAACATGTTTTTCTTCTTTGAAGAGAAAGTACAAGAAATAAGCCTCTGTGAAGTTATGGATTATTATATAAAGACTATTTGACACTTTGAAAAGTAAAAACTAAAAAATATTACCTATTGTAATTACAAAATTGTAATTACCACTACCTTAAAAGATAAATTTATTTCAAGGCAGTGGTTTGGCTTAATCCTTACAATACAAAGCAATAGTTTTTTATTCTCACATTACCCAAGGCTCCTTATATTTAGAGGAAATGCACAGTCAATTTGCCCTGGTATCAGTAATACCAAGTGGAGTGAAGGGCCATTCTTTTGTGATGAAAGGCACCTTCATTGACATTTTTGTGGCCTTTGTGCTCAGCACTCTTCTCTCACCCTGCCAGCCTGTACATCTCATGCCTTCTTTTATGTCTAGCAGCCTTAAACAATGCGAGCTTTCACAAGTCTTTAAAGGTTGCTAATTACACCATAAAATCTTCTAGATTTGTCAAGAATTGCTTTGTTGAAAATGTCACTAAAGGGGTCTGAAAATGTACTAAATATAAAGAGAAACTGGCAACAATGGCAACCCCTACTTCTCCCTCAAATCTTGACTTCAGTGGATTTTCTGTTGATTTTTCTTTTTTTTTGGAACTTAAAAATTCAAACTTTTGCCATATTTCTAGTGCCAATGTATAAGAACAGCATTTTTTTTTCTCTCAATACAAATGAAAACAAAGTAAAACAAAACAAAAAACAAAGTAAAAAACCCTACTGTGTTACTGCTAACGTGTAGTTCAGTGTGGTGGTACTTAGAAAACCTTTTTCGAAATGGTACTGGTTATGAAAAGTTGAGAACCTCTGCATTAGTGTAACACGTCTTTGTCAGTATGATTTCCACCTGTGTGTGATATTTGAGTATTACTTTATGCAAACTGCAAACTTTGGTTCAAGTGATGGATCTTGATTTATGGTTTACATGTCTGTGTGGTATGGAAGTGGTTTTAATAAACACACATATATATATACATACACGTAAAAACTTTTCATAACACACACATGATCACATTATCTGTAAAGTATGTTGAGACAAAACTTTACCGGCCTACCCATCTCGCCCCTCTTCCCTGGTTCACCCGGAATTCCCTGAAAATCCAAACATCGGGAGGGAAACAAGAGAGAGAGAGAGAAAAAAAAAAGAGTTCAAGAAGGACAGAAAGGAAAGAAAAAGAAGATGAAGTCAGTGAAAATTATGCAAAAGACATATTACAACTGAAACACTCATGGACGATACCGATTTGAGCTCAAAACACGCCATTAAAAAGCTGTGGCATTAAGTGTCTCCCACTTCATCCGTCGCCAGATGTGAGGAGCAGCTGACTGCAGCCCATTAAACATGTTTCCAAACCCTCAAGGAGGGTTTTCTACACTCATATTGAGAACAACCACTAGTTCCTCCGGGGTAGACAGGCACTGTAGGGTTTATGACCCATTTTGTTGTCTGGTGATGAAGGGGTCCTGATCACAGCCTCCCCTGCTGTGACGGAACCCCCCAACCCACCCGGATCATGCTTTAACTAGGCTAATAGCTTTGTGTTTTCGAGGCCGTACACAAGCAGTGGGCGTGGAGTTCAGGCAGTTCAAAGGTTTCCAGAGGGGGGTTTTATCATATGAGTCATCAGCACTCCCACACACCAACATCCTAGACAGCTGGAGATTACATCTCGTGTTATGACAACTTCAAAACAGCTGAATGGAATTGGCAGGAAAGCCATCGTTTCTTTTTTTTTCTATATCTCAATGGGAAATTGCAGTGCCTTACAAAAGTGTTCATGCATGTCAAACTTTTTCACATTTTTGTCGTATTACAACCACAAACGTCAATGCCTTTTATTGGAATTAGGTGTGAAAAGATCAACAAGAGTTAGATAACGATTGTGAAGTGTAAGAAATGTTATTAACGGCTCAAAATGTTTTGCAAAATGATAATCTAAAAAGTCTTCAGTCTGACACCCGCTTGTAAAATCCTGTGCAACCAACTGCATTCAGAAGTCAAAAATAAAGACCACCCATTAATCTTTACATAAATACAGCTGTGCTGTGGAGTCCTGAGAGGAGTGCGAGGGAACACTAGTGAAGAAACAGCACCACAAAGTTCAAGGAATACACAAGGCAGTTCAATAATAAAGACGTGGAGAAGCTTAAGGCAACGGTAAGTTAAAAAGCTAAAAAAATGGAAGGTAAGAAGAGCTGAAAACAAAAAAATCCACTTCAAAGTTTATCACAAGCCGCTGCAGACATATACAAAAGGATGAAGATGTCTCAGTGACAGTACTACATGGTGGTGTCAGCATCATGCGATGGGGATATTTGTGCATTGAACAGATTGGACTATTCTGGAGGAAAACTGGTTAAAGACTCGAAACGCATGAGATTGGGGCAGATGTTGAGCTGTCAGCCGGCTAAATAAACTTACAACCAGTGACACCTTGCAGAGGTTTAGACCAGCGGATGTTTCTGTCCAAAGCAATGAAAGTCCAAAAACCTAAATTAGAATTGAGATCGAGTCTAAAAAAATCCAACATGACCAGGCATGAGGCCATAGGCATTGTGTTCTGAGCCCGATCCGACCCGACCAGTTAACCCTAAATACAGTCCTGAGCCTGAAGTAAACCCGACGTATTTTAACTAAGGTTCCACGGCTTTTGTGTTTAGACCACAATTTGGATAAACAGTGTAACTTCTCTTGTTTTTAGCTTTTGTTTAACGTCGTACTGCTCTATTTAGTTGTTTGTTGAAACAGGAGGACGAGCCAAGCGCAAATCAGTTTGAGGTTTGACTCGTATAATCTTACCTACGTAGCGTCTGACAGTTTCTGCACCCTACTTGCTTTCTTTATTTCCTCAACTGGTTAAACTATCTACTTCTCTATTTAGACGATATAAGTAGATTAACACAACATTATATCGTGCATTCATGTTTATATGCTGTATGTATCGCAGGCTTATTAAACACGCCACAGAAACCCGAGTCAGACCATCTGTAATTGCAGCAGAATCTTATTTTACAAAGTGCTAAAAAAAAAAAAAGGATCCATCATATACAATCCCAGTAAAATACATTACAGTTTGTGGTGGTAACAATAGAAAATGTGAAAGAGTTAAAAAATGTGGACTGAGGTTCACTTGGTCAGCGTCTGACGATACTTGAGAGTGTGAACGTTTGAGAAGAACTCACTCTTTCGCCATCAGGGCCAGGCAGGCCGAAAAGGCCTGGGATTCCAATGAAACCCTGCAGGAGAAAAGAGAAGAAAGCAAGGGCACAGTTGTGAGTGCTTCGACCCTGTACAAGCAGCTAGGAGAAGAGCAGCTCCCTTCGGCTCTGAGGCTGGGTTTCAGGGCCCGACATTCCAGCATGGGGTGGGCTTCCATGAAGAACCAAGCCATGAGGCAAGTGTATATGCCCATGGACTGCATGGTGCTGGCTTCCACGATGTAGTCCAAGGGCACATACCCTCACGCCAGGGATCTCTGAAGATAACCGGGGGGGCGACACACTGGGCTGTCAGTGCAGTGGAGACAACACACACACATACACACAAAGGAAAACAAGCACAAACGTCACAGTTGAACTGTACGGGAACAGTCGAGATGCGTGTTATTGATGAGCATGAACCTGAGCAGGTTTACATTTGCACAATGTGGAATATGCACCAAACGGGAGGGGAAATATGAAAAGGTGGCTCAGTGAGAGGGGGAGAAGGGACTAGAATGCCTCCTTAAGACAGCAGGGCCTCATACGGAGCTTAAACAGGAAATTCCAGCCTTCGGGGGCAGGAAAGACTTTGGACAAGCCAAGGAGAGCTGATAAAGGACCTTTATAGGAACACAACATAAAAATCACTTTGTGTCCCTGACTGTTTCTTTCTGTTTGTAAGCAGAAGCTTATTGACTAACAGATTTTCAAAACGCTACTGTATGAACTAACACACTGTTTACGCCTCGTGTGAGGGCGCTACCTTTTTAGCCCACTATTAATAGCAGCGCTTACTGCACGGGTGACCGAGATTATGTTTATGTGTGCAGAGGTGGATGCTGGAGCACTAAGTACACGCATTCTTTTCATGCACGCATGCATGTGGATGTTGTTTCACTGAGCTAGACAAGCATGCTTTCATGCAGCACCGCATTTACAGTATAAAGGGCTCGTAGTATGAGGCTCTAAATAAAAAAAAAGAAAAAGAAAGTTATCTGGCTAAACAAAGATTTATGTGCCCCCTTCTACAAACACTGTGGAGAGAGAAGCGCCAATGAGCTGCCTGGCTGATCATTACATTCACTAAATACGCTAAAGCACCACATTTTTTATAATTTTATCAGTTAAAATCAAACTTTAACGGCACATTCCCTTACCCGAATGCCTTTCAGCCCTTTTGGTCCAATAGGTCCTGGTAAACCCTGAGAAGTAAGAAGAATGAATACAAATTTAACACCTTCATTTTTTTCTGCTCCTCACGTCAAGAGAACAAGCCTCAGTCTGAACCTCATTCTGGCTCTGGGATGCACGATCATTCAAATCTGACTTCAAGCATTTATGCCACATGTTGATACAATATAAAAACATGACAACATTTCCATACAAGGCAAAGACACGTTCAAAATAATATGTGGGAAAACGACTTTATCTCAGGTCTGATAAATACTCCAGTTGAGCATCCCAGCAAGGGAGAGTGTAGCTGATAATGCTGAACATTTTCTGACTAATGCAGGTAACCTGCTTAGTGTTTTCCAAGACTTTTTTCTTCCAGGTCATCTGACCAGTATAAGCTAATTCCACTCTGGCTCTCTGCCTTTCTTTGGCCCTGACCACAACTGTACCAGTCACAGCAGAGGATTTACTGCACCTGCCTGCCAGGATAACCTTTGGCACCTGGGCTTCCGATCGGACCCTGCTCTCCCTAGAAAGAGAAAGAAGTGGAAGGGACAGAAAGAAAAGTGGGATAGATGAACAAAATTAACACAAATCCTAATCAAGCTTTTAATTCATCAGATATGGTCCAAGTTATAAGTCACATCAGGAGATACTTGAGGAGCCCCAAAGAACACTCAAACTGCTTTTTGCAAATATAAATTACTCATGTAAGGTATGCATTAGTGAAAAATGTTACATGTGAAACTGTTTTACCAGACTGCCAGGACATTTTTCAAGAGGAATAAATCTTTGTTAAACTGGAGATTTTTCCAGACATGCACCAATGACTTGTTTGACACTCTGGATGATTTTACACCTGACTGACCTTAATCTGTGGTCAGCAGATTGGAAGCTAAATATCCTGTGTTTTGTCCAGTCAGTGATCGGATTTTACACAACTTATAATGACAATATTCCAGTATGGAAGTTGTTGCTGTGTAAAAAACCCCATCAAAACTATCTATTTCCACTAAGTATTTTCAGAATATAGTGAAGTAATTTGTATATGTGACATGAATGAGTCAAACATCGAACCTATATTAGTAAATCTTAACTTTTTCCATTCAGATATTTCATTGAATTAAGTTGTTTTTTTTATTTTCAATGGACCTGGAAGAAAAACCATGTTTCAAAATGATAGATTTTTACATTTCGATGTAGATTCCTCACTAAAATTGTCTTATGAAGGTCTGAATAATATATGCTGTCACTGTTTTTAGTTTGGGTTTATTTATCAAACAATTTTGTACTGTACATTTTTTTCTTTATTTGTGAATGCAGATGTACTCCAATGCATAAGCATTTCAACATGATGTAATACATTTAAAGCTAGCTTAAAATAATATCAATGTCCATAAAGAAGTTTCAGAACTTACTCAAATAAATCTCCAGCATAAATATATCTCTTTACAGGGAACTAAATACTAAACAAAATATAACCTGTGTGGATTAAAGTTTGATTTGACTAAATTTCTGATCTTACTAAACCATCAGCTGTTACATGCAAAAACAAAACAATTCAGTGAGTTGCAGTTCACCACCAATGTGTGTGCTACATTACAGAGATACATAGAGAACATTATGTGAATGATGGAAGCTGATGAACCTCCAGTTAAATTTTTTTGGCACCAATGGACTGGCTCTGATATTCATATTGGATTACAACTTTAAACAAGGTTTATAGAAATGAAATTCTTCTGTTTATTTCTGTAAACCATAAAATTGTTTCACTAATCAGGATAATTCTTATACTTCTCTACCAGTGATAACATAAGATTAAGATCATAGATAATTAGCTTTGTAAAGTCTCGCAATGCGTCACGATGACTTATGGACATGCTTAAATTCACATTACAGGCGTTGCTTTTGATGAAAGCTGTTCTTTTCTCCTCTCTTTCCCAAAATGTTTTCTGTGCAGAAGCCTGTAGATGCTGATTAGGAGGTTATGCATGTTTATGTAACTTCTGGAAAGCATAACAAACACACACTCAAAGCAGGTTGTGTCCGAATTTCACAGAGAACCAGTATCCATGTATAACTTCCTTTGACGCAGCCCACGCTTGCCACTTGCCATTCCCTCTCCTGGATAAATATAGTGCATAATGCTGCTAGTTAGAAGGAGACAAGGCTTTGGCCAGGGGTGGATTCAGATCTTTAACTGACCAGCAAAGAGGGTGGGAGTGTGTGAGTGTGTGTGAGTGTGAGTGTGTGTGTAAGAGAGGAGCGACGGGGTTGAGGGCTCAGCCAGACGTACTTTACAGTAACAAAGTCAGCAGAACTGCATGAGCACCAGCTGGCTTGTGGAGAGCACAGTGCCAAACAGTTGTGCCTGTTAGTCAGGCGTCGGTGCTATGGTGATTCAAACTGCAAAATCACACCATCATCATCCACATCATCATAACCAGCAGCAGCAGCAGCAGCAGCAGATCTGTGGGAAACCGGGGGGCGTTTGAGGGTGGACACATGCAGGAGATATTGTTAAGAGAGAAGAAGTGCTCACTCTTTGTAAAGAGCGCAGCGGGAACTCCCTGAAATGATGATGTCATGGAGGCTTACTTAATTAAATCCAAGTTTCTCTACACTAATAAGGAATCTGAGTGTTTATGTACTCTCAATGCACTCATGCAAGATAGAAAAAAGAAAAAAAAGACAAATAAGCTTAGCAGTGAGAGGAATGTTGCACAGTAAATCATCTGTCATTACAAATGTGATTGTTTGGATCCTGGCAACAGCAGGAAGACTGAAAAAACCGACAATGGGGAGACTTTCTGCAGGGCTGCAGCTTTATAGCCATGAATGTGTCACTGCTGGCCTAGTTGGCGTGTTCTTGTTTCTCCACTCTATTTTCTCTCTCTCTTTGGCACCGCTTTCTAATATCCTGAGGAGCGTCACTGCAACACAGTGCTACAGCCAGATGTGAGTTCTCACCAGTGCTTCATAACAGGCTAATCTAATCTGGCTTCCCTGCAGGCAAAGGTACGGTCCTCACACACACATACACAAGCACACAGAGACAGACAGAGAGGTCAAACAACTATAAATGATGACTAAGGAGTTGGAAAATGAATGTAAGACTGAGGGATTAGATTTAAGTCAAGTACGCGAGATGAAAGCAAGACACTGATGAAAGCTGTTGAGTGGATCCAAGACCCTGCGAAAAACTGTACAAACGGTGCACTGAAAAAAAAAATCAATACATGATGAATATTTTCACATTTTATAATGTTATTGATGAACGTGGCTGCATGCTTCTCAAGATTTTCCACAAATCAAATTATGAAAAGTGGACATGCTTTTGCATTCAGCAACACTGAGTCAACTCTTTGTGGGACCAACTTTTGCACCAGCAGAGACTATATTTTCTCACGTTTCTTTTCTGAGCCCAAATTAACTTGGATGGAAAGCATCCGTGAAGATCAATTTTCAAGTCTAGACACAGCTTCCCAGTTTTATTAAGTTCAAGACTTTGACTTGGCCATTTGAGCGTCTGAATGTGCTTTAATCTCCACCACAAAGTTCAGTCTTTCAAAGTCTCTCAGGTTTTCTTCCAGGTATTACTTTTATCTACTTTTCCTTTAATTCAGACCTGCTTCCCTGTCCCTAAATATAAGCTAAATATAAGCATCCTTACTGCATGGTGTCACCACCACTGTTTCACTGAATAGACAGATTGCTCTAAGTGATGATTCAAAGTTTATTCCCCAAAGCACAGGGGTCAATGTCTCATCTAATAAGAAAACCTTCTTCCACATGTCTGCTCTTTTCCCCAGGTGGCCATAGTTGCACTTAGCTTCATTTAGGAGTATCAGAGTAAAGGGGACACAATGCAAATGCATGCTAGCCCTTTTACAATTTTCTTAAAAATACAGAATTGTGATTATTTTCCAACCAATTCAGAATTATGTACTACTTTGTGTTGGTTTATCACATAAAAACCCCAATAAACAGACAGCGAATTCTGTGGCACCAGGGGGAAAATATGTTAAAAGAAAAATCTGCCAACCTAAAGTCAACAGCATGTGAAAAATAACAGGAACAAGAGTTTAAGCATGCATAAACTGCAGAAAAATACATACTGTCTCTCCAGGAAGTCCGGGTGGACCGGGGTATCCTTTCTGTCCCTGTAGAAACAAAAATAAGAAAAGATGAGCGTGGCTAGAACGGATAAAAGAAAGCACGAATGTGAGACGAAAAGATTTCCACTTCAATTATGGCACATGCTTAGAGGGTTTTTCAAGTTGGCGAATGGTAAAGTTGCAAAATCTGCAAAGAAAATGCATGTTAAAATTAACAACACCAACAGACGGGTTTAGTGCCATATGCAAGAATTCAATCTGCTCTTCTGTCAAAGGATCAGAGTTTCCACTGGCTGCGTTCACAGAGTTTTGGTGCCAGGTTCATGGCATGTTGAGGATATAAATGCCTTCCTGTTTGAGTCAGATATCAGGACTCCCGGACTGCGTGCAGGGCAACTGCAAAACGAAAGACAACCCGATTGTGTTTTTCCACAGATCTGCTGACTCCAGAAACACAAACCCCAGTCAATGAGTGTAGAAAAACTAAATAAAATGTGGGAGGACATGCCACCGCAAACCACAGCTTGAAAGATCGAGAGAACAAGGCAGAAACAAGGAGAAAGAGAGAAAAAATAAAGTAAAAACAGACATGGTAAATATGGAAAAACTCAGTTTGTCTGGGTTCAGAGTGGCTTAAACCATTTGATTTCAGCAGAAGAAAAGGGATGAAGTAACCAGGTTGCAAGTATTTTACATGGTCATTATCACTGACTTTGAGGTTCAGGACTTTAAAATGTCATCCTAAACATGGACCTCAGCTTCTGATTAGCTGCTACAAAATGTATCAACAAAGCATTACATTTGAAAGTAAAACTAAGAACAGTTCTGCAAAACACATGAAAGACAAAAAGGCCTGAGTCCCACCATCATTCTTAAATCATGTGATCTTATTTAAAAAGCGTCACTAGAAGTCAAGTGAACTCAGTAGTGGAGGAGTGGCACATAAAGCAAAGAGAGAGATTAAAGCAACTGCAAAAAAGAAAGAAAATGATGATGGTCCAGTTTACATGCTAGCTTTTCAATTCATTTCCACACACACCTACACACACACACGTTTTTGCTTGTGCAGAAAGAAAACTCAAAGCTTGCATCCCCAAATCAGAGTTCTAAATCTTTACAGCTGATTCTTGTCCTAAGAGTATAAACTGTGCGCACCACATTGTGGTAAGATTGAATAAATGTTTATTCAGCAATGAATGGTTTGTCTTCAAATTTCAAAGAACCGCCGACAAATGCTTGATATACGTCTGTGTCTGTGAATTAGTACAAATTATATAATCTTTTATGTCCCAAGAAGAAATATTCACTATTAATTGTGCATTTTTTGACCCCATAAAATAAAGAATCCTGCATTTAGCTCTGGACACAATTAACTGAGAGAGTAAAACTTAGTAGATAACAGGAAGGGTATTTTTTTCTGTTTTTGTCCTGCAGAGTTGTTCTGTTTTTACCATTTGAGGTTTGAACCTCTGTTCAAAAAAAACATTAAGTACTAATTGCCCCAGAGGAGCGGAAGGCTATAATGATGTTCTTATGTATTTTTATAGTTCTGAAAGAGAAAATAGTAGATTTTTATGACTGAACTAAAACTGAGATCAGAATTATGTCAGAAAATTAAGATTTCTTCACTTTTTGAAGAAGGTTTATAAAAATGTCAATTTAAATGACTGGGACAAAAAAAAAAAGAAGAAAAAACAAGTCAGTTTTACTGAGCTATGTGTTTTCAACTGAAGTAGGACTCCCTTAAAAAAGAGCATGCTGTGATGTGTGTGCCTCTTTATTTCACATCATTTTAGATTATATACCCGGTGGCAGAGACATTTACAAGGTCTGTTTTCCCAGGCTGATCAAAGAACCCCCAGCACACACACATGCAAACACATGCTGTGGATCCTGTGCATTAAGTGGAGCCTCCAACGCTAAGCCATGTCGTCTCAGATCCTTATCTCACTCGTTATTATTTTTCTAATGAGCGCATCCATTCCCATCAGCGCGAAGTGTATTTACAGTAGCACTTGTTTAACAAGCATGTGTGTGCAATCAGATCAGCCCTACCAGAATGCTTTTACTTTGCAGCAGCTTTCCAATAACGCCCTGTAACCTCCTCAGTTATAGGGAGTGCTGCAGGCAGGGCAAAGCACATTTTTGCACGAAGAAAATTGAAGACACATTGCGTCTACCCATTATAAGACATGGGAGGCTACTTAGTTTCACTTTTCTGTACACATTTGACTGCTGGGATGTCCAAATGAGTACGAGCTCGTTCCTACACTAAAGATCACACTTTACATTACACTGGTGGTCCGCCAGATAAACACCTCATTCATTCAAGCTTTCATCTCTCCAAGATCCATGAAGGCACGGAGCCAGAAGGTCGCTAGGTAATTATCTGGCTCCTTGCACGCTTGCATGTACAGTAGAACATAAACGTTGATGTCTGCCTGGAAAAGATAAACAGTCTGAACTAAATGGACAATTTGGATAAAATTTAGCTCTTAGTGTTATCATTACGGCTAAGGAAAATCAAAAATTAGAAGTCCAAATGCTTGTTTATTTAATCGGAGCAAAGGACATTTCTACAAAAATTAAGGTCTTTGTCAATGACAGTGCCAGCACTTCAACAAATGTGGCTTTTCTTATCTGAAATGTTGCAAATGAACCAACTGGAATCTTACAAACCATGAACTCAGAATCTGGACTTTCTTAAAACGCATAAAGTCATTGAAAAGTTGAAGAAAGTAATAAAATTCTTTAAAAAAATATATGCATATTTCTTAATTTTCTGGCAATTAGGTACATATTTACTAATATGTACCATTGTAACGTTATAGAAATCCTGATTGAGTTGAAACAGGAAAGATTTCATTTGATTTAATGTCAAACGAGAGGGAAAAGGTGACCAGTAATGCTTAAAACAAGGAGCAGGAACACGATGGGAGTTTTATTCGAAACAGGTCTCGAGAAGCCACAGAGAAAAACCTGCAATGCATAAAAAAATGGAATGATTGATGAGTTATTTTAGCTTCTTCAGGGACATTACATCAAATACTTTTACTTATGTTTTATGGGGTAATCTTTCTGGGATCGCTAAAGTTCCTCTTTGCATGAAAAATCATTGGATGCAATCCATTTAAAAACAACTGAGCTTACCCCTCTGCAATGAAAAATACTGAGTTCTTCTTAATGTGCATGCAGATTAGTAATTTTGGAGACTATTGAGTTAAAAAGTCGCAAAGAAAAGAGACATGTCGTGTTGCTTATAACTCAACCTAACAATAACATGCCTGAAGGTGGTCACTGTTTTTTACAGAGCTGCCTAAAAAATGGGTACATGGATGACATATCTATTTGAAATGCCATGAAATGCACATCATCTTCAGGAAGGAAAAGCTTGGATAAGTGAGAAGAGACAGCTTATGTAGCAGAGAGAGAGGAGACCCAGCCACAAAGGGGAGACGTGTGGCCTGCATTGTGGCCTTGTAGCTGAGGTTTGGCTCGCAGCATGTCCCCCTCTCCCTGACCCTGCCCGCCATACTGAAAAGCCATTCAGGGTCTGCTTAGTAGAACAAATGTTGTACAGAGCGGAACATGCTCGGCCTGGCCAGTGGTGTAAAGTCACACTCCACTATGGCGCTTTTAAAGCACCGCTGCTTTCTCCATTAAAGTTTTCCATGAAAACCTCACAGCCAAATTCCTGAATTCCCGCTCGTAGCATCAAGCAGAAGGCAGATTTAGGGTCTGCTCTGTTGTGTGAACCGGGGTGGGTGTGTAACAGCGTCTTGAAAAAAGGTGGAATGGAAAAAAGAAATAGAAAATAGCCTATGTTTTCCCATTGTCCTCGACCGCAGAACTCAAAGCTAAACAGCAGGGACGCTATGCAGACAGTTCTGAGATGACCTTCAGATGACATAACTTTAAAAGCTTATGTTTGTTTTGAGTATTTCAGTATATGTCTTGGTGGGGAAGACCTGCATCGGGACTTTCCATCTGAGCCGTCCATGAAGTGGAAGAACAAAGACGCAGTATAACAGCGGAGTCAGACGACTGATTCATGCATTTGTCATTGGATGGAAAGTTGTCAAAAGTGGAGCTCCAGCTGGTTCCTGTGTATTGTTCTCTGCTGAGTAAACCTTTTTGCGTCCTGTATGGAAAGCTGTTACCTCCTTCGGGTTAAATTAACACGCTTCCTTCCGCTGAACAGTACCTGAGCCTTACTCGAATGAGGTCAGCCTATTTGAGTGCATGTTGTTAATGTTGCCATGGCAACAATGGTCCAGACGCCAAGCTATTATGTCACTCTGATATGTAGCAGCTATATTTTGCTTGCGCGGTTTACTAAAGAGAAGCTTCAGAGCACTTAAGCTGCTGTGCATGATAAAGTTATTTACACTTCATCCTTCTTCCTGATTGATGATCTCATCTTTATAGTACGCAATAATTTTGAATGTGATTGAAGTGTTAACATCCATGATGCTACTCATGCTACTCTAATACATGAACAGGCTTTGATTTGAGCCGTTCTACTGTAGCTCATGTTTAGGTTTTCCCTGCTGGAAAATCATTCTCCATCCCAGTCATAAGTCTTTCACAGATTGTCTTCTTGTGATGACAAACCAAAGATCCAACTTTTTTTCTACTGTTTTCTTTCAACATTGCCTTTCTTCTTATCAATCTTTCAAAATTGCTTTAGTTCCTGACTGTTCGTTATCCTACCTGAGCGGTAGATCTCTGCAGCTCTTCCAGTCACCATGGGCCTGTTTGCAAAAGCTTGCCACACTTTTCAGGATTTTACTTTTGTTCTACTTCAAAATGAGGGACTGCTTTTTGTCGGTTTATCAAAAAAAAAAAAAAAATCCCACTAAAATGAATGAAAGTGTCCATTTGAAACATGGACAAATATCAGAACCATTTGAGGGGTGTAAATACTTTTGAGAGACATGGCATATGAGCTTTACGACATGTGAATCAGTCGTCATTGTCAACTTGATTGATGCATCACTGGCTAACCTTCCAATAGGCCTTAAAATCACTTCTATCTCGCTTTAAAGGAATCTGTAAATGTTTTCCACTACCCTAATTTCTTTTCCATTCTGGCTCAGTGTGTCAGTGTGGGTGAAAGAAAGAGGTAGAAACACTCAAATAGACACGCACACACACACAGAAAAGCAGGCTCTTAACAAAAGCCACATGTTAAGCTTGAGGTAAAAAAAAAAAAAAAACCTGCTGGAGTCTGACACTCATCCATACACTATTGTGACTCTGGAAAGAAAGGTACTACATGCAGACAAGCTTTCCACATCTACTGAAATGCACATAAGCGGCCTGTTGTATTCAATTACCCAATAATGCTTTGACTTTGTTTGACAAGGTTGCACGAATCAGCTGCAACCAATATAAAACGTGGCTGGCAGTGGTTCCTCTTTGCTTCTGTTTGTTTGGAAAAAGACAGATCCGGCAGTTAGAAGCACCAAAATACATCGGGTGAATGTGGAATAAATTTTACTTTTCCAGTTGCATTAATTTCAATAAACTAATCCCAGTTTTTGGGGTTGGTGTCAAATTCTTATTCTAAGCAACCGGAAGAATATGAAGCAACGTGGGTCTTCTCAAGGTCTGCAATACCAACATTTACATTCCAATATGACAGTTGATAGACCTGGTAGACATAAACATAGCAAAAAGTTGCAAAGATGGATGTTTCCAAGGCCATGTCTGACTAACTAAAGATGTTTTGTTCAGTTAAGAGAGAGCACTTTGTGCAGCTCCTCAATTCTGTTTTAGGAACTTTGATAATATAAAAAATTTGATTTGAAACTGCACAATTTGAATTTTCCAATTGTTTTTTCATATGGAAAACCCAAAGTGTGTAATTTTGAGTGAGAGCACATTGACATTATTGTTTTGGCTGCTGGAAAATATAGTCTTCCTTTATTTGTCAAAAGAAAGTTCTTTGTGCTTTGCGTAAGAAGCCATCTCCACAGAATCTGACGAACATTCAAAAACTAAAGATGCACAACAGGAGAAAGAGAGGAGAGAAGCAGGAAGTAAGAATCTTTACATACCAATCACATCATTCTGACACAGCACTGGCACTGAACGATTATGAAGTGACGCAAGTGACTCATACAGAATCTGATTCCAAGATATGTAAAGGGACTCTTTCTGTGACATTTGGCTGGTGTGCTCGCTTACAATAAAAGCTGGTAAATGGTCAGCTAAGGACATTTACCACGGATGAGGTAGTTATTTAATTTTACCTTTCGGCCCTCTTGTCCAGGCTGTCCAACAGGGCCGATAGTCCCTGAGTCTCCCTGAAATACAACGCAAGAAGATCAGTGAGGACAAGAATAGACGAACGCTGCAGATCAGTCGGAGCCATAAAAGAAGACATACCTTCTCTCCTTTAGGTGCTGGCCCAGGTGAAATGCCAGGATCTCCTTTTTTCCCCTGAGAACAATAATTTTATATGGATTAAACTTATCCAAATGGTAGATATTTTAATCCCACAGCTTCTGACAAACATAAAGAAATCACAAAATCATACTATTCTGTGAAAAGGCACAACTTAAAGTTACACAGTAAGAAAAATTCATACAATAACAGGCATGGATTTCTTAGTTGATTAAGAGCGGCTGCAACACACACATACGCACCAAGCTTCATTGTCAGCAGGTAACAATAACAGGGTTTCAGCACATCAAAGCAATGAATCGGAAATTACACCGACTGGGTGCTGGCTCCCTCTCTTTGCCCTTCGGGCTGCCAGCATTTACAACTTTGCTTCATTTATTAATGATGAAAGGGCAAAAAACTGCAGTGACCCCCCACCCTACCCAGACATCAAACACCTCATAATCTTCCTTTCAACACACTTAACAGGGTTGGGGGAGCATAATCTCTGCCAGGTTGCCAAACAACAAACCTGACTGATGATTCATGTTGGGGGGATTTTAAATCTGCACTCATGATCATTCTACATAGCTCCTTTTTCATTTTTTTTTTATTTTAAAAGCTAAAAATGAGCTGTCTCAGGAGTGGCTTTGCTGAGTGTGAGGAAGTTAAAGAGGGAAGATTTATTATCTCATGGCAGCTCAGATTACAGGATAATATCTTATGACTTTTAGAGAAGTTTTGTATGATGAACCTCGTCGACGTGTGTAATATTGGATATCATTAACAACCGGTGTACTCAAATCACAACACTGACAACTACAAAAAAAGCAAGATCTGTGAAACATTCTTCTAGGAGATGTTGGACCTGGCAGTCATACTATGTTACTGTAAAATAAATAAGATTTCAGATCCACAAATGAAACAATTGGTGTAAGGCAACACAAGATATGCAAAACAGTTGCAACTCTCTAATGATCCACGGTCTTTTACTAGAAACAAAATTAGACTGTTTAAATTAAGCAGATGGCTTTAATTTTGTTACCGGTTCAGTGAACAGCCCCTTTGGAATTACAACAATAGAAAGGTAAGAAAGTCCATCAGTGTGCCGTCTTCTGTTGACCCAGAACTAGATCTGCAGGTAACAGGTCCAGGGGGAAACCCAAGGCATCCCTCCCACTGCCCCTCTCCACTATATACTTAGGGATTGCAAGGCGTTTGCAGACCAGAGGTTAAGTACAGCCCTTCTGGTGTGTTTTGGGTCGACCCTGGGGTCTTCTCCCAGTGGGCAAACTCAATATAGAAGTGTTTAGGAGGTACTCTGATCGTCTGCCTGAACAAAACACAGGGACTGCACTTCAAACTGCTCCACGACGACAAATTCCTCTCTCAGTTTAATTCACTTTAGGTGCTTGTATTCAACACCTCGATATTTTATTGAGTGTTGTTCCAAACACACAAAGTCAGAGGTCAGGAGTCTTTGCTAATGCATACAACATTTCAGATCGTTATGGAGGATGCAGAATTTGTCTCGGGCAAGGTCATCTCCTTTTCACACGTTAAAATAGGTAAGATTTATTTGGAGTTCTTATTTTCCGACTCTTAATGTCTTTCCCTGACACCTGGATAAATCATTTCGACCCTCCCACCCCCTTTGGTGTCAATGTACTATTCTCTTCTCTGTACTCAGGTTACGGTGGAAGCACAGAGTCAGCCTTCATACAGAAACTGCAAAATCTGTGCACGGTTTTTTAAAGTTATTCAAACATTGGATAATATTGTGTCAACAATTAAAGCCTAAAATAACTTGAGTTCAGTTTGAATATTCTAACATAAGCGGAGTGGTGTTAGTGAGTTAATGAGCTGTCAAGTATCGTGGCTTTGCTGTGAACTTTAGTGACCCCACTTCTGCAGCAGTAAAACTCCATAGCCTTATTTTCCTTAAAGCTTGCACACACACACACACACACACACACACGCACACACACACACACACACACACACACACACACACCCACGCACACACACACACCCCCCCCCCACACACACACACACACACACACAGAAAATAATTAATATGCAACATGTCTTTGCAGATATGCAATCAAATTAGGGCAGATATAAAAGCATGGTTTACCGTTGTTGTTTTTTTTAAGAACAAAATGATTACTTGTGATTTTACGTCTGACTAAGACCGTTTACCTTTAGCCCAGGTGGACCAGGTCTACCAGGATTCCCATGGGGGCCAGGTTCGCCCTAGAAAAAAACATCAGATAAAACAAAACACATAAAAAATATTGCAGGATTCGTTTCAGTCTACATGTAAAGATGCATGATGTGTGCCTTTGCCACAGCAAAGACAAGATTAAAGAAAGTCTGGAGAAACTAAGCCATTCTGCTAATATGTTTTAACTTTGTGTGTGTGGGTGGATGTGTGCATGTGGTATTTGGAGTTGATGTTGCAGGGGGGCTCATGGAAAATGGGGCTCCCTGGAGCCGCTCCAACATATGGCTGTGTTTTCCTGTCCATAGTTGGCTCACGATCCAACCCCCACTTCCATACATCCAGCCACAAACAAACACACAAGAGCCAAGCGAGTTAATGACTAATGCTGACAGTCCAATGACACAGACTTGCGAGTTTGAACTTCACCGCAGATCTCTGTGTCTGTCTGCGCTGGCAGATTATGAGGAGATGGACAGAAACAGAGCAAGATCAGTCATGGTAGTGCATTGGTAATGTGAACCCTCGCAGTCTATCCTGCACCCCCCACCCCATGGGAAGGTTCAGCAAAGAAACTTTGGGAGCCAGGGAACGAATCTATAACTGCTTTTGGGTTTGAGCTGTTGCCTGCAGACAGGAGCGTGGGGGGCGGGCTGCAACAACGCTCATCAACCCGTCTGACTGTCTGCTTTCAGGAACCCTGAGAGAGTCCTTCCTGTTGAATTTCTGACCTCCCCCCTGTTCTCTGCATGTGATGTGGCACCTTAAGGCCCCTAACCTATCCCAGTTCAGGGGTCAAGGGTTGGCTGTGTTGAGTGTAGAAGAATAGCCATGAGTGCTTGAGGAACTGGGTCAAACAAACAACGAGGCTTTAATGGTCGAGGTCTGATCAGCTGCATCAAAAGCCGACACCAACTGTCAACTAGACTCTCAAAGAGCCATTTTTTCCAAGTGAGAGAAAAGAAAAACACTTTGGGGTTTGGACTTGACTATCCAGCACCACAAAAATGCCCTTTGAGAAAAATTCAAAAACAGACGTTTTGGTTTGGTGCAGACTGCATAAATCCGTTCAGCTGAAATTGATCGTTCTGTCAGAAACTGATGACAGTTTTGTCTAGATCACCTAAGGCAGAAAATTTATTTATATACAAGAGATGTTCTGTTTTTTGCACATTTCAAAAGATGAGATTGTTTCCTTATTATGATGTAGAGTCAAGATCAGGTTCTTTTGCCAAATCATTCATACTCCATCAACTTTTGCCAATTTTGACACTTTATTACACAAAATCCAAAGTACAGTATCTCACTGTTATTTTAAGTAACAGACCATCAGAAATGCAATGGAAAGGAGAAGAACACATGTTTTTCAAATATTGTGCAATTAAAAATACGAACATTTGTATTCTACCTTTTAACTTTGAACAGGAGGACTTGTTTTTAGAAGTCATCTACTTAATAAATAAAGTTCACATGTGAGTTATTTAATATCAGTATAAACACAACTGAAACACAACATGGTAAGTTCTGCTCACCAGCGAATAACAACTGCACACCTAAACTGATCGTCAGGGCTTGTATGAATCAAAAAACAATCCCAGAAGCCCATCGTAACTCTGGAGGAGCTGCAGAGATCCACAGAAATAAAGAAGACACAGCAACAATTCGCAAGAAGATGTTCTGATCAGATACGATCCTGATAGAATAACACAAAGGTTTGAACAATGCACCGCTCCCTGAACACATCGTTCCCACAAAGTGCAACGTCGCAGTGGCAGAATCATGCTGTGGGGATGTTTTCCTTAGGTAGGCAAAGAAACGTGGATGCAGTTAAACACAGAGCAATCCTGGAAGAAATATTTTGAGACTCTGAAAGATTTATGTCTCTGTTGAGGCGACACACTTTTTAGATCTCCATCCGATCTGCCACAAAAATGTATTAAAATACATTTCAGGTTGTGGTTGTAATGTGGCTAAATTTGTTGCAAGGCACTGGAAGTCCAACCTTCTTCATTTATAGAGGACTTTTTGTTTCCTATTACTTTAAGAAAAAAAAATGCTATTAAATAAACATCTCCTTTTCACAATGTACAATTCTTCTCTTCTAAATGCTGTGACGTTTTAAAGATCTTTTCATCCCACACACTTCCCACTTCACCCTTGAGTTTGAGTGCAGCTGGCATTCCATGGGAGGCGGTCTGTCCACACAGCATTAAGGAACGCTGTTGTGCCCTAAATAAACTTAAACAAACAAGGCACGCTTGAATTACATGTTTCAAAATTAAACCAGCGGCTTACCACAGGTTGGGCAGTGCACTAGCGGGCATGGGCTGGCACTGGGGTTCGGTTGTATATGTTCTTGTTTTTATGTAGTGTGCCTTTCTCTTACAACAGGTGTCTAATTAGAGAGCACTAGGGTGGAGCACAAGTCAGCTGAGGGCTACTAAATAAAAAAAAATTAAATAAACCACTATTCAGTGAACAGGGATTCGGGGCGTCATTGTGGTCCTTATAAAAATGTTCCCATGCAAGACATTCTTTGTGGACTCCAAACATTCATGTTCACGTCCTTTCAGCTATTTTTTCCTCATTCTGTCTTATTGAAAACCAGAATCCTTTCATCAATCTGACAGAACAGAACAGAACAGGCGGACTGGGCGACTTCTGAAGATAGGACTGGATTTTATTTAGTGGTGCCAGAGCAGAAAGGAGCATGAATATAAACCAAACTTTTCAGATTTATTGTAGCAATAAATATTCCGCTTCACCTTTATACACTACCTTTATGCAAAATACATTAAGTTTGTAAAAATGACACAATGTGGAAAAGTTCAAGGGGGTGAAAACTTTTGCAATGCACTACACTTTATGTTATACAACTTGATTCTCACTGAGTGATATCACTTCTATCATTACATTCCCTTATGGAGAAAAAATAGGCAATGCAACAGACAGACCCCGGCTCATAAAACACACTTCAAATGCATATAAAGGTAGAAAAAAAAAAGGATAAAAGAAGTACTCTGTGGTATTGAGCCAAACAAGACTCTATGGGACAACATCTAATGACCTGACATAAAGTAAAGTGAGCATGCGAAACCACTTGATGTCCTGATAATTACAGATTGCGAGCCGGACATGTACACAAGAAAACATTTTCCTCCAGGGGAAACATTTCACTGTTCGTTAGAGATCCAAAAGCGTGTCTAGCCATTGTTGATTGAGAGGAGTGGAATTCTCAGCTTAATAATGTCACGTAAATTACAGCAGCAGACTGTGTTAATGAGCGGCTTTAACAGCCGGTTTCAGAGGTAAATGCATCATGCACTGAGCCGAGGTCTGGTCAACTTCAATTCGAAGTAATCCAACGCATTAGCACAACAAAAACAGTAAAAGCTCATAAAAGTCACGACGAGTCTGAAATTGATGACGGAAAAATTGAGATATTTATTTGCCCAAATATAAAAATGTATGAAGGTGCTAACAGGGACTGCAAAAGTTAACAACTAGAACGTGGTTGTGATTTTTATTATGCTGAAACTTATTAGTCATTTTCCAGCACAGGAAGCATTATTCACAGTTTAGAGGATTATCAAGACTCACACAAAGCCGATACGTTGCCAAGGGAAATGGTCCCAAACCTGCTTGCAGGCTGGTTTTAGAATGAATAAAGCTGTCTACTTTGCAAATGTATTGAAAATGTGTTGAAAAGTTGGGACCCTGTCAGGATACCAACAGATTTAAGTAACTCCACCAATTTTGATAAGACCCTGAAGCCTGAAGTCTATTATTGGCTACAAAGCAGTTTGGCATCTCTGTGACTTGCTCAGGAACATTTATCCAAGTGTTAGTGTAAGGTGTCCATTTAAAACTCTCGGTGTAACATTTTGATCTTCTCTACAGTAGAGAAAACCCACAGTAAGACAAGACTTGTGCACCCAAGTCTTGGTTTTAAAAAAGCATAAAATCATTTGTTCTATGATCCTTTTCACAAAATAAAAAACAAAACAAAAAATAGTTCAAATGCATCAATAAAAGCCAATAAAATCTTACTACTGACGAGTTTATGTAAACCTCTGACCGGACTGGTCAGATCTTAAGTTTTTCTAATTTCTTTGTGTTCAAATGGGTGGATGGAGGTTTCAAGGATTTATTTAAGGACAGAGGAGTGTTGTGCAGGAGGAAGCATGAGGAAAGATGGGTGACGGAGATTTTCTTCCTCTGAGACAAAGACCCCTTTGACCCATGAGGCTCCAGACAACTCTGTGCAGGCAGAGCCCGAGACAGATACCGGCCTGTACGCCCATGAAGCATCCACTTTTCCTCTCACACCCTCCTACCATCCTCATCATCGCACACCCACAAACACGCCTGGAGGAAAAGGTCGGATTGGTCATTCATGGACACCTTGCAAAGCGTCCAAGCAGATATTTGTTACTATGACAACGGCATCTCACACTCACATGTGCCAGACCAGAGGTCAAGGTTCATGGGTGACGGTTCTGGGGCTCAATGGGCCTCTGTGTGTTACCATACAGAACTCCAGTAATCCAGGGCTAAAGAAGGTCGGGTGGAAAAATGATGGAGAAGTTCACTCTCCGGCTGACCCCCAAGAGCAGAAGCTTGGGGGTCCACTCAAAAGGCTTTGAGTGGAAGCCTTTCCAAAACTTCCACTCAAAGCTACGAGTGGTGAAATATAAATAACTCAATTTATATTTCACCACCTGCAAGCTTGAACCCTAGAGCTGCTATTTGGAGTTGATTGTGTCCCTGATGTGGTGAATCCCTTTCTCTAAATGGAAACCACACGTCCATCTGGTTAAGAGGCGTGGCTTTTGGAGAGCACTTGTTTGCACAAAGTATGTGTTTCCATCTGTGTAAATATGTGTACATGCATCCATGTGTTAGCACACACACTTGGCAGCTGCAGTTGAACTTGATAAATGATTTTGTTTACAGGAAAAGCTCCATAATTGGCCTTACTCTTAATATAGGAAGCCCATAAACACATATGCATACATCCTTGCTTCACAGTGTGGGATTAGTGCAAAGGCATGTACACAATCCCATGTTGTCACGTCATAAATAAAATGGCCGTGAGGTCAGACATTGCGACCTTTGCAAGAGATCCTTGTATTTGCAAGAATCCCTTGTTAAATTTGCACCAAAATCATTGATACTGAGGAAAACTTGACTTTCATCTTATGCACTTTGCTAACCCTGCATGAACATTTAAGGATGAAGGGTGGAAGCCAGGGCAGGGGAAAACAACTATAAGAAATTAACCTGAACTCGTATCTGTGGTGGAGAAATAGAGATTCACATCTCAGGTTAGAGAATATGTTTAAGGGACAATGGTAAGTTGCTTTGTGGAGGTGTACGGAACGCAGTGCCATCTGACTTTTTGTTGTTTGCAATGGAACTTGAGAAGTCGATCTGTGCTGGATGGAGATAAATGCAGAGAAATTCTCAAAGAAAAACTCTCTGAGGCTACAAAAGACTTGAGAGTGGAACAGAGGCTCTCATACCAGCAGGATAAAAAACCCTAAAAGATACAGCTGGAGCTCCTATGAAACTGTGTAGCTGAAAGTCTTTTCATGTGTTAAAATGGATCAAAGTCCAGTTTTAAATCCAATTGGGAATCTCTGGCAAAGATTGCATAGGTTTTGCGTGCAAAACTGTGTGAAATTCACACACATTTTCTCTCCACTTTGACTGAAATGGAATTGTCTTACAAATAAGAATCGGCTGAGGGTTCAGCCTTAATGTGCAAAGTTAGTAGAGACACTGCATACGAGTTTTAACTCAGGGGGACAGAGCAGAAATATACAACAATTTCTCCAGAGTTTTTAAATCTAGAAAATCATGCATCCTTTTTGTTTGACTTAAACAAAAAGTTGCATTCCGTATTGTGTTGTTTGGATAAATAAAAAATTCTTATCAAAGTTTGACAGTAGATAAATATGTTATATTTAAATTTTTTGAAAACACCGCTGAATTTCAGAAAGCACAGAATATTGGACTCTGAATTATACTTGGTCTGACTAGGTTTCACTGCACTGAGGAGGCCTTTCTAGCTCAATTAAAGTTTAATTTACCTAAATGTGATTTGGATCATAAGCGTTGCTTATCTGAGATGAAATTGTGGACCTTTAGGTTTAATTATCTCTAATGAACCCAGAAAAAGACCTTCTTATCCTCGTACACTTTTATTCATAATAAGGTATACTCCAGAGTAAATTCTAGAGCTTTAATGTTGAAATGATCTGAGCTTTCTGTAAAAACCACAGAGTCAGTAAGCTAGAGAAGAAAGAGCTGAGCCACAAAACAAAGCTTTACCCGAATCTATGTCTTAACCCTCACCTATGGTCATAAAATATGAAAAGCGAGACTATGAACAGTAGTAACTGAAGTGATGCTCCTCTGCAGGGCGGCTAAGCTCAGTCTGGCTCAGTCCTACGTTAAGGGAACTTGGAATAGAGCTGCTGCTCCTCCGCAGTGCACTGAGTTGGTTCCTCTGGCCAGGTTGGATCCACTGAAGAGTTTCTGAGCAGGTCCAACTGGGTAGAGACGCCACCACAGATCCAGATCATACCACGGGTACAATCCATCCCTTCCTGCCTGGGAGCGCTTTGGGATTCCCCAAAATGAACGGAAGAAGGACGTCTGCATTTCCCTGCTGGACCTGTTACCGCTACAACCCAATCTTGGATAGGTGACAGACTATAAATGAAGGGCTGCATTTTAGTTTCATGTGTTTTTGGGGATTTTAAACTAAACACCACGGGACAATTTCGAGATGCTGATTGCACCGGCAGGAAAGTTAAAGAGATCACCAGGTTTAAAGAAGCTCTTTCTGAGAGGGGAGAACATTTTATGGCAAACACTCTCACAGCTGTTGAGGAAATTTACTAAAAGCTACAGTTCTCAACTCTAATTGTGCCACTAGTGGATAAAGTGAGTTGTATAAATATTGGCACAATACCTTAAAACAGATTCAGATGTTGTAAGAATATTTCGGTTTTTGACAAAAGTAGTAGAGTATGGTTGTCCAAATTCTCCACCAACTTTCAGAAACATTTTCAAAACCATGAATCTCAAGGAGAAACAGTTTAGTGAAGGACATTTGCTAAATGAAATCTCTTGAATGAGACGACATCTGACTGACTGGTTTGGAAAAATTGAATCCTTCATTAGTCTAGAGCGCGATTCTTACGAAGCGTCCGTGAGGCTTGCTACAACTGCTCAGTTCGGAGGAGAAAGTCCAGTGAAGCCATGTGTTTTCTGTCTGTTTACTGTGCTTTTATTAGGCATCCTGTGGCACAGACATGCTTTTGAAAGGCCGTCTTTATAGCAGTTTTCCTGTTTATGCTCAGGGGTGGGAGGTCAGCACTCGCAGCCTAGTGCTGAACATGGTCAATCCGCCCGCATAGGAGAACTTTGTCTGCAAAGAGCTTGCGTGCATCAGCTGCTCAATGAGAGGGATTTAAAATGATGTGGGATCTAGCTGCTTCAGCACAGAGATGCAGCCTTTGCTACTATGATAAGCGATGCAAGAATGTGCCAAGAAATGACACATAGAATATGTCTAGATGTGTTTGGTCAGACAGACTTACCTGCGGACCCCTCTTGCCTGGCAGGCCTGGTTTCCCTGAAGGTCCTGGCAGCCCCTGGAGAGAGAATTTTCAATCAGTGCTCCATGCTGACAAACCAAACAAACAGTCTCTTTAGTACCCCAGTAGTCTTCCACAGTCATATTTGTCAAATCCATCAGCTCAGGTTTTTTTGATGAGTTACAGGTTAAATGGTTCAAAGAAAAGTGGTCCTCCTTCCCTCTGAAGTAATTCAATCTCCGGGCGATAAGAGTTAAAATGTATTTATCAAAACTGTCAGAGCCCATGCGGCAGGAAACTGCAGAAAGACTAGAAATAACAGGTCATTTCCTTTGCCTCTCAATGCCTCTGTGTGTCTCTTTCAGGCTTCTGCTCATTCGTTTTCTTTTAATTAGGAAAGAAGGACAGGAGGAAGGAAAACAGAGCGGTGGTAGCTGCTGTGGCCGACATAAGGCCTGCGGACCCCATGATTAATATTTCATACAGATGCTCTGCATTTAAAAGACATCCTCAATTTATCTTTGTCACATAAATTAAAATAACAAGTTTTCTCATCTTAGTGTCAGACATTCAACATTTAAGTTTAAGGAAAAACATTTTTTTTATCTCCTGGAATACTTTAGATTCAGAATTGTACATCCTCTGTGGGGGTAGATAAAATTGCTGGATAAGATCTGCTTCAAATTAATTTATTGATAGCACTTGTGGTATGTGCATAAAATAGACCTTTCCACAGAATTAGTCTCTTTCAGTCCTTCATCTCCATCACCAGGGACAGGACTAAAGAACTGGCAGAGAATACTGAAGATGAGATAGTAAAGCTAAAGCAAAGAAGTGAAAAAATAGGAAAAGACCATCAATTGGTCTGGAACATTTGGAAAGGTCTTACATTATGGGGTGCAGATAATCAAAAAAAAAGTAAGGGATCAGCCCACAACCATTTACCTTGGAGAAACTTATCCAAGATCTGAAGACATCCACGAATGGATTGTGATCTTGCAAACCTCATATGTAAGTCAGTTTTACATTTGCCAGCAAACATTCAAAGTGCTGGTTTTAAATCCTTACTGTTCTTCATGTTTCCCTGCCAGAGAAGGCTTGGAAATAAGAAATGTGCAATCAACATCAAGCTTTTTGGCATCAACACCACTCACTCTGTTGGGAGGAACAGAAATGCTGAGTATGAAGAACATAATTTTCATAGTTAAGTATGGAAATAGAAATATTATGCTTTGGTTTTCTTTTTTTCCTCAATAAGGGTACAGGATGACTTTAATGCATCATGTAGTCGAAGGAGCCATGTAACATAAAATCCTGGAGGATACGTTTCTATCCTCAGCCAGAACACAGAAAGTGGGTTGTAGAAGGGTATTCCAAAAAGAAAACGAATCGAAACACCCTGCCAAAGAGACACCACAGTAAGTACTGGGAGGGGCCTAGCCAATCTCATGACCTCAATGTAATAGAAAATTTGAGGAGAGACCTGGAATTTCGAGTTGCCAAGTGGCAGCCAAGAAAGCTAAGAGATTTAAAGAGTTTCTGTACAAATGAGTGGGCCAAGATCCTTTTTGAGATTTTGAACAAACCTGGAGACCACAAAAAATGTGTAACTGCTGTGACTGCCAACAAAGGTTTTATGAAGTCCGAGGACATGTTTTGTTGGAAATCAAATACCAACAAAGGTAAATTCAGATCAGCTGCAATATAATTCATATTATCTGGATTTTTGGTCAATATTCTCCTTCTCCACAATAAAATGAAACAGCCATAAAATCAAAAATTGTACAAAAGCAAGATGGGCTTAAATGTTTATTTGAAGCACTTTATACTGTGAGATTTAGTCAAATTAAGTTCTCTTGATTGCAAGAGTATTTAAGCTCTAGCTGTTTAAATGTCCCTAAAAGCTGGCAGACAACTGAAAAATTAAATCTAATTGCCACAAAACCACATTAAATTTAAACATATGGCCAGTACATTAGCTTAACAATTTCATTTCCAGCATATATCAAATTATATACTATATGAAATTGATTCAGCTGCACAACTCAGGTTACAGAAAGCCTTTTCAAAGCGGTTGGAAAGCCTGTCACATTAGTCAGAAGAAATTACCTTTGCTTTGCTAAATTAAGCAAACAATAGTAATTTGTTGTAGCAAACATAGTGTAAATTTTATTTTTTAATATTTACTTAACATAAGAAACACTGGTAATTCCCTCTAATCTGTCTATCCCACAACTAAAGCCCTGTTTGGATTGCATTGTATCAACAATACAAAAACCACAGGTTACTTATAAAAGCTAAAAAAAATAACGAAAAATAAATAGTAGTATGCACACATTAATGGTGAAGAAGTAGTCTTAGTGCATCTGCAAAAAACAGAGACCTGGAAGTAAGAAATTACTTAAGCTGAGTGGTCAGCTGTAATGCAGACAGATTCTGAAGCTGAGTGTGAACTGACCTCTTGAAAGGGTTAAGCTGGGTTTCAGCTTCAGGCGACACACTGAAGGCCTGACCTAACCTTGTGCGTGTATTGAGAAACTCAGTGTTTGCCGACTGCTTTGACCTTCAACCCCGAGCTGAAAGGGGCTTAGTGTGACCTTGACTAGTCTCTAACAGAGGAATCTGGTCAAGAGATGGCAAAGCGTGAAACGCGGCACGTCACAACCATCCTGGATGGTTCAATGAACAAATGGAGAATGTAAGGAAGTAAATTAGGAACTCTTAAACTGTTTAAGACAACAGAAAATGTATTTAGAAGATTTTTTTTTATTTAAAGTGTTTGTGTTTGACTTAAATGGCATCTGTATAAAGTTTTGACAAAATTCAGAACCGACTGGCTTGACTCTAGTGTGACATTAATTTTCTTTTTTTTCTTTTCTAGAAAAGGCCACCCAGAACCAGCAACAGAGAACATAATTCTGATGTCCTTCTCAGTTTAATTAACCTTTTTGTGGCACTACTTCAAATTAAGGGTGAACAGATGTTCTTACCGGTGGGCCAGGGTCTCCTTTCTCTCCCTTTGCTCCTGCCAGCGTTGAGAACTGTGTTGGTGGCACCTCCCAGCTCTGGAAACCATCAGTGGCAGGTGGCGTTACTATGTCTGTAGGCTTGGTAGGTCGAGGAGTGACTGAAGCCTTGGTAGGTTTGGGTTTCTTTGTTGGCTTGGTAGTTTGTTTAGAAATTGGCTTTGGGGGCTTAGCAGTAATAGTTTTCGAGACTGATAATTTTTCTTTGGATAGTGTTGGTTTAGAGGGGGTAATTTTGACATAGTCTGGTTGGGAATTGGGCGAAGAAGCTTTGGATGGAGAAACCTTAGACTTGGGGAGTATTTTCTTGGGTGTTGTGGGCTGAGGTTGGTTTAGGACTCTAGCTTGGTCTTGTAAAACAGTGTCAATTTTGATTTTTGGGGATTTGGTGGTTGGAGTGGTAAATTTCTTCTTGTCTGTTGTTATAGTCTCTTTTGAGTTGCTTTGATGAGTAGGCTTTGGTGGCGGTGTGGGCTTAGCAGTTTTGTGATCTGACGCTTTCAAGTTTGGGGTTGGAGATTTGGCGTGCGGCGCTGGTGTCCTGAGTGGTGCTGTTACAGTTTCAGTCTTGGTTATGGAAGAAGGGACGACCAAACCCAATTGGGATGTGGTTGGCATCACAGTTACTAGCAGGGGAGTGGGTATGGTTGTCTGATTTAGCTTTTTTTTGTGGGTGGAGGTCACATACCTAACAGCTGAGGCAGCAGCGGCGACATTCCTGGCAAGGCTCAACTTTGTGGTCTTCCTTGCGGTGTCTGAATCACCACGCTTAGGGGTAGTAAGAGTAGCTGAATTGTTTGTTACTCTTGGCAGAATAGGTAGTAAAGGAGAAAGGTTAGGCCTGTAAGTGTCAGCTTCCCTGCATTGTTTCTTAATGTATTTGCAGTAGTTGTGAGCTGCCTGTGCAGAAGGGATCAGATCAAACTGGCAAATTGCTCCTTCAAAGTATCCTGATGCTTGGTGCTGGCTTGACTTCCCCAGCAAGAAGGAGCCTTGGAGTTCTGGAGCCAGTCCCTCCTCACTGTCCCACCCAAAGTCTGCCTGGACACTCTGCTCTCCGCAGGAGGCATATAGAGTCACTGTCTTTCCATTAATTCCCAGTGCCAGCTGGTGCCACTGGCCATCATGGGGCTCATAGGGCAGTGTCACTGAGGTGTTCAGTCCTGTGTGTAGGACAAGACTACCTGGTACAAGCTGCAAACCAAGAAGGAGCTTCTTGTTGCTTGAAAGCAGAGTGAAGAGGAAAGCACTGTTTACACGATGTGAGCGTACACTCAGGACCAGTGCCAACTTGGGCCAGATGGCCGCTGGAAGCACTGAGTGCAATGGAGCCTCAATATGCGCCCTCTGGTTGAGGATGATCCCTGCTCTGAATGGAATGACCCCTTCTGGCACAGAACGTGACGGCTTCTGTCCCTTAAGCCCCAACTTTTGGAGGATATCAACATCTGGGAAAAAAAAGAGAATGCAGTGTTAGTCATGCATGCCTGTTGCTATGTGCTCCATTTCTTATCTGCACAGCATGCTGAGTTTTAATGTTTAGAACGAAGACTACATTAGCGTTCTGTGTAAACATTTTTAGATCATTTAAATAGATTGTATTACATTGCAATTTTATTAGGATACAATGGACACTGTGGTATGGAATAGCACCATAACATGAAGACTGCAGAAGAGGAATCAGGTTTACAACAATTTTATAGCCTAATAAAAGACTTCTCATATCCCTGTATCTTGCTATTAACTTTGCAAGGATATTTACATTATTTACATTTCTACATCTGCAGAAAGAACTCCTACCCACTTCAGAGTGTATTAAAAACACCTAAAACCTGAACAAAAGCTTTTCCGTCCACATCTTATCTTCTATTTTTTTAGGTGTCAATACTATATTGACACCTAAAAAAATACCTAAAACACCTAAAATTCTATATTACGAAGTCCTTATGTTTTGAGGCAAGAAAAGCTTTAGAAAACCAGACTGTGAAGACATCTTAAACCTTTATTTGGAAAGATTTAAGACGTTTCAGTATGTACATTACATGTACATTACATGTACACCTACTAGAATATGAAATAACTTTACTGATGCATCTTATTAACAAAACAAAGCGTTAGGATGTAACCATATCACACATGAGCTACTTTGTCAGACACTTTCAGCTTAACACTGCAGGGCAGTAAAACTATTTTGATAATTTTACCTATTGTCTTGGTCACTGAATGAGCGGTTTCAGAAATGTTCCTCAAAACAAAGTTGTTTTTTTTCTCAGTCTTAGCCCATAAGCCACTTGTAATGTCTTAAACAGCATTAAACTGACCACAACAGTAACATGTTTCCTGCTTTAATGGTCTGCAAATTGTCAAAAGAGCAGCCTGAAATAAAATGTGATGCAATGTCTGTCAGTGTTGGCTCTAATTTTAAATTACGTTGCCCACAACATGCACGGCTTGATTGTTTCTTAATGTATTTGAAATTCAGCTGATTTGAAGCTAAATAAAAAAAATAAAATAAAATAAAAAATCTGTAAATGTAGACGTTGAGACTAAAGCAACTTCTTTCTGAACTTTGCATGCATGTCTTGGAACGCCACTGCATCTTAAAGGGGCTTAAATCTTTCTTTTATAGTCTTAATAGTCAGCACATTTTGTCACAGAGAACCACTAAATATTAAGGTGCACCGTGAAATTGGCAGCAGCTTGAAACAAACAAGTATATAAATTTAATTTCCAATAAGCGAGCTATAACGTGTCTTGCAAAGAAGTACAAAATAACATGTTGCTTGGTTTTATTTCAACATATACATCTATTCCCAATTTTGTAGTTTTTTAGTGAAGCAAAGAGACAGCTCTGTAAGTCAGAGGTGTTCTAAGGAATTTGTTATAAATGTGCCAGTGTTATTTACAGTTCTGTAAGAAAAATAAGAATAGATTGGAGTCAATACTATCAGTTCAAAGCTTTAAAAAATAGACCTTTTGCCACAAAATTATTCATCTTTTTTAATTAAAGTATAATATCTATAAATACTCTGTGTATTTTGAACAGGGGAGCTTACTTGCATAACCGAATATGTTACATTTAAAGTTCAATATCAAAATGATTAACTTTGGAAAGCCTGATATATTCTTTTCACACATTAAATTATTCCTGTTGGATTTTTGTATATGAACATAGGATTGTTTGACTTGCTTTCACCAAAATAACTCAAGGTGATTGATTGACACTGTGTTTTCTTCAGATATTTAGATTTGAGCACACAATCTCCCTCCCTGGAGCCAGAATACAGTCTGCAGCTTTTTATACAGCTTTAACTCAGTCAGCATTCAGTCTCAAAGTAGTCCCAGCTTTCATCTTCCCAATGACCTGTGACCCACAGGATCCGCACTATCTTTATTGTCCTCAGGGTAACTCGCACTTGTGGTTGCCTGTTTAACGGGACGTGCACTTAGAAGAGGGATGAGTTGCCTTAATGCGCAATGTTCCGGAAAAGCATTGGTCATAAAATCTTTGCCTACAATAAAAACATTTGGAAAAAATGATTACGGTCCGATTTTTGAATCGTACAGTCGAAGACAACTGCTGAAAGTTTTAATACAGTGTGCATTTATTTTGTGGAGAGAATATACCTAAGATAGGGAACAGTCGCTTTGGTGCAAAAAGAGTTTTTTGAATTTATGAGTCAAAGAAAAATCTTTCCAAATAAAGGTTTAAGATGTCTTCACAGTCTGGTTTTCTAAAGCTTTTCTTACCTCAAAACATAAGGACTTCGTAAAATAGAACTACGGAATACACTGAGTGTATTGTGTAGTCATCCTCAGTAAATTTTCCTCTCTGTGTGGTCTCTTTGGCAGCAAGGAGCAGCAGGACTAGGCAGTGAAGCAGGGCATGCATTACATGTAATGTACATACTGACGTTTCCAAAGACTTTATTTAACAAATTATACTATTACAGGGGCATAGTGTACATTAACCCAGTGGTTTCAGAGCATAACATATGTGTTTGAACATCAGTGTGTCACGCACATGGCAAGAGCTCATAGCATTGCTCTGTGCCAACTCACTAATGTAGCACAAATACAAAAACCAAGGGTCTTTGTAATTTTATCCGCTGTAGAGGATGAAGTCATCTATTCTCACTCAAGAGATCTCCCCTCAGCTGCCCTTGAGCACTGCAGTGTGAGGAGTTATGATTATTCTCATTCTTCATATTCTCACATTTTTCTTTCAGCTACTCCAGCTGAAAAGTCAAGAAAAGAGGCTTTTTCTAAAGGTTGGGACCTTTCGCAGTCAGAATGTATCTGTAGAAACAACAACCGGGTTGCAGAGTGTGAACTAAAAACATCTTGGGAATAACATATAAAGCAAAAGGCGTAATTTTTCCTCAATTGAAAAAAAAAAATGTTTACAAAAAATATTTTAAAAACCTCTTAAAGACATGTTTTACTTAAAAACCTATGAATTAAGAATTAGCAAAGAGGCTAAGTCTTACATAATATTGTTTTTCTATATGGTGATGATTTGCTGGAGTAAATCTGGAACTTCTTCAGCAAGGAAAACCACCAAAATGGTGAAAAAGTAACTGGACCTGTTACTAACAGTATTGGTCCCTGGCAAAAAAATCATAAGTTCAAAACTCAAAAAACTTTGCATGTTCTCACAGTGCCTGTATGGGTTCTTTACAGGTATTCTGGCTTCCTCCAAATGTCTTAAATGATGCATGTTAGGTCAATGAACCACTTTAAATTTCCCTTAGGTGTAGGTGTGAGTGTGAATGGTTGTTTGTTCTAAAACAATGGAGTAGTGACCTGTCCAGGGCGTCGCTACCTCACCTCTGACCCTCTTGCCCTCTTGACTGCTGGAGTTATGTAGCTCATAAATGTGAAGTGAACCACAAGGTCTTTTTGTGGTTGAAATATCCTAATCCCACTTCTTCTTTAAATTTGCTTCCTTCATTGATTTGAACTACAGGTATCATTGCAACAGCTGCCTCAAATTCACAAATTCACAGGCAAAGTATAACTGCAAAATCACCTCAACCTTGCATATGTTTTCTTTTGCCTTAACTGTTTTGAGTATACAAAGAACAGGAATGAATGGAGATGAATAATAGTCTTACCTTCAGAGTGTACTTGTGTAAGTCCCAGGTAACAAGTACAATATAAAACTGTACAGAGCAATAGGGCTCTCCTGGTAAAAGAAAGAAGAATAGTGTTAGAAGAAGGAAACAGTTACAGTATATGGAGTCAGAGACTTTCTTTCATTTTCATTTGATTAAAAACATGTAGTTTTAAAATCCTTCCTTAAAGGTTGTCTTAGGTTTGATAATGCGGAAACATGCAATTGCAATCCAGTTAAAATATTGTGAATTTCTTAATAATCTTGCATTTTCCTTTTCATCACAACAATATTTCAGCAACTTTCTCTGAGCTGCAGCATCTTTGTCACTGATATTTATATGAGGCGTGGGCACCAAAGAAAGGTTTGGTACATGCAACCTGCCAAGTATATTATTGACATTAGCACTTTTTGATATTAAGAAAACATCATTATCAATCAGTATCCCTCACATTTGCAATGTTGTTTGTCATTTGTTATATTGTACAGCTTTAGTTGGCATTCAAATTGTGAATTCATAATAAAAACTAATAGGATTATTCAAGTTCCCAGTTGGAAATGCAACCAGAATGTTTCCAGAATTGAAATTTTGGCCAGGCGAGACCCAAACGCCCCAAAAGTCCAGATTATTAAATACATCAAGCAGAGTAAAAGCTGCAGGTATAAACTGTCTATTAGCATCTCCGACAGCTTATCCATTCAAAAGACTGACATGAAGTCTCTGTGAACATAATCCTTCATAGCATATTATATGCATTCAACCCGGTTGAATGCATATAATATGAATGCATATTATATGAATGCATATAATATGCATTCAACCAGGTCAAGTTGAATGCATAATTGAGAATAAATTTACAAAACTGACTTGTATTGTTATTGCTATTAACCACAACAAAGAATAATTCCCACAATTAGAACACATCAATGGAATTAAAAATGACATCAATCCGATCTTAAATGTGTTCCAGTCCTAGGCTCGTAAACCAGTGGAGTTTCCTAAGTGATATACTTAGAGCACAGCCTAACTATAATTAGAATTACATCATCAAACACTGAGTCAGCAATGGTCATTTAGACTTAATGTTGGAAGTGCAAAGAAACTTCTTAATTCAGCTTTCAGTAAGTTTTGGATGCAAGGGAGCCCTGCGATATTTTAATCGTTCTCAGACTTGCTATCTTTAGGAGTCACTTGAAGACTCATCTCTTCAGACAGCATCTTCCACACACACACACACACACACACACACACACACACACACACCCCCCCCCCACACACACACACACACACACACACACACACACACACACACACACACACACACACACACACACATATCTGAAAGCCTCTGAAATGACTAACCTTGCTTTGCACTTCTGTACTTATTCAATTTCATTCAAAGTTAGTAGCTAATATTTAGACCAGGATCTTCACACAAAAACATTGTCATGTGGTGCATTAAAAAAAAAAGCTTGTGAGGGAATGAAGGCCATTTTGTGGATCGTGAAATTGTGTCACATCTTTTAGGTGTGTGTGTCACTTTTCATGTTCCCCTTATCAGAATTTTACATATATATGTTGGGATTATCAACTTCTGCTAAATCAGGTGAGATTAAGTAAGATTATCATTGGTTCATTCCCGTGTTATTGAACAATAGTTGTATAAAGGCGTATTCTGTAGCAGTGTGAAAGTCTTTAGTGAAAATACTATTTTTCAGTTTATAGGAATAGTGGATTTGACAATCAACAGAATATTTACAAAGAACACTTCTCTGTACAATTACTGCCAGCTCAAGGAGCTGTGTTATTCGGAGACCCGCTTTACAGCACAAATTCATAAATTATCCTGAGATTAATGTTAACATCAAACCAAAACACAATCTTTAACAAAAACAACTGTAAGCAACTGAGTTTCCATGGGAGTAACAACGGGAAGCAGGATTCTGCAAAAGCACTTAGAGCACCTCTTTGAAACCCCCCCAAACACAAACACACACAGGGCTGCAGGTTGTGGGTTTTGGAGGCAAAAATGCAACCATGCACTTATCCAATAACTCTATTTTCTCAAACCAATATGCATTCACACATGGAGCTAAACAAAAATATCTCTCTCAGCAGTCACTACAGGGCCAGGTGTGCAGCAGAACCTAAAGACTGGCCCATGTTAGTATTGAGAGCTCAACAAGGGGACCAGGCTCTAGTGACAGCCAGGGGAGCCACTGTTTACTGCTGGAGGTCGTCCAGACACACATGGTCACACACACATTGGAGGAGGAAATGTGTATAGCAGCTGTGCCTAGAGGTCCACAGAGAAGCAGACAACCAGGGTTCCAAATACAGAAATGTGGGAAAGAAAGCAATGAAGGTAGCTGTCTTAAAATGTATTTACCTGCACCACCTCTGACAAAGAGTTGTCTCCGTGTTTAAAGGAGTCAACAATTAGTCTAAGCACAGACGAGCATCAGAATCCCGTTCAGACCTGGATAATTATAATCAGAGTATGTGTGCAACATGTACATTTGTGGTGTCTGCGTCGTCTGCTCTTTCAGCCCCTAGATGCTAATAAAGCTTCATCACAGCCATCCCCACACACAGCTGGCTGTGGTTTTCACAGGATGTGTGAGTGCACGTGCTTGCGCGCGTGTTTAGGTGTGTGTGTTATCTCCATGCCTCCAAGATAATTACAGTCTGATTTTGTCTTGTCAGCTGAGAGACCCATCCTCTGAAATCGAGTCATGAATGCACTGGTTGTTGTTGCAGTAAAAGCAACTTTCGCTGTATTCCTCGGGCCGTTCGCATCTGTGGAAACTAGAACAAGTTTACCCAGGAAGCAGCGTTGTTTTCCTTGGCTTCTGCTAATTCAAAATTCTTAGTAGCTTGTTTAGGTTTCTATTAAAGTGCTTTAGAAGTGCCCGCGACAGGTAGGCCTTTTGCAGAGGAATTGAAGTTTTTTTGTTCGAAATGAATCATAAATCAGAAAGGCTAACATCAGTACATTCAGACTAGTGCGGTTTTATTGCTGCAACCATGAGCAATGACATGACTCGCATTGGAAATTCTACCGTAAGCGAAGTAGACAAAATGCAAGATGGATGAGCAATGGCTCCTATGATGTTATCCAATAAAACAGACAATGATTTTTATGTTATTCGAAACCTCTCTTTTGAAAGCAGACCTAGTTGATGAAAGTGGATTATTACACACATATTCCTTTAGTGTTTTTATAGCATCCAAGTAGTATATGGAATTTTAACAGTGATTAATAAAGCTTACATTCCTTGTAGACACTAAATCTGCAATGGTTTTACTGTTACTGTCTTGAAACCTGCACTGTTTTTCTGCAGACATCAGTTGAGGTTGGTTTGTTGCAGGAGGGAGGTGCAGTCGGGTGGAGTGGGAGGAGAGGGGAGTGTACAGGTTAGACACAGAAAGCCCAGTGTATAGTTTCCATTTCTGTTCATGTGTTTAGACTACTGACTGGTTCCATGCAAAGGTTTCCCAAAGGAGATCCTTCCGCACAAACACACACACATGCACACACACAAGTACTTGCACGCAGTGGAAAATTCCTATAGATGAGTAGACACTAATGACACTAATGTGAAGGCCACTCACGCCTCCATCACCAGGTCTCTCTGTGCTCACTTGGTGACTAATTTCAGTAATGACCTAATTCAGTCCTGCAAATGATAGATAAATACCTAAAGGCTGCACCTAAAGGCAGACCTAAAGGCTAGCAAATTCATTGGAAATTAGACCTGAATTTGATTTTTCAGCTAATCCTAAGGGTTAAAACTGAGCTAACCCCCCCGTCCCCGAGAAATAAACAATTACCTGTCCAAAAGCTATTAGATATAAAGGGCGACACCATGTGGACGCCTACTGAAAAACAACTCAGGTAGGTTGCTTTTATTGCGCAATTACATCAGCAGTAAGGAAGGGCAAAGCATTTATGGATGAAGCTCAACAACTTGTTCTGATGATTCAACTGTGATAATCTCTTTGTTTAATTAAAGAACATAAAAGTGGTTACATCCCTGGAGATAATAAAAAGATAATAATAACTTCGAGCAAATAGCGTGAGGAGAGAAGCATGCATGTCCTAGACATTGAATGAATGAATGAATGAATGAATGAATGAATGAATGAATGAATGAATGAATGAATGAATGAATGAAACTTTCATTCATCTGTGGACATTTGCAGCCTATTTCCCACCACAATTTCAACACTAATTTTAGATTATAAGGTTAGATTTTAATGGCATTTTCTTTAAAGCTCTAATGCGTTGTTGGCAATGCGTAAAAGTGGCCGCTTGGAACACCGGGACAGTGGAAAATATCCGACGGCGCAGAGGATGCTGATGAACCACTCATTGCATTTTATAGGTCCTAATAATTGCCCCTTATTTTCCCCTGTGTTGTCAGATGAGTCAGTTTAGATAATCTTGCATGGAAGACAGAACCGCTTAGCTTTTCCAACATTAAAAAAAAAACAAAAACGTAAACGTGAAATGCAAGAATTATACATGTATTGAGTAGCTTCCATGTTTTATTTTAATAATGACGTAGTTAACTCATTCCTGCTGCAACATTAAATGCATCACATCGATATGTGCCATGATCAATATTCAGAACCTCCTTTGACCCCATGCGGACATCAATCCTGGACCAAAGCAAGCCGGTATCACAGGTAAGAGTGTCTGAACGGATCCCACAAAAAACATCAAACATAAAACAAACAAGCAAAAATCTTACTTACTTTGTATCTAGATGAGAGGTTCTGCAATCTCTCCTTCGGGTGCCTAAATTCATTTGTATTCATTTGTCCTGCCAGTCAAAAACCTGATCCGTTAATCACAGCGTGACTCCTTTGTGAGGGGGGCAGAAAACACCGGCCGCCGTTTCACGCATTTGACAATCTTGAGATGGAGTTCCAGACATAAAAAGTCATGCTGAGCTGCCTGTCAAGCTCGACATAGAATCCTCCTGGTTGTCTTGTTTGACAAGAGAGAGTTTCCAGGTTGCGATCGTCTGGCGATATTCCCTTGTGGCTCATTCATTTATGCCGATCCAGATCGAGGGACGCTGCTGCGGCCGGCGAGGGAAGCTGCGTGGGTTCTTCTCAGCGGGGTTACGGAGTCAGAAGCGCTGGACTCATCGCTTTCCTTTTTAAATAGATTTTTCTGAGGGTACAAACGATGGCAAACGAACCGCGCGGCCAGGTGTCAAGTTACAAGCCCAGCGGTTGGAGAAAGCAACTACACGCCTCTTTCTCCAGGGGGTGGCCACACGGGATTCTGTCCCAGAGACTCTGGTTAACCATGTGAATGAACCACGGTGACAAAGTTGGGCTGGATGGGCACCGAGTGAGGATGTGCTTCCAGGGCGCACAACGAGGGTCTATCCAAAGCTGCACCTGAGGCTGTCAAACTGTGATGCCACTGGTGGTCAGCTTGTGTTTGAGATATTGAGTTTGAGTTTTTTTTTTTGTATGAATTTCAGTCTGGAAATAAAACTATTAGCCGATCTGTTCCACGTAGAAGAACGCAGTGCTGTGAAGACCTATTTTCTCCCCTTAGAGATGGCTTTATTTATTTATGTTTTTATTGAATGCTAAACATAAATCTCCTGGTACTAATATTAAGTCGTTCACGTTTTTTGTTTAGTTATTATGGCCACACCTAATTACGGCCATACTTGGTGAGTCAATAAATCATTAAAAAAAATATATATGTATCAACATGCCTCAATCCAAATTAATAAAATAAAATAAAAAAAATAAATAAATAGGCGAGAGTCAAACACACTGACATGCATTGCTCTGGAAATGCCATTTCTAAGGCCTTGGGATTCCAGAGAACCACATTGAGTACCATTATCCACAAATGGAGAAAACAAGAGGTAGTGATGAACCTCCCTGGGAGTGGCCAGCCAACCAAAAGAGCATGTCAGCCACTCATCTGGGAGGTCACAAAAGAACAAAGAGCATCTAAAGCCCCAGAGGCCTTGCTTATGATAAATGTGTGTGACTCAACAATAAGAAAGAGACCAGACAAAAATGGCATTCATTGGAATTACCAAGATTATATTCATTGTTGACTACAAATAAACATAAGCACTTGTCTGCTAGACGTTTGGTTTACACTGTTCTGTATTTGAGCTTCTTGGTTTTAGACTTGTACTCTTTAGTCTTCTGTTTCTAGGTTTTATTTTACCTACGTTCATGATCTCCTCTTTTTTAAAAGTTAATAATCTGGTCCATCAACTTGCTGCTGCTTGACTTTGCTGTCTGTTGGTCTACTCTTTATGCCCATGTTTTCTTATTTTATTTCCTTCCCTGTCACCTTTTTTTTGGTCTTTGGACTCTGGACATTTTATTGGAAGTTTTGGTTTCACTTCTCAAACATCCTTACTGCTTCCACCATCACATCCCGTATCTGGATGATTAACACCATGTGTGTGTTAATCGCTTAAAAACCACAACTAAAACTCTAAAAATATTTCTGAAAATATACTTTTTTGTAAATAGTCAAGGGACAGCAGATGCAAATTAGTTAATGCTATATCCTGGAATAGCGCATCAGATCATGACATTTATGTTTGAGTTGTACATTGTCCCTTTTTAGATGAAGTTTATCATTAACATCAAACAAGATTCATGTGAAAGTCAAAGATGGTGGTGGTATTGTCAGTGTCTGGGGCTCGTTTGCTTCCTCAGACGTGCAATAATTGGTGGAATCCCAAAAAGTGCAGAGAGAATATGTTGGATTTTGCTCCAGAACAATGGGTCATTGCATGCGGCTAATGCTAGATACCTATTGTTGCTGCCAGTCTTGGTACAACTATGTTTAAGGGGCAGGTTGATGTGGATAGCTTTTTTTCCCTTTAATATATTAATTTGAATGTGCACATGCACACCCAGTGGCAAATACTCCTTCAGTAAACTATATTTTTCAAGCATATATTTCTGCAAATTTTTGCTGAATATAGAAAAGTTGATCTACTGAAAACTGTTCATGTACTCATTTTTCTCTGAACACTAGAAAGTCTTAGACTCTCCACAGGACCTGCTTGAACACTTTAGGTCAGTTTTGCTGGCCGCTCAAACACAGAGACACCATCAGTGAATAATGCGGCTTTCCAAATCATCACTGACTGGAAGTTTCCCTCTGGACTTTCCAGAAAGTCAGATGCTGTGTCTCTCCACTTTTCCTTTTAAGACTCCAGGAGCTTGATTTCCAAATGACAGGCAAAATTTACCGTCATCGTTATCCTTACTGCAGCTAAGAGATTTCTGATGCAGTTTCTGATTCGGGAGGAGATGAACTCAAGGGACTGATACATGATGTACACCGAATCCCCTCCACATCTTATAAATCTCCCCAAAGTGTATCTGTATCTTTTTTTCTTCAAATTTTCAGGATAGTTTTTATTTAGCATACGGAAAAGTTGAGCGACTTTGGGTTAGTTATGCTTAAATGACAGAATGAATGCAAACAATAACTTGTAAAGGAGATATTAAAAATGTCAATTAGGAAATACATTCACAAAAATATTAAAATAGAGAGCATAACCTATTCACAGCTACTTAAGTAGGCTGTTTTCTATTTGGAGAAAAGATATCTATACCTATTTATGTAAGTATTGAATATAACTAAATATTTAAAATAATCCAATATATCAATAACACAATGAGTTTACCTTTTTGTGAAACTTGATCAAATGGGAAGCATTTTTAAGAAACACACATTTGATTGGGCTCCACCAAATCACAAATAAGCCCAAATCAAGATCTACGTAGACGGTAATTTGATCAAAGAGATTAAATTGGAATGACGTCTAGATAGGGAGGAATTAAAGTTTAACTCTGACTAAATGTTAGCACTCCGAGTCTGTTATTACAGCAAAGACCCAGATGAAGGGTGTATTCTCCAAAATTAGTGGATAAATAGCGAAAGAGGTGACACGTACGTATGTCCTGCTTACTTTTTGAGCTGACTGGCTGCAGGTATTTTGAACTGAAAGGTTGTCTTTAGTGACACAGTGAAGGTGAGGCTGTCAGGCTGACTCAGTGTTGGTGATCTTCACTCGTTTCGACCTCAGGCTGCTGGCCAACCAGCCACAAGGGTGGGTGATAATGGACACAACCCATTAACATTTAGTTTACAGGCCTTCACACACACACACGCACACACACACACACACACACACACACACACGCTGGGCTTTGTGCTTCAGTACTGGGTGCCACCTGACCCTCCCATGCTCTTCCAATGAGCCACTTTGCCTCCATCTTCAAAATTACAAACTCTGTGCTTGCTAGTGCGCTCACTGCCACCCCTTAAAGCAGCTTAATTATGGTCATTGGCACCAAGTATGAAAGCTCCCTTTATCCCCCCCACGCTCCCGAAATAGGTCCTCATCGAAGCTCACAGGCAGCCCAGATCAAACGCTCCCCATAGGGAAGGGGTCATTACTGGTACGCAGGGCGGACACAACCCAATGGGTGCCGGGCCACGCCTTGAGCCCAAATTGCAGCCTGGGCCTGGTGAGGACACAAGCCTCTTCTTTGATGAATGACAAGAGTAACAGCAACACAGCCTGTTTGGATACCACTGTTTACAGTCGACTATGTGCTGTACATACAGATAAACATCCAATAAAGTGTTTTGCGGATTTGAAGCAAAGAAAACTAGACGCTGGGCTTGGTCGGGTGTTCACAAGTTTCTCATGGTTTATATTTATCTAAATGCTGGTGCTGTTTTAAATAAGTACCGTGCCCAGTTCAGATGTTGAGCGGATGTCTCCTAGATGGGAAATAGTCAGGTCCATCCTTAGGCCTGATCTGAGAGGAAGTATCAGATCTGTCTGTGTATGAGTGAAAATAGAAACTAATGCCTGTTTACAGTTATGTGTCATAGAAAGTGTGCATGGATTTGACATGGGTGGATTGATCCAAAATATTGATACCAAATCGGTATCAGTATCGGATTGATACTTTAGTTTAAGTGTTCCCTCTTGAAATTTTGTTTTATTTTTGTGTTGTAGTTTCTCAACTCTACGCAAAAATTTAGTTGTGATTTGCTTTCAAATTATAAGTTTTTGCATTTGGTTTATTTATTAAAAAAAAAAAAATTACAGTTAAAATATTCTGTAGACACCTATAAACTTTGTCCAAATTCTGTCCTACATTTGAACAAAATAATTTACAGAAAAAAACACAAAAAACCAGAGTGAGGTCAAACTTACCGAAGGTCAGAAGTTTGATGATATTTCAAACTTAAGTAACAAATATCAGTCTTAGTATTGGTATTGCTCCTTGTTACTTTGTATGGGATCAATACCAAAATATGCAGTATTGCACATCTTTAGTCTAGGCTTTGCAAAGGTTGCTGAAAGAATGATTTTCGTTTCAGATAAATCCGTACTCTGACACATATAACACAAATAACACAGGTGTGAAATGAATGAAAATGATGGATGCTTTTAACTATGATTTATTAATAAAAATATAGAACGTGTGCCACGTATTTGTTTAGCTATCTTTACATCAACTCTGAGAATGCTTCCCTCACCCGCTGAAGAACAGTGTTTGTGTTCAAGGTCAGGGACACGGTCAGTTTGCATGAAATGCACACCAATCTCCAGATCTTTTTTTTGCAATAATACTTTCATTTTCATAAATAAATAAATGAATAAATAAATTGCAAGACTCCCGGTAAATAAGTCTGTAAATAAGTTGAAAACTTTTACAAGGCCTCGTAAATATAAAAAAACACATTCTTTTAAATACAGTTTTTTGTTCATATTATTATCTTTAGCCGACTTATTTTAAGTCCAGTTGCATAACAAAATAGAGTAATGCCACCCAACAAATAAACATCGTGTAAATACAACCCCCTCTGTGTGCATGCATTTCCATGGTGGGCATTTGCAGAGGTTACCAAGGTGGCGGCACGAACCCAGACAGTGCTGTCTCTCTCAGCTTCATGGAGCACAAGAAGACTGTTCATACAAGGAATGAGTGTGAAACTGACAGTTTGGAAAGCACGCAGACGTGTGTGTGGAGTGTCTCAGTGGTTTGTATTTTTCCTTTTACAGGTGGTTCAGTCCGTTTGCTTGTGTTCCTGGTTTTGTCTCCTTCCTGTGGATGGTTTGATGACACACTGTGGTGTGGAAAATGGTCAAACACACAAATAATCACAGTCACACCAAGCTGCATCGACTTATCCTACATCTACTTCTCTTTTCTTTACTGTTTAATCTTTCACAACGTTCCTCACACTAACTTTTGTCTACAAAATTCACTCACAGCTTCTTTCTCCCTCATTATGTTTATCTTTCTTCCTTTTGCTGGCATTTCTTCAACAAAACATTCCCACTGTTGGCATGATGAAGAAGATAGCCACCCCGAAAATCTTCGCCACAACCATAATGAGCACGTTGACCTCTCATAATAACACCAGAATAACCTGTAGGGGGGAGGAAAGCTCTTTTGGGGTAGGGCTTGGAGACTGGACCGGCCTGGACTGTCAGCACTGTGCACAGCAGCAATTGCTGAAGTGTGAAATATGTTCCCGTACAGTGTTGTTTTTCTTAGTTTGAATTCTGCAGTGTTGCAGTCTTCCTACTTTTCAGCAGAATATGTTGCAAGGAACTAAGATGAGCAGCATTGTAGGTGGTATGCTGCCAGCTTTATGTTCTGTCTTGTGTGGAGGTGAGGGAGTCTTCATTAAAGGGAGGGCTGCTCAATGCAGGATAATCTAAACTTGTTGAGTAACATTTAAATTTGATCTCTGTCAACCCGCATCTGCATGTTAACAGAAGCAGACAATCTGACATAAACGACTGCATACATACATGAACTTTTATATCAATTTTGACCAAACTAGATGTAATTAGCCACATTGTTCAAATAAGCAAACACACCATTTTGATTGCTTATTGAACACAATGCTCCATGTATGCAAACTGAACCAGTTAAATGTAACATTTTGTAGTTTTAAAAATTGAAAAGCTGAATCGTTACATTTGCACAGAATAGTGAAGCAGACGCTTTGAGATGTGGTGCATTCAATTTCTGTCAGTTACTTCCAGGTTTCCCTTCCCTGACTGTCCATCCTTTGACTCCCTTAAAAAAAGATCACATAGCAGCGGTGTGAGTTTTCTGGTTTATTTAAAGTGAGAGAAAAGGGGAGACACAGTGTGGTGTGGCAGTTTTATCTCAGCTGAAAAATGATCTGGCTTACTAAAGGTGAGAACATACTCGAAGCTTTTTTTTTTTTCTTCGTTGGGCAAAGTTTGAACCAGTCTGCACTAGTTGGGGCCAGTTGGCATTGGAACAAAAATCTGTTAGTTTGTGAGAGGAACATGCCAAACCCATCCTTATTTGAATTTTTAAAAGTCAAATCTGGATGTAGTCGACCAGTGTGAACGAATTACTTACTCAGCTGTAAAACTTGCTGCCAACAGCCAATGAAAAGAAAGGGGGGTATAAAATGAATTAGGCCAGTTTTTTTTTTTTATCTTGATGTATTTTTGCCAAAGTCTCACAAATGTTTATCTTAAAAAGAACAAAAAAAAATCAAAACTGAAATATTAACAAGTGTATTCATGTCACATTAAAGAAAGTACTGAAAAGCCCAGATAGTGTCGTGTGAACTTCTTCGTCCTGATCTTCTACTGCACAAAGTTTTATTGGCTGTTGGCAAGCAACAAATTGGTGCATTACTGCAACATCTGGTATGTTTTTATAACTGCCTTGTTGCTGAAATGTGGTATACAAATAAACTTGACTTGACTTGACCTAAACTATGTGTCTGCAACCTCCGGTTCCTGAGCCTCAAGTGGATCTTTGGACCTTCAGCAACAATTCTTAATAACTCCCACTAGAAATGATGAAGAACCAGGTGGTAGTTTAGTAAACACAGGTTTTGGTAATTTTTTTAAGAAAAAAAAATTAAAAAAAAGAAAATCGCATTACATTTTCACAATATAATAATACTAAAAGTACCAGTAATATTTGTTTAGAGCCATGCTTCTTGTCATTTGTTGAAAAATGGTGGTCTTTTTTCTTTATATAATTTTCCACAAATATCAGCAACCTAGAAAAATCCAACCCCTATTGGCAAAAGTTTAGTTTTTCTTCATTTTAAAACTTAAAATATAAACAAAAAAAATGATGGTTCTTAGAAAAGGACACACATTTCCTATTGCTGATGTCAGAAGTTGTCCTTTCCAGAAATTTATGCAAAATATGTGACTCTGAACAAGTCTTATTGAGCTAAATAGAGGGCAAAACACCTGCCTTAAACTATCAACCTTGCCAGAGTTTGCATGAAAGTCTCATGCTTTAATTGGTGAAAGCTAAATTAAATTAGTCTGGTGTAAAAACGGTGCGCTAGTGAATGCTTTAAGGCTTCTTTAACATCGGAAAACCTGTGTTCCTTTTGTGTGCCGTGTTCCCAGTTACAGAAATCACAATATATTGACAAGTTATTGGTTCCGACATCCCACAAGGTTGTTTGACACACGTTTGAACTCCAGCCTACAGCATAAACACGTTCAAATGGTTTAGTCTAAAATTGAACTCCTGAAACTGCTCCTCCCTCCATTAACAGGACACACTATGACTGTGTTCAGTGAAAAAAGACCCTGGTTTAGTTTAGGTAACCTTCTGTGGAGTCTATTGTATAATTTTCACTTCATCTGCTGACAAAACACACATTTATTTTACAGTTTTTCTAATGAACTCATCATATGTCAAACAGAGCCAGAATTCATTCTTATTCTGAACTTAAGGCTCTACTTTCAATTTGCTCTGGGCCGCTGGGGAACAGGGTAGTTGAAACAGCAGAGCCCAGTGAAACCTGCTCTCCCTGGCATAAAATCAGTGTCCAGATTCCAGTGATGCCTTCTGTAAAAGGATTTCATTATGCGCTCAGAATATGAACTACACAAATATTTGGCTTGGTCATTATGATGCTCTGTCCACACCTCCATGGTTCTCCAGGTCTTACACCAGGTCCAGTGTTTCTGCATCGCAGAATCCGTCACGAAATGCCTCCATTATTTCCTCTCGAGTCAAATGAGAAAAGCAAAACAAAAGAAAGACAATTTATTTTTTTGTTTCAGCAAAATCAATAATCGATCGTGGAAAGGTTTTGTTTGAGGATTTAAATCTATTTTATTATTTCTGAGTAAAGATTTTATGACAATGTACTTAAGAATAACTTATCCCGAGCCTTTGCTCTCTCCTTCCTGTCTGTGCAAGCGAACAATTTTATTTTCATAGCTTCACAAGACACTGTCTCTTGTATTTTTGCAAATTATATATTTTACCACGTGCAGCTGCCTAACGTTAAGCAGGTCTGTCCTTTGCCATCAAAACAGTTATGATGTCTAATGATATGTCAGGAGATCAAGGGATCTCCTGCCAATGGATGGGTTTCTTCAAATATCATCATACCTGGAGATTTTGTAAATTGAATATACCCAAAGAAATATATAGAAAAAGGTTTTCTGCAGTGATCTGAGTTGTCACTTTCTTTTTTGTAATGTGCAAATACATTATTTTTCACCATCCAAAAATATATGCACATTTTAAATGTCAATATGGTTCTAATAGTTTGTTTTTATTTCTGTGCCCTAATGTATTGGGTTCTTTTTACTGAACAGATTCATGCCATCTTGTCATTTTGTGTGAACCTTCAGAAGAACTGATCTTAATCTGGAAGCACCTTGTCGTCTTAATGAATCTTCGCTGTGACAGTATTCATTTTCAGCTGAGGAGCAGTGGAGTTATTATCTGACTTACTGCGCCGCGGAGACTGCAGGAAATTGTGAGGCTTTGCTATAGGGCAAGTGATGAGTTTTTTGACCTAGTGTCCTGTCACTGAAATTACATTTTCCTCTTCTGACATTAGTCATAACTATGAGCAAGGCCCAAGTGGGTTATGCTTCTTATTGAAGAGACTTCCTTGGAGCCTTACAATCTTACTCAGCAAAATGCGGCTTACTGAGGCTAACTTAGCTCTGAAGCGCTCATATTATTATAATAAACCTACATGCATAAATCTACTTTTTAGGCAGAAACTTGGCTTAACTTAGTTATTTTCAATTCATCTGTGTTTATTTACGAATCATTAATATGGAGTAGGGAGCTAAAAGGAAATAACGCTTTGAACATGTTCAGAATTTATCCATCTGAATGAAAGCCTCCAGGCAAAGAGCTGGTTAAGTTTTATTTGCAGCAAAGTTATCCAGGGTGTATCAACTGGCTTTGTCTAAGAACTTGTTTTAAACACTTTCATTCCATCCGCTTCCACCAGTGCTTCTGCAAAAGACTGACGATGCAACATGTATTTCACCATGTAAGGCACTGCAAAGGTTGACTTAAAGATTGGAATCTTGACGATCAAATGCAACTAAGACATAGACGAAGCAGTAGCTCTAAATAGATTCTGTAAGACGTGCAGTATATGTGTGAAACAAGGATATTTAAAAAAAAAAATGAGCAGACCATAATGAAGGACAGTGTAGTTCTGTGTGAATCATCCTTTGGTAGGATGATTTGCAAAAGACACATTTTCCTTCCTAGACTACAACTGCATTGGTTTGTGTAACTGGAAAAAGATGCAGAGTTTTATACATGATCTGTAAAACTCTCTATATACCTAACTATGTATGCCAACCATAAAGCTCCTACATGGACATTTTTTAAGACTTGAATGACAGTTTTTGAAGAAACCCATCCATTGGCAGGAGATCCCTTGATCTCCTGACATATCATTAGACCTCATAACTGTTTTGATGGAAAAGGACAGACCTGCTTAACGTCAGGCTTATATTGTTTGAAAAGGGAAAATTTGGGGCATGAACATGACTGATCTACTGCTGTGCTCTAATCCACTACAGCATTGCTATCGGTTGAGTGCAACCCAAGCATGACTGATATGGAGTTAAGCTCAAATCACAGTAAACACCATAAATAAAAATGACCCAATAGTGGTCAGGGATGTAATTCTATAAAGAACAATAGCAAAAAAAACAGTTTGTTTAAAAGCCAAGAACTACTTCTGGATCCACACAACAAGTTTTTCGTGCCAAAGCATTCTGGCGAGTTAGGAAATTAAACCTTTTTATTCTTTGGAGCCCAGCCTCTGTAAAACAACAACAACAAAAAAATGCATCACCATACATGGATGAACATGAGGCGTATTTAAAAACAGAGCATGAGTTCCCACAACCACAAAACCTTTTCTTTCCCAAAACAGCCGTTCTAATGGAAATACGCCAAATGGATCGGTGCCCAACACTAAACATTCAACCTGTTTGCGACTAATTTCATTCACAGTTTAGATTATGACAAGACTGAAATTGCTTCTCTAAGAGAAGAAAAACAAGCCTAAACAGAAGTAGGAGCCCACAACAGAGGCCAGGCCGCAACGTTGACAGATAGCTCGAGTGTACTCAGCAATTGAACCACCAAAGTGATGCTAAGGGAGATGTTGGTTGTGGGGAAGGCCGACAATTTTTGGGGCAAGAAAATGCAGTGTTTCTCAAGAGAGTTTACATGTAACACGTCCTCTGCCAGTACTAAACATCTCCTTAAACCTGTAGCGTTGCTCAACTTTATAACCTCTAACTTAAGTTTAGTTCTACAATATAATTTAATAGTTAGTTGTAGGAGTTTATTTGTATTTAAGTGTTTTTACAGCACTTTCAGCCCTTGCATGTGTACTATTAACTCGGAGTCAGAAAACATGGTGTAAGAAAACGACAGTCAAATAGGGCAATATTACATATTCTTCTTAGGCACATAGTGCCATTTTATAGCACACTAAAGCAACTATGTTACCTTTAGTTGTTACAAACATGACTTTAAAAAACATTACTTTAGAATTGGATGCTTATGGGGCCTAATTGGACATTTTTTAATAACTGTTTTATTTCAGGTACATTTTCTGTTCTACATATTCTCCAAATGTTCACATTTAGGAAATGTATAACAACAAAACCCTAATTCATTACTGTTATGTAATTGTTATCACTGCCTTAATTCACCATTGAGTTTTGGGAATCTAAATTTCCACTGAGTGACTTTAAGATCAGCATTCTGTTCAGGCCTCAATCTTCATCCTGTCTTGCTGCTCTTTCATTGTAATTTCTGTGACCCTGCCTCTACCTCGCGTCTCTTTGGTTCCACAGGAGGAAGCCAAATTTAGAGGCGAGGAATGGAAAACCTGTCCTTTCTTTAAGGCAACCAAAATTCTCTGCTAAAGCCCCTCGGTTACACAATAAACATTTCATTTCCTCTGGCAAGTATTTCCTCTGGGTAGGCTTACATGATGTAAAAATTCAGAAATGGCCGACGCAAAATCGTTGTCATTCACTACTTTTTGGGGGGGAGGCGAGAGACATTCTTGGACCATAAAGCCTAAATCTTTTAATGAGGATTTGATTCATAATTCAAAAAGGATATAAATGCTTTATTGTGAATAGATCATTCAAAAAAAAAAAAAAAAGAGAATGTTTTATTCAAAGAAGGAGGCAACAAAGAGTAACTCTGGAGGAAATAAGGAATATATCTGGTTAAATCCAGCCCAACACTCTTGCTTTGGGACATGTTTTGATTTTATGAATAAATGCACAATCAGTTCAAACAGATGTGTTTAGAAAAACAATGCAACAAAGCAGATGTGATAGCATACCTTCCAACCAACTGATGGGGATGTAGATGAACAGTGGTTGTGATGAAGCTTGTTGTGCATGGAGAAATAATAAACCTTTCTGTCCGTCTGTCCAGTTTCTGTTCATTTCCATTTTAGGTGTAGAAATGGGTCGGCTTAATTAAACAGCTCCTCACCATGTAGTTGGTTCTTGAAGTTTGAAAATCAACACACTTTTGACTTTTATATCAGCATGTTTTTTTTTTCTTGTTTTTTTTTTTTACTTTTCCAATTTGACAAAGGCTTAAAACATTGGCATCTGTGTCTTGTCATATTTATATTTCAAGGACACAGGAAATCAAATCATAGCATGCAACACACACAGGCTCACTGGAGGCATAAACCTATTATCACCAATATCGCTTTAATAAAGCAGGTCATTAATTGACGGTTTTCTTTTTCTCCGGCTAGACAAGCGCAGAGCCTCTCAGTGCCAGACTGCCAATTACTCTAACAGACTGTTACATCCAACATATGCTACCATATTGGAGCCAAAGATAAATACGGCCAAAGTAGGTTTTCTGCAGGAGGATGTAGTCTATTCATGAATGAAACACACTAATCTTCCACGTCGCTCTTAAATTGTCATCCAGTCCGCTGAACTGTTGCAGGATGAAAGGAGGAAAATGGGATAATCTAACTGTTTATTTTTCTGAAGAAATGGGCACCTGTTCCTGTTCCTGTTCACACCCCTTTGTTCATTCTAATCAAAACTCTTTGCGCTTGCTTTCTAATCCACGTTCAGGGTTTGATTGCTGACTTAAGTCGCCTCTATGTCTAAAGCCTTGTGTTTTGGTTCATAGACTATGTTTCAGTCACAAAGTCGGCATCGCTTTGAGGTCAGAAGCCTCTGTCTGCTCGTCGCCGGACGAACAGACACACCTTCAGCCCACCGAGCCAGATTTATGGATTTCCTTACCTGTATTTTAATACGACTGGAAAAAGTTGGAGGCAATAATAAAAGTCTCCAGGTTTTAAACAATCATCCCTTTCCCACATGTTGAACTAATGTCATAGGAACATATCAAATCCCTTTGTCAAAGAGACAAACAGCGTTAAAATGCAGAAAGGAGGCAAGAAGTCAAACCTGCTGACTTGGAGCAGGTTTTCCTGTAATAGCATCCTGGAGGAGATGAGCTGGCTGAAAAACGTCCTTATGTGAGCTTGAATGATGCTGCAGCGTTGGCGCCTATTCTTGGAAAAGAATTAGTTTTAAGGCAGTTCTTGGTGAAACTTACCTGGCTATTATTTAGCAGTGCAAAAAATAAATTGCTTAGAATGAGAGAAACCCAAATTTTATTTCACAATGCCAACAGTGTGAAGCCAAGTCTTCTCAGCTTTGTGCATTTCTTTAATAACATTTCTGTCTTATGAACTTCAACTTGGGGGCATGCCAGAGTAATGGATAACTTGAGAAATAAAAAAAAAGAAAGAAAGAGTAATAATGTCAATGATGTCAGACACATCCTCAAAGTGAGTCACCTTCTTGTGTGAGAAAACCCAAGAGTTTCTCACTTTCAGCAGAAGATATTAGAGTTACTCATACTTTTTCTTGATAACACTTCCTCTTACTTTTTCCAAATGGAAATTTGGGGGATTTTTACTTTTAAAAAAAAAACTAGGCCAGTGTCTTGGTGAATTTAGTTTTGATAAATAACATTTTTGCAGTCTAGAAGTTAACAAAAACGCATTGCATTTTTAAAATATACTTCATAAACATGATTTGCAATGTGTCATCTGAATGTATGGAGGAGGCAGTTAAAGATGCTATTGGCTTGCCACTAGAAGGCCTATATTTGCCATTTTGTCAAAATTTGCAATTTCTGGTCATTTCTTGGCAGACCCAGAAGGTGGCGCTATGTCAGACCCAGAATGGTTGAATGGTTGCCATGGGAGATTAAATAAAGTTAACACCCTAGGTATGTTTTTGATGTGAGAGAATAACATTATAACCCGACGTAAAGCTCAAAACGTTAATTTTACATAATATTGCCTCTTTAAATATTGCTTTACCAGATATATATTTTTGAATCCCTAATCAGCTTCCCTGCTCAGTTCCTTCAGACTAGTCAGCAGAAATGAGCAAAAATCGGGGGAAATTGTGCATCTGCTGAGCTCATTATATGAGCTGCTTCTCACTGAATCGCTGGCAATAACGTTGCTAAAGAGCTAACAGAGGAGCAATGTTTTGATGACTTCCTGAAGGCAGGGTTTCAGAAACAGCAGGAGATTTTAAAGAGACAGAGGCCCAATTTGAAGTTAGTAAATCAGGAAGTAAAATTTCTTTCAAGCCATAAAGCATTTGTTTAACAAATAAGGATAACATTGTTACTTGATTATGCTATAAAATGGCACCAAATGTCTGGAAAACACATAATACTGTCACTTAAAAACAACCCTAATTTTATTTGTCGCATGCGGTATGTAGCACATAATGAATTATTCAGATTTGATTTTTTTTTCTTTACTGTGTCTTTTCACAGTAAAAGAATGACGTCCGCGGGCAACCAGTCAAAATCTGCAACTCCCAAAAAAAATTTTATGTGGAACATTTATTCATTAATTTTTGCTATAAAATAGTTGGACACGGTACGGTCAGTCTCTGCAACATTCCCTTTGGCAAAATATAACTTGTAAATAATTTTTTTCTGGCCGTTCAGGGAATTCTTTATTTGTTTTTGGGGAAGCTTTTGCCCATTCTTTCAGCAGTAGGTGCCAGGTTCTGAGACTCTTGGCCTTTCTTTGTGCAACTAATGACAGAAACTTTAGCTTTAGGCTTCTAGGTGGAATTTCAATTATAACCCAGAAGAATCAGCAAATCACCTCTGTGATCTTTCCTCAAAATATATACTTGCTTTGAAAGCATTGTATAGGTCTGGTGTTATCATCATAGTCACGTATTAGAACATTGTGATTTTTTTTTTTCAAAGTCTAACAATCAAGTTTTATCAGGTTCTCTCATTCCAGATATCAGCATCCTACAAACTCTACATCCCTAATGTTTTAAAGTGCAGACAGTTAAAAAAAGAAAAAAACAAAAACAAACAAAGAACTGAGATGAAATGATTTGTGTAATTTAAAAAAATTTTGAGTTTATTTCTACATTTTGTGATTCATTCATTTGGGTTTTCTGTGGGGATGAACTTTCTGACCTCTGGAAAGTTCAACTAACTTCTGGAATATTTCAAAAGACATTTCAGAGGTTTGAGCTTGCCAGTTCTTGCTATGCGGTGATACAACGCTATCTGCAGTCCAGCAGTAAAATATGCTTCATGTAAGAAGACATATCTAGACGTATCTCCTCTACAAATATTAACATGTGCACTGTAGGACCAGTAGTCCTCTGTTGGCCTGGAGCGATCTGAATCCACGTCCACTCCCTTTCCTCTAATTTGATATTAAAAACTCCAAAATCAACCGAGCCTCATTTTCCCATATCGTTGCCATTTTGCCATGATGACAGATGGCTGATTTTCTCTCAAACAAACAATCGCTCAACACTCACAACTCACTTTGTGCTGAACTGGACCCCCTCTGTATACAGAGCCATGCTAATCTGGTGCTCAACCACACATGAGTGAATATAGCGGGAGTGACTTGTACTTATGTTGAATACCGGCTCTATGTGCCTCTGTTATTCCAATGGGAGGGAGCTGAGGAGAGGGACAGGCCATTCCAGTGGCATTTCCAGCAGCAGTCAACAAACGCTTGTCCTCTCGGAGCTAAGCGGGCTTTGAAAGGCTCGCAGCTCCTTGCGTGTACAAGTAAACACTTGCTTTTGGTCAAGGGCCCCTCCAAGGTCAACACACTGTTGCGTCAGAAAAGCTGTATTCATGCGTCGAGGAGATGCTAACTCTTTTGTCCTCTTCCTCAAAACTACATTTTTGTCTTCTGACTTAACCTTACCATTAGCTACGTGCCTGTAATCTCCTACTCTCTCTAATTACTCGTCTTTTCTTTCATTTTATATTCATGGTGTCTATAATTCAACCTAATTCTACATGAACTCCCTCACTCCTCCTTTTTCCTTCTCCGATCAAAACGTTGCGCTACCCTTTCACTATTGTGTCTTCAGTGTTTCTAGGATTAAAGTAAATGAATGTTCTGAGAGGGTGTGAGGTGATTATAGCCACTGGCTCAACTTGACACAAATGCTCAAACTCTTTTTCTCAGGCGAGAAACTGGATGCGTCAGCCAGAAGCAAATAAGTTTCTACAATTTTGTTTTCGACATGTGTCTCAACTGTGGAAAAAATAGATAAATAAAATTAAAATACATAATACATTAATACATAATACATAAATGCATAAAAGCAAATGGTTTTCAAGTTTAAATAACTAAGTGTTCATATGAAGCCACAGAGATCTGGGAGCAATGCTACCTCTGGTGGCTGTTTGTGCATAATGCATGCTGCAGAAAATAGTCCTGTTGGTCCCGTTCGGTCTCTGAATTTGAAAAATTGGACAGAATCGGTTTAATAAAATTGATAGGCTTTAATGATCCATGGATGTGATTTAAACAAGTGCTGTATAAATGATGGAAAATCAACAAAAAATAAAAAAAATTATAAAAATGATCAAATTTAAATTAATTCCTTTCATCACTTGTTGTACATGATGAAGTGTCTCAAACTTCTGCTAATGAGTTGTCATTTGATGATTCAGGCGTGTTGGACCAGAAAAAGAGCTGAAATATACAGAATCACAGCAGGAATGAATTTAGGCACCGCTGGCTTAGCTCAAGGCCCTTTGATGTGTTAAAAGCCCTGAGACCTAAGTTAAATAGTGAATCTGTGGCGAGACTTGAAAATTAACTCCACATACACTTTTTTATTCACTCTGGATGAGCTCAAGCAGATTAAGAGTAACTCCAGTCTGGTGGAGACACACCCACTAGAGCTTCAGTAAAAGTTAGTTCCACACAGTATTGGCTCAGAAAGTCTGAGCAAAAATGCATGACACACACTTTCTTTTTTTTTTTTTTTTTTACAGACAAATATTTTTTTTTTAATTATAATGCTTTTGCATTATAATGTTGGAAAATTTCTCAGCATTATTATTATTGCAATTTAGAGAAGCAATATATGCAAGTTTTAGAAATGCCAACTTAGTAGTGAAAAAGGAACACACAAAACAAGATTTTATTATTTTTTTACTTGAAATCATGTGTAAATATGGTTCATATTTGATAATACTGTGCTGTATGAATAGATGTAATCCAATGGATGTCCCACATAGCCCCTTAAAAGAGCCAAAAGATCAGCTTCTGGTAGTTATGTGCATCTGGACTCTTTCAATGGCTAATGATTTACTCAATATTGGGAACAGTTTTAAAATGTTGCAGTCTTTCCGATTATATTAGTGTATTTTCATGGCGCATTGTGTATTGTAAAAAGAGATGCAAGACAGAACAAGGAAAAGTTGGCAACATATCTGCAACAAGGACTGACTAAACAAATCCAATCCCATAATCTGACTTTACAAGGAGAGGGCTTGTTACTTAAAATCTAATAGTCAAGAGAGAGAAAGAAAATTAGTAGCTAGCTCCAGCCAACTATATTTTTCTTTGAGCATATACAATAATTAACTTTATATATATGTTCCCAGACCCGGTCCTTAGCCATCCCCAGCTGTGTATTTTTGGTGCCAGCGACCAGGCTGAGGCCACTGTCATTTCCCAACAAGGATTCAGTCTTATGCCGTCTCGTCTCATATGAAGCCTACTGGCTTTAAACCACCACACTTGTCTCAGTAAACCAAACCTTAATGACAGGATTGTCTAAACTTGGAGACTGTAAAAATGTCTCTGGGTACTTCCATTTGTCTCTGTCTATTTCCTATATCTATTTTTCTGAGTTTAAGTGTACTTTTGTTTTATATGTGTGGTTTATGCTTCTGACTATGAAAGAAAATGTTATTTCAGCTTTCAATTGAAAAAAAAGAATGGTACTAGTACAATCTTGCAACTCTGCTGCCTCCTGCAACTGGATTAAAAGACGAATGTGAAACTGATACAATTTTAATTCTTTCCTTACTTGTTTCTTTGCAGGAGCACACAGGATGCCAGTTCAAGTGAAGTCACAGGGAAGCTCTGTTTTTCATCTTTCTTTCTACTTTGAATGGAGTCCTTCAACAAAACTCATTAATATCATAGCAGTCACACCTATATTGGCTTGCTGAACTTCCTGCAGAAATCCAAACAGGGTATGAGGAGAAGAAGGAGGCAGATTGACTTGAGAATTTCTCATATTTGCCTCCTGTGCAGAGCCAGTACCTTGCTTTATGAAGGGCGCTCACTAAGGCATCACTGTGACTCATTTCACAGAAATCATCCATCAAAGGGCTTCATTTAACTAGATCTGAAAGGTGAGCCTTTTAACTCCTTCCTCTACCTGAAGCCCAGCCTGGCCTGTCATCTGTTTATGTTCCGATGCACAAACATGGAAAGCACCTCTGAGGCTCCTTCCTTCATGATTAGTGTTAGTCTGCAAGGTGCCATATTTCCTACAATAGAGCCCCCCCAAAAAAAACTACAGTCATTCTAGAACCAAATCCTTTGTTTTTGCACCACCCCGCATAAGAATAGCGGCATAATTGCGAGAAATATTGTAGAAGTGAGTCTTCACTTCTACAACTATCTCTGACTATTGTTCTAGATGTTCATTTTTGACTGTGTTAGACAAAACTGTCTGGTTTCTTGACTTTGATTTTTCCCAACAGTGTTCTCTCTGGTTTGGTCCAAGCTCTGTGCAGATCAGTCAAGTTTTTTTTTTTGTTTTTTTTTTTTACATCAAACTCACCCATTCAAGACTTAAGTACACCCTAATCCTGCAACAACTCTCTGCAGCAACTCCACACTTGACACAGTTAATTTAGGCAAATGCCAACAGACTCGTCACTGGCAGAAAGAGAGAGATGATTCATCACTCCACAGAGCATCTCCACAGCTCTGCAAACCAGGGATAGAGTACCTTACACCACTATATCCAGAATTTGCATTGCGCAGGGTAAAGTGAGGCTTAAATACAGATGGTTGTCCAAACCATGCTCTCTTCACACTGTGGTTGAGTTAATTTGAAGGCCACATGAACTTTGGTGCACAGCGCATGGTATGCAACTCAGTATGTGCTGACCGTGCGCTGTGATTTTACGTGGCCTCTCACTAAGTCACTGAGTTGCTGTCAATGCCAATCACAGCCAATCATGCAGCCTGACGTAAAAACATTTGCTAGACGGTGTCAAACATTGAGAAGTTTTAATTTTTTTTTTTATCAAACTTTATCAAAAATGGCGTTTTGAAGACAAAAATACCTCAGAAATGTGCAGAGACAAACATGAGAATGAACTCATTTAAAATTTAAACTTAAACACAAAGACTCTAGCATAAATGAACGTTCCAGGTTTCTATCAAGCTAATGTTCTGGTAGCAGCTTTTCAAATCTTTTACATTACATTGCATTATTACCAAGGCACATTAAAACAAACCTTCATCTTGGCTTTTTTTTCTACTCCTCCTCTTTCTTTTTTTCCTCCCTGAATAATAAGTCTTTTTCTGAGACATTGTTTTGCTTACTTAACTTCTGATTGGAGCTTAACTTCTTCACGCTGCACGGCAGCTCATGTTACTGCGAAGCGTGCGGTACCTACCGCGGCCACCAGGGGCCTCTAAGAGCAATTTATTTGTTTTCTTTGTATCGGTAAAATAATAATTTCTACATACATCACAAAATATATATATTGTAAAAATAAATCAGTTCATAGTGAAATTCTGTGTTTTTGATATTATAATGACAGAAATTGTCACTTAAAAAAAAAAAAAAAAAGCTCCACTGAGGGAGCCCCTTTGTGGCATTGGGATCCTAAGCGGCTGCTTAGTTTGCATGCATTGGGCCGGCCCTCCTCACTATTACTTTGTTTGTGGCATCAACATATTGCCAATAATTGTAGATGTATAGAATTCCTTTAATGCAGTCTGCTCTAACTACAATCTTTTGCAAGGTCTACATTCAATAATTAATAATTATGATTTTGCAGAGATGTCACAACTGTCATCAACTATAAGTCATGTCTGCTATTTTGGATTTAACCCCCCAAATTTTTTTTTCTTTTCTATTTTCTGAACATGATAGTCGTCAAATAAAGACCTAAACTTTTAAACAACAGCAATAAATTGTGTATTTTTTTAAGCCTGCTCCACCCAACAATTTTGCTAGAACAAAATTATTGGAAAGGAAAAAAAAATTGTATGTTCTGCTCATTCATCAAGTTACTGTTACAAAGAAACTCCATGACATGCAGTAAAGCAAGCACAGCTTGTAACATCTTCATAAAGCGATGTGCCCCTCCCACTAGTTAAAAGACGACAGAGAGGCTGCCACAGGATTTCAAGGAGTGGCTCTGCGTGTGTTCAAGGAATTATGTACTGTACAACACATATTGCAAACATGTAGCACATGAAAGGAACGCGCCGTGCTGCTACAAAAGACGCACAGTACTGATTATAAATGCATACACTCCAAAAAAAAAAACAAAAGACTGTTTCAAGACAGAGAAAAAACAGCAGAGGGGAACAAGAGGAATGAGCCATGCACAAAGCTCTTCAACGAATGAATGTTCTGGAAAAGATGCATGGATGATCATGGTCTGAACAGACAACGAATGTGCCACTTTTTTCCCCTCTTTTATTCTATGTCTTTATTGGATATTATTGTGGTAATGATAGTCTATGGGACTAAGGGAATAATGTAGCAAAGGTCTAGAGGTCAAGACAATTGAACTGCTGTTCAGTTGTCATTATGAAAACTGAATGACAGTGAAGAGTCAAGAAGTCTGGAAGACAGCAGCTTGACGATTGACAGATGCTTGTTTTACACACTTCACAGGTAAAATGAATGTCTAATTTGGATGTGGGAACTTTTCCTGTAACATTGTGAAAGTTTCATCTTCACTGACCTGACGTCTTTATGGAGTTCAGTAGCATCCTGACGGCTTTCAGCGTTGGCTCATTAAGACTCTGAGCCTTTTGGGTTTGAATGAACTTCATGATGGAACATAAAGCATTGGTGCGTTTTCAAACAGTTTGCAGAAAAATGTCAGGGAGATTAACTTTTCCAGGATCGGATTATCATTATCATTAATTACTTTCCATTATGTATTACTTCTCTTTGTCCTTTATTTGTTCCTCTTCTGATTGCCTCATTTGGGGTTCTCCTCTGGTCTATTAGGCTCAACTTGACTGTAGGAGAACAGATAGACAAGGCAGACGCCAAATAAAAAAGCACCTTTGAGAATTAATGGTTTGGGTTGTAGACAAGCAATATCAGAAACGTCAAGTCGATCAAACAGGATTGTTTTATACAGAGGAAGAAATCATGTTGTTTATTCCACAAGTATCTTTTCAGAATAGTTATTCTTCTCATTAGGAAACAATAGAGGCATTGATTATAATAGAAGAAGTTTTCTAAAATATAAAATTAAGATTACAGATTTTTTTTAAAAACAACACAGATTTAGTTTAGGCTTCAAGCCTGAAACAACTAAAAAGTGACATGAAATTCACTGTGACATATTGCAGAAGCAGGCTGCATCTTAAAACTCACCCTACTGAGGAGCTGAACCTACAAATGCTGCAATAAAATCTCTCCTTCACACCAAAAGCTGCTTACTGCACTGCGTCTTGTGTATGACTGGTAGAAAGTCGCTGTAAAACAAAACCCTATTCAGTTCAGATTAAGATCACTTTCTGGAGGAGCACAATGGGACCTCTGACTTGAGTTAGTGGTAATAGAGAAGTCTGCAATGTTGTCTTTACCATCAGATAGCCCACCTACCACCAACTGTTACATTCGCAAGGTAATTGAAGAATAATCTTTAGATCACTTTAATAATAGTTTGGAGGTAAGAGTTAATCTGGAGCCCTACATATTTTTATAAAAACTTTGTACAGTGCATTAAAGCAGAAATTTTCCATCTATGAAGATGGAGGTCTCTGTACTCCAGCTTTGCATTATCTTAAAGCAAAAGCTCATGTAAAATAAATAAAATCAAGCTTTATATGTGACATACCAACACAAAATATCACCGGGAAGAGGAAGAAAGGCATACACATTTAAAAATTTCAATTAGTAATAATCTAAAAAGTTGAATTTTAAATTCTTATTAAGCGCCCTCTTACAGCGATGGCTTCAGAACTGAATAGTAATTAAAGTTCACGTGTGTGTTATAGGATCAGCTGAAAGATTGAGTGGAAGAGAAGTGCAAAATTGCATTGACAATGGAAAGAGAATGGCACAACTCCAAATCATACTAAGCCATGGTTCGAGCCGATATGCTGCATGTTTTAATTCTCTTCCTGGTGCAATATTAAAAATAGTAAAGATGATGCTTCTAGTCCAAATTGTGTAATCCTAGACTGTTTTAATTTTGGCCCCAAGACACGTTTGTTGACTTTCTAACATCAGAGAGACGAATCCACGGGTGGTTTGGAGGAAAATGGGCATTTGCAGAATTACCATTTGTCTGTAGGGTTACCTGTGTGAATACAGCAAAACAACATTTAATACTCCACCTGGTTCAACACACCTGGCTGAAATGACGGCTTATTACCAGACTTCTGCAGAACATTTCATTGTCGAGGAGGTGGTTACTAACACCAGAGAGAAAACTAAAACATAGAGGATCCTCACCCTTGACGACAGACTTTGGGCTCCTTTGATCTAAGCCAACAGGGCAGTAAAGGAGAGTATTAATCACAGATGCAGCAAAGATGGCCAGCAGCTCCACCACCTATCCGGTGGGAGACAATTGTGTGTAATCTACGGATCTGGCATTTTTGGAAATGTAATAAAACCATTATCACAAGAAAGTAATAAAAAGCATCAGTTTGCCATAAGCAATTTGGGGGAGACGGCTCATATATCTAAAAAGGGTCAGTGATGAATCCAAAGTAAAACTTTTTGTTCAACACACAAAATACTGAGGAAAATGGAAAACTAAGGCAGCATATCACCCCTTGCCCCAGAGCCACTATTTTATTGTTGCTGTTTAAGTTATGAATAATAACTGAAAGTTATTATACATTTAGTGACATTCTTGACTATTTAGGTTTTTATTGTTTGTTCTTGGTCCTTACTAGGTACGGACCTAACTGTTGTCTCCTCACAAATTAATTGAAGAATGTCACCATTCTAAATATGATAAATAAATCTATTTACCATGTTTCCTCACTAATCTGCACAGTTATGTTTCCACAGTTCCTCATGCTAAATAATAGTGACAAATTCTGTCTTTGTCTGCCATAGTATTTGCTGAATTGGACAACCTGGGTCAGATTTTGCTCTACTCACAGCAGTAATTTTGGTTTTAGTTTGCAGTAAAATATAATTGTACGAATATTATGTATTTGCTTTTTGGGTTTTTATGTACAATAAAATCGTGTCTCTCTGTTCTGTGTTTTGGTGAGTAGGGTTTTGTTGCAATTATTTTTCTCTCACTTTAAAGACAAATTCACAAAGAACAAACACAAGAATAAACTAAGAAACTAAGCTTAAAGAAATTAAAATATGTGGAGAACACCTTTTAAACAATGATACATTCAGGGAACAGAACAGAATAGGGCAAGACTTTAATGGAACTAAAGAAACAAATTAAAAATGGTCAAATTTCAAACAGAAGAAACCCAAAACCTAAATAACCCTGGATGGTGAAACTCTGTTTTTAATTTCTAAAAATCATTGTTTTACAAATGACTGTATGAAAAGTGCTCTCTAAATGAAGTTTGATTACTGCAACTTGTGTTTAAAACAGAGCTAAAATGTTAGCTGCAGCTCAGTGGAAATACCGTGACTAGAATATTTCTGTTCCTATTGGGGCTTCATACAGCTTACAAAGATTATAACTTCAGTTACAAATGTTCTCCAAAAACTATTAATTATTTGACATTTCAAATTTGGTTAACCGGACTCAAATAACTTCAGAACAGAAACAACATGGGTGACACCAGACCAGAACATGGTTGGAAATGTACCAAAGCAAGCTGGAGGAAAATATGTATTTTTAAACGTGGTGGTAACTTTCCACTTGGACAGGAAAGACGTTTTTTTGAAAAAGGGCCCACAGAAAACATTTGTTGTGAAATGAACTATATAAATAAAGCGAATTAAATGTTACAAGCAGACCAGTAATTTAAGCTGACTTCTTTTTTAAAATCTGAGACTGAGCCTGACACAGTGATTTGTAACTTGTTGCCCAAAGCAAGATGAACAGGATCTCCTGAGGGAAATAAAATGGGCATATTTAGCTCTGAGCAGAAAAAAAAAAGGTTTTAAATCTTGTGGTCATTGTTGTGCTGGATTCCTAAACCTCAACCACAATAGTTTGGTTTACTTGGATACATGAAATACACAAATGCTTACAGTCTCATAACTCGTAGTCAGTTACTATAAGTTTTTCAGGCAGATGCTGTAATGAGTTGAGTAGCATTTCTTGGAAAGCCACTGTTTGCAATGACTATTATTAGAAATCAGGTCTCTCTTTAAAACACCGTCATTGTTTCCTGTCCAGCTTGACCACTAAACCTCAGCTCCTTTACTGTGGTCAACGAGCTACAAGGAGGAAACTGGAGGATGTCCCATAAGACATGCCACACAAAACCCAGTATAGTAAAAAAAGGACCATGACTGACTCATCTGGAATACTTTGTTATATAACACAACCCCAAACACTAAGATGAAGGCTTAATCAGGATCAATATATTAGAGAAAAATACCGCTGAAATTCTCAGTTTAATTTTTTTTCAACCATTTTTTTAAAATGTTGTTGCACTTTCTTTCTTGCACAGAGACAATAAAAGGAATTTTGATTCTTGTGAAAGCAGCAGCCAGGAGCAGCAAAGACAGGACGTTTATTCGTCAATCTAAGTAACTTGTTCTAATTTATGTACTATGAGTGTTCAAAATTTCACCTTTTGCTGCCCAAACCAAGATTTATTTATTTATTTATTAAATTATCACAAACATAGATTTATTTTTCTACAATGCAATAAAAAAAAAGACTTTATACATTTAGAAAAAAAATACATCTTAAAAGAAAAAAAAACAAAAAAAGCACAAACCATCCAACTGATTCACAACAAAGACTTTTCATGCCACACCCTACACACGATTCCAATGCAGCAATGTAAAAAGCCCACAACCTTGGGCCCTTTTACTTAACCATAAATACATATTAAGGGCATGGAGTGCCAGTCTGTGCTGCTGATATAATGATGTTGACAGAAGGTAAAAGTACTTTGTAGTTGAAGCAAAGTTGGGGAGACTGATTCTGCACTGCAATCCAGAAACCATCAACAAATTCAAAAAGGCCTGTAATAATATGTGATCTGATATGCTCCATTACAGACTGAGTCTCCACCCAGTGCTGCCTCTGACAGATGTGAGTGAGGAGCTCTTTGATAAATCCTCCAGTGCCTCTGTGCTTTGACAGGCTTTCCCAATTGTGGCCAGTAAACCAGCCATGTGTTCCCTTCGAACTGATATGCTTCAATCACGAAAGGGAACTTGTCTTAACGGTTTCTGTTTTTTCCTTTTTCTTACACAAAAATGCTTTGGATTACAGATTGTTTGATATATGACAAAGATTAAGTTTTCTACTTATATTAATTATAAATCAGCAAAGAAAAAGAGCTGTCAATGCAATGCTTTCAATAGTTAAACATAAGCCAGACCTATTTACCAGACCCATCAAATCAAGAAATCATTTACATAGAATAATTTCTATGTAAAGGATACTTAATGTTACATGTCTGTGTAGCATGAAATATTCTACAAGGAATCAAACACCAATCCTGATCAGAAGAGTTTCAAGAAGACAAAAGAGACAAAGTCACTGACATTTGTCTCACTAGGAAACGGTTGCAAAGTCCCTTCAGATGCTTTGGGACTGCAGCGGAAAAGAGTGAGAGCCAGCAAAAGGAGAAAACGAGAAACAGTGGTAAACCTTACTACAAGTGGCTGGCCAAAAGATACTCCAAAAACACATCAGTGACTCATCCATAGAGAACTGCAGGCTTCACTTGTCCACAATAACATCACTGCTCAGAATCCAGCAGTAAGAAAGAGATTGGACAAAATGGCATCCCTGAAAGAGGTCCAGGATAAAAAAAAAAACACAGACTGAAATTCAAAGCCACATCTCACATTTGGAAAAAAAAAAAAAGACATCTTCAAAATTCCTAAAAAACATTTGTCAAAACATTTTGTTGATATAAAATGGCAAACCATTAAATTTTGGAAGGTGTGGTTCCTTTTACACCTTTTCAAAGTTGACACACCTTTTAATTTTAATGGGACACAATGCACAGAAATTAATGAGATGCATTACATTTTCTGTGACAAAGCGAGAAGCAAGATAGTTTGCAGCAATGCATTGTTAGATAATGCAAACATTTTCAGCTTTGTTCATGCTCACTTGTTGAGCTGTTTTAAACAGAAGCACAGAGTAGTCTTTTATGATTAATGCATACAATTTTCTCCAGATGGAGTGGTTTTTGAGGAGAAAGCAAGTCAAAACCTATAGAATCCATAATTAAAACTCAAGAAGTCAAATGCAGCTGCACAGAAAGGCACCAGCTCCTGGCATGGGAAAGCTACCAAAACCTCAAAGCATGGATTATGGAGTTTGTAAAAAGGGAAAGCACCAGAAACCACAGATGTCGTCAAAACGAGGGTTTATCCTTGAGGTTACAGCTCCTGCGTAAATGGTCTTGGGCTAGAGGGCCACATGAACACTGACCCTCAACTCCCGACATAAATCTCACAATCAGGTTTGTGTGCATAAAATGAAACTGCACACTGCACGTTCTCTCGAATAGGACACATGCATAAAGTTGACAAATATTTCTTTCTTAAGCTCTTGCATTAATTCCCTCTGACCATCTCCTCAAATAGTCGCCCATGCTATGGAGTCTCAGACGTCTTTCTTCAGTGTAAACACTCTAAATAAAACAGTCTTTTCTGGTTTGATGAGTCCCTCCCATCAGAGAGTGTTCTCTCTGAGGAGAGCTATTCATTAGAGCACACCACCCACATGCAGTGTGCCATTTCCTTCAACCTCACATGAACAATCTTTGCAGGCTGTCTCATGGGTGGATGTGTGCAACTGTGTGTTCATGCCTACAATCAGGTCTGCATATGGTTTGAAGAGGTGGTTTGTTTTTTTTCCCCCATTTCCCTTTCCCTGTTTCCACTTTCTCTTGGAAAATTCGACCAAACCTCAACAATGTCTGGAGCTAGTAGTTTGTATTGCTGACTTTGACTATAGAACAACTCACTTATGGGAATGTCTTGGATACCATAATGACCAAATATTTGAGTAGTTTCATGATTTACATTTTGAAATTTTTTGCATATGAAAGAATAGGGCAGGCTTATTGGAGCCCTAGTAATTCTCTGTACAACAATGTTATGATCTTGGAGCAGAGGAATGGATCTTTGACAATCTCTCTTTTGTAAAAAGATCTCTTGGCCATCTGAGTCATGAGAGCTCTATTTTGTTTGGGCGGAATACAATTTATTACATTTCCAAAACCCAAAGGAGACTGGAATAATGCAAGAAATGGATCAAGGCCTGCAGCCGACCTCATGTCCAGCTGAATGAAGCTGTGATCCACGGCAACTACCACATGTTCGTCTGGACAAAGGTAACTGGTATCTATCGCTAAATTTTTTGTCATAATGACACTTATTGATAGTCAAAGGATCAGTAAGTGAAGGTAGTTATGCTTGAATTTATGTGTGTACAATGCACAATATACAAATGAATGCTTGCAGCAATAAGGCTCATAAAGTTTGTTGATATTCTTATTTGTGAGAAATACCATCTAATGTAGTTTGTCTTTAGAAGCTGTTTGTCAGCTCATTTTTGGTCTGAAAGAACCCTGGAAATATAACATAATATTTTACTTTTGGAAGCAATTTTTGAACTGAAAACAACAAAAGAAAGAAAAACAAAATATATAAAAATAACAAAAATATTTTAAAAAAAATAAAGGTAATATTTATGTGCTGCATAAAAAGAAAAAGAAATGGTTGGATCGTAACCTGCAGAGGTGAATTACATCTGGAGAAATTTGTCCATCATTTCACTGTGACGGCACCCAAATCCAACCGTTGACATGACTAATCATCTGCGAGAGCTACCTTTGACATGCTGAGGTGTTATACATTGAAGTGTTTTGGCTTTGAGACAGAAATCTTAGCAGACACAGTGGACCTGTGCCAAAGTGGAATGGAGTGTTGCAGCGTGAACTACACAGCAAAAAGTCCAGTGTTAATTTAACTCCCACAGAGTTAATTTTAACACTTTTTCGGTGTTTATATAGTCCACACTCATCAAGAGTTAAATTAACACTTTCAAAATAGTTAAAATTTTAACACTGTATCAGAGTTACTTATTTAACTCACAAAACAGGGTTCATTTAACACTGTGGGATATACTGGATAACACTGATCAAGGAACAAAAATGTACCACTTTATTAGTGTTGATTTAACACTTTCAAGTGTTTTTACTCCAAAAAAAGTTACTTTATGATTATGATTAATTATAATAATTATTAAGAAAAACACTTGACACAAGTACATACATTTTGAACACTTTATTTTTGCAGCTGTGTTTCCAACATTTTTCTTCAAACCATACAAAGACTTTAGCTGTGGGTTTTCTTCAAACGATTTATAAAGCATTTCAAAATGTATCTTTTTCTCTAAGTACTATCTTAGGATCATCCTCACTGAATACAGTTTGACATTCACTTTTTCTATTAAACATTGCTATGAACATTATTAAGATGCTTTCAGCGTGTGTATGTCAGAAACTGATGCCTGCAGCCACGCTGAGAACACAATTTGAATTTTGGTCCAGGACAATAACTATGTTCAAGTCTTAAATGTAAGATCAACTTCTGGCTGCTTGGATACAGTTTGTGACACATAAAACAGGTCAACATTTTTTAGCCTGATTTACTCACAAGAGAGCGCAACAGACTGGTTTAGCAGCCTTGCTCTCACATCCCTAACTCTGGGCGATTCCTTCATTTTGCCCACATCAATGTTATACACTGTTGTCTGCAGAAATGTGTAGAAATTCATCAATGCAGCATCATAAGAGACATTAAACACAAAATGTGCTTTGAAAAGCTCATCAAATGCTCCAAGAGAACCGTTTGTCTGGCATGGAATGAGGCACTTATCCATGACGATGTAGAAGCTGTCAATCTTGCTTTTCTGATGCCCAACAGCAAGGAGGTATGGCTGCAGACCCCGTTCACCCCGGAGATGCTCCTCTAAACTGCAGCATGACTAAAATTAAAAAGATATACACCAAACATTAGAAACAAAACATACAGCTTTACGATACACGTGACAAAAAATTAAATTCAAGTATGGCCAGACATCTTCAAAGCTGTCATTCAAACATCTGTATTTATGCATGTCTATAAAAGGAAATAGACAAATAATTTTGCATATTTAAAATTTCAATTACCTTATGAAAGACAACAAGTCTCTCAACTGCATCACTTGCACTGACTTTTTGACGACTCCTGTCCTACTGCTTGCGGTGGAAGGAGATGTAAGAGAAGTAACAGCGAGGCCATTTCTTGGTCATAGCCTGAGGACAAATTTATAAAAGTTTTCAGATATAATATCAGAACTTTATGAGTACTCTGAATAGTCAACTATCTTCAGATATATCTAGGTACTTACTAGATGTGTTAGCGAGGTCATCACTTTGAAGACTTTCCGCTGACTGCACCAAACTTCTCAACTCAGGTGTAGAAGTGAAACGCTTAGCCTCCTTGATGACATTTGAGTTGAAGCTTGAGTCAGACTCAGAAGCAAATGACCATTCTGAGAACTCTGAAGAAAGAGACAATAGACATCAGTTACATTCCTTGGTGAAATCTGTATAACAGTTGATTTGCTTTGGTATCTCACCATCATAGCAGAAAACTGTCAGTACCGCATTGCCTTGTCTAAGGAGGTCACTGAATATTTCTTGGTCAACTTCAGTATCTGTTGCATCTTTGTATGTAACTTTGGCATCAGGTGGCAGGCAAAATCGTTCAATGACTAAAAAAAACGAGGCAAGATTTAGAGCCTAATTCTGTAATTAGCTGGATTTTTTAAACTAATAGTTACTTGATCATGAGATTAGTATGAAACATATAAATGAAAATATAATTTTTACATACCACAAATGTGAAAAATAGACATACATTGAAAAGAATAAAGCCCATGCCCCACACAGATGATAAATAAATAACAAACCTTTCTCATGAAACTGATTGAAGTCAAACAGCCCGTCGACCTCCTCCAACTTCACATACTTTTGCAGGTCACCAAACTTTACATGGATCAGCATTTTATTTCAGCATGGGATAAACCTGGACAAAGCAAAATACGGTAAAGGTCAAGTGTTCACCTCACTGTAACTCTGCCATTGGTGTCACGTGACTTCGGCTCCTTGGCGTTCCACGGAAGCTAATAGCCGTTAGCTCTTACATTCACAAGGCCAAAATTATCATTTTAACGGGAAAAAAAATAGAAGTATATTTTTTACGAGTGTATGGTCCGACAAAAATACGTTTTTGTAAGAATTACCATTATAATAATATCAGGTGTAAGTGCTACCAGCTAACACGTGGGCTACTAGCTAACATGTTGTGTAAAACTGTTGCAAAATGGACATATTCAGCTGCCTTTCATTATGTGGTAATTAGTAGAAAAAGTCAAATCACTCACTCTGTCAATGTAATAGTGCTGGACAAAATATTTAGTAAGTTGGACACTTACCGTGTAGAACAGGAGATGACGAAAATGGAGCCGTGTTCAGATTGAAATCAAACTGAAGCAGAGGGGAGGAGCTTATTTATCTCTCAGCAGAGTTGATTCAACACCAACGCAAACAACTCTGCGAAATAACTCCAACACTGGGCATCATTTAAATCGCTAAATGTTAAAAAAACACTTACCGAGTTAAAATTAACTCTGACACGTTTAACCCAGAAATTTTAACTCTCTAGTTTTTGCTGTGTACGGCCAAGCATTTGGTTTGGGTAGTTCGTGGCACCAGCGCAGGAGCCAAACGTTCCAGTGGTGGAATTTAAAATGAAGTTTAAAAACAACATTTATGGGACACAAATTTGTTCTTCTTGATTTACATGTTTAGCTGGTTAAAAACTGACTGATGGTGAAAATGTAATTCAGGCTGTCTTTAAATAGAAAGTCAGGACAACAGCTGATAGGCTACAAATGTAATGTCTAAGCTGACTCGAATGTTATTTCAGATCAAATAAAACTCCCACTGTAACTCAGACTGTAAAAACTGTTCTGTCCGTTTTTGTGTCAGAATAAAGGGCATAATATACTCAGCTATGACTCAAACTCACCACCAGATGTCCCCATTAACACAAAAAAAACCTGTGTCCTCTGGCAGAGGTGGAGGAAAACCATCAAAGTTGAAAAACTGCACGACGCCTTGAAAAGGTTGCTATACACCTTGAAGTTTATCACATTTTACAATAAAACTTCAGAGCATTTTATATGGAGTTTATACTTTACATCAACACAGAGTAACACACAATTGTAAGATGATAGATCAACACAGAACACATATTTGGAAGAGGAATAAAATATACATTATTTTCTATATATTTCCATTCTTCACACTATGTACAAAACAAAACAAACAAAAAAAAAACAATATAACCAGCTACCTTTAAAGACAGCCCACCTGTTTGTATTGTATTCTCGATATGAATACAACTCAGAGAACGCCTCTGAACAACCAGCATGGTGGTGGCAGCATCATGCTGTGGCAACGCTTTCTTTAACTGGAAGGTATAAAGTTATGAAGATTTTTAAAATAAAATTAAGCTTAGGAAAACTATCCCAAATTCTGAACATCTTACAGAGCTGTGCCGATTTTTACATCGTCAAAATGTAAAAATAAGCTTACATTTTAACCTTATTTTAACATTTGAAAATGAGTTTACAATGTAGACTAATCAAGATACCCATTCAAACTGGCATGCATGGTATGGAAAGCATTGATCAGAGAAGTAGCCACAATATTTATGAGGATCTACTAATAGGACAACTAGTCGCCATAAATCTGGCGTCTGAGCAGAAAGCTTGAAGTCCTGACTGGAATCCAACATGCAAGCATGTGGAAGTAGTTCATCTATAAATTGGATGAGATCAAAATTGAACATTTTAGCCTGAAAGTAACGTGCTTTCTTAGAGGGAAATGTTGTACATCACCCTGAGCACCACATCTCCACCATGAACTATGGTCACAGCTTCAGTTGGAATGGATGCAGCGAATTACGGCCAGAACTAGATGAGGGAATAGCCCAATGAATCTCTAGAGCTTAATCTGGTTTGGAGTCTGCAGAAAAACTTTGCAGTCTCTGTTCAACTGTTCCCCTGACTGAGCTTAAATTAAATTACATCAATCAATGGGCAACATTTTTAGTCTCTAGAGTCTAGACATGCAAGTGGTAAAGACACACTAGCAAATATTTATAGATGTAAATGCTGCACAATTTTGTCCAACAAACTTTTCAGATTTTTATTAAAAAAATAAAAACCATACTACATTTTCTTTCCACTTTACAATTGTGCATAGTGTCATCCTGCTATGTCAAATAGCATGTTTATAAAATAAAGCTTGTTGCTGGGATTTAGCAGTCCAATACATATTGCTAAATACTTTCCAGATTTCAGGTTTCAAGCAAGTGAACCTAACAATTAATAAAAGGTGAAAACTAGAAAAAGTATGAAATTCACTGGGCCACGCTGGGTTCTCATAGATCACAAAGTAATCAAGAAAAAAGATTTAAAATAATCGGTTTCCATCTAATCCATCCATTGAATACTCAGAAGCTAATCTTTTCAGATGTCAAGTCTACGCTTCAGCTGATTTAGATTTTTGTTGTAACACTTTAGAGTGGACAAAAGGAAACTAACAGAAATACTCTGACATTGTGTTATGCCATTTTAATTAATACAGTCAAGTCTGCTCTTTTGAGTTTTGTAATAACATTTTATCCAAATATGTGCGGACTTTGCAGGCCACAAGACCAGAGTATGTCTTAAGCAGGGAACATTTTCCACCTCTCTCTTCAAGATCTTGCCACACTCTTTCTAGGTCTTGGCTCCCCATTCCTGCAGAGCTGAACAGATGTCGATAGCAGCAGGCATTGTAGTGGATGTGTCTCTCTCCTGAGAACCTGGCACTGTGAGTTGGTGTCACACCGGCTTTCTGAGCACAGAAACCTACAAAAATATCAACCGGGATGGGGGTAAGGACTGTCGACGATGCAACGTAGACTTTACGGACCACATCCTGCGATAAAATGTAAGCAGTTCCTTCACAGTATTCTGGTAGATACTTGTGAGGGTAGAGAACGCGGGACAGGTAGCGTGGACTGTTGGGGTTCCTGTCAGGGGACTCTTTCTGGATCACTCTGCCTAGATACAGGTCTTCTGAATTCCTGTGAAGCCCCCGCAGGTAGCTTCCAATGGCAGGAAGGTTTATGAACACAGAGTCCTCAGTCAAAAGAACCAAACGTGCCCTAGGACAGAACGTGATTACCCAACGCAGAGCCAGCAGTGTGTTCTCCTTTGCTCCGTAGAGGGATGACACATCTACAACGCGGCTTTGGATCAAATCACCATGAAGTTCAGACTCCTTGATGAGATCCTGTTGGGTGGTAGAAGATTCAGTTGATGCTGTGAAGAAGAGTACCTTAATGGGAGATTCTTGAATTTGCGATTGGTTTGCCCACGTTCTCCTCACTGCGTTTCTTTGACTGATATTTGCCGGAGAGCTGAAGACCAGAGCCAGGAGGAAGAGGTCAGATTTTCTGCAGGCATCGGGATTAGAAATTATGTAATCGCTGGATACATTCTGCCTGATGGTGCTCAAGTCCAGTTTTCTTGCTCTCTCCCTCACATCTGCAACCATACCATCAGTGTAAACCACAGGGGACGGCTGCAGGAGGTACTCCTCAACAAAATCTGCCCCGAACAGCAATGCATGGAACAGCAAGATGTTGAACAGGAGGAAGCACCACTGATGGGTACGCAGTTTACACAAACAGCACTGCAGTGTCAAAAACAAGCATGAATTATTCTAAATGCAGTATATGAAACTTTAACAATTTTTAAATGTATGAGTTCAAAAGACATAGTTTTTACCTGCATGACAGCTGCTGCAAAAGCCTCGTTGCTCATCTGTTTATTAGCTACAAGTGATGATTGGACCCGCCACGGCAGAAGGCTCTACAACAATAACAGCTGATCACACGGGGTTTCCACTTTCATGAAACCCAAGGCGCATGTAACTGTGCACCCTGTTCCCAACTGAGATCTTGATTTCGAGGAGTCCATCTTACATTATGCATACTAATTCAGTGACATGTAGAAAGAGTAGATGATTAAAGGCAAAAGATTGTTGAAGATTCACTATTCACCATGAACTACTGAAGCAAATGAAGGACATTTTTAAAATTTACTATCATTCTTTAAAATTTTAGTAACCATGCCTAGATATGCTTGCGTCTCTGCCAAGTTGGGTTTTAATTCATGTGACCATGGGAGTTTAAAATATATCAAGAGCATTGAAGATGAAAAGTGCAAGGCACAACTGAAAACCCAGCAGGACTGATACATTGTGCAAAGGCATCAGTAATCAAAGATGCAGCCAAATGTACTATTGTACCTGGAGGAGCTGCTACATACATGCGCATAAGAAAAACTTGTAAAAGAAGATACACTGATCAAATGAGACCAAAATTTAACATTTTGGCCTACAAAACAGGCTACAGGATGGTTTTAAGAAACATGTAACTCTGCACTCTGTGGCCACGTCCTCATTTAGAAGAGCATATCTAATTTAGTGATATGTTTAAACAGTAGATCCAAAAGGTGAACCTTTCTTAAAATTGTATTGACCAATTTGACAAATTAGGTAAAATGTAGGTAACATTATTTTAATAAAATTCCCTTTCTGGACTCGTATTAACTTTGCAAGTAATATGTTGCAGATGTTAAAATAAAAATATAGGCCCTGGAAAAGAATTCGATTATTAGAAAAGCTGTGACTTATAAAACTTTAGTAATGAAACTTTGGAGGGATGTGAAAAGATTAAAAGTTTTACAAGTACAATGGAATGTTTTTTCTGGCCGACTGCAAAACACAGTTGATGGGTATTTAAAGCCATTTATTGAAAATCCATGTGAAAGTTGTAACTGGTGCAAATTTTGCACTCGATCTATTGCTGATACAGCATTAAGAGTATCATTAAGCATTAAGAGTGTAGATTAAGAGTCAAATGTGTTGATGTGGTGGTTAACAATGTTGATTTATGGAACATATCCTAACTAAATCTTAGAGTAGAGTGTTTACTTGCAAACGCTTGTCCAAATACATGACTTCCTCCCAATGCGGCAAAACATGGATTGCAGTGATCACAGATTTTAAATCACAAAATCTGTGACCATGATAGTTTCTCACTCTGTAATGGCAAACGCTGCATATGCTCTCAATAGGATAAATGGATAGCACAGAAAATATAAGTTAATATGTACTTCTTTTTATCTTTATGGTTGAAAGTAAAGTTTTGAAATAAGTGATTTCAAAAGTGATTAATGCAGGAGTGAGTGAAAATTTTTTTTCTTTATTTGAGTTAGATTTGTTTAAACAAAGCCAAAGACAATCTTAAAAGCATAAAATTGTGGCTGGCGTTATATGGTGCAATAATGTCCCTGTCGAGCAAGGGAAATAAAGTCTTTCATTCCCACTTTGTCCACCAGGTGGTGGTAATGCGCTCCTGGTTGTACGAGGCTAATGTGACATGAAGAAGAAGCGGAAGTCGTGGGTTCCAAACAGAAATAGTCATGGCAGCCACCATTCAAAGTTTGCTGGAAGAAATATCCGAAGTTGAAGACCCAATTGAAGAGTTGCAGAGCTTAAAAACTGCTATGTTGTCTCTACCAGTCAGCGCCCTGAGAGACGTCTTGAGCGGACAGCGTTTCGATGTGATTTTCTCTCTGCTGAACACTAATGAAAGGTTGGTTTGTGTGTCTCAGTCTTGTTTACACTGTTGAACTCAACGATTGCCCATTTGTTGCTGAGTCAGAGGGCGTGTGGCTCAGCTCTGTAGCTGCTTGAACAACTAATGGGTTAGTATTACCATAAGGATAACAACAAGAGAGGCTAGCTAACCTCTCCTGTATCCTAGCATGCAGCTAAGGCTTGTTAGCATGCTAAGTGGCCACAATGCTGCACTACTTCAGTTCATGTTATTCCATGTTCTCTGAAACTAAAATGTTGTTGTTGTTTTTTAACAGTAGCCGCCCTGTTTTACTCATTGAAATATTTTAAGTAATATGCATAAGAATTTTTATTTTATTTTTTTTTTTACATTCCAACATTTTCCAGCTGAATTTAAATTTAAATTTAAATTGAGCAACAGCAAGAACACAAATAATATTTCTATTAAAATGAAACTATGATAGTTTGGTCTAACTTTCCAGTTAGAGATAAATTAGAATAATATCATGGTGAAGATGCTGAAGATCACATATAATAGTGAGGTGGGGTCGGATATTTAATTAGCCTTTTAAACGTAATTCAGTGATGCCCATTATAGGTGTTAACCTTGCAACTTCAGACCTCCTGCAAGTCTGCCTCTCAGCATTAGATCTAATTTAGTACATACTAAATGTTTGCTGGAAAAATATACGGAATTGAAGGAGCAGTAAATTGCGTCGTAATTGAAGCATCCATTAAGAAATATAATGAATAAAAAGCCATTGGATACACCAATACCTTACGATGACTTTGAAAAGATAAAGTGGATTTAATAACAAACTGTTAGTTGCTGATGTAAACCATTTGTTGCAGAGGTTTTGAATTAATAATGTGTTCTGTGTTCACAGGGAGCAGGTTGATCTGTGTGTGGACATTCTCGAACGCATCCTAATAGCCCTCAGTCCTTTGCATTTGGTGCAGAACTACAGAGAAAAGCTGCAAGAGGGTTTGAGCCATCCTAACGACACAGTGAAGATACTGGCCTTGACACAGGTAGGGAGTTCAGACACATACAGTAGATAGCAGCCAGTAAAACAAATATTACATTAGCCTTTGTTTTCCTTTCAGATTGGCAGGGTGGTGGAGCACCCAGAGGCTGTCACACACATCCTCAACAATCATGACATTTTACGGGCGATGATCCTTTGCATCGGTGAGGAGAAAATTGCTGTGGCAAAACAGGTGAAAAATTTGGACACTGAAAGGATTTTGTTCCAGTTCGTCCAACCTACATGGTGTGTAATAACTGTTGTGTTTTCTCTTTTTCTTCTTCTTCCAGGCAATTCAGTCCCTTTCTAAAATAAGTCACTCTAAGCCTGGATTAGACAAGTTATTTCAGAGTGATCTCCTGGAAGTCATGAAGGAAGTGATGGGCAAAAACGACATAATCAGATACAGAATACATGAGGTGATATAAATTTCCTCATTTTTTTCTGAAAATACTAGATGAATGTATGAATGTTTCATTTTTCATTGACACCTACTTTTACTTGTTTGCATGAAAATAATTTGCTTACCAAGTAAAATAACATGATTGCTGCAAAATAAGTGTCCTCCACTTTGTTTAATTTTTTGTTTTGTTTTTGTTTTTCAAAAACCCGTCATAAGACCAGTTTCCTCTCGTTCTTCTTTCTGCTTGCAGCTGGTGGTTGAAATTTCATCTTTTTCTCCAATTTCTCTCGGTTACTGTGCCAACAGCGGCCTCATTTCCCAGCTGCTCAGCGAGCTGACTGGAGACGATGTCCTAATCAGGTAGCGACAGTTTTGTATCAGTGAAAACAAAGACATGTCATGTTTGTTTATCTTCTTTCTGACAGGGTTCCCATGCTTTTCGTAGAGACTATTTTTATTCATGTCTTTCCCATCAGGGCCACATCGATTGAGATGGTGACCACTCTGGCTCACAGTCAGCATGGTCGCCAGTATTTGGCCCAGCAGGGTATAATGGATAAGATTTCCAACATGATCAGAGGAGCTGATATGGACCCGTTTTCCTCCCTCTACCTGCCAGGTGGATACGTTTTCAAAACTACTTTCACAATTCAGTACCAGCAATTCAATGATGGTTTTGCCTTTTTTTTGTCCTTGTAGTTCTTATCTGAAAAAAAAAGTTGATTTAATGAGAGCACTCTCAAACTTGTTTTTACTTTTCAGGAAATGTTAATCAGAACTGTGACCCTTACTATATGTATGCTGCTGGTTTAGGTTTGGTGAAATTCTTTGGGAACCTGGCCATTATGGACAGCCCCCAGCAGGTTTGTGAATCCTACCCGATCTTCCTGAACAAGGTGTTTGACATGGCCATGGATTGGGACCCCGTCAAGATTGGAGTGGCCCTGGACACTTTGGGATTACTTGGCTCTACAGTCGAGGGGAAACAGGTTCTCCAGAAGACAGGTAGGTGTGATTTCTGTAGGTCTGGATTTTTGTGTCTTTCTCCATAGTTTCAAAGAACAAACGTGTTCCAAAATCACTGATGGGAGTGGGCCAAGGGAATTCAGTAAATTCTTGTTTGAATGATAGCTCTTATTAGCAGAACAAAACTAAATGTAAATACACCAACTTACAGAGAATAAAAAGCCTTTACAATAAATGTTTGGTGTTAAAAGAAATGTAAAACCTGAAATACAAGGACTAGTTTCTGTAATGTTTACATACATTTTTATAATTTTCTGTTATTTACACTTAGTGATTTTTTTGGGAGGTTTTCTGGTCATCTGAGATCACATCTAAGTCAAGTATTCAGTCATAACCATCTTTTGTTGTCTACAAAGTTCTTAATTATTACTTCAGTTTTGTTTGTAATTAGGAGAAAACTTCAAGTCTGTGTTTTTGAGAATCAGCCAACTTGCCAGTTCTGGAGCTACTGAGCTCAGAGTTCGAAGCCTCGATGCCATATCACAGCTGCTCACCCTTCAGGTATTTGAAGGAACAATCTGGTGAAACTTTACTGTGATACTCTTGAATACACAAAATTAATCAACTTTGACATTTTTATGAGTCTCTACCTATTTTTTATTTTTTAACAGCCAGAGCATCAAACAGAAGACCTTTTGTCCCTGACGGAGTCCTGGTTCCACCTTCTGTCTAACCAGCCAATGGATATGATTCGCAACATCAGCACTCAGCCTTTTCCAGAGCTGCACTGCGGGGCTTTGAGGATCTTCTCTGTAAGTACAGACCCATTCATCACCTTTAAAACTGAAAAACTATACCATTGTTACACAAGAGCAGATGGTGACAAGTGATAATTAATACCATCTTTGTGTGTGTATTTCTTAGGCCATTGCAAGCCAGCCGTGGGGTCAGAAGATGATGGTTAACACTCCTGGTTTCATGGAGTTCATTTTGGATCGTTCAACTGGCCAGTCAAAGGAGGCGAAAGATGCCAAATTTGAATTGGTGGGATCTCTTCTGGGCTCATCAACAGCATCAGAAATACTGGGCAGTCAAAACTACATCCGCCTGAAGACGTATCTGAGCGAAGGACCCTACTATGTATCAGCTGTGGCCTCCGTCAGCACAGAAGGAGCAGACTAATTCCTCGGCATACATACATACTAGGCTTTATTGTTTAAGTATTTGTGAATTCATTGTTAACAAAACACCTATTTGATACCTATATGGTTTAAAAATAACAGATTTTTTGGCTTAAATTGGCAGACATACCATGAATCCCGAGAAAATAACATATTATAAATAAAAGACTATCAGCCATTGAAGCCGTTTGGATACTTTTAGAGAAATGATTGGAGTAAAAGTACTTCAATGACTTTATAAATTTGAAATGGTAATAGCAGGGAAGCAAAAAGCAGGTTTTCAAATTTTTAAAAACTTAGTTAAGCATTAAACCCTATAATGTCAGATATTACAAGTTTTTCATCCAGACATGGTCCAGTTTTTTTCTACACTGTAAACTTTGAACTTATGACAACAACACTGCTCTCCAAAGTTATGTTTCTTTTTGTGTCATTGATTATTTTTCTGTATTTTTTTTTAAATAAATGTTTACAAATATATATTTCTTTATCTTTCCTGTACAGAAAAACAAACCAAGAACAAATAAAGTTGGTTTGGGAGATTCAAAATAACACTCTTTGAAATTCAATTTTAAGATGAGACATAATTTTATTAATTTAATCCTCCAAAGGGGGAAAATTACAGAATTGAATTGATTTAAAGCTAAATTATTTATATTTGTACTTCTAAATTAAAATGGGAATCCTTACAAGCATATAGTCCAACAGCAGCCTCTTCTATTTTAAACCTTTGTCTGTTCAAAATTAAATTATCTCATGTTTCAGAAATGCTGCGGCTTCTAGCAATCCCACTATCAAGATGTATTTTCCTGCTGAGATTTCAGTGACTTAATATTAAATATAAAATATCACTTTAATATTTTAGATGAGATGGAGATAATAAAATGGAGAAAATACATAGTTGTGTCAAGTTGCTCAAATCGGCTGTCTTCGTTTGTGTGTAAATGACACATTATTTGCTGAAAGTGCAATGATATGCAAATGTCTTGAGGCGCTTTATATATTCTCCTCAAATGTTAGGCTAAGAGACTTTAAGAGTCAAGTACATAAAATATTCTTTATGTACCATCAACACAAATCAATTGATTAAATATTCAGTATGCAGTGAAATGATCCTCAGGTCACGGAAAAAAGACGAAGGGCAAAATCTTCATCCTTTTATGCAAAATATGTAATGAAAACTAATTAATTACAGGGGAACAATTTAAATGGTTAGATAAAAGGACTTTATTGAAGTTCAGCACTAAGTCCTACTTTAATTAACTGCAGCTTGTGGAGGCCTCCAAGAAGCTGCAGTCTGGCCATTAATCATGGCTGCAATTTGCTATAGTGGAGCCAAAGGGTTTGATACTAAATATTGATACTAAATGCTATTTATGGTAAATACTGATGGTTACATCTTATCAGTTGGCTTAGAGTAATTTTATGGGGTTGAATCCTTTTTGGTGCAATTATTAATATAAAATATATGGGTTTAGAATTTATTCTTGTAAAAATGATTCCTTAAGCAGTTCAAACAAAATCTTAAATTATGCATCATTTTAAAAGTAATGTCTAAAAGTTGTTTAACATTCCTTTTTGTTTTGCATCAGATAACACATCTGTTTGTAGTGAATCTAAACAAAGCATATTAATAAAGTAGAAAGGCTATAGTGTGACAGTTTGCTTACAGTTCTGAACCCCATTGAAAACATCATAGTTTTTCCACCAAATATTGATTTCTGAAGTTTTCCTAAGTTAAAAGAATAGTATTGTTGTTTCTAAATTAATACAGACTTGTTCCTTTGCATGATTTGAGGTCTGAAAGCATTTGTTTTGGTTATTTTGACCATTTTTTGTTTTCTACAAAAACAAAATTTTTTCTTGGAATTTCCAAGACATGTCAGTATTTCATAGAATAAAAGAACAATGTTCATTTCACTGAAAAAAAATATATATTAAAAGTAAAATCAGAGAAACTGATCATTTGAAGTGCTCTCTTAATTTTTTACCAGAGCTGTATATCTAAATATCTAAACCTTCCAGGTACTTTAATGTAGTCTTTTCTGTGACATAGATAATATTTTTGTAGCGTTTCACATTCTAGATCATTTTAAAATGCAATTAGTGTATTCTGTTGAGTCATTCTAAGCGCAAAATGGCTCCAACATCCTCTGGTCACATTAAAACGTGTCTGCAGGTGGAGTATCACATCCTTCCATCGCCGCAGCATTAAAACAACAACAAAAACACTTTTCTCCTGTGGGCTCTGACTCAACCTCAAGCATCCATAATAAGCTTGAAACTCATGAGCACTCTCACATCACCGTGTCCCCTGTGACTCATCAGTTCACCCACGTCTTCTCCTCCGTGCGCCGTTGGATCATCGGAAAAAAAATATCCCGTCAGTCTTTTTACTTGATATTTGATTTCTGACGTTCGCTTCATAAAAGGCAGAACAGGGACGAAAATAAAAAGGAACAAACTGCAGGATGCTTTTTCTTTGTGCTTTCTCGCCAAGGTCACAGTGTCCCCTGTAATTAAATCTGTTCTCATCGTGTAAAAGCAAAAACTTTGGATTTTTTCTTGCTTTAGAGTGTCTTGTTAAACTTCTGTGATGCTGCAGATGTTTCTACGAGTTGATTTTTTTTTTTTTTCACCAAATATTGATTTCTGAATCTTACACTGGCTTCATATTTTCTAAAGGTTGGAGGATCTGAGATTGACAAGATGCAGAAAGTAGGAGGAAATGTGAAATTGCTTCAATGGTGAATCAGCCCTCCATCATCAATTAGGTTGTGTCAATCACATGGGTTCAACAACAGGTTTGTGTTGCTGTCATGTCTGCATTTTTCAGCTCTTATTAGGCACTTGAACCACCATTTCATAGACTTGATTGTCGTCTCATGCCTGAACCCATTTCCACGCATTTCGTAAGTGCTTGGTTTAATGCGATTTCAGAACAACTTTGCAGTAATACAACTGAGCAAAGTACCCATCATTACAATTTATTTCAGTGGCGTCTGTTTCGGAGCACTTGCAGAACAGATCACGTTTTGGGGAATAGATAAATGCCTTGCAAAAAGCTTTTAACTCTTTCAAATTTTGGCACGTATTCTATATATTTTATTCTAAATCAATGTGATAAGCCAGCAAAAAGCGGTGTATAATTGTGAAGAGAAAAAAGTTATTAGTAAAAAACGTAAAAAGGGAATTGTGCTGTTGTATTTGGTCGATTCAACTGTTATTTCTCTACCGGCTTTTTTTTATTATTGCATCGATTTATGCAAATTTTCTATTGTTCTTCTTTACAAAATAGCTGAACTTCAGTCTGATTGGAAGAAAATTGTCTACGTAACATAAATTTTCACATTTTGCCACATAATCTCATTACGACTGTTTCTGAATTTTGCTTGTGCCCTTCTGGCTAATGAATATACTTCTTCCTAAATCTGGGCGAATCATTTGAGTAGTGGATCTCTGCAGCTCCTCCAAAGTTACCATGCGTAATTTGCTCTAATTTCTCTGTAAGTTTAGGTGGCGATTCAATGACAATGGTAGAAAACCAAGACTTAAATCAAAACACATTTTGCTAAGTAGACACCTGAAGGTATGTGATGCAAATCCAAGATTAAAAATCAATAATAATATAAACAGTTTTTATGAGTGAGAAAATGTGCAATTATTCATTCATGATTATTGTATTTTACCTGAATGTTTTATGTGGTAGTACACATAAAGTCCACCAGATGGTGCTGCTCTCCCTTTCGCCTGTGCTGAAGCAGGAGGACCCTGTCAAGTCCACCGCTGCAGACCTGTCTCTCCTGCGCGTCTCGCCCCCCCTCTGACGCTGCCAGGCTCGGTTTCTGCCTCCCGTTCAATAGTCCCACCTCCATCCTTCAGTTTGTCAGTTCTATAACCTCGTTACTCAGTCCTCACTTTGGCCTGCAGCCTCTTGGGTGCGTAGGTGGAGCAAACAAAACACTCTCCCTCCAAAATGCACCTGCATAGGTGAGAGGCGCGAGCGCAAGGAAGGGATAACTTTTGTTCCGCAAAGAGCGTCTTTTATTTATTTCACTAGTTTTAGTTCGTGGGTACGCTCCTACCTGGCAGATCGCCCCTCCGATGCAATTAACCCAGGAAGACGAGTTTGTGCAGGACCCCACGCCGACCACCGCAGCCCCCCAGCCGGACAGAAGCGCCGGTTCTCCGGCCAAGATGTGCAGCGAGTGCTACGTGAATCAGTCATTCGTGAACGACGATGGGACCGTGAGCGCCCACAAGCAACGGTGAGGGAGACGCAGACAGAAGTTCATGGCTTCCTGTGACTTTTTTCTTTCTTTCTTTCTTTTTTTTTGTTTTTAATTAATAATTAAAAGTTAAACTCAGATTAAAAAGCTGTGTGGGTTTTAGAAGTTTTTTTTTTTTTTTTTTAAATGTCAAATATGAAAAGTGACTATGTGATATGCGCGCTGTTTGTTTGTCCATCCATCCACACACATGACGCACTCACCTGTCCCCGCTGTCATTTGCTCAGCTGCCTCAGCCTACAGCTGCTACACTTCACTGTACTGCTCCAATAATTGCACGTTTAAAACTGAACAACGTCACCCTGATTTTAACATTTGTTATATTTCAGCAATAAATCGAGAGAAAAAACATCAGAAACATTTGTTTAACATCGTGCTATTGTTTTTATATGCTTGGAGAACTTTTATTGCTTTTTTCTTTTCTTTTTTTTTTTTTTTTTAATTCTCTATTTTCTGTATTCTAAACTATTTAGCCAAACACTGGTTATTTTCTGAGATGAATAAAGTATTCTGATTCAGATTCTTACATACATGCAAACACAAATCCAGTCCCCACTTTGATGCTTAAATCATCTGTGAAACACAAGAGACACGAGTGTTTCCTGATGATTTGTTTAACAAAGTGCATTTTACAAAACCACAGCGAAAACACACACCACTCATCAATTATGAAACACCTCTGACAAGCTAAATGCAGAGTTACAGCCAACAGCCCTCGATGGAGACACGATGTGAGTTTCAAGGTGTTTTTCTCTCGCTGTGTTTCTCTCTATCCAGTCTGTTTTGTGAATGATGCAGTCTTGCGTTTCTAGGAGACTGAATGCAGCACCAATCTTCACAGCGACCATCAGCACTTCTCTCATTATGCCAATTTAAATATATATATAAAAAAAGATACCATGTTTTTTAAATTCATTTATTATTATTATTATTTTTCTTTGCCACCGATGGCTATTTAACAAGTATGAAACGTAACCCAATCATCTGTAAGATACTCCCATTCATGCTGGCAAAGGCAAATACATCAATAAATCCATTTGAATCTGCTCCTTGAATTAATAGACATCCTTTTTTATTTCAAAATCTCTTCGAGCAGGACAATGCCTCTAACCTCTAACCACACAGGGCTACAATAGGAGGGTTTAGATCAAAATGCTTCTATGTATATATATTTGGTAACACTTTATTTGAAGGTTTGTGAATAAGACTGTCATGACACTGTCATAAACATGTCATAACACCTGTCATGAACATGAGTAAGTCTTCATGATTATTTATGACTGCTGTCGTAAAGGGTCATTCGGTAAATCATTACACGTTTAATACAAAATTGACATTATTCAAAATGTTTTTGTCATTAACCAAGAAATCATGATCTGACATAAATTTGTCAGAAAAGTATTACTGATTCAACTTTAGCTTTAATAACATAAAGCCAGATAATTTTTAAAGTCATCACAGTCTTATTCACAACCCGTCAAATAAAGTGTTAGCTTGTGGTTTAATGGCCCAGTCAAAGTTCAGTCCTATAGGCTGTTAGGAATCAATCACCTAATTGCTGTACACTAACTGTGTCTAACAGCTTATTGATAGAGATGTCGTACTTGTCTGAAATATTGTTTTAACGTCTGTTAAAATGAAGCAGAAACCCTTCTTTGGGACTCCCAGAACACATTCATATTCTGCTTCTTATGTTAAACGATCTGTGTTAAGTTGCAGTCTTTTACTGCATCTGCCCCATTTGTGTCAAGTAGTTTATATGCATAATAGCTTGAAGAGACATTTGTTAGTTGCTTGTGTTCTGATCTTTTGTAAACCATACTTGTGTGCATTTCTGTAAAACTTGACCATTTCGCACTTTTCCACTCCCTTTCTGCGCTTCTTTCGTCATCCCCTCTCCATCCATTCCAGCTCCCTCCATTTGTACAAAGCCCTTTTTTCCGCCCTGCCCTTTTTATTTTCCCTCTGCCTCTTTACTTGTCTCTTCTAGCTCTTCCCCTGCTCCACTCCCGACTAACACCGACCGCAGCAGTGGAGTTATCCTAGACATCTCCTCGCTGAAGATGGAGCAGCTGGAGAGCGAAGTGCCTCCACTGCCGCCCCGCTTCCGCTTTAGGGACCTGCTGGGGGACCAGAACTTCCAGAACGACGACAGGTAGGCAGAGAAAGAGACCCCAGAGCAGGGATACCCCTGCTGCAGTCTGACCCAATATTAACACAACAGTCACAGCTGCCAATGTCAGCTGGAAGGGGTTCTGTAAGCAAATAGTTTTTGAAGCAAATGGATAGAAAATCTCACAATCTTTTTGTTACATGAATTAAACTTAAACTCCCGATTAAATAGTTTACCAGAGTTTACAGTGCAGCAGCAGCAGCAGCAGCAGTTCCTTCAGGTATTTTAAAGGAGGGTTTGAAACCAATACTTTTGAATTCACTTACAGCATCAGTTTTTGTTGTTGTTGATCTTATTTATTTTACTACTGAGCTGGAATCCATTTTCATCCTCAACAATTACTTCATCATCACCAAACCTGCTTTCAGTTGATAGAAAGCAAAAAGTTTTTTCCAAATATTGGCCTTCAAAGCCAGTGGATCCTGCTGGTGCTTGTGTTTTCCATGGTGCTGAAATTTCATTGTAAACTGTGAGATTTACATACAGTTTACTACAGTAATTGTGTTTATTTTAGTTGGAGCATTTTTTAGTCGTTTAGCAATCAAAAGTATATTTTGAAATGTACTGCATTCACATGTTAGTGCCTTAAATTTTGGGTGGTGCCTCTGATGTTGTCCAGGGTGGTGACATTAACTTCTTTACTGCAGTTGTTCTCTTTCAGTCGGTCTATTTCTTGCAGTCTTAAACAGCTGTGTTTTTCATTCAATCCATATTAGAGTTCATTTAGATCTAGAACTGAGGTTTGGATGATGCTTCATGTGCTCACCATGCTGCTGAAATTGAAGAATGTACCTAAACTCCTGTATTTGACTAAAGTTTTTTTTTTCCTTCTTATATTTAAAGCTAGAAGCGATGGCATTTCATATTGCAAATACGTTATATTTAGTTGTCTTTTATTTTTCCCCATATGTCTGCCTTGTTGTTTCTGATCAGGCAATCTATAAATCTTTCAAAAATGACAGAATCAAAACTGTGTATTTTAATTTAGTTATTTTATGGCAAAAATAATTGGCATTGTAATAATCAGAGACAGATCACCTTTTCCAGCTAAAATGGAGGAAAAACTCATGTCATTAATCCATAGAGACAAGTTATAGCGTCACTTTGTTACTTCAACTTCTAAAAAAAAACAATAATTACGACCTTATTGACTGACAAGAGAGTTGTTGTAATAGTAAGGGTTTCAAAGTTTCATTTACGAATGTTTTTTTTATTTAAGTGACTAAATTAGGAACATTGCTGAAGAAAATAGTGTTGGAGAACCAATGATAGCATCAGGTTTGAAATGTAAAACAAGTTAAGTTTAAAATAAAAAATACACAAGAAAGGATTTTTTTTTTTTTAAAATAGCAGAAACAGGAGCCAATGTTGTGAAGAAACATTGTTCAAATACAGAAAAACTTTTAGTAAACCATTGCTAATACCAAAACACAACATAAGGGGGTTGAGGAAAAGCATTCAGGGTCAAACAAACCCACTGTTTATTGTCATTGATAATGACATCGTGCTGGATGTCAGGAGAAGGAGCAGAGCGGCTCAATGTTCATATGCTCTGCAATCACTCAATATTTGGAAAAACCTTTTTGCAATTCTGTCAACTGAAAGCAGGTTTGGTGATGATGAAGAAATTGTCGGGGATGAAAATGGATTCCAGCTCAACAAAAAGTCTTTATTATTTCCAGATATTAATGACAGAGACAATGACAAAGCTCCATCATCAGTCACCTGATTTTGAATCTGCTTAACGTGAGTCACTGGCTAGATGAATGGATGATTGGTTGAATCAGTGCAGCTGATGAGCTCTCAGTCTCAGTGATGAGTGTATTTTACTTTCCTTTTATTGTTGATGGTTCATTGGTAGCTGTCTCCCATGACACCGTCCTGCTGGCTGATCTGCCCGAAATGCTAAATGTTTTAGATAGGCTTCAACAAATAACCCAAGCCATAAAAACAGAAAAACAAAAGAATAAAATCAGTTTTGGCTTTATTACATATTTTGCATCTGAAAAGTGTGAAAAGCGCAGCAGTGAAAACGATATACCTGTTTGAGGTGTCTTTAGAAAGCTTGAATATTCAGCTGCTAAGAAATTGTTTTCTACTATTGTTATATGTTTTTTCTTGATTTAAAAAAAATCAACAAAAAATACTGACTGAGCAACATCTATGATCAGGGATTCCTTTCTTTTCATCAGGTTTTATACTTCTGCTCCTGCTCTATTGTTCCCCTGTTTCTCTGACAGTCAAAATATTGTTGAGAATAGCTTTTCCAGTGAAACCAAAGTCCAGTATCTTAAAAATTGAAATCTTTTTTCCTTTTGTGACACATATTTTTAGGAGTATAGCAACAACTAAGTGTGATTTTGCATGCGGTGATAGAGAAAAAAAAGCCTTCAGAGTAGATTGCTCTCAATGTTAAGTGAAAATCGCCTCTCAGCTGAGCTTTTATTCCAAGATGACCTTTAACCTGGCTGTCCTTGCAGGAATAATTGTTTTCTTTTTGATGAAGAAGACCACTTTGTGAGGTCTCATTATCGTTTTTCAGCTCTGGCCCTTTCGAGGAACCTGTCTCCCGTTCCCAGTCGATAATGTAGGAGCTGAATGATGCTTCAGGTTATATTGGCAATGGTCATCAGTAAACAAATGTCACTGGTCACATCTTAACAGGGATCGTCCATCGTTTAAATGTTCCTTTCTTAAAGGTGAAGGCATGCTACAGAAAAACACGTCAATACATACAAAGAGAAACATTAAAACTCCATCCACAATAGGCAGCGCTGCAGATTTTTTTCCCCCATTTTAAGTGCTTTCATTATCCTGTTACTAAGGGGAAGCCTCTCGGATCTAAATATAGCGACAGAAAATGTCACATATTTTGCCGGCACAAGTCACAGGACGGCGAAGTGCCCACATGTAACTTGAAAAGCCACGTTAAATGGATGTACTGTGTGGGCGAGAGGAGGTTCAAGTGGAACGTCCTCATCCGGTGTTTTCAAAAGCACTGACTCATGCAGGAGGTCATCTATAAATTAGCGCTTCAGACTCCCCCCCCCTCCCAAACTCTGCTATTCGGTGGAGGCGGAAAGGAAAGTACGGGGAGAAATTAGAGGGAAGCCGTCTTGTTCGTTGATTCTTTGATCCTTTGCAGGCTCTGCAGGTGTCATTTCTCACCAAACCATTCACATCATTAGAGCTTGAAGACCCCCAAATCAACAGCGCAGCCAAACACTTGGCTTTCTTTCTGTTATTGGAAGAACAAATACCCAAAAAGAAAGGAAATGAGGAAATATTGATTTACAACAACATATATACTAGCAATAATGATGATAGACCTTTATTTTACTATCATTAGCAAGACAAGTACATAAAAAAAACACATAAAAAGAAATGGTAAAAAAAACGTGTTTCTGAGTTTTATTGGCCAAGTTGCAATAATCAACATGGCATCACAGTTTGCCCACAGTCCGATCAAGCATACACAAGTGTCTCTCTTTGTCCTTCAACTGCTAATGTTTCCAGTTTCTCCAGGTGCTGCAGTGTCATTGGAGAGGTCCATGCTGCAGCACCATCACATATGGTTATTCCTATCATGGTAGTGTTGCTGTGGCAACAGGTTCGCACACAAGCTGGGCGGGAAAAGACTGTATACAACTCTAAAAATATTCCCATTCCGCAAAATAAAAAAATGATCAAACGCAGCGCAGACGAAATTCTCTCCCTGTAGCTCTAATCAGTGTGTGTGCGGTGCGTGTGTGTGTTTTTTTTTTTGTTCCTCAAAAAGCTCAACAGTGATCATTTTCCAGCAGAGACGAGCTATGTTACTACAAATCTGCATGGGAGTGCATTAGTCAACAAGGCTTAGTGCAGGAGTTCAGACTTTCTGCACGACGCAGCAGCAGCAGGTGTCCCTGCGCGATGGACTCAGAAGCCATCGTCCACACCTGGATCAGTCCTTCTGTGGGAATTTGGAGGTCGGACGTTTTCGGTAGTGATGCTGGCCAGAGGTAGGATCTTTGATGTCATAAAAAATAGTGGAGGTGAGCTCTGTGGACTGACGCTGTGGGGTGTCCATGTTGTTTTTCACTGCTCAGGTGAGATGGATTACACAGCCGCTTATGGGATTGGTCGTTAAGGAATGATGGAAACAAATAAAATGTGATGCTCAAAATCCGTTAGGATGAGTTTCCAGATGCTTATGTGTTGTTATGAATCATAACCTTAAGTGAATCTATTTATCTTGTTTGTTAACATGCCCAGTGCAATTAGCGCTGCATCTCAGTACTGGTGTAATTATTGCTACAGGATAATTATATCAACTTTATCCCATAAGCTGAAATGCACCGTGCCAGCCGCATTTAGTGTAGTGGCAACCCTCATAAAGATGCTATGAAAAGGCTCAAAATAAATTAATGTTTTATTGCAAAACTTCCCCACCTTGGCAATTTAAGAAAAATCCAGCCGAGATTTTTATTGAGAGGAGGGAAACTTCATGTTGAGAAACCATCTTTTTCACTAATAGCATCACTATTGATGCCCCTGCTGTCAATATTCTGCACAACATTTGAAATGTTACTTTTCCTGTAACATTTTACAAGGTTGGAGCAAACCGCAAGATGGATCACTGACCTTTTCCAGAGTCACTTCAACTTTAGCGATGGATTCAGGTCGAGGTTCTCTATTGGCTGTGTAAAAACAGAAAAGGCAGATTTTGAATTAATCCATATTTACTGTTCTGGTCATATGTTCCCATCAATACTCACTTATTTGATCATTTTCAGTTTCGTGGATGATCCCAGAATACTCTTATTTAAGCTCTCCTTGTATTTCTTTGGTTATACAGTCAATTAAAAAAAAAAAAAATCATTTTATGTAATTCATTTGTTGTATTTAATTTGACCAGCTGGTTAATTGACCAGCTAAACATGAACTATGTCTTGGTTGATTCATGCATATCTCTCTGTAAGCTTGTCTGTTTTAGTGCTTTTCCCCTGAAACACAGAAGTGACTCCACAGCGCGATTGATGTCAGGGCTGCTTCAGCTTCATAATTGGAATGGGAGCTAATAAAGGGGCATTCCGTACATGTGCCCATGTGTGGGCAGAGGAGTGTGACACACAGAGATCAGTCTGTAGGACTCTCTGCAGCCCTCTGGGTTTCTGCTCATCTCAGTCGAGATGGTTTTGCTGTTTTTACACGTTCATTCAGTCCTTCACTCTTTTTTGGACTTTTTCTGCACTCTTAAGCAGAGTTTAACCCTCAAGCACTATTCTCCCTGTCCATGAAAGTCATTTTAAGCTCAAACTTTAGATAAGTAGCAGACTCTGCATACACACACACTTCTAAATCACTTCTAATCTCTTAGGTTTGCACTTTGCTTTTTCCCCTCATGCAAATTCTCTCCTAAGAGAAAAGTTTTGAAGATTATTTATTAATTCTGCTAGAATTCACCTTTTGTTTCTGAGCTGCATGGCCGTGTGGCTCTTCTTGTCTCTTTTTGCTTTGCTTGTGTGTTCTCTGACAAAATTCCGATTAAACAACACAAACTTCATTGTAATTTGTGAGTATTTCATATGATAGGGCAATGCAAAGTGGCACATAATTGTGAAAGGGAAGGCATAATGATGCAGAAGCATACATTCATGTAGTATTTCTGTCTTTGGCAAAAAATGACATTTTTAGGGATTTAACATCTCACGTTTTAGACAATTTAGCATTAGATTTAGAGCGTAAGTATACAGTGGTCTATATTAAATCAGCCACCTGTGATTTCCTTCTAGTCCATAAAAGCACTTTATTTATATTTGCCTTTCACATAAAATCCCAATACTTTTAAAAAGCACTGTTTTCGTCAACTATACATATATTGTAAGTATGCAATTAAACACTGGTGTAAAAAAAATTGCAATTTTATGACATCTATAGATGTAGAATTTGCTTTGAATGACTATCTAAGCAAAACGGGTTATAGTTTCTGATTTACCAAACCAAAAACTGTTCTCTTGACTCAAGAAGTCTTGACAAATTAAGTGGTTGCATAATAAAACAATTAGTCTCTTTTTTTCTTTTCTTTTTAATTTCCTTCAAGCTAAATCCTTCCTCTGAGTTGCAACAGCTGCTCTTTGATGGCTTATTTCAAATTGCATGATCTGCAGTTACCTCGCCTTTTAATTGGGAAGAAAATAAGACACGGATAATTACCTAACTCTCCTAAGGCAAGATGATTAGAAAAGCAGCAGGATGAATATTCAAGCCATTTTCCCATCTCTGTTCAGTAAAACCATCCGTGTGCCTTGTATTTTTTATTTTTATTTAGCCGATTCTCTTCTGACAGTTGTCACCGATGTTTCCTGTTAGGGTGCAGGTGGAGTTTTATGTGAATGAAAACACTTTCAAGGAGCGTCTGAAGCTTTTTTTCATCAAAAACCAAAGATCAAGTAAGTGGCGCCGTGCAGTGGGGCGTCTTTCAATGTGCCTGAAATGTTTCTTAGTGCATTAAAATTGACCATTTTGGGCTAAAACTGTTCAACTGCGAGCATTTGTAGAAGCCGCAGCGAGGAGGAACTGCTCTGATTTCTCTCTCGTCTTCAGGCCTCAGGATTCGTGTGTTCAACTTCTGCCTGAAGCTGCTAACATGTCTGCTGTACATCATCAGAGTGATGACGGACAGACCCGGTCAGGGCACAGGCGGCAGCCACAGCTCAGTGCAACAAAACGCTCCAAATGGCAACAACAAATGGTTAGTTCACACCAAGAGAATGGTCTTAGTTAAACGCAATAATACCGCACACATTTCTCTATATTTGTACACTTTATGAAATTCAGAGCCAATAAAAAGAGAATAATGTGACTTAAATGATAATAAAGTGACTGAACTAAGTGGCTTGAGGGTCAGTATAATGAAAGAAAGATCGCATTATTGGACATTTTAACTAAACAATGTTGAAGAATTTTACTTTAGGTGACATTTATGAAACTAATGCATTTGCCTCACTGAAGTACTTTAACTTTAGCGAGGCATACATGCCCTTCTCAGCTTCTGTTTCCATTTTGTTTTCATTTCTCTTCATGACCGTCGCCGTTGCGCTGCAGTGTCGACTGCCAGTGGAACGGATCAGTGCAAGACAGAGAAATTAATTGGTGAGTTTGCATCTGCGATCCAACTTGTAGCAGTTATTTTATTGGTTAATTTGGTGCAATGTATTTTAATTTCTGATAAAGTGTCAGCTGTGCTTTTTGGCAGCCCTGGCAAAGGCCTGTAAAAACTGTAAGTGCACTTATTTTGAAGTACAAAACAAATTCCCACATTAAAAAAAACTATAGTTTGTAACAGAGGAAGTGGTGCATCACCCATTTTACTTTTCAGTTTCCTTTCACTTCATATAATATGACACTGTTTTTCATAGCCACTCTTTAAAACTGGAAAGAATAAGATAAATTCATGCAAAGAACATGTGTGGGAATATTCATATGTCTAGAAATAACCAGAGAGAAATAACTAATACTATTGGTAGGTTTGGTGGAGGACATGTCCTGATTTAGAGTCATTGGGAATCTTCTTAGATGCTGAAATGTGAGGACATTCTAAACTTTGAAGCTGTTTTTGCACATCTTTGCAAAGAAATGCCAAAGAGAGTTGTGGGTTAAATAAAGGGTTAATCTTATATTCAACTCATATCTTGTTATTTTGAGTTTTAAATTTAAAAATGGAGGATGTTGCACTCTCTCTCTCTCTCTTTGTTAGGGACTTGATCTTCTGGGTGGAGAGGAAAGCTCCAGTCTGGGCCATTCAAGTGAGTCACAACAAAATCAAGTGCAAAGAGCATGTTAGATACAAGCACTGATCAGTGCTTGTATCTAACATGTTGCTGCTGCTGTTATGAATTTAGCATCTATGTTTATTCTTTGCTTTGTTCAGGTGATTGTGGCCATCATCAGTTTCCTGGAGACCATGTTGCTCATGTATCTGAGCTACAAGGTGAGCAAGAGACACAACTGAATAAAAACGCACTCGGCGGTTCTGCATGATTAAGGCATTCTGTACAATTAATCGCTTTCCCAGCATAAGACTGACAATCTGTAAGTGGTGCAATTAGCCCCAGTCATTTGTCACAGCAACAGTAAGGATCTGTGCTAATTACAGGATCTGGTTGAGGTGAGAAAGTAAGTGGTTGATGAGAATGACAGACTGTGATGGGGAAAAAAAAAAAAAAAATGAATCTGTGCTGTGACTCACACTCCTTTGTGTGGTTGCAGATGAAAATCTGAAAGCGCCTGTTCATGTTTTATTTATTTATTCTTCTTTTTTTTTTTTTATCTAGGGGAACATTTGGGAGCAGATATTTCAGGTTTCCTTTCTTCTGGAGATGATCAACACAGTTCCTTTCATCATTACAGTAAGAATTTTTGCTAATCCTAAAATGCTCATTATCTGTCCTGTCAGAGGGTATCACTGCCGTTACTTGTCTGGTTTGATGAGTCATCGTCTGTATAGATATTTATCACTATGAATGAACAAGAAAAAATGTGTGGGATTAGTAAGGCTCGCTGCATCTTGCCTACCAATAATCATCTTTGACAATGCCCTGATATTCAACGTTAAAAAAAGATTTGCATGTCCTAAATTTAAACACAAGAGATTCATTTTAATATCGGTTATGGAAATTGGTCATAATTAAGCCCAAGTTTATTCTGATTCCTGAAAGATTAAAGTTTTGCTGTAATATTTTAATTTTGCCAACATTTTTCTATGACTAGAAGAAATATTAATGTCTCCGTTTGAATCTGATGGAGAACCTAAGGAAGAGATTAAACATTAGGGTGATGGCAAAGAGTCCTTCCATCTTCCAACACTCATCACCAATAATAAATTATAGAAACATGTAAACAAAATGTATACTTCTTTGTTCAAGTAGAATTCTGAATGCAGTCAGAAAATTGTGTATTTTCGCCTGAGCAACGTGGAAAAGGAAAAGTGATGTAATCAAAGTAGAAAAATCGGCAATTATTTTAAATTTCTCTGAATTGTGTTGTTTGTATTGCACAAGAAATGCATCTCGTTAAACTGTTAAACTATCTTTTTAGATCTTCTGGCCTTCAATAAAGGACATCTTCATTCCTGTGTTTCTCAACTGCTGGCTGGCTAAGTGTGCATTAGAGAACATGATTGTGAGTGGAATCCATATTCTTAAATGTGTCGGATGATGACTGTTTAGCTAAGAGGATCAGCGTTTTGCTGCAATGTTTTCTCTTCATGCTCATGCTAATTCACAAGTAAGAGATCTTACTCTTACTCCTCCTGACTTGTGTGTACAGCGAGAAATGACACACGGGGATTTTTCCCTGCAGCATGGATTACTTACATAAGATAGTCAGATGCGATACCAGTTCTTCAGCTGATGTTGTTCATTGTGTTGCAGAACGATGTCCACAGAGCGATCCAGAGGACAAACTCGGCCATGTTCAACCAGGTCATCGTCCTCATCTGCACCCTGCTGTGCCTTGTCTTCACTGGGTAAGGCTCCTTAGCGCGCGCTGTTGGAGATGTAGAAATAGGATGCAGAACGTGAAGTACACGCAAATGAATCAAAGACAGTAATGAGAGGGAGAGAAAAAAAAACAGCTGGGTAAAAAGTCGCTGCGCCTCTTTTTAATTCAAGTTTTTGAGCTTGTGTCATTTTACTGACTGACTGTGGGTCAGTCGGGAAGAAAGAAAGTTTCCTCAAGCATTATTCTAATGTTACATTATTACCGAACAAATTCAATATATTTACATGGTGCAGCTCTTTTCCTTGAGATTTCCCAGAAAATCACCACTAAACCCATAATGCGTTTTCTCTTAGCGGCGTGATTTGATTGATTTTCAAGCCGCTATTAAAAAGCTGTGTAATGACTAGATCAGCTAGAGAGCTACTGTGATGTTCTATAAACATGAAATAAAAAAAAACCCTCATATTCACTAACATGCTGGTGTTTAGCTGTATAATCTGAGAAACAAAGTTCGCTTTCAGTAAAGAGCTGCGCTTACAAAGTCTGACTTTAACTACTTTATCAAATCTAAAAACATAACTTTGCATGTGAAGGTCAAAGATCACTTAAGTGCACTCTATAGCCGACACTCAACCAGTTCTTTTTAGCCAATACTAAATTAGTTTGCTGTTTAGGCTAATTAGGATTAGCAAAAATTATTTAGATAGTTACTTTTTTACTGTAATATAAAGTTTGATTGGGGGAAAAAAGGCTTTCTGGTGAAACTTGTGGTTATTTTAATGCAGCAGAAGAAAGGGACAAAGTGATCCACTGTACTAAAACTTATTTCCCATGTCGTAAGTGAAATAATTTGTAATATTACTCACACTTTTTCATCAGTTTTAAGAAGCTATTTACATAAAACATGCTCTTGCATCTTGGTGAACAGTTACTTATAAGTTAGCTTAGTCTTATTTGAAGTGTAGATACTTGCTCTTGAAATTGAACCAAAAATACTTTATAAGATTTTATCTTTCTGCAGTCGTAATGTAACCTTTCTAGTGAATCTGTGGCAGAAATACAGCGAGTAGTGACTGGAAAACGTGTGCAGAGCGCGCTTTACAACTTTGTAAATCCTTCCTTGAGTATTTGAGTTAACTTGCTCACCTGCTGTCACCTGTTTGTCTCAGCACATGTGGGATTCAGCACCTGGAGCGAGCGGGTCAGAACCTCTCCCTCTTCAATTCCTTCTACTTCTGCATCGTCACCTTCTCCACCGTCGGCTTCGGAGACGTGACTCCACGCATCTGGCCTTCTCAGCTGCTGGTCGTCATCATGATTTGTGTGGCTCTTGTGGTGCTTCCTCTCCAGGTAAGCAAGTTTTGAACTTTTTATGCTTTATGTAAGTGCTTTTCTTTTTAAGATAGAAATCTACATGTTGTTTTTCCAGTTTGAGGAGCTGATCTACTTGTGGATGGAGAGGCAGAAGTCTGGAGGGAACTACAGCCGCCACAGAGCCCAGACAGAGAAGCACGTAGTTTTATGTGTCAGCACGCTTAAAATAGACCTGCTAATGGACTTTCTCAACGAATTCTATGCACATCCCAGACTGCAGGTGCCCACTAGCATAAATGTATGTAGATAATGCGCTGCCATGCAGACAATCTCACGATTCTTTGAAAATCTTTAAATCTTTAAGGACTACTATGTGGTGATCCTGTGCCCGAGTGAAATGGACCTTCAGGTGCGAAGGGTGCTGCAGATTCCCCTGTGGTCTCAGAGGGTCATCTACCTGCAAGGGTCGGTCCTCAAAGACCAGGATCTGCTCCGTGCAAAGTAAGTGGCTCCTTCTGAAAAGTGTGGACGGATTCTAACAGCTGCAACGTAAGAACGTTTTGTCATAAAAACACAGAACAGATGCAAACAAATATCAAAAGATATGTAATGTAGGTGGGCAAACATTTTGGTTGGCCAATAAATTGCCTGGCTGTACTAACTTTAAAATATTACGACTCCCAGCTCTTTTTTTGTGCCACTTATACGTTGCTGATTTTTCAAATTTATATCTATACATTTTCTAAATTTTGGATGCCCTACCCTTTTTGGTAAAAGTGATCTGAATGGAGGACCCAAGTGCAGGCGAAAGGGTTGTGGAGTTCAATAAAATAGCATTCATGACCCTCAATAGTTTTCCAAGCCATGAAAATAAAAAACAGCCATGATTTTTTAAATATTGAAAGATTGGACCAACAACATCAGCGACTCTGATATCGATCGTTCAGAAAAAAGAGGTCAAATCTCATCTATTACTAGGCCTGTTGGTCTGCTGCAATGGTTGAGTTCAAACAAATTAAAAAGATTGTTTTATCTCAAAGGTTTTGAGATGAATTGTGTTTGAAATATTCAAAAGGACGGCTTTGAAAACCATTGTTTTATTATACTGTAAATCATTTTAGATATCACTTGGCTTATTCTAGCACTCCATCTTTCAGATAAAAGCTTGTGAAAGCTATTGTGTGGCTTCATACAATGACAACACTGTAATTGTTCTTTAAAGCTTTATGACTTGGCTGGTAAAATGACTCCTCCTCAAAAGGTTAACGTTATCTTTGTCATATTTTTATCCTGGAGGTTTAATAAATGGCACTTGGAGAAAAGAATGCCTGAAGAGGAAGAAAAGCACGTCTAGCCAAATTTCTTTCTGCAGCAACAAACTTCATCTGTGGAATCCAGTTCAAGTAAACACAAGATTGTAAACCGCTTTCAGATTTTCTTTACAGACCTTCAGCCGGCCATAAATGACCTGATTTTGCAGCTCATTTCACTCAGTTCAGGTCCTTTCTGCGGTTATGGTAGCTACAGACTTATGTGGCTTAATGTGGCTCTGTAGCATTACCATTTCTTTGTCAAGATTAATTGTAGCAGAGTTATTTACAGCACTGCACCAGGTACATTATTGAAAACAACTGCTTTGATGGGAGAGTATTACATAACTCCACTGTATACATTTGTCATGGTTTTAGCAGAGCAATTAGAAGCAAAGGACTGGGTGTGTGTCGTGCTTACATCCTTCCTCTGGCAGTTTTTTAAATCCTCCCACACTTGTTTTGCATTCTGCACTCCTCTGGCTGTGTTAATCGTATGCAAAAACAGTTCTACAGCCGCTGAACATTCAATGTACGGCACGCATCAGCTTGTTTGTGTCTCTGCTTATACACAGTCGATGCAAAATGGAATTTTGAAAAGTTGTGTTATTTTTTTGCTGACTGACATTTCTGCAAAGATCTTTTCACGTCTTTATCAAAATGCTGCAGAATGGACGACGCAGAGGCTTGTTTCATTCTGAGCAGTCGCAACGAGGTTGATCGTATGGCCGCGGTAGGATAAATTGTAGTTATTGTACCCTGCTCAAATGTTGCTTTTTGGGTTTTTTTTTACATTTAAAAGTTATATTTCTTGAAAACAGTCTAATAAAAAAATTGCAATATTTTCTTTTAGGACCACCAGACCATCCTGAGAGCGTGGGCTGTGAAGGACTTTGCTCCTAACTGTCCTCTTTATGTCCAGATACTCAAACCTGAAAATAAGTTTCATGTTAAATTTGCAGGTGAGACTTTTTTTTAAAAAAACTTTCTGACCGTCGCTTGTATAAAAAGCTAAAAAATATTAGACTCTCACAAGTACATATTAACGTACAGTCTCTTGGAATAGTTCATGACTTGGAAATTATACTGACCATCATTTGCATTGACCATTTAAGAAAATCTGAGAAAATATCACTTGCATAATAATTTGGAACAGGGTGTAGAGTCCATGTTTGCATTCAACCCTCCTAATTTAACTTTGTGGTGTGATAATTTTACACTTACCATTAGAAAAACTTACCTTGAACTTACTTACCATTCCTGATAAGTATATTTTTCATTCCACAGCCATATTAGTTTATTATTGTTGCACACTTGTAACGCGTCGTCCAATTCTAGATCAAGTCGTGTGTGAGGAGGAATTCAAGTACGCCATGTTGGCTCTCAACTGTGTGTGTCCTGCCACTTCCACCTTGGTCACACTCCTAGTTCACACCTCCCGCGGACGGTATGTAATCTCTGATAAGCCATTTTATTTCTCCTCTGTATGGCTGAAAAGTTCAACTTCTTCGCATGTTCACGTCCACTGATGTTTGATGAAAGCTCCAAGGAAAAGCCAGAGCACAGAAGAAAAATCTTGGGTACTATGCAACACAGCAGGACATGGAAAGAAAATCCAGCACAAGAGAGAACAGCAGCACGCTACATCGCTGCTTCTTTTTCTTTTCTTTGTTGGATATATATTTTTGTCGAGAGTTCTTTGTAAGGCAGTTTGAAAAGGTCTCCAGAGGCAAATGATTTTTCACAGCACGCAGACTTACAGCAGAAGTGTCGTTGGCTGACGCAGTGAGTCTCTGCAGACATATGCATGTGCAGCAGAAACAAGATATTCACCTCCACAGCAAAAACAGATGACCCTAATCCTATCCCCTTACCCTAACCCATAAGAGAACATTTCCTAATTGAAATTTTACATTAATTGATAGTGTTAAGTTTGAAAACACAGTCCTTCCCAGATGTTTCAGTGCACACTCATGTGTGGCTGATGCCAATTTAAAAACAAATTTTGCTTTCTGCAATAAGTTGGATGAAGTCAAGGGAAGGAATTCAGTTTAAAAGTCACCTTAACTTTGACCCACCACTTTATCCTCATTGCATTGTTATTGGTGGTTGAGTTAAAAAAAAAAAAAAAAGCAAACCACCTGACTGACAAAGATAGATCAACCACATCTTGAATAAAGTTTACTGTTGATCTTTTCTTCTTATCACAGAGGTTTAAACCATGTCTTCTCTGTCAGTGTGTTTGATGGAGACGATGTTTGGCTTATGGATCCGTCCGTATTTTCTCTGAATTAATTGCAGAGAAGGACAGCAATCTCCGGAGCAATGGCAGAGGATGTATGGATGTTGCTCCGGCAACGAGGTCTACCACATCCGACTGTGCGACAGCAAGTTCTTTGGAGAGTACAATGGCAAAAGCTTCACGTACGCCTCGTTTCATGCGCACAAGAAGTGAGTTGACGTGTTAGCTATAATGTCCCCCTCAGCAGGCTGGCAAGTTGAGGTTTTACAGATTCTGTATTGGTTCATTGTTTCTTTAGTTTACCTTCATGGAACATGACAGGGAAAATTAATTATACTGAGACTTAGTGGCTGAAAATGAGAATTTTTTTTGTTTGTTTTTATTTTATTTTTTTTTATAAATTTTGTCAGAATGATAGGAAATCTAAATCTGCCAGCAGGAAGATGACGGATGAAAACTTGGCAGTATCTATGTAGGTGGCTCTAGTCGAGCTTTTATTCACCAGGGTGATGTGAACCAAGATTTCCAAGCAGACACCCCGAGCATCACTTTCTTTCAAGTTGATTTTGCAACCAGTCTAGATATATATATAGATATATGTTGCCATGTATTTTCAACGCTTTGCAGGTGTTACTATAATAAATGCATTCTCTTCTTCACAAACGGTGGATTTGTCGTGTCCAGGTACGGGGTGTGTCTCATCGGGATAAAAAGGGAGGAGAACAAGAGCATCCTGCTGAATCCTGGTCCACACCACATCATGGCTTCCACAGACACCTGCTACTACATCAACATCACCAAAGAGGAGAACTCCGCCTTCATCTTCAACCAGGAGGAGAGGAAGGGCCGTCCTGCTGGAGGAATCTATGACGGGCCCTCACAGCTTCCTGTGCACAGCATCATCGCAAGCATGGGTGAGAGATACTTGCATGTTTTAGGGCATTGAAGTACAAACATTTGGATAGGTGAAGGCAATCCGTGCAGTGAGGTCTGAGGCACAATGTTTGTGTTTGCAGGAACTGTTGCCATCGATCTTCAGAATACAAGTCCACCCAACATTTCAGGGGGCAAACTGGTCCCGCCCACCGTGAATGGGACAAGCAGCCGCCGGCCCAGTATCGCACCAGTCCAAGAAATTGCCGACTCTGCCGCAATCCTGCCGTGTGACCTCCTGAGCGATCAGTCAGAAGACGACACTGTTTTTACAGATGAAAAGAGAAGCTCGTCCACTGAGTAAGGATTTCCTTTTTCCCAGTGATTCCCAAACCTTATGTATAAGGAGCAAAATCAGATTTACAACAAAAAGCTTTATTCTGAGGTAGAAGTGAAAAGAGCTCCAGTTTAGTTATTTTTTTATTTCAAATATACTTTTTGTATCAAATGGGCGAGCTGAGTGGACTAAAGGATTCAGACCAAAGAAATGCTCCACTGGGACACACTGTGTTCTTTAAGTTTTTCTTCAAAGCTGGGATTAGTACTTTTTCTGCTTTGCAATATTTACCTTAGATGGTAATTATTATGAATCATTTAGATTTACATTATGAGACAGCAGCTTAGAGCATAAATGTAGAGAGTTCAAGTTCTCATGTGAGTTTTGCCTGCGACAGGAAGTTGTTGCAGGGAAGCAGCTTCCTGTCATTTCTCTGCGACAGCAGAAAGATGTTTTGTTTCCCTTTCGCCACATTTTACTGACAGCTTATGTCCTTTTCTGGTCAAAAATAGGTGACACTTTATTTTCAAGTGAATTGATAAAGTTTTAAAACCAATTACAAATAAAAGTTTGCAAAGTGTGGCAGGATTTCTATTTTTTTTTTCAGATTTCCTGTGTATCATGACTGCAGGTGGAAATTAGCATTTGTTTTGCTATAACCTGATACTATCTATATCTCCTTTTACAGGGTTTAATTATAAAGGAAATAATGTATATTGGATCTTTTGCAAAGAAAAAAAACGTTTAAACAGGGTGGGATACTTGACTCGTATTATTATTGTTTATTGTTTTAGGATTAGATTATGCAAGTCTAATGGATGCTGATCTTTTTGAATAGGAAAAACAATCTTACGTCTTTAAACATTCAAAATGCATGTAACCAGGGCTAGCATCTTTAGCATAGCGTTATAGCTATTATAAAAATTTCACTAAATGCATTTTTTTTTACATATCACAGATGTTTTTCTTAGTATTCTGCAGTGATAGGTTGAGTTTTTTGAAAATAAAGTACATTAAAGCATATTTTTTATTTGACAAAGTGCATCATTCATTCCTTCTGGATCTGTTGTCAGGTATGTTAAAGGTTATCCTCCCAACTCGCCGTACATTGGGAGCTCGCCCACCTTATGCCATCTGTTGGCTGAAAAAGCACCATTTTGCTGCCTACGACTAGACCAGGTGGGCAGTCGCTTTTCCTTCCACTTAGTCACTCAATTACAGGCCGCCTCAATCGTTCCCTCTCGTCTCTCTCTGTCCTTCACATCATAAAAGCATACCTAAAATGCCACTCTGTGTTCCACTCCTCTCGCAGGGCTGCATGCACAACAGCTTTGAGGATGCAAAGGCTTACGGCTTCAAGAACAAGCTCATCATTGTGTCGGCTGAGACGGCGGGGAACGGTCTTTATAACTTCATAGTGCCTCTCAGAGCTTATTACAGACCCAGGAAAGAGCTGAACCCCATTGTCTTACTGCTGGATAACCCGTGAGTTCTTAACACGCGCGTACCGCAGCACATTGTTCCTCCGCTTTTCGCTTCACTCAGACTTCCTCCGTGTCATGCTGGGAAAGATTATGACCGCTGAAAGGCGCACGTCAGCAAGCACTTACGACAAGACTGTGGAGGTGGGACTCCATTGTTAATTCTGATGTTAGATTACCGGTGTTACTCTGTGTTTTTAGTGACAAAGTAAAATAATAAAAAAAAAAAAAAACCTTTACAGTAACCAGACAGTAACCATGGAAACTTGCTCTACCTTGAACTTGGGTGATATATATTGCCACAAGGGGAGAAAATGATTTCTTTTGAGAGCTCTAACTTCCATCAAGAGCCCTGATGCGTCGCCTTTTCAGCCCCCACATGCCGACTGAAAGATCTCTCATAGAAGCACACACACAACAATAAATGCTCCCTGCGTGCTGCTGGTTTCGGTGCCACCCTCCCTGTCCCCCTCTCTCCATCGCTGTTGCACACACAAAATGCAAACGCCCACGCTTTTGGAATTCAATCACTCACAACAGCCTTGGGTCTCGTGTCAGCAGGATTGGGAACATGTAAAAAGTAATGCAATGTCAAAGGAGGTGCAGGCAGACACTAATAAAGTGTCTGAATCTCTCTCTGAGTGCGTTCGGCACCAGATGGACTCGTCCCTCTGCCTGAAGACACTCTGACCAATGAGATAACTACTACACAGAGGCTCCCAAGAGTCTGGCGCAGGCTGTTGGAAATAGAAATAGACTCATTTCTGAAGCAGCTTTGAAAGGATAGATTCATTTGGTGCATATCAGCCCCCAAAATGTTTGACTAATTTGTATTTTTGGTGGATAGTGCCTTGAAAAATTATTCATGAAACGTTTCTTATTTGGTCAGATTACATTACATGAACTTCAGTGCTTTGCAAACAGTGTTTTTGTCTGGTTTCTTGTGCAAATATATTGGTACACTTGAAATAAGACCAAACTAATTTGCCAGTAACTGTTCAGCAAGATGCAGCAGCTTGTTTTACATCAATAAATCCTTAATAAATGATAATAAGAAGTACAAGTTCCCTTGACAGTTTTTTTCACTTACACCAAGATATTTTCCCCTTGTTATTAGTGTAAAAATCTGCCAATCAAATCAACCTAGTACTTTCTATTAATTTGTAATATTAATTAGTAATTTACTTAAAATAATCTTGCTTTAAAGTTAGTGGCAAGTTAGTCCACTCTAATTAGAAAAATCCAAGTTAATCGTGCCAAAGGATTTCTGAAAATGTTGCTCTTTACTTCATTGATGTTTCACCTGCATTTATAAGTATTAGACACTGTTGGGTATTCACCTGCTACTTTAAATTGCATTTATTTAATTCAGTGCCTATTTTGGCTGTGGTCCAGTCAGGGAACAAACCCAAACCCCTTAAAACACGTACGTCAAACTCATTTTCATTTTGGGCCGCATCGAAATCGTGAATGTCCTCAAAGAGCTACTTGCGTGTGAATGCATTGATGAAATCCATTAACAAATTGTTAAAATATTAATAGATAGCTCTCTCTGCATTTGATGAGTGATTTCTTTAAATTTAAATAATATCGAACCTCTTTTCACATTGATGTAATTTGGCTCTGCAAAAATAAAACTGATTTGATTCGATGGTTGAAATGCCATTTAATCATACAACTGTTTTTTCAAAATCCAATCGTACACAAAGTCCTAGCCAAAGAGCTTTGCAGTCGATGCACAAAATAAACAGTACATCACCAACAACAAGGTGAGTTTTGCTGCAGAAGATTTTTGTAAGATTTTCTTTCTAAAAGCTGAAAACAAAACAAATGACTGATGGAGACAGAAACTGCACTGAACCGTAGCAGGGACAAACAGAGGAAACAAAGGACAAATCCTTTTGTGCAAAACTGCTTTGTTGACTACTCCGAGGCTTTCTCTGACTTTTTAACATGCTAAATGTTTCACTGATTGTATACCAAACTCGCAGTTTTGGCGCGGAGTCTTTTGTTTGAGAAATGTCAAGAGCAAACAAAACGGCATTCAGTTTCATTAGGATTTTTCTTCCCTCAGCCCTGATAATCACTTCCTGGAGGCCATTTGTTGTTTCCCGATGGTGTACTACATGGGTGGGTCGATAGACAAGTAAGGCCATCGCATAATCTTTGTTTTGATTTTATTACAATTGTTTTACTCTTAAATTATTTAAAGAATATACCTGCTTTTATTTTTTTCATATGTTCGGTGGTATTGTTGTCAAATGATCTTTTTGTGTGTGTTGCAGTCTGGACAGCTTGCTCCAGTGTGGGATTATCTATGCTGATAATTTAGTTGTGGTGGATAAAGAGAGTACGATGAGCGCAGAGGAAGACTACATGGCGGATGCCAAGACTATTGTCAACGTACAAACAATGTTCAGGTAAATTAAACGTTTTATTTGAATGTTAAAGTAATAACTTTATGACTGTTAATCTTCTTTGGGATCAATAAAGGATTTTTGAATTGAGTGTGTGATCCTCTGCTTGGATGATTGATCTTGTCCACTTAACTCGTTTGGTTTTCTTTTTGCCCAAAAAAAAACAACGCAGGTTGTTTCCAAGTCTCAGTATTATCACCGAGCTCACACATCCATCCAACATGAGGTTCATGCAGTTTAGAGCGAAGGACTGCTATTCGCTGGCTCTGTCCAAGCTGGAGAAGGTCAGTCGATACCCGAGGACCAGAGTAGAGGAACCGCATGCTGAACTGTGGGTAAATGATTTTCTGACCGTTTCATGTTGCGCAGAAAGAGAGAGACAAAGGCTCCAACTTGGCCTTCATGTTCCGCCTGCCCTTCGCTGCCGGCCGAGTGTTCAGCATCAGCATGTTGGACACCCTCCTCTATCAGGTTGGTAGGCATCCACAGCAAACCCAGCAGCCTCAGGTATGCGAGTGCGTCTCACATCAGCAGAGAAACAGTTGCCTCTTTCGCAGCGCCGGCTTCAGAAGGCAGAGCTGCCCTCTTGTGCTCAGCCACTAACGCATCGCTCGTTCTCTTTCTTTCTTTTCTTTGTCGTAAGCTTTTTATTTTGTTAGATGTAATCAAGGTTGTGAGGTGATTTTGAAGTGTTTTACATGTGCTACGTTTTCAGTCTTTCGTAAAGGACTACATGATTCTTATTGCTAGACTGCTCTTGGGACTGGACACCACCCCTGGATCAGGATTCCTCTGTGCTGTGAGTCACATACAATGCCAAAAGTAGTGCACAAAGTTGGACATAATTGTGAAGTGGAAGGAAAATGACACATGCCTTTTTTGTTTGTTTGTTTTTACAATTTTATTCTATAAAAATAAAAATATGGAAAGGTGGCTTGCATTTGTAATTAACCCTCATACGTTAATATTTGCAGAGACACCCTCTGCTGTGAATATCACACAAGCACTGTGTTTTTCAGTTTTTCATGTCAGGAGACCAGAGAAGTTGCCAAATATTTTCTTTTGCAGAATAGTTCAAGCTGAATCAAATTGGGTGGAACATGTTTGTGAATCTCAATTTTGAAATATTACTTGATGAACTTGATGCTGCTAAAAGCTGAAGCGATGTACCATTTCCAAGCCTTTTCTCTCTGGAAAGTTTTCTTTTACGATCGCCCTGTGTGATGCGTTCGTCTTTGCTGTGTTCCTCACAGGCTTGTGGAAAACTACAAATGGGACTTTTAGTTCCAAAAGTCCTTTATATTAGGATAATATTTAATCCATCTGTTCCTTTTTCTTCCACTTCAGACACATGCAACACTTTGTGTACCATCATTATCTTATCATTTATATGTATAAAATTTTAACATACAGATTTTTGTGATTGGGAAAAGTGAAAGGTCACTGAGTTAGAATAATTTTAACGATGCCTTTGTGGAAGAGAAAATGGTTAAACTGACCAAGCCACCAATCAACATCCTTTCCTCTTATTTAGATGAAGATAAAAGAGGAAGATATATGGATCGGCACCTACGGGAGACTGTTCCAAAAACTTTGCTCCTCCAGTGCTGAAATTCCCATCGGCATCTATCGTACAGAGTCTCACATTTTCACCACTTCAGAGGTGAGATTGTGAACATTAATGCATTAATACCAACATATCACCACAGTGTGGGATCACGAGGAAAACACAAAACACTTCCGTCCTAATGAAGTCCCAGGTGTCCATGAGTGTTGACGACTGCGAAGACACAAAAGACAGAGGGGACGAGCCTCGCAGCAACGAGCAGTCGGATCACCCCCTGCTGAGGAAGAAGAGCATGCAGTGGGCGCGGCGTCTCAGTAAGAAAAGCGTGAGGTGGCAGGGGGGAAGCCGGGACTCGAGTAAAGACCACGCCCAGCGCATAGCCCAGCAGCGTCTCAACCTCTACAGACGCTCCGAGAGGGAAGAGCTGTCCGAGCTGGTCCGGAACCGCATGAGGCATCTGGGCCTCCCCACCTCAGGATACGGTAACCGTGGACATTCCCTCACTCTGAAAACGTTGCTGTAACTTTAATGCGCTACTTGATTTGACTCATGTCTCTTTGCTGTCTAACATGAAGATGATCTGACGAATCTGACAGCCAGTGATGTCATGAACAGAGTCAATTTGGGTTACTTACAAGGTAAAATATTTTAAAACTTTTTATGTACAGTTAAGAGCATTGGCCAGGTTTTAGGCTGATTGTATTTGTTTGTTTCAGACGAACAGAATGATCACCAGAACACTTTGTCCTATGTCCTCATTAACCCTTCACATGACACCAGGCTAGAGATCAACGACATTGTGTAAGTAAAACCTCTTCATGATCCAAATGACAACAACATGTATAATTTTTTGATGGCGCCAATATGCAGATTCGTTATTCATTTTATTCAAAATTATTGAACTTTTTCAGATTTCATCATATTGCAACCACAAAATTGTATGTATACTGTTGGTATTTCATGTGACCTACTAACATAAATCAGCACATCATGATGTGAAGGAGTTACTTATACATGGTTTTAATGTTCTTTGCAAGAAAAAATCTGTAAATCTTGGTGAGTGATTTTATTTACCGTCTTGCATTATTACCTTTTACTGCAGTCACATCTGAGCGTCTTTTAGAAAATTTCTTTACCAGTTTTGCTCATCAGTAGATGGAAATTGTTGCGTATTATTCTTGAGAGCGTCGGTTGTCAATAGTTTGTAATCGCTGGTTCTCAGTTGCATGAGGTCCGTACTTTGACTGGGCAATTCTAACACACGCATATTTCATCACACCAGAAAGCAAATAAAAAAATAAATAAATAAGTAAATATTTTATGGATTTCAACAGAGACTTTCAGCTCTCTGTGCTTTTTCAGAAACAATTATGAGATTAAAGGAGCTTAGGGAAATGTTTTCAGCACTGACATCTTTGTTCCCTCACAGATACTTAATTCGTTCGGACCCTCTGGCTCACGTTCCCGAGGAGCCTCCTGTCTACAGCAGCAGCCTGAAAGAGAGACACGAGTCCAGCATAGACACCAAAGAGGACACCCCGCTCTGACGCAGCGCTGGCCTTTAACTGGATCGGTCCCCCTCTCAGTTGGGTTTTTAGCTCTCTGCGTGCTGAAGCCCACAAATGTATAATATCAGTGCCTACTGCCTGCCTGATCACATTGAATATAATGTTTGCCATTTTCATCATCTTGTTGCAAATGCTGTACATATGAAAACTGCATCACTCTCTTTTCAGCTCTTTAAATATGCAGGGATTTCATGAAGGCTTTTCCTACTCGCTGTTGTGTTTGGTTAGAATTAAAATGAACTTCTCAGATTTGCATCTTCACTTTACCTAACACTTCCTAAGTTAATTCAATTAAATCTGATTTTCATATATTTGGTAATGAAGTTAGAGGCTTTATTCCACTTTTTAAGTCTCTTGTTGGAAACAAAGAGAACAACAGATGGATGATTAACTTTTCAGGTTTCACACATTTGAACGTTTACAACTCTGCTAAAATCGTGCAGCTACAATCAAAAAGCCCCAAGTGACTTCAGCTAAATCTGTGCATTAAAGCTTTTAGACTCATACTTTATAGATAAATCCTTGAGGTATTCATTAGTGCCACTAAGACCTAAGTCAGTCATTCATGTACAAATAATGATGGTTATTCATATATTTGTCAGAGCAGATCATTGCTTTGTTTTTAAATTTTCACTTAAAAAACTTAAATACTCAAAAATGACTCAATTCAGTTCTATAAACTGGCTGCGTTAATATTCAGCATCCTATCATACAGGATTGAATTTATTTTAAAAAGTTGTCCAAGTCAACCTGGCCCTATGTGCAGAAACGAATTGCCCTCTAAACCTAAAGACTAGTTACGCTTGGCGACAACACGTGATGTCAAACCTTTTGACAACTGGCAATGAGTTTTTTTTCCGTCACTGTTGAGGAATTTCATCCCAGTCTTCTTTGCAGAATTGTTTTAATTCTGCCACAATAGTCAGAAACTAATAATTGTATCCTTCTGGTTTTTGTGGTGGACAACAGAACGCATGGTGGCAAGACGCTCAGGTTGTCCATCTATCTCCGTGCAACACACTGCTAGGCAGCCAGCTGAATGAAGCTTCCTACCTTTCAAGAGAGAAAAATCCACCGAGAAGTCCTACAAATAACAGGTTAAGCTGCTGGCTACCTGAGCAGTGAGGCTGACTGATTAACCACCTAATTTCAAATTGTTGGGCAAAACTGGGGGGAAAAATGTCTAATATTCTGCACCATCAGTGCTTAAGAACTTTCATAAGCTAAGTGGGTTTCTATCAAAACTTTCCTGATGCCTTTGTACATATATCAAATTTATATATATGACTTACATCAATATATTTATAACAACTTACATGTTATGTTGTTTCAGTCACATCAGTGACACAGATTAGCAGACAGTGAGATTCTCATACCGGTTCATGGCTATTTGTACCACATCAGGAATTAGAGAACGTCGTGTTGCTCCATGAAGGCATCGCTTATTAATTGTTCGACTGTTGAGGCGGGTGTGTACCTCTTCTATCTTTTTGCATTTAGGTCTGACTTTGTACCAATTTCAGTGTTTACAATATTTGTACTTGATCACAGTTTTATGTGCACATTAAAGTGCTCTGAAATACATAAAATCACTTTGAGTTGTGTGCTCCTTTCTTTTTATGTAAATTTTGGACCCAATCTATTATAAATAATTTCTGAAGGGCGTTTGGTGACTTTATAAGCATCATTTTTAAAGGTAACGTCTGCCTTAATTCTTGAATTATTGACATTTGAGGTTCACATATACTTATTTACTTTTGAGATTTGCATAGATAAACTGTGAACTATAGTTAAGTTTAGTGACTAGTTATTTTACCCTTCATGGATTCTCTTTATTTAATGGAAATTGGTTAAACATCACTTTTATCAAAAATGGGCGCTTGAGGAAACAAGCTCTAACATTCTGGTTTTATAAAAGAGCAGCAAGAAGAAATAAATTGTTGGAAGAAAACTACATGATGCTTTGTTTTGCCGTGGTTTGGAGCAAACATGTGGCAGAAGGTGCTTTGGTCAAATTAATTTCTCAGCAAAATGCTACATGCAGGAGAAACGGAGCAATGAACACCACGCTGAAAATATCATCCTCATGATATCCAATGGCGCCATCATCAGGCCAATACCAATACAGGTTCATCTTAGGCAACCTGCCTAAAGACCTGAGACTTGGACAGACTTTCAGCAATGAAAATTCATCCTATCTGTTTGAAAAAATAAGGATGACAAGCAGTTTCAGTCTGTAAACATGTGAGGTTCATAAAACTCAGAAAGGTCACTGCAGAAAAAGGTTAGCCACTCAGTGTGGCTAAATAAAAATGCTCAACAATTTGTTCTGATTTTTATTTGTAAAAGAAAAAAATTAATAATTTTCCTTCCACCTCATATTATGCACTACTGCATGTTGGTCTGACATACTGGATGTATTATGACAACACAGGGACAGATTTAAAGGGTTATGAACAGTTTTGTCAAGGCACTTTATAAATGACCAAAAGCTTGCTTGTTCTTTATCTTGATTTGACTTCTTCCTTCTCTCTGCTGTTTTAATTGTGTACTGAATCGAAGCGATATCACAAACACAGCCATTACTACCATTACATGTAGTTAAGATTGAATAGGTGTTATTAGACTCAAACTGAGAGATCTGTATCATAGAAATAATGTTTCTGTTTCTATAAGGAACTGAAACAATCTGGTCCAATTTTAGCAAGAAAAATGTACCTAGTTGCACTTTATTACATATCCTCAAAATAAATAAACACAAAATATATAACTAAAATCCGACATAACATCTCTTTAACATAATAAACTTTAAAATAGTGCCTACTTTAGTAAGCAGAACTTGTACGTAATGTACAGAAAATACTGTTCAAAAATGTACAAAATGCAGCAAACAAATATATCAAGTATAGTGCAGGTTTTTTTCCAAACAGTATTCCAATACTGACAACTGGTCATTAGCAGGTAATAGCTGTGCCATGTAATAACATGTAATAACAAAGAATGAGCAGCAAACAGTTTTGCGACATAACTTAGTTGTTTTGATTAATGAATTATCACACACAAATGGTACAGCTTAATTAAGTCCAAAAAATATTATATGTGTAGGACGAATAGCAGAATGTTTCCCTTACTGTGGAACCAATATTTCTGGTTCTGTTCTCTTGTGTGACAACAGCAAACAGGTCCAAAATTATAAGGAAAAAATAAAAATAAATAAATGAATAGTTAAGATTTAAAGCATTATCGTCAGAACGATGAACCCTATCCCACCCGTCATTCACACCTGCAAACACACTAAACTGGACGAATACTACCTCCATTTATCCCGTACAAACACTCAAAGTATCGTCAAAGTTCCTTCTTTATAAAAGCAGATACAGTCTCGCGGAATCTCAGTAGATTTTTTTATTTTGCTTTTTTTTTTTTAATGCGAAGCTGAGCCAGCAAACTTTGATGACTTGCCTCTGTTCATCAGAGCCTGCCGTAAGCTGCACTTTGTGTCGGTAGCATGTTTGCTTCTGGAAGGAGATTCAGCGGGATAAGATTGGGTGACTTCAGGTTATGGTGAAATTAAATTATCGAAGCGTGACATGCATAAGAACCGGGTAATAAAATGAAAACAGCGAGTACAGCGGGTCGGTGAGTTGGTACTCACACTGCCACAGACCATCTCTAATCCTGTCAGTCTTCTCCAAGATGTTTGGGTCCTGCCCAATTGCAGCTTATTAAACACAGACAGTAAACTGTGCAAGTCCCGTTCATTTTCTGCGAGCGCTCCCTGGTCTCTTGATCTGCCACAGATGATTGTGGATGGTCAGAGCGTCCACGCTGACGGACACAGTCTTGGCGGGGATCACGGTGAACTGCTTGCGGTCTGAGTTGTACTTGTACAGTTTGTCGATCATCTTTTGAGTGATGGCGCGCGGCCCAATGCCCGTGTACTTGATGATCACCTCGGTGTCTGGTGAGTACGTGTAAATGGCGCGGAACTGACACCCGCCGTCGCGGAAGAGGATGAACAGGTGGTTGGATTCACACTTTTCCAGCTCCTGGGAAACAAACAACAGTTTTAGTCTGGGGGTATAACAAGAAATTGTTTGGAACGCAACGAAATGCATGAAGAGCACAAAAGTTTTATGTGTGCAGCTTAGATTGATTCTAGGAGATTTCACTGACCTCAAGGGTGACATTTTTCTGGACCTCGTTAACTTTTCCAGCTAGGCAGCAGTGGGCGATGGCATTGATGATGATTGGCTTGTTGGATTTTGAGCTCGGCTCCTTGAAGAGTTTAGGACCTTTAAGCAAACAAAATGTTATAGTTAGTACTTCTAAATGTCCTCAATAATTTGAATCAGATATTTGATAGAAGTGTAACTTTTGTTTTTGAGTACTGTTTTTGTAACGCTAGCTGTGCTAATTGGACAAATCGCTAAGAAAAAAACTCCTAAAGTCAGACTTCAACATGCGTAATTATTTTTGTAGGGCTAAAATACTAGATGAGTCCAATTTTCCAGTGACTTCTCTCTAACAGCAGTGTGATATAACGTCTACAACTGGAAGCCTACCGAAAATTGCTCCTTTCTCATTTTGTTCCATCAACTCATTATTGGGACAAAAAACTTCACTGAGAATATATTTAAATCTTCTATTCACTGTGACCTTATGTACCAGGTAATGTCCAGTCAACGTGTAAGAGGGATATTGGATGGTGCTCATGGCAACCATCTCTCGCCAGTAGAATCACAGGTAATGAACAATTACTTTCCAGGAATCTTATGCGTCTTTTCTTTTACTTATCAGCGTAATCCTTCTGAATTTCCACTCTTCTGCTCACCGTTGTACTCCACTGAAGTGATGGATGAGGCTATGGAGCCGATCTCCCAGTCCCGATCCATGTTCCTGCTGGAAGCTCTGCTCATCATGGGGAACGAATCCACAGAGCACACAGATGCAGCCCTTGTTGTCACGTTAAACACGAGTCAATTGGATTAGCACAAAGAAACGCAAAATTTAGAATCTGATTAGTGAATTTTCAAGCACAAGTTCTTACCTGTTTGATTCTGTCCCCCCAGAGATAACGCTGTCTGCTTCTGTTGCCAGGGAAAGCGTTGATCCACGATGACTGAAGCTTAAATCAGCTAAAAAGAATGAGAGAAGGTAGCATCAGGGCATGTTACAGTTCACATTTGATTGCCCCCATTCTGATCCTAAACTATGGTACAGTTAGAACAAGTAGTCACTTTATAAGTAGCATATATACATATATGAACATATAGTTTATACAGTTTGTTTTTTTGTTTTGGTCATTTTCGCTTAATAAGTTGTTCATGCTTGTTTGACATTATGCAGAGCAGGTTAGAGACGTTCACCTCCCCTGCTGGCTGCTCCTGAACTTTGGTTTTTCATTAACATAGACACCTTCAGAGAATCACCTGTGTGACACACATGCACACATTTACAGGAGGACACACAGGACAGCACACAAGGCCACTAAAGCCAACCAAGTCATAATTAAACAAACAAGTAAACAATTCAAAACAATATACAACACTTTGGAATCCCCAATGATGGTCTTACGTGTGGTGGACCCTTTAGGAAGGCTGCTGGAATATCCCCGGTGCATTGATTTGGGTCTGTTCCCGCGGGGTTTGGTCTTGGAGCGGGGCTTGACCAGACCCTGCTCTTCCATTAGGGCTTCCTGCTTCCGCCGTAGATACTCCTGTTTAATGAGCTCTCGTCGAGCCTTCTCCTCTTCCTTACGAATGCGCTCCTCTTCCGCCTTACGCCTTGAATAAACATCGTAACAGTTAAGGCTTGCTATTTTATTTTTGTTTGTGAAAACAGTCTGAGGACAAGCCATGTTATGTTTTGTGCATGAGTCTCGCCCAGCACATACCGTGCCTCGTCACGTTTGATCTCGCTCTCTGCTTCTTGCTGCTGTTTCCGGAGTCTCGCCTCCTCAGCTTTGCGCTGCTGTTTGAGGAGGAAGGCAGCACGGCGTTTTGCCATTTCATCCTCTGCCTTCTCATCGTCCTGTATTGTAAATAGATCAACATGCTTTGAGAAAGTATCTTGTATCTTGTATTTTCCCATGAGCCTTTCCCCATTTTATTATGTTACAAAGACAAATGATTTATGAACAATACAAAATAGCTCTGGAAGTGGAAAGGAAATGACACAGTTTTAGCAATTGTTTGCGTATGAAAGTTTTAAAAGTATGATGTGCATTTGTATTCAGTGCTCTTCAGTCTATACATCCACTGTACTTAAAATGTAGTGCAACTAACAGAGTTCAGATTTGAGCTAATAAGGCATTTGCCTAGTAATTTATTTTCAGCATAAAATCATCTACATCTGTTGGCCTAGTCAAAGGCCATGACCTAAATTAAGAATGAAAAGAAGAGAAATTAAGTCTGAGTGTTTTAAGTCTGCCTCAAAACAAATGTTTTGAGGCAGACACGCTTCAAAACACTTGTAGTCAAGTATACCTGTACCCAGTATTAGCTCATGGTAACTAAATATAAATGCACACAACTCATTCAAAGTTTATTTTTGAAGACTTCGTTTGCTATTCTTTCTGCATCACATACATTACATGATGGTTTATCACCAATATACTAATGCAATGCGAGTTTGTGGTTACAAATTTACAAATAGTAAAAAGGGAGACGTAAATGGCTGTGACGACGAGGCTCTTTACATGTCATTGCACCAGACAAACAAAACCAACAACATTTTGGATTTACCTTAAAGAAGAAGCCCAGCATTCCTTTCTGCTCTCCTTCTGCTGTGCCGTCTGTGATATCTAAACCGCCATCCTCCTCTAGATCCTTGAGCTCTGACAGGTCGACCTCGATCAGCTGACTCCTGGTCCTACCGCTGTCATCGGTTTGTTCTTCCTCTTGCTCTGCATCCTGTGTTGCAGATTCAGACGTTTTCTTGATAATTGGTGGGTCTTGCGATTTCAGTTTGTCTGATAAGTGCACATCTCCATCCCCGTTGCTTTCATGGACTCTGAAGGTAGAGTTCCTCTGAACCTTCTGAACTGCAGCTGTCTCCAGTTCTCCATCATTACATTCTCTTGAAGAAAAGTGTTACTACCTGGGAATGGGTCGGTGGACTTGGTTAGGGCAGACTTGTTATTTTCTTTATTTTGTTTGCGGTCTGCCGCTTTGCTGCGTTGGCTGGAGCTGAGTTTGGGGGGACGCCGAAAAGGCATCGGAGCAGTGCCGCCAATATCTACAAAGTGAACTGCAAAGGATTTTGATTCTGAGGTAGAGGATAAGGTTTGGGGTGTGTTGGGATCTATCCCAGAATCTGTGCTTTTCTCCTTTTGTGCATGGTCTGGTGGTGAGACAACACTTTGCTTCATTAGAAAATCTTGCTGAAGGGTCAGCTGGATCATTTGTTTCTGGATGGAGCTAATAGCTTGATTGAGCATGTCTATGGAGTTTGAACATTCGTTGAAATCCGGTTCAGAGCTATTATCCTGGGTAAGGGTGTTCCAGCTGTCGTCTGTTTGACTTTTCAGAGAATCAAGAAAGGAATCGTCTTTACAAGCTTGGGTCTTTGCTTTCCTCCTCTCTGCAGCTGTTGGTCCAGAAGATTCAAGGGAGTGTTTCAGAGGTAAAGGAAGTGTGTCGCTCCTCCCTCCACCCTTTTTAACAATGTTCAAAAATGCAGCTTTCCCAAGCTTTAGTCTCTGCTTTGCATTCAGGGCTTCCATCTTCTTCTTCTGATATTCTATTGCACGCCTCTGCTCTTCCAACTGCATGTGAAGTTGTAGCAGCTCTGAAGGCACAACCGGACCAGACAATATGTTTTTCCCCAACATGGTGCTAGGCTCCCTCGCCTGCCACTGAGGGGGAATCTCAGAACCATCCGGCGTAGTCTTTTGGGAGCTGCTCGTACTTGAGTATCCATCACGAAGGCCAAGTTTAAGCAGCTTTCTCTCTGCAAAGCTGGTCATCTTGATTCCCGCGCTGCCTGAAGCACTGCAGCTGCTTGCCCACGACACAGTGCTGGGACAAGGACTTGAACGTCCGCTTGCATCTTCCTTATCCTCATGCTCGCTTACCTTTAAGTCTTCTCGAAGCTTTGCTGACTCAACTTCTCCGTCTCCGAATTCTGCAATGTAGCCCTCGACTAAACGATTCTCCCTCAGCGTCTTCTCCAACTCTCTCTGTTCATCCTCATCATCTTCCTCGAGGTCTGCAATATCTGAATCAGAGTCGTGTCCTGCCTCAATCACTGAGGTGTGTGGCGTCTTCTCTGGTTCGAGAGCCAGGTGAAGAAAAAAGCCTGGAGACTCTGAGCTACCAATTGACCCGTCTGTACACGGTTTGGAAGAACTGAGAACTGAATCAACCACATGGAGTTTCTTTTTTGAGGAGAAAGGAATATGTGGAGTTCTTGTTTTGACAGCTTCTGCCCTGCTGCGACTCTCCCCACTTTCCTCCTGCTTGTTCAGCGATATACCCTTCTCCTTGGCTGGCTTAGCGATAGTTGGCATCAAAGGCTCCAGATAGTAGCTGTCTCTCTGACGATCGAGAGCCAATGGACTTGCATCATGACGGAAAACACGAGAGCCATCGGAAGCCCTGGCGGACGATGCTAGTTTCTGCGCTTCCAGCTCATCCTGCTCCATGTCCCTGCCGATTCGGTGTCGAGAAAAAACAGATGGGTGAATAACAGAAACCAGTTCCTCTTCCTCAATTTCCTCCTCTTCGTCTTCTATGCGCATGTGACTGAGTAAACTTTGGCCACTGAGTCGGTGCTGAGGCAGACTGGACCCCAGCATGTGTTTTGGGGTTATGCTCAAGATGTTAGAGGCCAAGCTGTCCTTGCTTATGGTGCGAGCGAGGCTAATGCTGTCTGGATCCTCCTCCTTGGCAAAATGCACAGCATGTGGCACTGGCTGGGACAAAGGTCTAACAGAGAAAAGGCACACCATGAGTTTTACAGACTAAAATAAGGCAATTGTTGAACGGTTGAATTTGTACACCCACTTCTACTGCTGCCACGAACTGAGAACTGCTTTTATCAGGTACAAACAGAAGGAATCATAACCTCACCTTGTCCTTCTTTCTGGCCATGCCATGACTGAGTCCTGGCATTGTCCATCTGTTGGCGCCATTGAGTTTGACCTTTTTCTCAAATCTGTGAGGAGCAAATATTAATCATATTCAAGGACGAATCTGAAAAATCGCTAGCAAGTAATTTTAATTTCAAGTCTGGAAGCTTCAAACAAACTCAAGTCACTTTTTATACACGTAGTAATTAGTGAGCAGTAAATACAAAGGAACAGAAGAAAGATACGTTGAAGACAATCAGGGTCTAATGACCCTTGTTTGTTCACACTCAGGAGCAAAACCAAGATGCAGTTCCTTCATAAAATATTATGACCGCCAGAATTTTATTCAGTGTATCACCTTGCAACCAAAACATTTAATATGCTTTGATAGGGTTGTATGAGAAGAATCAATGCTAAGTAGCAGACAATTACAAAGCAGAAAAGAAAGATACAGTTATTAGAATATGGGGGAGCAGAATGTGCACCAATCTGATTTGTTCTACCTGAAGAGCTCTTCTCAACCAAATTTTGTTGTCTCTGTCTCAGTGGCAGTAAGGAATGAGATGGGCTAGAGGTTGATGTGGCGCTGAGAAAGAAAAACCAAGAAAATCAGTATTAGATTAAAATTAGTAGTGGGTGGATAAAAAGTAATTACTGAGTATGCACATTAGGCATTCAATACAAATTTGAAAGCCTATTTTTAGCGATAATTAATAATGTTACAATTTAGACAAGAACATGCAAACATCCAAATGGTCCAGTTCTAGTGGAATTTTCTATCAAAAAAAATCCACAGAATGATACTAAATAGTATTTGCTATTTAAGCATTTTTGGCTTGATACCTTTGGTCATTTGTGGCGGTTGTGGTCAAGAAGTCCACTGAGTTTGATGAAGGCATGAAGCTTCGTTTAGTGACATTTGAGACGGGCACGTAGGACCGAGAATTTTTGGGCTGCAGCAGCACTCTCACTAAAACGTAACACACAAGGAAAAAAAACAAATAAAATAAATTTAAAAAAAAAAACAAACACAAAAAGCAGCTGTTTGAGTCAGGATTAATAACAAAAATAAAAGATAATTCTTTAACTTGCTTTAATCTTAATTAATTTAGTTACATAAGCCTATGAAACTCTGTTATGTAAAAAAATATGTTACCATCTTTGACATCCTGCAGGTCTCTGGGATGCACAAAGTCAGGCTTCACATTTTCAAACCACCAGAAAAGCTCAGCAATGAAGACCATGACATTGTTCTGAATGACAAAAAACATACAATGTGATTAATGTTAAGAGATATAAATGGCTAGAAGTCTCAGAGTCGCTACCTTTAAATGCAGCTGTTCATATTTTGTTGAAGACAGTGACAAACTGATCTTGTGCTCACTGCTTAAGATTTTCATCAATATCAGATCAGTGGACCAAAAGCAGGTGGGTCATTCAAACAGGCAAGAAATTACTGCGAAACATATTCTCTGCTGATAAACAGCTTACAGGGAGAGCAGCAAAGTCTTAAGAAGACATATTTTATATTTGAAAAACAAATATTTATATAACTAGCTACGCCTTGCATCCTTTTAACATTACATAGCTAAAAATGACTGCATCCATCCATTTTCTATGTGACCAAGGACAGGGAGACTTCTTTCCAGAAGTCAAGAAATTAAAAGTGGGAAAAATCCAGTTTTTTTTTTTTTTTTTTTTTTTTGTCAAAAAGTGCAACACAGAGATGCACAGCACATGTGCACATACACAAATCTAAAGCTAATGTCAAGAGGCCAGTCAATCTAGTGAGCCCTCACATGCACATGGAAAACATAGAAACTATAAACTGGAAGGACTCAGTTAGGATTCAACAGTGCCAACATCTGTGTGTCAGTGCAGCCCAAAACAGCTCTAAAGAAACACTTTCTGTTTACCTTCAACACAGGCGGCGAGTAGAGCAGATCCTCCGGGTCCAGGAAGAAGCAGTTGTTCAGATACTCATTACAAAACTCCTTCAGCAGCTGGATGTTGTACATGCTGTCGGCTATGGAGGGAACTTCCTTCAAGCAGATATCTGCACCCAACACAACAATAATTGTTCATCTCAAATGGCCTATTTGAGATGAATAGGCAATGTTTGTATTTTTAATTCAGACATTTGCATTTTGGAAGACGATCTTACGTCAGGTGGGTTTCATCATCCTGGAGTTTTTTGGGGGGTTTTCTTTTGTGCTTGGATTTCGAACATTTTCTTATGCCTTATGCTCAATAACTCTTAGCATATTCAGTTAATGTCCTTGTGTTCATTAATGTTAGTGTGTGGGTATGGAAGTTGCTACTGAGTGAAGAGGATTCAAAGTTAGATAACAGCTATAAATTAACTATAAAATCAAAGTAGAGGAAGAAAAGCTATTTATAAGAAAACTGTTTCATATGAGCATGTTGGATGTTTATTAGGTGTTCTGCAACACAAAACTAATGTTCAGTGGACGCCTGGTCATTTCACTGTTTTGATAATTTTACTCTTCTGTGTCTGATTTTCCATCAACTCTTCATCATTTTATTTTTATTTTAAATCAACGATGGCATGTTTTACAGCGACTCTTCTCAATTGGCGTGATGACGCCTCTGCTAATAAACAAATTAGTTTATCACTGCTCATAGCAGAAGAACTAAAATCACAAAAAATATATATTTTATAGGTTTAAAAGAGAAATTGTAATCAGCTCTAATCAGTATCAGCAGAACATGAGCTATAAAGCTCTGATTGACGAATCTACTTTATTCTACAGGGAAAACTTTCAATCTTGTTTCTAATCAAGAAAAGAAAAACTATTAAAAGAAAAATAAAACAACCCGTCTAACCTTCGAGTTTAATAACTTCTGGGCAGTAGAAGTGGATCACAGCAAGCAGGGCTGTGCCATCGCTCACATCCTTCAATATGTCTTCCACCAAGGGGAAGTGCTGAAGAGTGCGACCTGAAAGATGATCTCTGCGATACCGCACCTACGGAGCAGGACAGCATCCAAGTTTACAAAATGAACACAAGCTTATTTGGTCAAACTGAAAACCACATACACACTTGTCACACACAGACACAATAAGCCTCACTTTGTGAATATTCCTCTGCCTCACTTTAACATGCATACTGTGCAGCAAATGTCCAAAAGTGATTCATACTACTTTATAGCAATTTACATTATATCAAATCAGCTGGATATTTGTCATTTTGGTAGGTGTGTTGTGTATTTGTTAATGCAGTGTGTGCCTTCACCTATAGGTGTTATAATGCCGAATTACTGAAAACAACATTTAAGGTTAATGGAGATAAAAGGGAGAGATTTTTAAGGTTAAAATGAAACACAAAGGGGTTGGTGATGAGTACGTTACCACACGAGAGAACTCCACAGGCTCCAATAAACAATGGGCCAGAGCATGCCATAAATCAGGCTGGTGAGGGAAGACAGAAATAATTTGGTGGACGTTAACAATGGAATGAAACATGCAGTGAGTGGACATGTGGAGCCATCTGAAAGTGTGCTTTATGCATGCTGCTTGACAGTATCGATGTGTTTGAAGTGAACTGAAGTGAATTCTCTGTGAGATTATTTTGACGGGGGCAGATGACTGTAGAAGGAAAACGCTACAGAGTTTCAAAATGAAAGCTAACCAACAGGGAAAGCAGTTTCATGCATTGGTTGTTTCTTGTTTTGCCACTAGGTGGCACTAGATATTTTTCCTCGTGCATAAGTGTTTCTATGACAAGGTGTTTTCCTCATTGTGCTTTCCTCTTCTTAACTCTCATCAAAGTTTATTTTAATACAACTTTCCTAGCATGTGTCCAAGTGTGAAACATACGTACACAACAGCATTCCACTCAGACACACATACAAACACAAGGATAGCAAACATTTACACTTACAGGTACAAGCTTCCAGTACCATTTGGAGGGAGACTAGTTTCCGAGAGGCACACAAGGAGGAAGGTTAATGGGACACAAACAGGGAGAGCAGCAGACATGTAAAGGATCAGATACAGCGACACCGAATCAGAATTACCTCCTGTTAGACAGGAGATAGGTCTGATAGGAATGGGTATGGAAAAGGATTAGACTGAAACATATTACAAACAATGTCATTTTAAGCACAGTTAACAACAAATATTGCATAAATTCTCAACAAACTAGAAAAAAAAAAATGCATAACTTAGTTAATTTCTGTAATTCAAAACTCTGGAATAGTTCAAGTTCAGTACGTGACAGATTTCAAGTCTTTGTTTCTGGCAATTATAAACCAGCAGCTAATCTCAAATTCAGCTTCGCTTGTATGTGCCTGCCTGTAAGCTGAAAGTATTTTATAGAAAATGGCTAAGTGTGGCATATGGGATTTTGTCATAAAGGAACACACAAGAAAAACAGAGAATAAAAGCACAAAACGGGATCACACACTGACACAAGTGGCCACAACCCAGCTATGACAGTTTCACAAAGTCAACAAGACCATTATATCCAACAAGCATAACTACATTTCCGAACAATAACACTATTTAACACACCGGGCCTTTTAATTGTTTCAGTACAGAGAGCTGAGTACCTTGTGGTGGCTAGGTGACTCCAGTAAGTGCTGCTTCATTTTACACTCTTTTTCTATTAACTCCCTCATTTTTATGGTGATCTAATGTGAAGAAAAAAAAAATAGCACAAGTTGAAATAATTTAAAACATCCAAAAATAAAACGAGAACAGATCTGATTGATTGAAACCTTGTTAATCCAAAGGATCATAGCCTCTTCCAGGTCGTAAGGAAGCTCTTTGGAGGCACTGATGTTTGAAAAGCGTTTGACACACGACACCACCTTCTCTACGCTGATCATTTCCACTGTGTAGGCCATCATCAGAGCATCAATGAGGTGGATGTGGGCACTCTGGGAAAAGAAAGAGATTTGGAGTTTGTTTTACTTTAAAATTATTGAGAATATGAAGAAGAATGACAGAATTTTCATTTGTTTCAACTTCTAATGGCTGCCTAAGAGTCTTAAGTGCCTCTTTTGGAGAACAAACGCATCCATTTACTCAGAAAACATTATTCTCAGGGTTTGTTTCTCGACCAACTTAGATGACTGTGTTTTCACAACTGTGGGGGATATAACTAACATCTCTGTGGAAAGGATCCCATTAAATAAACATGTTGTACATTGTGACTCATAAATATTCTTGTGCAGACTCTAAATCCAACTAAACTGTCACGTCAGATATTCAATTATTTACTGCAACATTCTAAGCTTGTATTTGTATGAGGAAAGGAGCTAAAAGCCAAATGGGAAATTTTAAAATGCAGATTCTCTCCAGGCCTCCTACTTTTGCACCAAACTTACCTCTGTCGTTGATTAAAACATGTCTGGACAAGTTAAGTTTATAAAACGAATTCTAAAATGCTCATAGCAAACAAATCATTTCTAATTCAGACACGTCAGGCCATTTTCTGAGGCTTGTGGTATCCGTCTCAGCTTTTTGTTATTGCAACTTTCAGAAAGAGCCACCGACCATTTTAATGGGAGATGAGCTGAGATCTCTGTCAGACACTGGCGTGCTGTTGGTCTCCAGGACATAGATCCCTTTTCTGGACAGGGCCTGCATGACAGACTGGTGGCCTTGGAGGTAGGCGGCCTGTTCAGCGGGAAGGATGAGTCCGCACACGCGGTTGTAGAGCTCTCCAGACAGCAGCAGGTGAATGAGGGGGGGCTTGATGTGCTCCTGCTCATACTGGTCGGTATAGAATGGGTCTCGAAGATCTGAAGGGATGTGATCTGGAAAACAGTCACGACGACATGACACTTGAGTTTCTCCTGTTTTTCTTGCCTCATTTATCCCATCATTCATGCAGCTATTTTTCTCTTGACACGTGTTTACGAGTTGCTCATGTTACATAACCACAAAGCTTTCAGTGCACAGACTATCAAGGTATTAGACTAAAACACAATCCTAGGACAAACTCAGATGCTGAACAACATGTCAGCTTGGCATGCTGTGAACCAGAGGCTTTAAGTCAATGAGTTAACTGACTTAGAGGTGATGTTTAAGCTGCTGTTTTCCTGCTTGTGGTCACAGACATGGTGGCAGTTATTTTTATATGCCTCTGACTTGTTAATCCAGATTTAAAGCCTGCAGGACTCGCGACATTTAGCTTCCAGCACGTTCGGCGGTTTTATGTTTCTATCTATTTACATTGCAAAGAAATAGAAACAAACCCACTTCTGTTATTAAAGATACATTTGATTTACCCAGTGGATCAAATGAGATGATCAATGTGACTCTCATTCAATGTCAAATTTAAAGTTCCAATAATCGTTAATGGAAAACTAGCAAAAAACAGTAATTTCACAAATTAAAACAACGAATAAAGTAAACAAAAAAGCTTAACACTGGAAAACAGGGTTTGAAGGGGGTTCACAAAGTGATCCAATTCTCATTTTGTGCACCAGATTCACAATGATTCCACATGATGATGCAATCACTCCTTCCATAAAATCCACCAGATGAAAGTATTTTGCAGAGATTTATCCCATCTTTGTTGGCTATCTTTAGTTGTATAAAGCTTTATGCAAAGCTTTATGCAAAGCTTTAACAAGAGCTTCCAGTTGATGCTAGTAGCATATTAGCACAAAAGTGTACTTTGAGAATTAGAAAGACATACAAACTCTATTTTAAGACATTTGATATATGCACATTTCTTTGTATGTTTGCCACAGTGGTTGCACATGAATCATTTTATTTTTTGACTGGTATATTTATTTACTTTTTTTTTTTTTTTTACTTGAACCATTTTCTAAAATTCCTTGTTTTCTTTTAACCAAAAGCCTAACTATGAACAAGCATGGCATAGTTAGGCTCTGTATGAAGAAAATGGATAATATTTGGTGATACTCAACTTCTGTACACAAACTAAATAACCAAAAGAGGGCAAAGCCTTTTGAAAAGTAAATAAACAGCAAGTTTGCATCTGAACAGCAGAACTCAGTGAAGACTCAGCTGTGCATTTCACAGCCTGTTGCATGTTTGACATGGTCTGTACCACAATTTCTTTCTCACTCAGTGCTGTGTGCGTGAGCATCCGAGAGCATGAGTGAAACTGCTCTTTGCACACTACATCAGGTCGGATTAAATCTGTCTAGTCTTGCTCCCGCTCCTCCTAAAACCCGCGCCACTCTCTGTCCTGACTCTCCCTCTGCCTCAGCTGCCTTGAATGTCCCCTTGTCCTTCCTGGTTGCCGTGGAGATGGGTGATGAGACGGGAAATGCCAGCATGGCCAATCGTGGGGGCTGGGATGCTGTCCCATCTCCTGCTCGTTTGATCATGCTATTGTATATGTGTATATGCGTGTGTGTGTGTGTGTGTGTGTGTGTGTGTGTGTGTGTGTGTGTGTGTGTGTGTGTGTGTGTGTGTGTGTGTGTGCGTGTGTGGCAAAAGGAACTATGAAGGTTGAGGGAGGAGCTCCTCTGTAATCCTGGCTGCTAATACTCCGTCAATAGTATCCACCTGATCTAAGCATCACAGCCCACCCTGGTGAGCATGTGTGAGAGTGTGAGGGGAATTAAGAAAGGTTGTCTGTGTGTGGGTTTATACAGGGAAAGGCTTTGTTCCTATTCAGGCGCTCTGTCAGACAGGACACAGGAATCTTGCTGACAGACGATGCAGGGCTTTCAGACTCTGGGCAATGCAGCAGAAAGATGCAGCTCTTCGATTCCAGTAAGAACGCTATAAAGGAGATATTTCCTGAAGAGCTCAAGCTGAGAAAACAGAATCTTTACGACGCACGCATGAGTACACCTGGGCGTCTTACCTAACAGAAAACAATGCAAGGTGTAAAGTCAGGCTGGCAGCTTTTTCAGTTTGGATCAAACTTTCAGTATAGCTCAGGACAAAAGTGGTTTTTATTCCAAAAAGTATTCAGTTAGTAGCTCTGGTACACTGTGTCTGCTTTTCTGCTTCTTTAATCTAAATCTGAATCTGAATTTGATATGGTCATTGTACTCTTACTTAAAAACAGCATGATCTGGCTGCTGCACATAAAAGTCTCATTCAAAAACTATGAATAAAAAAACAATAGAATCAAAATCAGATAAAAAAAAAAGTTTATTTTACATTTTTGGACAAAATCTAGTAAAATAAGTCTCCAATGGTCGCGAATTAGCAAAATATGAGTCTAAACAAGACGGCTTTGTTGAGCAGAACACAAGCCTTCAGGTCCAATCCCATTAAACACTTAAGCATGTGACTGGCTGACTCTGACTTTCACACCAGCTGAAAGACAACACAATCCTCCCAGCACCACTGTGTTTGTGTGCAAGTTTGCATTTAAAGCTGCTCAAAGTGGTTTTGGTCTTCTGTCCTAAATGCGACCTTAACAGACCAGATACATTTGCACTTTTGTTCTAATTGAACAAAGTCAGTGGGGTTTACTTTGTTGATACTTGTTATATAACTGGCACTACAATGTTGCTTTGCAGAGAAGAGATATGTTATGTTATGAAATACAAAAACATTTCTCTGTTATGAGATTCAGGAAACAGCTTGTATACTAAAATGAACCTCTGTTCATTTCTCCCCTTGGTGAGAAATTATTCTAAAAATGACAAAAAAAAAAAAAAAAAAGCCAGAACACCGTTTGCAAATGCAGTCAGGAACAAAATAATTAGCTTCTGAAGACTCAACCCATAGTGTGGTGCAACGACAACTCAAGTGTTTGACAATGATGAATATCAGTTGTATCTTTTTACAGTCTACATAAATACATAAAATTTTAGTCCTCACTTACAAGCTGTGTATTTCGGGCTTTGTCTCCTTCTCTGTGTCAAGTTGCTGAGCTTTGCAAAGCAGAACTCCAGGAGGAAAGCCCCTCATCTAGTACTGCTGAGTCACAAACTGAATGTCATAACAACAACTGTTCTGCAACTTGAGGTTTGCCCCAGTAGTTGCTTCCAAATCCATCATTGTCTCGCTGGGGTCCGTGAGCAGCACCACTCACTTCCTGCTCAGACTCCACAGAGAGCAGACAGCGAGTGGCACAGAAACCCACATTAAAGGAGTCATTTCCTGACATTTACTAACCAATGTGGCCTTGTGGTCATTTTTAATATTTTAATAGACCTTAATCTGAGCCAGCAACATTAATGACCTCTGCAGAAAAGATGCAGTCTGAGTTTCCTGTCCCTGTTGGGGGTCATAAAAGCCGCATTCGTGGTATTAAAGTTTATTGCTTGAAAAACTGGCTCCTCATTTCATGGAAAAACAAAAACAAAATTAAATCACACCCAACTATGAGTCATGAAAAGGTGCATTAACACTTTACTTTATTTAAAAAGCAAGCCCGAGAAGCCTTAAAAATTGCAGCATGACCCTTTCTGTTTTTGAAGACCTTTATCATTAAAAATAAAAGGGGGCCTGGAATCAGCTGACACAGAGGTACAGTTCGGATAGGTCAGCAGAGCTTCACGGGGCAAAAACACAGAGAGACGAGTGTCTACATTCACAGTAAGAGAAGACATCGATTCACAGATTAACCTATGAGGCAATTTAGCCGTGGCAGGAAACCTGAGTACACGGTGGGCGTATGGACGCTGCAAAATCAGTACAAGTCTCACCAGCCGATTCATATGTGGAAAACAAAAATATATTTTTAAGATTTAAAAATCTCCACATAGAAACACCACACAGTTAGTGCTGAGTAATACTCCTTCGCTCTTTCGGTAGTGGCTAAAGTTAGCCACTACCGAAAGTTGTTCAGATATACTCTCCTACAGGTTTATAGATTCTGTTTACTTAATTTCTCATCCCATATGAATGTGTCTTTTCATTTTAAAGTATCTACAAACAGCAAACTACTGCATAGATCAGGGGTGGGCACTCCTGGTCCTCGAGGGCCGGTCTCCTGCAACTTTTAGATGTACCTCTAAATCAACACACCTGAGTCAAATAATGAGGTCATTAGCAGGACTCTGGAGAACTTGACTGCATTTAGCAGGTGATTCAGCTGTTGTATTCAGGTGTGTTGGACCAGGGAGACATCTAAGAGTTGCAGGACACCGGCCCTCGAGGACCAGGATTGCCCACCCCTGGCAAAGTTTTCAAATAGGGTGAAGTATAATTGTTTGTTGATAGCAAACTGTCGTGTACCTTAATAATAGTCAATGAAAAATGTGATGGAATTTATTTGCCAGGCTTATGAATAATAGCAATCAATTTTCACATAGGGTGACTGATATGTTTGCCCTTTTTTTTTTTTTTAGAAAAAATGTTTTATTTCAATCAGATCAAACAAGGAGCTTGTGAAAACATTACTTTTAAAGTCTCAATTGGATTTAAGTCTTGACTTTAACTTTAATTGTAGCATAAACACATGCTTTGATCAAGCCTATTCATTTGTTGTTTTAGGTTAAGATTTTGCAGCCACTACTTCCCTGAACTTGGCTCCAATCATCTTCCTGTCAATCTTTAGCCAGTCTCTAAAACCACGTGTGGAAAAAAAACAAAAAAAAAAACTATTCCCACAGGCTGATAAGCCAGACTTTTTACATATATTTCCGAAATATACTCTCTTAAACAGACACATGATTGATTTAATAAGCACCTCTCAGTAAGGAGAGAATAAGAGAGAACCTTACCTTGGCCATAGGCTTTGGCAAACAACCAGCGGAGATTTGCTTCTATTTTGGCCCTGGCGCAGTCATAGAGCTTCAGCTGTACAACCTGAGCCTCCATGCTCTCTCCTCCTCCTCCTCCTCCATCATCCTCATCCTCATCTGCTGCTGCTACTGCTGTTGTTCTCCTCCAGGTGCTGTCCCTGCCAGCACTCACATCCATCCTGCAGGAAGAGACACAAAGATGTCCCTGCTAGTGGAGGCAAAGAGCATTACATCATCGAAGAACAAAACAAGAAGGCCCATGGTTCACCTGCTGTTGGCGATGGAGCAAAAATAAAACACACCGGTTCCCCAGTCTCACCTTGTCTCGCTGTCAAGTCACTTTATTCCCCCTGAGTCTTTTTTTAATTCCGACTCTAAAGCAGTTTCAACGAATATGAGGTGTCGATGTGTCTGGCTGGAAAGTCTACAAAATGAGTGACAGTTTTCGTTTGTAACCGATGACTTTTGAAAAAATACAGCCTTGCAACAAACAGTAATTTCAACGCTGGAAACGGTAACAGATGAACGATCCGCACAATAATAAGCTCAGAGTTGACGGGGTGTCGGGTGGCTAACCTGCGATCACACTCGTTTTTAAGCAGCATTTCTACGAGAAAAGACTCACTTCTACGAGCGCATTTGCGTCCTGTTCGCAGCCTCGGCTTTTCGGGCAGGTGTAATGTTAAAACATTGTCATGCTGGGCCTGGTCCCTCCAGTTTAACGGTGGAATAACGGGAGACTCCTCCCTGTTCAGCGGTACAAACCTCCGGCCTGTGGCTGGCAGTGGATGGCCGTTAATCCAGTAATAAAAAAATCTGCGTGGGAACCATTCGAGCGTCCGTCTTCGAGGAAAATTGAAAGCGTGAACACAGGCCGCTTCATTTTGGAGCTGTCATCGCTCCGGGCAGAGGAGTAACGGGTCCACCGGTGCACGGGCAGCCCTGTTTGTAGGAGGCTGTCTCTATGGGGACGGGTTTTACCGTCAGGCTGCCGGCAATGCACCGACTCCACCAGGCGGGGGCGCTGTTGTTTCACATACAGTGACCGCTCATAAAGCCAGTCGGACCTCATTTAGCGGCGATGTGACTAAGTGCAGGTGTTATTTGGGAAATGCTCCTACCACGTCTGCAACTTTAAAGACTGGTTACAGATTATGAACAGGATTCAGGTCGGACTTTGACTGGACCATTCTATTAAACACTTCCGCTTTCGTCCAACCCGTCCAGTTGTCCTGAGTATAGGTGCTCTTCTTATCTTTCAGGTGTTTTTCAGACTCCGGCAGGCTTTCACACAAGACTGTAGGTGAAGAAGTTTTCTTTCTTATTTAGAGATTTCTGAGAAAAGAAGGACTTATTACACTTACACATACTAGTTTTTTTATTTCTAATGAAATTAAAAACAATGGTTTCTTTTTCCTCAAAACTTTGTGCTGTTGCTCCATGACACTTGTCAATTTTGCACTTCCGGTTTAATAATGTACAATAACAGATTTATGAAATTACTGTCAGATCAGTTTGAATATTCTTCTATCAAACTGACTTGCCTTATTGCTTAAGACTTTACCTGAGCCAAATGCAAACATATTGTTTCCTTTAAATCATCAACATTGTGACACAACTTATCAGATCATTCCAGTTTGAAATATTTATTATTCCATTTTGAAACTTGTATTTAAAAGTAAAATGTTTCTTTGAATCAAAGGCGAGCATTCCCTTTACAAATGTATTTTTTGAAGAATAGTTGTATATGTTTGGATCATTTCAGCATTGCTAATGTGGAACTAAAGTTATTTTTGCAAGAAATGGAAGAATTGTTGTGTTGAAGTTAAATGTTTGTGCTTTAAAGAGACAACCAGAAGGTGGCGACATTTCTGCATTTACAGATAAATCTGGAATGATTTCATAGCTGGATTAAATGTCTCCAACAATATAGTTGGTGTTTCTGGCTGTTACACCTGTGATGTTATTTGCTAAAATTAAATGAAATTCGAATAAATAAATTAATAAAAAATAATGAACTATGATGTTCCTCATAAAGTGAGTCTGAGGGCTATGACTTCGAATGATAATTTAGAAAATAATCCAAAAAAGAGTCAAATCAAATTTCACAGGATTTATTTTTCATGACTGTAATTAACAAACTGAGGCTCTTGTTTATTGTTTACCAGCACTTTCTTGCTTTTACTATCTATGTACCACATGAATCAAAAAGTAACACATGCTGAGCTGGTGTATGTTAATACAATAACACACATATTTTAAAAAGAAAAATGCATACTTTTTTTGTTTGTTTTAGTCATATCTTTTTATTCAATCATGACAAATTTACAACATTTTTAATCTGGAAATATTTCTTCTTATCAAACTACAACTGTGCATGAAGATTCAGTTACATTTATTCATCTTAAAAACATCTTTACCTCTGTATTAGTTTATAAAACATGACATGTAGACACCATAAAACACACTCCTTACTAAAGAGCAGGCGATGTCATTAAACACACAAAAGGTCCCATTTACTTTTACAAACAATTTTTCCTCTTTAAAGACAATTTTCCAAGAAATCTCAAAAAGTACTTTGCTTTTCGTAAGAAAAACGAATAAAAAAAATCACACTGGCACTTTTTAAAATAGTGGCAAATGTAACATTTTGACATTCTACATAAGGTCTGCAATTTTAACACTTGACAGGTTAAACACGGTAACCATAATCAATGATTCATAAAACAATACAAGACACAGAGGCAATCCTTGCATCATACATGATCACAAATCAATAACTTAGCACCAGCTCAGACCAATATTGAATAAAAAGTAAGCTCATAGTCTTTCAATCACTAAGAAATATTAGGTTTTTTTTGCTTAAAAAGGTCCAAAGAAATCTCAAAATCCTCTTAGGTCTATTACTCTGCCTCTTGCTTTCCCCTTCACATAAGACAGTGTAACAAGCTTTTAAGGGAAGGTGACACTTGATATAAATATATTAAATTGATGTCTAACTCAGACTCAGTGATAAGACTTATCAAAATGTGGTTCAGTAGCAAAACAAGTAACCGAAAAAAGGCAAAAGAAGGTTAAAATGTATATAATTAACACTGAACATTCAACAAAATTCTATAAAAATTGGTGAGAAAGGCCTGTACAAACATAAAACATACCGTTACCCACAAATAAAATTTGTTTGAGTAAAACTGTTGAAAGGCATAAAAATAAATCCAGTGAATATATCTACATAAAACAAATAAATAACCAGTGTACATATCAAGGAGGTTTTCTCTCTGATATACACTCCTTTCTGACAGTTTTTAATGTTCTCATACTTAGAAAAAAAAAAAAACATAAATATAAAATCTTTTCTTTTAGGTCAAAAAGCACATAAATAAATACAAAAATAACTAAAACTTATTCTATTAGTTCAAAAACTGATGAAAAAAAAGAGTTTTCAGTCTTGAGAAATGTTTATCATTGTCTTTCTGGGAGAATCTGTTTCTTTTTTCTATTTGCTGTGCATGACTATTTAAATTGGTCTGGAATTAGGTTCATTTGAGAGTGAATACTTGTTTGTGGGCTCGAGATGCCCTCTGACCAGTCGGACAAGTTGGAATGTGGGGACGAGCTGGACCACTGGTCAGGGGATCCAGGGGAAGGGGTTAGAAATGGGTGGTCGGGCACCTGTAGCTGGTGGTTAGGTGTGTTGTCCATAGGTCCTGTATAGCTATGTTGGGAGGGAGGAGTTGGAAACTGGGTGCCAAGCATCTGCGTTTCCTGTGGCAACACAGTGTGGATGGGAACCGAGCGGCCGGAGCCACCGTTTGGCTGCATGTCAGCCCCATTCAGCTCAACATTCGGGAAGCTCTGGCTCAGGCTTTGACTGACGGTGGTGGAGTTGGAGTTCTGGTGCTGCAGCTGCCTGGAGCGAGGCTGCTGCATCATGTGCACGGTTGAGCCCAGATGGCTGGTTGGCAAATTCTGGTAACCCATGATCTGGGACAAAGTGGCAGTACTGACACCATGCAGGGCACCCATCATGTTGTGTGTAATCGGCGGCCCCTGGGTGAAGCTTCCCTGCTGGCTCACACCCGGGTGCATCCTGGTCAGCCAGTCGCACTGGCCTCCTCTGCTGCCACCCACAGACGTTGTGGCCTGGCTACTGGGGCTGGACACAGGCAAGTGGGTGAGCCGGGGGGGATCAAATGACATGCAACTCATATCCTTACCTATGCTAATCTGGCCTGTGTGGGAGTCCCCGTTGCCTTGTAGGTGATTTAAGGACATAGGCGGCGACTGCTGGAAAGGTGATGGCATAGGAGGAGAGGCCACATCGGACAGGTAGCCATGGGGAGACTCAAGTGACTCAACAGGAGACAGAACAGCTGTTGTGTCTATTAAGTTACTCTTCCCATCCATTGGCTTCTTCTTCTTCACCCTTATATCTTTACCTCCATCCTTCCCTCCTTTCCCACCAGAGCTCGGCTTTCGAGCTTTTTTCCCAGAGGGGGTTGGCTTGAGGTTGCTGATATAGTCATTGGGGGAGCAGAGAGGAGGGGAGAGGGTAGAGGTGCTCAAGGTGGCGCTATGCAGCCCAGGACTCCGAACCACGTTGTACTCATCTAGCAGACGGACTATGTCGTGATGCATGCGCTCTTGGGCGATGTCTCGAGGCAGTTGGTCGAGATGGTCAGTGATTTCACGGTTGGCAAAGTGCTCCAGAAGAACTTTAGCTGTCTCATAACTGCCTTCACGGGCTGCGAGAAACAGCGGCGTCTCCTCCTAAAAACAACCAGAAACTTCAGTTAGAAGCAATCAATAATATAAACAGTACAGTGCCTCACAAGTGTTCATAGCCCCAAATTTTTTTTTAGTTTGTTGCACTGCACGAATAAAACTACTTGTATTTCATTGGAATATTAATGGGATGTATAAGTAGTGCCTAATTGCCAAGTATTTTGTTTCAACCATCTTGCCATCAACTATGATGACCTTTCCTTTCTCTGATGAAAGGAAAGGTCATCAGAGACCGGTATGCAAAGGCTGTGTGGCACAGGTTTTCTGCTACTCACAGCCTTTCCCTTTGCAAACAGACACTTTCTTTTTATCTCTTCTTTCAGTAATCACTTTTTTGAGACTCTTGCACCCAAGTGAAATCTGGTTACATGAAGGGAATTAGTTGCATTAACTCCCTTCTGACTGCCTTTTATTTAAGGCCGTCAGAGTAAAGGGAACTAGATACAAATCAATGTGACACTGTTCATATTTTCATTTGTGAGAAAAAAAATTGAAGACCATGTCCAAATGTTGCTCCACTTCACTGTGATGTGCTACTTGTGCTAAAGTTAAAAGGGGTGTAAATAGTTTGTCTCGCTTGCCCGTACCTTGTTGTCCTGCATGTCTTTGTTGGCACCATTTTTCAGTAGCACCACAGCAGCCTCCACGTTGTTTACAGCGGCAGCCCAGTGCAAGGCAGATTTTCCTGCAAAAATTTTACATTACAATAGTTTATCACAATGACTCCCAAACACAATCAGGCATATGTAAAGGTTTGTGCAGATTACAAGATAATAAAACTTTAGTTACCAGAATCATCAGTGGCGTTAGCATCAGCATGACAGTTGATAAGTTCTTCGACCATGCCCTCAACAGCCAATCGTGCGGCCAGAATCAGAGGTGTTGTTCCGTCATGCATGCGGGCATCAAGATCGGTGGCTCGATTTCGGATTAAAATCTGCGCAGAGACACATTTTTTTAGTAAAGGAATTTCAGCTGCTAGACTGTCAATTAAGTGAAAGCCCAAAGCTATGTGGGGCTGTGGACGAATGAGCAAGCTACCTGAAAAACTCCCTGCGCATCTGCAGCCACGGCAGCGTGCAGCGGGGTGCGGCCCATGTTGTCTTGTACATTGGCGTTTGCGCTGGACTCCAGGAGGCGCTTGGCGGCGTCTGAGCGGGCGTAACGGGCGGCCAAGTGGAGGGCAGTCTCACCAGTGCGATCAGTCTGGTTATGGAGGTTGGCTCCATGGTAAATGAAGTCTGTGATTATTTCTGCTGACGGATCCTCTTCCTCTTCGCTGTTGCCGGTATCCAGTCCTCCACCGCTGCAGGAGGCGATCATCAGAGGCGTGAAACCATCTGAAAATGAATGTAGGATTCGACATTTGAGTAAAACGATGCAACACCCTGAAATTGTAGTAAATTTTCTCAATTTGATCATACTATGTGTCTTCACTTTTGCAAACATACCTGGCCCTCTAACATTGACATCCATGCAGTCATTCTCAATTTCTCCCTGAGGAGGTGTGGGTGCAATGGATGTTATCCGGAGGTCAGCTGCATCCAGGTGTTGCTGGGTCCATTTCCTCTGGTCTGTATGATCACTTAAATCCAACATCGCCTGCTCCTCATACTGAGGAATGTAAAGATCATCGTAGCATGAATATCAGCACCACAAGTGATTAAAGGAAGAAAGTTTGTTTAATAAATATAAAACTGCAAACATAAACTAACTGTTCATCTTACCCTGAAGTGCCTGCAGTCTGGATCATCATCCCCCCATTCAGTTTGATTGTCATCTATAAGGTTGCTGTCTGAGTTCTTCATAGGTCTTCAAAATGAAAAAAAAAAAAGAGATTAAATCACCTGTAAATCAATATTGTGTTGATATGCAGCAACATATAAAATCCACTTACTTCAGCCCAACAGAGTCTTCTCCCAATGGCTCCCTGCGTTTCTTTTTGCTGGGCTCCGATACTTTAAATCCCTCAGGCATCCAGAGCTGGCCATGCTCTCGACGCCGCTTCTGAACCACTATCACACCGAGGCATATGAAACCCAAAATAGCCAACACCAGGAATACCAAATACACGGAGAAGAACTCTGTAGAGGTAGGAGTAGGTTTCACACCTAGAGAGACAGAAATAATTCAACATGTTGAATTTTGATTTAGTAGTCATTTTGTATTGAATTACATATATTATTACAAAAAAAGTTTGACTGTAAATATTAAGACATACTTGTTACAGCTTCAATATAAGGAACATTGAGGTTCCCACTCGTAGCCAGTGCTCCAAGAAAGGCAGCTACATCTGTTGCACTCTGGAAGCATTCAGTGGACTGCTGGTAGCACTGACGATTGTCTATCTCCAGATATACAATCGATCTGTGAGCAGAAGCGGGTTGAAATATTAGCACTGACTACTTTTCAAAATCCCAACTCATTCTCGTTTTTGTGAAAACTGTTGTCTTCCTACCCTTTGACTTGCACTGGATCCAACTCTCTCCGTTTCCGCTGATTGACCATGGAGGACACACTTTCCTTCACCTGACCCAAAACATTGGATGGCACTGAAGTCCACTCAGGCCAACCTTCTGCAGAGCGTTTCAGCACATTGTGTTTCACCAGGTCTTGTTCATTGCCATAGTAAGGAAAGACCATCGGTTCTCCTTTTGCATCACGGCGGAACACTACGTTAGTGTGGAGAACATTGCTCAGCTCTCTAAGGAAGGCTGAAGAGCGGTTCTTAAGCAGCTCTGGGGGAATTTGGATGACCAGAACTAAATGTCCGTCTGCTAGCTTCTCTGGCATGTTGTTAGCACAGTCCAGGCCGTCCCACTCGCATTCTGCATTGTTGCAACCTTGATCGCAATGGCCATCAGCATAGTGATCCTTACAATACTGATCATAAAGAGGGCTGAAAAACACAGAAAAAAAAATGTTAGATTTTTCACAAACATTTTCTATGACTCATTCTCAAAAACAGCTTTTATTTTCAGACTTACTTGCACTGCCCTTCCTGTCCTTGACAATCAAAGCCATCATAGAGACACCCTGGGCTGTTACATTGGCCATCACACTTGCCATTGTTGAAATATCGCCAGCACTGCAGAGCAGCCGAGCAGTTTTGCCAGGGATCATCAAAATTGAGCGAGCAGTCACCTCCGTCCCAGCCACAGGCATGGTTGTTACACAGCGAGTCACAGATGTGGTTACCAGCCCACTCGTCACACTGAGGAATCTCACAGCTCACCTCCACTTCTGGAGGCGGTGTGATGTCCCGGCCAAACCCCCCAACAAAGGAGTAGTCCAGTATGTGGCAAAGTAGGCCATTGAAGTTACTGGGACAACTGCACTGGAAAAAGGGAGCATCAGGGGTGATCTGGCAGGTGCCTCCATTGTAGCAGGGATTTGAGATGCAGAGGCTGTCGGTGGGAGTCAGACACTCAGGCCCGGTGAAGGTTGAGGGACACAAGCAACGTGGACCCAGGTGGCCGGACACACATGTACCACCATTCCTGCAACTCAGACTGCCACAGGAGCGAGAATCATACTCGCAAGAAGACCCAGTGAAGCCCTATAAGAAAATAGTATAATATTAAGAGTTTATCATTTGTATCATTATCACTGGTGAGGATTTGTATAAGAAGCAACTGTAATGAGAAGTTGTAGTCGAACTTACAGGTGGACATTTACAGATAAATCCATGAGGCGTGTTACTGGCAACAGCACATGTTCCTCCATTCCTGCAGGGTCTTCCCTTGCAGCCATCAAATACCTTGTCACAACGTTGCCCTGTAAAGCAGAAACATTAGAAATTTGTCAGCTGTTCTTTTGGACATCTACACAATCAGTTTCCAAGGACACAAAAATCGATGGTCATTGGTACCTGTATATCCGGTTCTACATTCACAGCGGTAGCTGTTGGGAAGCTGGATGCAGTTGTATGACCCTCGGGGGTCACAAGGGTTAGACAGGCATTCATTGACGTCCCCCTCACAGCGTTCCCCTACATAACCTGGCGGACACAAGCACTGGTAGCCACCAATGCGATCTACACACTTTCCGTTGTTGAAGCATTTGGGCTCATTCGTCAGTGGGTCGCTGGGAGGGTTGCAGTCATCCAAATTAATCTCACAGTGGACACCTGCAGATAGATGCATTGTTTTAGAAAATAGATCTATTACTCCTGTTAAGCCTTTGCCTATCTGAAAAGCATTTGATTTTAATTTGCAGATGTGTACCTTGTGTCCCTCTAGGACAGGAGCATTTGTAGGTGTTAATGAGATCGATGCAGGTCCCCCCATTCTGGCAGGGTTGAGACTGACATTCATTGATTTCTTTTGAACAGTTCACACCATGGTAACCAGGGACACACTAATAAAAAGCAGAAGAACATTTGGTTAATTAAATCAAGTACAGCGCAATAAACCCTGGTAAGATTATACTGTTGTGTTCTTTAAAGGTATTTCCTTTACCTCACAACTGTAACCTCCAAGATAATCATTGCAGGTTGCTCCATTCTGGCAAGGATTAGGTGAACATTCATCCACCTGTTCCTGGCAGTAACTCCCAGTGTAGCCAGCCTGGCAGCGGCAGTAATGTGTGTTTCCAGCATCCAGACACTGGCCCGAGTTCCTACACAGTTGAGACACCTCCACACCTGGAACCAAGAAAAGTAGAAATGACTTAAGGAACTTGTCAATTACTCCTGGCTTTAGACTTAATAAAGTAGAAGATTAGAGCAGTGGCACATGACATGAATTATCATACCTTGCCGTTTGGCAGCAACTTCACATGACACACTTGGGATATCACAGTAGAGGCCAGTGAATTCAGTCTGACACTGGCAGGTATACGAGGCTCCCTGCTGCCAGCAAGAACCTCCATTTTTACAAGGGGAGGAGTCACACCAGCGCACAAGACTCTGAAAAATGACATTTTAGAAACTATTTCAATATAGACTGCAAGTATCCGGTATATTCAGAAGTTAATTTCTATAACACTGAATTGCTTCAGTTTTTCAATTGTGTATTGTTTTATACTTAATTGTTGTAATTATAAGAAGATTTACTTTAATTTGCAAAGAATTAGAGCTGAATGTAATTGTGTTAACTTGCAATTTGAGTCCAGATCAAGACTCACTTGCCATTTCTAGTAAGTATACATCATCTGTGTACCATTTCAGCCTACCTGACAATTGACTCCCGTGTAGCCATGAGGACACGTGCACTTGTAAGTCCCATAACCATCAAGACAGGTGCCTCCATTGAGGCATGGTTTGGAGTCACATTCATTGATGTCGTATTGGCAGTAGCTTCCAGTGAATCCAGTTAGACACAGACAGGTGAAGGTGTTAATCCCATCCACACAAGTTCCACCATTGAAGCAAGAGCTGCACAACAGGTGAGGAAAACCCAATCAGATTATTAGTAAAACTACATTTCAGTAGATTAAGTTAGATGGAATTACTAAATTAGGCACACTACCTGTCGGTGCAATCATTGGTGTTGATCTCACAATTGATGCCACTGAAGCCCGGTGGGCAGGTGCAGGTGTAGCTATTAACACAGTCTGTGCAATTAGCCCCGTTTTTACAAGGGTTGCTCTCACACTCGTTTATGTCATGCTCACACCTGCTGCCACGAAACCCGGGCAGGCAGGTACAAGTAAACTTGTTGACACTATCGCGGCAAAGCCCTCCATTACTGCATGGATCTGAAACGCACCAAAGTGGATGTTAGCCAAAGTTTTTACTTTTAACTCAAAGAAGGGAAGCTGTTATGTTTCAGCTTAGTAGCTTACTTGGTTTGCAGTCGTCAATATCCGTCTCACACCGTTGACCAGTGTAACCTGGCTGGCACTTGCACTGAAAGCCGCCCATGGTGTTGAGGCACACAGCACCGTTACGGCAAGGGCTCTTCACGCATTCATTGATGTCAATTTCACAAGTCTGACCTTTTGTTAAAAAACACATCAATGGGATATGCATAAGGAAAACAATGAACTGAGAGATAAACGAACAGCCACATACTGTACACACAAATGCTATTAGATGCAAACCTTGCCATCCTTCAGGGCAGATGCAAGAAAAGCTCTGATAGTCTTCAGCCTCCTTACATATTCCGTTGTTTTTACATGGCCTGGGGCTGCAAGGGGCCTGGAGAGTCTCACAGTTTTCACCTGGAAACAAAACAAACATCACCATTAGCAATAGTTAACAATATGCAGCAATTACTTCAACCATACATCAATGTCTAACTCCAAATGGTCAAAAAAAAAATACCATGTTTTCTACATATCTTCCATGATCTGTAGAGTAAAAAACATTAGTTCCTAAGTTCCATTTTCCATTCCACTTCCTTATCCATTTCCATGACAACTTAGCCAAACAGGAAGGGCCTTCCTGTTTCCTGCTATTGTTTGATCTTAGACAAGAAACAGGACGTGGCAGAAGAGAGACCAAAGCTTGAAGTGCACGTCTGCTGCTGAAACTAGCTGCTTTGTTGTTCCAAAACACATTCCCTGTGTTATCCCTGCCAAACGGACAAGCATATTTTTCCACGCACAGACGCCAAAAACAAGCATCCCTGTTTTTAGCTGGTGTTTTCTTAGACAACACAGGATACGATAGGACAAAACCTCTGTGAGGAAGCTGAAAGACTATCTTTATGCTTTCAGACCTGCATGCAAAGCTGAGACAGCAATTCATGAGGTTAAAAATCCAGGAAATAGTCTGACCCCATAGTGAAAGATAAGCCCCTCTATGCCATACCAGTATAAGGCAGTAAACAGTTGCACTTGTATCCAGCCACATCATCAATGCAGGTTCCCTGGTTGAGGCAGGGATTGGAAGCACACTCATTGATGTTAGTTTGGCAATTAGGTCCTACAGTGACAGGATTATAAAAAATATATTTGGGTTAGATTTTCACCAGATTAGCCACCACTTGCCACCAGTGAAAAGCAAACAGAAAGAAAGGTTAAAACTGACCGGTGAAGCCAACTCTGCATGTGCAGTGGTACCCGCTGGTCATGTCCTTGCATATTCCTCCGTTCATGCAGGGGTTGGACTCACACTCGTTGTTATTAATATTGCAGTTGTGGCCGCTCCAGCCCGAGTCGCAGGTACATTTGTAGCTTCACAAGACATCAAATTAAAAAAGTAAGGATTTTTTTTTTTTTTTGCTTTCTCTTTGGTGTTATTGATTTTTTTTTCTCTCTCTTAAAACTTCACATCCACTCACCCATTAATGAGGTCCTGACATCGGCCGTGGATGCAAGGGTTACTGGCGCACTCATTCACCTCTGACAAACAGGTGACATCATGGTAGCCCTCAGGGCAGATGCATGTGAAGCTGTTGACGCCATCAATGCACGTGCCACCGTTGTGACAGGGGTTGATGACACAGTCGTCTATGTTGATGTTGCACATTGTGCCTGAAAAGTAATACAGCAGGATTTGAAGATAGGATGACAAGTGTGTTTCCGTTTTCTTTCTTTCAAGAAACCCTTTATTTATGCGCTAATTTGTATGTATCTATCTCAAAACTGCAACTAAAATAGGTTAAATATTTTTGGCTGTAACTTGACAAAATGTCTAAATCCCCAAGTAATCCCCAAGGATCATTACAGAAGGCAAGGATACCACTCCTCTCTGGTGTGGTATCCTTTAAATCTGGCATAATATGCTTTCCATGGTACTCTGTGGTCAGTACAGCTTTTGGATGACAGCAAAATAAAGTCTCCTTTCTGGCATTTAGTAAGCAGAAGCAACAGCAGCTCCAGTGTGTACCCAACCTCGTGGCCCCTGGAGGCCTTTTTACTTCTACCCATTGATTAAATGGGGCCATGCTGAATAGGAAGAAGCTGGATCTGAAAGAGGGAGGTGCTGCCAAGAGAGTGGGAGTGTGCATTTGTGTGTATGTGGCGGGGGCAAGGCCACTCACCCTATTCTCATTCACGCCAAGCCCCCCACCCCCATTTCATGAAGAAACAACCTCAACCAGGACTGTTTACGAGGACAGAAGGCCAGACCCATTTAAAACATGGCCAAGTAACAATTAACCACCCTCCTTCCCCACCACCTCTGATCTCCCATTCCTGGCCTCCTCCTTTGCTCTTCATCAATCAGGAGAGGAGGGCCCAACTGCCTGATATTTGGTCACAATAGACCTCTGTCCCTCTGTGTCTCAGTCCTGCTGTTCCCTCCACACTCACCCCGTGAGTACAAAAAGATGGTGGAGAGGATGGGGAGGGGGCATGCACAGCAGCCTGCGCACACACACACGCACATGTTACCTCCTTGTTGCTTCTATTGTGAGATAATCACAAAGCAGCTACCAGCCAGAACCAGCTCTGGTGATCAGCGAAAGGAATAAAGACAAGTCGCGTACTTGCTTTGGTGAAACCTTATGTGTAAATGACTGGAAATGCACTTTTACACTAACAAGCATCTGATATGTGATTAAAAGCCAGTCTCTTTTGTTTTTGTAGGATCACTTTACAGACTCTTTCCATGCTTAACATCACAGTCTTTTCAGAAGGCAAACAAAGTTAGAGCTTTGTGTGTATGGATCAGGTTCGGGGGGGTTGTCTTCCCTTTCTCTCTGGCTGTCTGTCCCACACAAGCAACCTGACACCATTGTTCCACAGCAGCGGACCCGGCAGCCACCTGTCGAACCTGCCCCTCCCTAAGCTCAGGGGACCCTGCCCCCTGCACCTGTACACTCCATCCAGCCACTCACCTGTGTAGCCCGGCTCACACGCACACTCGTAGCCATTGATCTTGTCAATGCACCTCCCATAGTCGCAGGGCTGACTCTTGCAGTCATCCAGGTTCACCTCGCAGTTGGACCCTGGTGTGTGACGAAACAAGTCGGAAAGGACATGAAAAACCTACAGACATTTTCTCTGACATAATATGAGACAATTAATCTGGTTTTCTCACCAGCAGTGCCTTTGGGGCAGGAACAGAAGTACGAGTTTTCCCTGTCCTGGCAAGTGCCTCCATTCTTACATGGCTGGCTGAGACACTCGTTGATGTTGGTTTCGCACAGGCGGCCAGTGTAGCCGGGGTGGCAATAGCAGGTGAAGGAGGCCAGGCCATCTTCACATGTGCCATAGTGGCAAGGATCAGAGTAGCACTCGTTGATGTCAATCTCACAGTGCTGCCCTGTGTAACCTGAAAGAGAAAGGTTAATTATTTAGCCAAAAATAAATGAAAAAAAAAGTTAGAAATTATGATTTTAAAAGTATTTTATTTGTTTATTTTTATTTCTATATTACATATATTATAAATTTTTAATATGCTAACATAAGAAATTAATTATTTAACAAGTGCTGCTTCTGAACAACAAATCAACAAAACATATGAAATACTATACTACAAATTGCACAGACACTATGCTAAATTATGTACTATAGAAATGTAACAATAATTAGACTTATGCTGAATTAATTTTAAAAGAAAATTGCTCAATAATGTCATAATCTATGTCTGTTTTTTATTACATTACATTTTCAGCTTATTTTAATTTGCCTTTCATCTAATCAATTTAAATTATATTTCATAATATTTTAATTAAATAAAATATAACTAAAACAATTTAACAAGTGCTTGCCATATTTATTCATTTGTTTATCTCAAGTTTAAGAATTTAGGAAGTATTTTAAGTGCTTGATTTAGTTCAACAGAAGACAAAAACATGTAATAATATATTGTCGAAATATTTATTTTCTGGATTATTTTTTACTTCAAACATCATGTAGAAATGTTATTTTATTAATTTTCCAAGAAATGATTAAGTATTGCGTTTATCTCAACAGGACACAAAAATGCTATTTTGAAGAAAGTACCTTCGGTACAATCACATGTGTACTTATTGGGTCCATCAGTACATTTGGCTCCATTTTTGCAGGGTGTGCTGGCACACTCGTCAATATCCACCTGACACAGATTTCCAGAAAATCCTGTAATTGTATTTAAAAAGACAGAAAATTCAGTGTTTGGTTTCAAAACTCAGTACAGGTATGTGAAATCAAGATAAACATATGTTTGCAATATTTTCAGCTAACAATAAAATATGCATAAATGTAAAATAAAAAAGCTTCACAGACAAGTTAATTTGCATTTGAAGTGGGTCTGCAGGAGGCTGAAGGTCTTTACAAACCATTCCACAATGCCAACTCCACTCTACCCCCTCCTCTTCCCAGCTTTTACTGTGCAGGGAAATCTTTAGTTTAAGTCACAGTACAATGGCCCCCAACTCACCAGCTCTAAACCAATCCCTGCCCCCCAATTTTGGCGCCAAGCATTGCCCGCCAAATATGCTAATGTTCATGCAGCTTGGTCCACATTGTCCAGTCACCCCACAAAGTATTCAGAGGCACCATTAGAAGAAGTAAATCATTAACATTCAGTCAGTATAGCAATGTGTGCTATACTCATTGACAGATTGGTTAATGATACCGTCTTTTATTACTCATTTTTTTCTCTAAAGGGTTTAAATAAGTTCAGTTTAATTTCACATGAGTTCTAACAGCCTTTTTGGACAAAGTTGTACAGATTCTCTTCTGTCAGCTCACCTTTGGGACACTCGCAGTGGAATGAGTTGATCTTGTCTATGCATTTTCCATTGTTAAGACAAGGCTGGCTGGCACATTCATCCGTGTTAATGTGGCAAAACACACCCTCATATCCTGAAACCATAAAATAAGCAGTCAAACTTCCTTCCTTTGACAAAGTCTAAAAACATGCAGAGGACAGTTATATGGTTTGGATATGAAATTTCCATTTCTAGTATAAAACTGGATTTAACATTTATATTACCGTCAACAGACCACAACAGAAAGTGTTACTTTAGATGCTTATTCAACCGCTTCATTTGTCTGTAAAGTTCTGCTTCCCGATTTTAATTATGTCACCTTTACAACAATTTTAATGATCAACACAAGAAAAAGAAACAAACTAAATATTGTCTCACCTGGCATACAGATGCAGTGAAAACCTCCAATCTGGTCGAGACAGGTGGCATCATTTTGGCAGGGATTAGATATGCACTCGTTAATATCCATCTCACATCGAGGTCCCTCATATCCTTGAAGACACTTGCACTGGAAAGAGCCTAATGTGTTGAGGCAGCGACCGCCATGCTCACAAGGGTTGGCACCTACAAAATGCAAGGGACAAGAATTCATTTACCCTGTGCTACCCCCATGCAACAACAGAGAAAAATGTACATTTGTGAAATAAGCTTTATAACTTACCGAGGGAGCATTCATCTATGTCCAGGTTGCAGGCTGATCCTGCGTAACCTGGGGGACAGGTGCATATCGCCTTGCCATTTACCGGGTTGGTGTCACAATTAGAGCCCTTTTGACAAGGATTGCTGATGCAGGCGTCATCAAGGTGGCACAGCAAACCTGCATGACCAAATGCACCACATTTAATCTCTTTTTATTAAAGCTTGTTTTCAGAGTGAGTTCTGGCAGCAGTCTTACCTGTGCGCCCATGTGGACACTCGCAGAAGAAGGAGGCCACGCGGTCGTGGCAGGTGGCGCCGTTGTAGCAGGCTGCGCTGGCACAGTCGTCAATGTTCTCGCTGCAGTCGTCGCCCGTCCAGCCGTTGACGCACACACAGTGGTAGCTGCCGTGCGTGTCGTGGCATGTTCCTCCATTTTGGCAGGCATTCGGCATCAGTTCACACTCATCCACGTTTTCAGTGCAATACTGACCTGATTGGGTCATTAAAGCAGAATATAAGAACTTTGTATATTACAGCAGCAAATTCTATTTCAACTACAAAGGTGGGCATTCAAAAATAATATAAAGAGTGAGATAACCTGTGTAATGAGGTGGGCACTGGCAGTTGTAGGTGTTGACTCCATCCACACACACGCCACCGTTCTGACAGCCGTGTCCTGGGCAGTCATCAATATTGTGCTCACAGTGCTGGCCTGTAAAGCCTGAAAAGATAGAGACGCGACCAAAAGCGCTTAAACAAAGTGGAGGATGACGAAGACAGACTTGACCACTTAGATGTGGTTAATAATCACACTTCCTTCCTATCCTTATCACAGAAAGCATAAAACGATAAGCTCTCCATATCCTCGTGGCACACTGTTTTAAAGCCTTCGAGTTGACAGTGCAGCCTGTGTCCTCCTCAAACATCAAAGCCTCGAGTGAGCGTTTTACAGTCTGATTAACAATCAACCCACAGCTCTGCAGGTGCTCGTGCAGCTTCGCAATCCAAACGCATTCCAGCGCAGGCCCCCCAACGGGACACACACAGCACGGATTAAACTTTAACACACAACAACCCCTCAATATCCCTCGTTCATCTGCTTAACTAAATAACGTGTCCTGTGCTGATCACCAGAAGACAAGAAGATTTAAAAAGCTGAATGTTTCAAGGAATGCACAAGTCAAGCAAATGCAGAAAGAGGACATTTCAATTTGGGTCGAGGGCCCACGCTAACCTCACTGCAACAACACTAACCACAATGTTGTAACAGCTTTGAGCACCCAAACAATAAAGATGGCAGACAGATAGGTTTGAATAGGGTGAAAAACAAGGTATTGTTTTCCATATGTGACCTAATCAATGGGGTGTGTATATCTACAGGTAGTATGATGTACTGCTTTGTGGGCTCGTTGCTCATTATCAGAAGGAAACGTCTGCATGACTATATCCTGCCAGTGGAGGTTGGCAGAAAGTGTGGTAACCCAAAGATTACGCACCCCTCCCAATAGATCTTATCACAACACATTGCTTTTCAGGTCAAATATTTTTTTAAAGGAAAAACAAACATTCAAACTAAAATGCAAAGCCGATGAGTTCAAACAGGACAGATAGATTCACTTGTAAGCACGTCTGCTAATGGTGGAACAATGGACGAAACTGAGCCATCTATAAGATGACATTTAAATAGAATTTGTTTGTTTTTACAAACAAAGAAGTCATTTCACGAACCTTAAGCTTTATTTTAAAGCAGCCATAATATTTAATATTTACTGTTTGAATCAGAAATGGCCTGAGACTAGTAGGGCCTAAGAACTACAGATCCTGAGACAATTCTTTCATTAGCGACAATGGTTAGCCAGGGTATTTTCACAGTCTATCTACATCTAGCCACATTTTTTATATCCAAACTGCTGCATGATTTAAAGGTGATAGGGACTTCTGACAGAGAGATATTGGTTAGCACAATCATTAGTTGACCCAAGAAATATTTCCTTCCTTACTTCCTCATAAGAGTAGATTTAACTTACTCAGAGTGAAATTATATCCATGCAATAACTGGGTAATGGCTCATGAGACAACCTCCACTTTGACACAAAAAATGTGGCATTTTAATGTTGTGAGACCTCAGTACACCTACCTAGGAGACAGCTACAGTCATAGGTGGTTTCTCCCTTCTGGACACATGTCCCTCCGTTCTGGCATGGTGAGGGGCTGCAAGGGGAGTAAACGGTCTCACAGTGTTGACCAGTAAACTCTTGAGGACAGCGGCAGTGGTAAGAGCCAACTTCGTTGATGCAGAAGCCGCCATTGAGGCACAGAGAGGGATTGATGGCACACTCGTTAATGTCCTGCTTGCAGGTTTGACCTTGGAAGTTGGCAGGGCAGGTGCACTTGAAGTTGGAATCTAAAGCAGAGCACTGGCCGCCATTTGCACATGGATTGGAAGCACATGGGTTTGGAGTCTGGCAGGTTTTACCTGGGCAAAAAAACAAAAGAGGTGAGTCAATCATGAGAGTTCAAAGTGAGACAGGATAGAAACTGATGTTAGCCACATACCTGACCATCCTGGTGGGCAGCGGCAGCGGAAACTGCTGAGGCTGATAAGGTCACACGTTCCTCCATTGCGACAGGGGGAGCTCATGCAAGCGTGGTTCCTGGGAGTCAGACACAGTCTATCGGTGAAACCCAGGCGGCATACGCAGCGGAAATCAAACGTGTTGCCATGGGAGACAGCGTGGCATTCGCCGCCGTTGCGACAGGGGGACGGGCTGCAGGGGCTTGGGTATTGGCACCGATCCCCTACGTAGTCACTGGGACACCTGTGAAAAGACAGGGAGGAGGCGGTGAAGATTATAAAACTGGGATCTTTTTCTGACAAAATCATGGGAACAAACAGCCAAACAAAAGGAGATTTTCTGAAGGGTGGAAGTGGGGGGAGATAAAAGTTTTTCTCCCCAACCTAGACTGAACATGGACGACATGTTGTTCTAGTGAGTCTCTCCGGATTAGGCCCTCTCAGAACCTTGAAAACACATTCTACTGGTACAACAGACACTGCTAAATAGTCCAGCCATAACTGCTTGTTCCCATCTACCTTTTACCCCACGCTGTCCAAATTCATCTCGAATGACTGTAGAGATCAAGGCGACTGTGCCGCCTATGCATGTCCCCCATGCAGCGCTGCATTCAGGCCCTAAGCTCTCTAATATTTCCATCTGATCTAGTCACGAACAATTACTCCATTGGTCTCATGGCCCTCTCTAAGAGATCATTGAAATAAAGACGCCGAGGTCCCAGCAGTAATGAAAAATATTCACACCTCCAGGCAGATTGCTAGAGACGGATTCCACAAATGAACAGGCATCAAACAATTTATTAACTTTGATTTCACACTGACAAAATCCTCAAATGTTTTACATGCTGCCGATATAGACGTAAGCTCCCATCTGTCACGTGAAGCAAAATTTAAAGTCAGCGGGAAAAAAAATGTGTTTATGTTTGAATTGGAGCTTGTGCGACAGTGTGCAGTTGTGCACACGAGCGTGCGTGTTTATGTGTAAGAAAGGGCATCTGTTGGCCTCCGAGTATCTCCACAGGGAGCAGGTGCGCATGTTAATGAAGGCAGCTGTTGGACAGGGTTCCTCCTCCTCCCATTTTCCTTTCTCCTCCCCCTCGCCCTCATGTCCCCTTATCCCCTCAAAGCCCCCCTCCTCCTGTCCTCTTCTGAGATGGGGGGGGACTGAAAAGCCAACCTCGCCTCCAGGGACATAAAGAGCCCATGTGAAGTCAGCTGTTGCAACTTCTGTCGCTTCAACTCCCTTAAACCACGCAATCCAGTCCTAATTCCTCTCTTGCCTACCTGTTCTCCTTTCATTTTACCCAACATCCTCTTTCCCTCTAGTTTGGTTACTACCTCAGCATCAACTTGAATCTTGACTTCTTTCCTGCAGGGATTCCTTCATAGGTCCCAGCAGTTTGTTTGTGCACGAAGGACTGTTAAACCCCCTCGACTGGTCTCACCTCGCTAAGTCAACAGTCAGAGTTTTAGCAGTCTGGTGTGACATAAGGAAAGGGTTGTAAAAGCAGAGAGTCCAGACAGTTGCAATTGTCAGACCACTGTAAAGGTATTTGAGGCTGCTTTGAGGTTTCCTGCTTCTTTTTTTGTGTTTCACTATCAAAACATCCTGGATACTCAGGAGAGAAGTTGAGAAGTTTTGGTGTAAGAATTCTCACTCAGCAGAATGCAGCAGACTTCCTTTAAAGCAGAATGTTTGCATTCCGGTTTTTTGCATCAGCACACAGCAAATAGCTGTAACAGATCCTCTTTGTCGTGAAGTCACCCCATTCAGAGATAAAGATCCACCCACAGGCTGAACAGACTAGCAGCGCACACCACGGCAACAGGTCTCTCTCGGCGATGCAATGTCCCCTCAGGCCGGAGCAGATGCTTCCCCAACCTCTGACCCTAAGCACTTTTGTGAGTGTGGGACGGCCTCTTTGCCTTCTCTCCCCTCTCTGCTCTTGTCCCACTGGGCCTGATCTGCCATCTGTCACTTCTGGGGGTGACTTTATCATACGACACAAAACCAGCCCGACTGTGCAGTGGAAAATGCCACTGCTTTGGAAAAAATGCGCAAGGAGGTCGAGGGCAACATACAGTAAGCGTACACGTGTGAACTTCCTGTACTTTCTCGCCTGGTGCTTATGAAATATTTCTTCAAACCTCTCTCTAGTATTGAAGGGGCCCTGATGTTTTGTTTTGTTTTTTCTTTTTTTTATGTAACTAATCATTAGCCAAGATCTGACCCCTGTGGTGCACATCTGTGTAAGCCAAACCAAATTAATAATGTGGTTTGGCTATAGAAATGTAGAAATGAACTGATTATAGAAAGCTTTGAACTCTTAACTGGAATACTTATTACAAAATATTAAAACCAAAGGATGGGAAGCTGCGTCATTAAGATTAGAGATGTGACAGAAATGACATCATAAAACCTCAAATAGCCAGCTCATGTCATTCTACCCAGCTGTGGTCGAGACTGTACAGACATACTGCAGCTTAGCATGGGGCTTCAGCTGCAAAATTACAGACAAAAGCACCTTGCATGTGATAGTGAGAGGAGCTGACAAAGCGAGTGTCCCTACGCTATCTGCTTGGTTTTGAACAGAGATTTTCTTGTTTTATTTAGTTACCTTTTTTTAAGTGACCCGTTGATTTAGAGAAGTGATACCTTATATGTTGTCGGCAAACAGATACTATTCAAAATACATCTTTGCTGCAAATAAAAAAAAAAAAAAATAGACTAAATTATACAAATTAGTCGCTTAGTTAATGTTGTGTAAGTGCATTGAACCTTGTTTTTCTGACAGCACATTATTGACTTGGCTGTACCCTTTCACCAACCTCTGATCTCATAGTGAAATCGGTGAAAACACCTGACTATTATCAGATGACTCCTAACCTACACAGCGTTGTTCTGATTAAGATCAATCAGGCAGGTATATTACAGCTCTACATCCTCAGCGCTGAGCCGTTTTAACTTGTCTTTATAGTCACTTTGTGTCTTTTCACACGGTCAGCCCCAGCAATAAACAAAATAAGCCGCAGCTTAGGACCACCGGGCCACCAGAGGGCCTCCTAGAATACTTGAAAACAAGTTTAAAAAAATATTTTTTGCCCAAATTGAACGTTGGATCATTTAAATTAAATCCTACATTTTATTAGCATATTTCAAATGGGTTTACTAAAAAATGACTTCTTTAGTAAAACCATTACTTAATGATCCAAGTCAGAAAGTAAGGCATCGCACGTCAGATGAAAAATAAGTTGTGAAGCTAATAACATTTAAATGCACAATGAGCAGGTGATGAAGCAGGGATCATTTAAAAATAAAGTTGTTCATTCTGTAGTGTTGGGTAATGAGTTGAACTAAAGGTGGCCCCTGACCCAATCAAATTACATACAAGATTTTCCCAGCTCTGATGTAAGGGGAACAAAGAAATGTACTCTTGCTCAATCCACGTAGCAGTTCTCCTTTTACAATAGATATATAAGGTGGGATGTCCAGAATCAGTAGACAACATTCAGTTTAAAGCTTTTTACAAATGTCTTTTTGCTAAGCTGACTTAACTCTACTTCAACTTATAAGTAGTCTTTATAAGCTTAAATTAAAGAAGGCACACTTCTATTAATGCTAAACAAATACATATTCATCTCAAAATGGTCACTGACAACTCAGAGTAAATATTTAAGAGATCTTCCAGTAAACACAGAGAACCATTGATTAATAAGTGAAATAATCTCTGACTCCATTGAAGCAAAACTTAAAGAAAATAAAGGAGTGACCAAGGACTCGCCCAAGGTTGGGTGTATTTTGGAGGTGTCATTTCTACTTCTGACAGCCTCAGCTGGCGAATGTGAGCTTTCAGAGCCCACTTGAATGAAATAGCTTCTTATCTGTGTCTTCTGACAGCACCGCTTTGATTGCTCTGCTCTGAGGAAATCCAGAGCAGTCCACTTAAAAGCCACACCAGCAATAAATATGGGAGACATTACTCGTGTTAAATATTTCAGCGTAACAGAGACTGGTTCTTTCTCCGCTGGGCACCCCAAACCCTTCATTTCGTCTGCATTCGAGGGGTTCCTGGCATCCCGGGAATGGAACTGACCGAAGGAGTGGCAGGCTTGAAGCCTTAAACCCAATAAAAGCCCAACATCAGTCACCACATTTAACCCCGTCATGCACTCCCATGCTCCAAAGCTGAACCTTCACAGAGACCTGCTTGGTAATCCTATAGGAGGACAAATGAAGAGCAGCATTCCTGGTGAAAGGGCATATTATCTCTTGAGCAGTGAGGGACTCATTCAAGGTGGTGTTCTTAAGTGAGATGTGCTATCATTGATACACAACACCAGCCAAAGTTGCCTAAGTTCATCACATTAACCCCACACAGTCTGGCTGTTATTTTCTGCTTTCAAATGTGTTTAAAGCATCAAAACAGTTTCTTCCTCCTAAGCAGCGTAAGTTACACAAGGGTGAGTTTTGGGGTCATAACCCTTTCAGCCTCTCCATGTCCCTGTCACTGTCCCACAAATGGAAACTAAATTTGAGTCACAAAACACTGTGCCCTTCATCTTGTGCTTTCACACAGCCTACAGAGGCAGTCAGCTACCAAGCACTATGAGAAACAGGAAGCCCCAGACCTGCAAATAACCCCTTGAATCTCAGAGTCACAACCTTGTGTTTCCCCCTCACAGGCGTATGTTATAGCTGTTTCACTGCAGTTAAGTCACACCAAGCTGTTTTTTTTTTGTGCCACATAGAGAACCATTGTTAGGTTTTAACCAAAAGCTGAACATTTTGTTTTTGTTTAGTTAAAAACCCAAGAAACGCCTTTGTCTAGCAACAATCATAATTTCTGCAAAAAAAGGAGGAACTACCCCAGTTAGAAAGTGCAGAGTCTGACGGTGGTGAAATTCATGATTTGTTGTGGTTAAGTCACAAGTTTACATGCATCACATGACCCAGCCATGCCAAAACAGCAATATGGTTTCCACTTGTGACTATGGCATTGCCAAATGCCTAGAAAACTTCAGCATCTTTGTCGCACAGAGGCAGGAAACGAGAGTACTTACAAACAAAAGCTGAACATGACCTGAATCAGACACATTTATATACAACAAAGCAAAGCGTAATTCCTTTGGTTTAAGGAATTACGCATGTCCACAAAAAGAGAGAGTTGCTATTTTTACAACTTGGACGTGAGGAAAACATCCTTTTTTCGTGGCTCTCAGAGGTATTCACACTCCATTCATGAGTTACGAAACTTCTGAATGAAATTAATTACTCTAGATTTGATTTATTCTTTACTATTGGACACCTGTAAAAATAAAGGTAATATAAAATAATCTTTGTTGGACGATCACTTAAACCTCAAGGAATATAAATATAAAGAAGTTTGTGGATATTATGTGAAAAAGATAAAAAAAAATAAAAAAAAAGATTTAGCTCGACAATTATAAAAACATTATATCTGACCATTTCTATTCTATTTTCCATTACAAATCTCTCAACCGTGGGAACTGTGCTGGAGGAGGATTTAGGTCTATCTCAGCACACAAATCTGTGTCATCAAACGCACACAAAGAGCAGCAAAAACCACATAAAGCAATGGGTGTCTTGCATGTGTTGGTGGAATGGGTGGCATGAGGTGTTAAGTCGTCTTTAAACTTTTTTTCTTCCATTTAATCCATTTTGTCGGTAACTTGATTTCAATGTGCGGCCACGTCTCAGTTCCACTAACCACAGGTGGACTTTCCAACCTTCCACACGGTAACTAGGTGAATCTGCCATCGCTGATGAGGCACCAGAGTTTGAGAGTGTGACTTGAAAACGATGACAACTGGAAACCCCTTTGATGCGTCGATGCCACGCTCTTACCCATGATTCTTTAAGTGCATCCCAGGACTGATCGCTGCTTGGCTTTGTCTGGGGATGGATGATTAATGAAAGCAGCCAGGAAAGCGAGAGTGCGGGTTGGTGAAGTGATGCCCTCATCCTGCCTGTTTTTAATTAGACCGAGCAGAGATGGTGGCCACAATAGGAGCTTTGTAGGGGTGGAGGGAGAGTTTCGGTGTGCCAGGGAGCGCACACGTGCGGAGGTCTATGTGTGTGTGTGTGTGGAGCGTGCAGATTAGATGTTGTGAATTGGTGGCCCCAGGCTAGCAGTGCAGGCTCTTCAATAGCTCCCTGTTGTCCCCACAGAGCAGAGAAGTGCCCGCCGTGACCACATGCCCAAAGGGCAAATCGGGCCACCTCTGAGCTTCTTTCAAGCTACAACACTGCTGGGCAGGACAACGGAAATAATATTTTTTTTATTTTTTTTAAATGCACCTGTTCTGGCTACAAAAACTGCAAACAAACATCTCCAGGATTCAAACAGTAACAGTAAAAGCAGCATATAGCCATGTTAGGTGACACATCAGCAAATTAATAAAATCAGTCCACAGTAAACAAACAAGTCCCAATCTGCCACTACGCTCCTCTTCCCACTTGTTTGCTCTTAAATTTCTGCACTTTATTCCAATTAATCTCACTCTCTTGACATCCAATCCAATTACATTTCACAGCCATCTGGCTTTCAAACGGAGATCACAAGCACTGAGCTGGGGCGAGGGGGGGCTTTCGATTCAAAATGATGGAGACAAGCCTTTTTTGGGAAGGTTGGGGGAGTGGGCAGTGGGAGTTTGGTGTGTGTTGAGGTGTCTGGGGTGGCTGTGGCATGATGGGAAGCCCCACTCAGATTAGTCACACAGCATTATTCTGACTGCGGTGACAATGGAGTGACGGGCGGCGTGCGAGCCCCAGCTGTCGCCCGTGAAAGAGCAGAACAACAAGATTTAGGGCTGGACGCGTCCTCTCACTCTGCTGCTGTGGGGGTCTTGCATTCATTAATGGGCTGCTGTGGAGGAGGGAGGAGAGCGGTGGACTGCTTTTGTCCTCATTCTGAACATTGTGGGTCTACTCTCTTTTGATTTCTTCACTTCTCCAAAGTTTTTCTCAATTTTTTGAGAGAATGAGTGTGTGTAAGGAGCAGTGGAGAAAAAAAAAAAAAAAAGAACTGGACGAGGAATACAGGAGTGGAGCGAAACTTCTGAGAAGGGCCTCTACGGTTGCTGGGCACAGCACCCGCTCAAAGGCTGGAATGGAAAGGGGGGAACCTGCGGCCCCTTTTCTTTCCAACTGAAGTCCACTTTCCAGGACCACACAAATTTAAAGAAATGCATACACAACAATAATAGCTGCGTGTAGGTATGTTTTGGAGTGTAACATCTGGAACATCACTTTTTTTTTCTCTCTCTCTCTAGGAGTCTTCCCATCACTTACTTGCACTCTCCATTTCCGTTTGTGGTAGCTTCACATCTTCCTCCATTTAGGCACGTCTCAGTAGGCAGGGAGCATTTTAAACCTGTAGAGTGCATGAAAAAAAAGAGGGTTAAAGTAAACTCTAAATGCACAAAATCCATAAATATTAAACTTCATAAACATCTGAAGTCACATTTTTGCTTAAAATCCCAAGTCACACTTGAAGTCCCCTTATATATTAATTGATTTATCACGAGAGTGTCCTTGGGGGATGCTTTGGGGGAGCCTGCTGGGGACACCGGTGAGGCCAGAGGAGCGCGTGGTGAGTGGTGCGTGGCTTTTGGGAGGGGGCGAGGTAGAAGGTTGGGGGCTGGGGTGGGGGGCATTTGGGAGGGGGGCACGCTTTTTGCGGCAGGAGGAGGAAGAGCGCGCGGCAGCTGCGGGGCTCAGATGCGCAACAAAAGAAATCAGAGTCCAGCACGAGCCATAAAACACTCTCCCCCGGCATTGTTTACCAGCAGACGGGATAACAGTGAACCCCTCACCCCCGCCCCCCGGTAACCCCCACCACCCGGCACTCACAACACTCTCCCACACTTGCAGACAAAAGGTACACCCCTTCTGCCCCCCCTCAGCCTCGTCGCTCCTTCAGCGTCCACCCAACTCCAGCACACGCACCAACTTCTATCTTCTCTCATGTGGTTTATAACCAACTCTCAGACCTAATCACGCAGGTGTTAAGTTTTATTGGAGCAGCCGAAATAAAATATTTTAAAAAGTTATGATGTGGCTGAGTTAAACATCATTAATCTAATGCTGCACCAATCTTTGTTGCGGTGCACACAAGTTTAATTGCTCTGATTCACTGGAGAAGACCGGGAAAGTCAGCGGCGACCGCAGCGCAGCCTGCAGCAGCCTGCACAGAACCTCTTCCCACGCTCAATGAAATGATCATAGCAAGGTAATAATTCTCATTATTCGACATGCAATAATCTAACAGTCTCATTTCCTGAATATAATAAACACAAAAGCTTTATTTGGCAACTTACAACGCACTTCTAATCATTTTTGTAACTTCCTTCACAGTCTCTCTGCTGAATCTGAACAGGATACCACCTTTTATTTTTAAAGCTTACCTTGTGAGAAGACGATCGCTGGAATTAGAAATGTCAGTCTCACTAAGAAACGATACATTCCTCCTCTTCAGCTTCACAAACGTGCAGGAGTCCCGCGTTGGATTGGCATAGATCCGCAGTGTGGGGGGGAGGGCTCCAGATGTTGCGTCAAAATGAATATCCTCAGTCTGAGACGGAAAGGTAAATCCCAACAGGTAGAGTGAAAGTCTTCACTTTCACGGCTCAGATCGTAGGTGTTGACCGGCTGCACTCCGAGTTCTCAATGAAATCTACGAGCAACTTCACCAGTTCCTCTTACTCCTTCTCCTCCGCCCCTTCTAAACTCTCCTCCTCCTCGTCGTCCTGTGGCCAAATCAGAGTTGCCCCCTCCCCTCCACATGCTCCAGGAAACATGTCCCTCGGTCTACACAAACTGTTAATAATAGAAAGTTGTGTAAAATGATAACTTTATGTTTTTTAAGCTCTTAGAGGCATCTATAGAGGAATTTACTTTCATCTAGTCATATATTACGTTTGACTTGTACTTTTACACACTCTATCACATCGCAACTCCGATTTGCATCATTGGGACTTGATGAGACAAGGTCAACTGAAGGGGCACAAAGTTGTTTTTCCACTTTCTTTTTCCACTGTGGATGTGGAAGAAAAAACAAAACATGCAACCGTCTTTCTCAAAATTGTTTACAAAATTAATCTGAAAAGTGTTGCATGCTTTTGTGTTCACAGCCCAATTCACAAATTTGGCTTTTGTGGAAGACTGTTGAGATGAAAGTCATTGTTGAAAGAAATGATACAAGAAGTCTTGCTTGGCACGATCCATGTATGGGACATGATAAATATGAGATTAAAATAAAGGTGCTGGAAGGTGAAGGTGATTGGATTCAAGGTTAATAGGAGGATTGATGGAGCTAAATTCAGGAACCTGCGAGCAGAACAGCAACGCTAAGCAATCAAACAGAGCCACAATGGAATGTTTCGTTTAAAGCATTTTATAAATGGCCCAGTCAAAGTCCAAACTAAGATCCTAGGTGGCTTTGGGAATGTGTGGCGAGCAGGAGTTAATTTGCAAAGAAGAAGCACAAATTTCTCTAATTAGATATGCAAAAGGTTCAAAACAGACTGCAAAATGCATGGATGTTTTCTATTTGCAAAGTGACACATTTTTAAATTGTTACAGATGTTATAATCTGAAAAAAAAAAACACAGTACATTTTACATAAAAAACTGTAAAATATATCCACATCAAATCTCACATTACATTACTTGTATATTTTGAAATTTTGTGATTTCGCTTGGTTAAAACTTACCACATATGTCTTTCTAACAGCTTTGCTTAAAAGAATGACTCAGATCAATGTTGTCAGAGTTCAAACAAAGATCAAATGCATTACGTCAGTTTATGAATTGCCACACTGACTGGTTTCATTTCTCTGCTTCATAAGGCCGAAGATAAAAACAGGAAGTGACTTTCCCCACTACACCTGTTTCTGATTTGATGCTATAGTATCTGATGTATTTGAAGATCAAAACATCCTGGTACCATTGATTGTAGGATAAAAAAAAATTCCAACCAGAAGTGAAACAGCAAGAAATGCAATTTATAGAAGATCTATTTTGGTCGGGGTAAAATATGCATGTTTTAAATCCTAACTATTTCCATATGTAGCACTATCTATGAGGTGTGTTTTTCTTATATTTAATCTTCTTTACAAGTTAAAGAAGAAAAAATACAGAAAAAGGTCAAATCATGGTGAATGGTGAATGAACATCTTTAAGACTAAAATATTTTTGACAGGCCAAAATAATGTACAGATCCTTAAAACTTGCATTGATTTAAAAACTTGTATTGTGAAAATCCTACTTAGGAACTGAGAACCAGCTCACTTCTCAAGTCACAAATCACCTTGAAAAAGGATTTAGGAAACATTTTAATTATGTGATGTTATAACCACAAACTTCAATAAACTCCATTGAGATTTTATGTCGACATACAGTATAAGGCTTCATAGGAAAAAGGATACAAAAAGGATACAAAAGATTTTCAAAAAGCCATAATGATAAGTCAGACATTCGTACTCAGTCTCTTGAGTCAACACATTTTAAATGCATATTTGGCTGTAACTATACTTGCTTTTTTTTCTGTTATATCTTTACCAGCTTTGCACATTAATTCATTTTTGCCTATTTTTCTTTGCAACTATCTAGAGTTTCACCACATCCGGTGAATGCCCTGATTATTTTCGAGTTCTTTCTAAAATTGATCCAAAATTGCAATAATAAAAAGGACGATTCTGACAACTTGAGTCAACAATGGGTCCTTTTATTTTTTCTACAAAGTGAAGGTTGCTTTCTGAAGGAGTTTATATGCATTTCTTCTTCTGTTCGTCTTTGGCTTGTAAAAACCTGAAGTCCAAAACCATAAAAATGTCTTTGCATTAAAAAAAACAAATTACACATTCCAGCCTCACAGTTTCAGTTTCAACATAATTGTGTACACACATCTTTTTATTCTTTTTTTTTTTTTAATCTAAGCATTTAATCATTTGTGTGACTGCTAGGGCATTTGTCTTTCTGCGCAACATGCTGTGTCAGTGAAGTTTCAGTGTTCACACGGCAATATATATTTCTCTCCTGACAGTTAAGAATACATGCCTGAGCGAGATTGTTATTATTCCTTCTTTTTTTTCCCTTCCCTGAGGGCAAGTGAAACTGTCATTTGGAGAAACTGCAAGTTTCACCACCCCAAGGCAGAGATTATTTTGTCATATGTCTGTCCCTCTGTTGGTGTGTCTGCCACATGGACGAACACCAAATCAGATGAATCTCTTGAAGTGCACAAGGTGTGGGAAACCATGAAGAAGAAGAAAAAGAGAGCACACTTGAGTAATTTACAGCGCGCCTATTGCACAACTGCAAAGTAAATTCTGCTGTTAAAGTAATTTGTTGAAGGGGATAGAAGAAAAAAGAAAAAGAAAGATGTGCACGGGCATGCTGGAAAGCACCTGACCCACCGTGGGAAATGTCAGATCTAACAGGCACACGCTCAGCTCAGCTCATGGCAAACTGTTAACACTTGCCCTGCTGCACCTTCTCTCCACATCCCAAGGTGTGGTTCAGTCCTCGGAGTCAGAAAGTGTGGATTTTTAAAAAACAGAACACTTTCTTATCTGCCGTAAAATCTGTTTTTCATTCTGCCCTCGTTTGGCTTGAGAGGGTTTCCTATAGGGCAATATTTAAGGCCATGAGAAAACACTTAAAAATTGATTCGCACAGTTGGAGAGGGGAAGACCCAAAGCTAAAAAAAGAAAGAAAAAAAACTATCAAGGCTTAATTTAGAAACCCGTTTAAGAGGTCGACATAGGGTGCAAATAAACAAAGTTATTTATTAGAGCTTTAAATTGAATGGATCTGCCCTCTGCAGCCTGAACTCTGGCTGGTCAGAACTGTAACTTCTGACCTGGAGCACGATGTTGTTCCTTCTCTTCAGTATCTCTTCCTTCCTTCGTTGGAAGCTGGGACGGCACGAGGCCGGAGGTCGAGATGAAGAAACTTGCTTTCTTTGACAAACCCAACATGATGTCATCCTGATATCAGTCTGGGTGGTGAAATTCCTGCTTCCCACCAAAACAGTAGTGGCGTTGTCTCAAAAAAAACACAGTGATTGTTTACTCAGGCACGACGGCTTTGAATTATTCTAACAATTTGTGTTGATAATGTCACACCCAAAAACCTGTTTTTTTTTGTTTTTTTTTAAGAATATATATTTAAATCTTTCTTGAGAATTAGATAGAAATCAATCTTCAATCCAATTAATAATATTAAAGTTTATCACTTTGGCCCAGAATTTGATAGTATCTACTTAAAAATAAACCCTCTGGACTCTTTATTAGGCACAAGATAGTAGTAGTTTGATTCCCTCTTGCCTTCAGGTCAGCTTTCATTCTGTAGCTGATTGAAAACTGAATCTATATTCATCAAGGTCTAAGTCCCATTACTCAGCAATTTTGCTCCACATTGACATGATAGCATCATTAATGAGATTTAGTGACTTTGATGGCCTTTGGATTGCAGGGAACTTGCATGTTCAAGAAACCAGTTTAGGATAAAACTGGTTTCATCTTAATAGTCATTCTGGTGGCTAAATCGAGATTTACGGGATCAGGTTTTTAATTTGTTAGTCTCCAAATTGAAGGAGTGTGTGATGATTGTAGCTGCAGTTATTTGTTCTGATCGTGGCAGAACAATTGTGATTTCCTCCTGCTGTAGCCCGATGCTGTAAGGTCCAACGTGTAGGGAGATGGTGAATAGTTTGGTGGTTATGCCACTCTTGTTTTTCTGTCCTCTAAATAATCCAAGCAGATTAACAGTTTTTAAAATATTCAAACCCACACCTCTGACAACACCATGCTAAGTTCACAATTCTATTTTTGTTTCATGTTCAGTTTGCACGTATAACCGCGTTTGCACGTTGGGAAGTCTTTATCACTCTCTCTGCAAGCCTAAATGCATAGATTTTTCTTGTTGTGATGAACGTATTTGTTGATCTGGAAAAAAAAAAAAAGTAACTGAGCAGGTTTACGTAAAAAGTGGCCTGTGAGTGTATCACAGTGTGAATATGACTTGGAGGTTCAAATCCAGTAATGTTGCAATTTGTCCCTGCAGGCATGTGTTTTTTGTTGTTTTTTTTTTTTTTTTTCAGGTAGTGTTCCCACTGTTTAAAAATTTGCATGATGAGTTAATATGCCCTTAGGTATGGATTTGTGTGTGTGGTTGTGTGTCTCTGTGTTGCCCTGGCAATCCTTTCAGGCTGTACCCGCCTCACCCATTCAATGCTGGATTTAGGGACCCACCCTATGCATCCACAAGCTTAGATTAAACAATTTCTCAGAGCAGACTGTGTCAAATGTCGGGCAGTTGAACTTCATGAATACAGAACAACAACAAAAAAAAAAGATAAATACTATAGGGATTTAAATTGCATACAATTTCATAGAGCAGTGAATTATTATTTTTTTCTACCTACTGGTTCAACATCAGTTTTGGATGTTGAAACTGCTGTCTTGTGTTTTGGAGTTATTGAGGTATTCTGGTTTAACGTCCACATTGGATCCCTCACTGTAAATAAATATGAACAAAAGAGTAACTAAACATTTACTGCACAAAAAAAGAGAACTGCTATTAAAGCAAGACTACCAAAGCTCCAGTAATTTTTTTATTTTTTTTTATTTGCTTGAATGATTTAAGAAAGCTTAACACAATACGTAGCACAAAATTATTGTTTTATTGAAAGTCCACAGCTCTTAGTTGAGATGTGGTTGAAAAATAAAATAAAACAAAATCTTCTCTGAATAAAACAGATGTTGGATATTATCTCTTAACTGCAATGCTTAATCAGTTTATTTTGCAATTAGTAGGGGATTAATACTGAAATGCTATTTCATGTCATTCTTATAGATAGGTGACCTATAAGTCAGTTTTTGCTCTTTAGCATGGTTAATTTAAGAGTTCAATGAACTTTTTTTTTTTATCTAAAATTGCACCTTATAGAAACTACATGCCCTCTGAAATTTGTATCTAACCCTGTTTGATTCAAATATTTACAGACGGCACACGTCTTTTATTTTGGGGAAAACATGTTGGTAATACCAAACACACACACACGCACACACACACGCACACACACACACACACACACACACACACACACACACACACCCCATGCTACGGAGCCTCTTCTTGTTTCTTTGTTTTCCCAAACTCTTGCGCGACCTCAGGTGTCTCAATTATCACCTTCATCAAACAGCCTTCACAGCAGTTTCCAGACAAGCCCCTCATATGTAGATACCCATGCTGATGTAAAACATGTCCAGACACTTACAGCTGAGAGCAGAGGCACAGATCAAGCACATCTGACCCGCAGAGGCAGCGTGGTGAGAAAATGAGCCAATCGTTCAATTCACATGATGACGACAAATTTGGAGCCCACTTATCACTTGTAAAATATACAAATTAATTGTGTGCATACTTGTCACATCATTACCAGATCTGAAATATTCACATGAACATTGTTTAACAATATTTTGAAAAGTGCTGTGGAGAGTTTTCCAAACTGTATGACAGGATCAATATGTATTTAAAAGTGCTTTGCAAAAGTATTCATGGCTTCTAGATGTGCTCACATTTGTTACAATGTTAAAATTGTAACAAATTTACAATATTAATGTGTTTAATTGTGTTTTTAGGCGGTAGCTCAACACAAAGTGTTGCACGAATATAAGTTGAAGTGAAAATGAAACAGTTTCTAACTTATTGGGGGAGAAAAAAGAATAGGAACAATGTTTAGTGCATTTGCTTTCAACCAACTTTACTGTGAAAGCAGTGCAAATAATTGCCTTCAGTATTCAGCTACAGAGATGAAGTGAAGGGATCCAGGAAGAGATCAAATTAGGACCCAACAGAAATGGAGAACACCTATGTGTAAATTAATTTCTGTATAAATACAGAAGGTCCACAGTCTTTTGTGTTTGTCAGAGTAGTAGAGCATTGCTCAATATGTCATCCAAAAATGGAAGAAGTGTTGCATAAACCCCAATCAGCAAACTATGTTGTCCTTGAGTCAGAAGAGCTGCAGTAATTTACAGCGCAGGTGGGAGAATGTGTTAGTACAGCTTTCACATTGCACAAATCTGCTATCTATAGGTAAATAGAAAAAAGAAAGTCATTATTAATAGGAACATCCTGTCATCCTATGTTTACTGCAAACGTGCAAATACAGGAGCTTGTGTAACACATTCAACACATTAACCCTCCTGTGAATCACAGTGGTGGCAGCATCATGCTGAAGGGATGGCTCTAAACACACAGCAATACTGGAGAGAAAACACTGCAGGGGGTTGCATGAGACTAGACTTTTGCAACCCCCTTTCCCCTGTTGGGGCTCCGGCTTCCAGCAGGATAACGGCCCTAAAAATACCACCAGAGCTACAATGAACCACTCTGTCTCATAAATATGTGTTTAACATCTTCTGCTGTCATTGAAGCTTAAGAAGTTTGAAAAAAGTTGTCACTCGGTGGAACTGAATACAAATCCATATCATTATTGTTAGATTTTTTTTTGTTAAAAAACAAGATTCCCTTCTCTTCCTAGTTATGCATTGCTTTGTGTTGGCCGATCACCTAAAACCACAGTGAAATACACTAAAGTGTATGGATGTGGCATGACTCATTGCGAAGAAGTTCACACTTTAGCAAGGTACTGTATTTACATAATTCTTGAAGGAAATGAATGGCAGGAAGGTGCCAGTGTGGTGGCTCCATGCCGATAAGGTATACATACATACATACATAAGTGGGACTTGTTTTGTTGTTTTGGGGTCCTTCCACCCTTCTTTACAGTCCAAAGTGAGAACAGTGCAGGAAGGGAGCTCTAATTCACAGCTGCTTGACCAAAATGACAACTATCACTTAAAAGCAGTTAAACTAAAAATAAATCAAACATTAAAGCCGAAAAATCTACTTATTTTTTCCTGAAGTGGCAAACAATCTTCACCAGGCTCAGACCTTGAACAGCTCCTCACAGTGTAGCAACACACTTAAACATGACCCTAAATAAAGAAATCACTCCTATCAACAAATCCCCAAACTAAGCATGCATTAGATTTACTGCCCCACTAAACAGACATTTAGAGCTGTTAATAAGGGGCATTGCTTTGGCAGAAGTCTGGAGCAGTGCAGCAGGCCAGGCAGTCGGTCTTTACAGGTCCACTGATCCAAAGCTTAATTGCTGCCCAAACAGACTGAGGTCACACAGTTTGAAGTCTAAACTCTGCTGAGTGGTTTCCAGAAAAAGCAGAACATCTCATATTTATAATCATCCGTCTGCCTCTCCAACATATCTCCCAATGCTCTCTTAGGACTCTGTTAGGGTTCATCTTCTAGGAACAAAGCATTGAATCACTGTCAAAGAGATATCCCCCAGTCTCATTTTCTCTGCCATCAATCAATACATTTCAACAAGGTATTTGTTCAGTGGGGAGTTTTTCAGATGCGATTTAGTTCCAGGGTTGGAGGTAAGAGCTTTGCAACTGCGGAAATTAAATATAAACGCTAGAAAAAATGATACTCAAATGGGGACCGGGATGGTAGGAAGCTATGAAGTTGTGAACTCTCGCACATGGAGCTGCAAGGACCTCTAATCTTATGGTTTTCTTAGAAGATTAGCTTAGAAGAGATATAGATTGTCTGATTAACGTGAGAGAAAACAGAAAGACAATCAGCAAGATACAAACAAAGCCTGTGGATTTTCAGGAAGTAAATCCAACCCATTCTCCTTCTTGATAAATACTGTATATATATGACATCTTTGGATAAGCTAATATATTGCAAAAGGATTATAAAATATTAGAAATGTAAGAAAAAGATCTTCAATTTAAACAATAAGTTTATATATATATATATATATATATATATATATATATATATATATATATATATATATATATATATATATATATATATGATTAATTTTTAAGTCTTACCCCCACTATTCATATTTATTTTAATCACTACAACACAGCTGTAATCTCAGTTGTTACTGATTTTCAGGGAGTTCTCACTTCACTGTCTGTCCAAATTTTATGTACTGCCCATGGATGTCATTGAGGAAGAAATGGGTGTGTAAAGTTTTCAGTGCTTCCGTTATACTCACAGAATTACAACCAATTGTTAAAATATTACCAAAACTTTTAAACACTTCTTAAGGCAGCAATAAAAACAAATGACCAGACCCAACAGTAACATTTCTAATGTTTCTAATTTACAAGCCTAATTTGTCCTTTAAAGCATCAGTGAACAGCCAACAACCTAAAGTGAATGTTTTTACAATCTGAGAGGAAGTGATAGTATTTGGAGGAAAAACCATTTAAGCTCTCAGAGAACACATAAACTCCAGACAGAAAAACCCACAATGAAATCCAAGATGAAGATCTTCCTGAGAGCCTGACTTTAACTATTTATTGCCAATTGGCACAATGCCCCTTATGCTGATGTGTCCACTGAGGCAATCATGATATGTAAAATCATTTGTAGATGGCCAGTTCCTCTATTTTTGGACTACACCTCAAGCACCACTTGACTGTCGTGAAAGACGTAAATATTTGCCTTGGGGCTCTAATTATGATCCATACCCAAGGGGAGAGTGGACAGGATGGGTGTACGCAGCGAAGTGACAGGACATGCCTCGGTGATTATGATTGAAAGAGTTATGGGCACTGCATGACTGTGGTTACAGGACAACCTCAAGAATTTGTTGTGTGGCCTTAAGATAGTTATCGGTGTGCATGTGTACGCCAAACAGGGAAGACACAAGGGGACTCAGATGCTGGGATTTTCACTTGCCCCCCACCAATTCCACGTTCATTACAAATCCGTCTTTGCAAAGTGAATGTTAAGACGTTCCAAATTAACCCTGAGAGTGTCAGAAGCAGCCTCAGCTGTCTGCAGTATCACTTTCCATCCAAACGGTATGGATGTATGTCGGACAACTGTCACCCTGACCTTGCTTCTCTACGCCACTTTCAGAGCGACCCTGGACTTTGAGGAAGGGTGGGTCGAGATTACCAACATTCACAATCTCCCCTGTCTGTCTGCAAAGTTCGGCCATCTGCCAGGCATGGATATGAAGTGATGACGAGGTAGCTGATAGTCTGACTTCAGTGGCATTTTAGGATTTCAGCATCTTTCCTCAAACTGGTTTATATTTAAGATGATTCTTAAGTGTGCTGTGTTTAGTTGTATGAGAGAGTGGCTCTATTGCACCTCACCTTGAATTAAAGCTGGAAAGGCATAGTCGGGCTGAAATTTCCTCCTGACTAATTAGCCTATTGGTTTTCTACTTCTGATTGGCTACTAAATATCAGAGAAATAGGTCACATGCCTTCTTAATTTATGTCTTATCATACGTCTTGTTCTCTTCATTAATCTTTGCCATCTTCTTTCTGGTTCCCAAAAAATATTAGGCATTTTGACAAGACTGTCTTGTGTACTTTAGGCCCAGACACTGTCCTTGTATTTATGACCTGAAAACACAGCTTGTCTGCATGTGATTGTGTGTCATTTTACAGATTCAAATACATAATAGGTTTTCAATAATACTTTTAAATCATGAGATCTGCTACCATATATCAGAACACCACAATAATTCTTATTTTAGAAAAGTCTTTCTAGCAAATCACTATTTGTTATAAACATGATTTTGTTAGTTCTGGCCAATTTACTCTTTGTATCCCAATCATGTACCAGTGGGTTGACATTTCTTACTCTTCTTTTATACCCATAGAAAAAAATTCTGCATGTATGCATTGCATAATACTATATTTATGCTCCTGCACTTTTATTAATTTTAAAAGTAATTTGTTGCAAAATTTCTCATATCTTATGCAAATGTGTTTATTTTTTAATATATTTTTTGTCAATTATTTCTTAAAATCTTTGTATTATACAGTATTTTAATTTATTCTGGGTTGGCCAATACTTGAACTAGGAAAGATGGTGATTCGTGATTAAACTAATTTAATTGATTCTAACATGTGAATATTATTTACTGTCATAAACACATTTCACTATAATAAACAATGAGTGGAATGAGTAGGTAATGAGTTTAATTTATATGTTGTTAAAGTGGGCGTAAAATGTCCAGTTGGTGTGTAGGAACTGACAAATGTGATCATGAAACATCCAAAAGTAAGAAAATGACCAAAATTAGAACATTTAAATTGTTGATAAAAAAAAACAAAACAAAAAAAACAACACTCTTCCTTTTCTGATAATTGTAAGTAATTTCTTTGTGTCCAGAATATCAAAAGCTTACTCTGTTGTATCTATGTTTGAGACTCTTATTTTGACACTTGAAGGAAAGTAGTTCTTGCTCTGCAGACAAAATTTTTAATAAAGACATCTTGTTGGGCTTGGATAGAAAAACATTTGAGAAGTCTCCAAAGAAACCTAAAAGGAGGAGGTCATTCAGTGTTATTCCAGATTGATCAAATTAAATGATGCATGGGATTTTAGCATTTTAATGATAATATACATAATTTCTCATATATGTAACTACCTAATCATCTCTAACTGCCCAATCCCAAATTGTTATTGGATGAGAAATTATAGTAGGTACAGAGAAATTGGCAACACATCATATGTCACATCGAGCTATTTGTAAGTCATAATACATCTCTGAAGATATAATCATTAAATTGTAAGACACAGTAAACAGAGGCTGATAAAGTGAAATATTACTTTTCCCTTCGTTGATCACATTTGTCTGGGCAAATCATTAACACGTTGCCTTAATCCTCCCAATGACAAACAGCATACTACCTTTTAAACAGACAACAGTCTGTCCAATTCAGTCTATTTAAAGGTGGGATATGGAATTTGCTATTCCAAGTTCAAGATACTTTATCTGTAAACCGGGTGTACCATCAGGGAGCAATCAATTAAAGCTAAAACTGGGTCTCCCCTGTTAAACCGGCATTTGATACCCAGTCAAGGCTACTGGTTTCAACCAAGGCCAAGCAGGAGAGAGGCCTGCGTCCTCTGGGGGATGCCAGAGGGTGTGTGAAGCTGTGGCCTGCGTGCTGTCGGCCAGCCGCTCGAGAGGGAGGCACATGGTGCCAACAGCTGCCATGGTGAAACGCTAACCCCTCTAAATGCTCAGTCCAGTAAACAACGCTGGACCGAACACATGCCAACAGGGAAGCCTGGGCGAGGAAGAGGAGAAGAGGGTAAATGGAGCGACCCAGCTGACGCCGTGGAGAAAGGGGAATTGACCCCTGTGAAATAGATTATTAAAGTGTGGTGGTCACCATTCTGGGGGGCCGGTGCAAGACATGGCAGTAAGGGAAACTCAAAACCGTTGTACGCAAACTGAGCATGGTGCAGGCCACAAGCCACAGACAGGAAGCCCAGATTCAGGAGACATTTCTATTAGACGTATAACAGACACGGACCCCAGTACATGCATGAAATACCGATGACAGATGCTTTTATTTTTCCACTCATATCCAAAATTGCCATCTGGTAGTTCTTTTATATCAATTCTGGCTCCTCAGTTAAGCTTCTGTGGTAAAAATTTATACTCTAACAGTGAAACCCCCTATTTAGGTTTATTTTCCTTTTAAATTGAGAAGTGAAGAGATTCATGTTAAAGCCTGTTGCAACCATTGGAGCTGGTGCAGGTTCCCATGCTCCCAAACCCCCTAGGGATTGTCAGGAACAGATGTGACGTCTGCACTATGCTGCTCTGCCCCACTCTCAGTCTCTCCCTCTGTTGCTTGTAAAACAATCTATCTTTCACGTGTAAAAACATTACTCTCCCCTGCAATTGTTCTTTCACATCACTCTCATTTTAATGCACACTAAAACAAGATTACCCCTAATTGTGTGCTGCGAAAATTACATCCAATCTTAGCTGATTGTTAAACTTGATACAGGACCGTTATTGTAATCAAATAAGTGCTCTGCAAGCTGTCATTTTTGCTCGATGTGGTTGCTCAAAAATGCTCACATAGGCACAGTTGAAATACAATCTTTTGCATGGTCAGACTTCAGTCTTTGAGCATTTTAAATCCAGGTTAAATCTTGGCTTTGAGTTTCTCTTTGACTTTATAAAATTTGTTCTTGGGGATTCAACCTCCTTCACCTTATGCCATTTGCTCACCGGCACAGAGCTAAAAAAATGTCCCCATCTGCTGGTGTTTCCAGGTGGCCCACAGTGAAGCATTTCTGCTGATGCACCAGTATCTTCTCCTCTTTTCCATCACACACTTCACACCAATGGCTATCAGTTTCTTTATAACAAGTACCACATTGAGAAGTATAAATATAAGTACCAAATGCAATCGTGCATCCAAGAATTGAACTTTTCAGCATGTTTTTCTGTGTTTTAAAAAACGTAAAACTTTACAGAAATGTCTTATAAACTCAGATTTCAAGGCTAAGAAAATTGCTTTCAACATTTTGTCCAACATATTTGCCTTACACAAGTAACTTAGTGATATTTGAAGTTAAAAATTATGATATCGATGTATTAAATCAGTTTCAAATATAGCATCATGCAAACTGCTTTAATTAACATGCTGATACATTTTTTGAACTTATTAAATGCAGAAGATTGTTACCTACTTGTATTGTTATTGACAGTTAGTCCGTTAATTGAGCCTTTAAATTAGCAAAACCCACAGCTGTTTTGGGTTTTGAACTGGAACAAGGTCAAATTTTGTAATAAGTTGTTCCGTGACCCAAGTTCTTCACATGGAAAATGTTGATGTTGCCTTAAACAAAGCATATTGTTTGACTCTTTTTTTTTATTTTTTTTTTATCAAACTCTCAGCACCTTTTGCTAGCAAAGAAACTTGTAAATGTGGCAAAACAGAACAAAATTTTAAAAATTTTATTTTGTTTTGTTTTTTTCTTTCCTTTTTTGCTGACAATAGACCAGTGTTTCTCAATTCTGGTCCACATGGATTACTACATGTTTTAGGTGTTTCCCTTCTCTCTGACACCTGGCTTGAACAAATGGGTGATTAATAGGCTTCTGCAGCACTTGGTGGGTTTACAGAAGGTCATGCAATCATTTGAATCTGGTGTTCTGCAACAGACACACCTAAAATATGCAGGACAGTGACCTCTTAGGTAATGAATGGAGAAACATTGATACATTGATACAGACTGAATGCTTTTCTATACCAAGACAAAAGAGAAAATGAAAGACTAATTTCATGTTTTAGTGAAATACTTTGAAATCACATTTCTTGTGTATTTGTGCTATATCAATCATTTGAATTGAAACAGATTTGAATTTCCTATTTTGAAGATTGTGTGACAAATGGGCCTCTGTATCACATCAAATGCACGGTGTACTTCCAAGAAACAGGAAGTCCTGGATCAACAATAACAAAGTTGTAAGATATCCACCGGACACTGGTGTCCTCAAGGACCCAGTAAATTACTGGGTCCTTGAGGACACCAGTAAATTACTGGGTCCTTGAGGACTTACTTAATTATTAATTAAATAAGTTATGTTCTAGGGCATTTATAACTGCGCCAGTGATTTATTTATTTAGGCTATTGTTAAAAATAAATCTTTTAAGTAAGGGTTTTTATCCTCATCCTTTCACCCTTCTGTCTCCCTCCCACGATTGGATATGTGGTAAATATTTCTGTTTGGGATTAGGTGATTGTAATAAAAGAATGAATTATTTTGCCCATAGCATAATGCCAAAAACTGGGTAGCATGCCAAAAAGTTTTAAAACAACTTGAGGGGTCTCAAAGGTAGGTACTAATGGTTTATTATGAGGGGAAGTGAGAGATCGGCTGATAATAAGTGTTCTACTATGATTCCAATCTTCGCCTCCTGCATTGTGAAACCATGCCCACACCTGCCCAAGCAATCTTTCAATCACTCTATTACCTACAGCTTGTAAGTATGTGTGCGTGCTTAAATTGTTATCTTAAGGTGGAGCAGTTTGAGATGCACTTCCAACGGGCTGGTTGGATTCAGAGTTTGGTTTTACAGTTATGGATTGACTTTGGGGTAATTTTTGCCCATCATAAGGATAGAGGGCAGGAGAGATGAGGCTTGTATTTATGTTTAAACATGAAACAAACATGAGGATAAAGACAAAAATAAATGTGTTTTCTATAAATACACGTTTTTCTCTTCTTTGATCATTGAAAACTATTTTCTGTTCTTGGTTTCTATCTCAGTCATCACACACCTGCCAAACAGGAGAGCTTATACAACAAACATACGTGCCTCTGCATGGTTGAACTCTTTCTCTCCATTATCTCAAGACTCTGTGCCATTAGCAAACCACATTGCTTGGGCTCATGTCATGAGTTTAGACAGTGGTTAACCAAACAATAACCAGGCGCCTGGCTTTCTCGCAGGAATGACCTTAATGAAGGGGTAGACAGAGTCTCTGAGGACAGAGACTGCCATTGTCCATATCGCTGTACACCCACAGGAGGCAGAGGAGCAGATAATGCTGATCGTGGATGTAGCAACAAAGAGGTGTGGTCTTCAAACAACACACACTTTCTTGTTCAAATATGAAGACAATCACATTTAATGAAATTTTAAAATGAAATTTTAATGATAGCAGTAACATCTTGTTACAATTCCTTCAAAGAAATTATGCCTCTCTAGGCTCAGTGAAAGTTTATATGAGATTATTATTGTTTTATGGTTCGCGAAGTATGTCTGCATGGGATTAAAGCAGTGATGAAACCGTTAGCTGTGTGTCAGTTGTTGAACCAGGAAAGACAAAAGATGAAATGAGAAGCAATGTGCTTTGTGGTTGCGGTGTGCAGCTTTTAGTGGTGCTGCACATATTGTTTACTGTGGCAGCTCTGTATGTGAGAAACAGAGAGAGGACACACTGTAATATGAAACCCAACGGGCAACGAAACGTACCAGCGCTACATCCTGAGTTGTGTGGTCAAACTTTATACATTTGGCAGAGCGTGAGATTTCGTCTCATGGTGAGATGTGGTTTTAACCAGGGCATTTATTTATATTTACTCTTTATCACCGAATCATTGTTTAATTTACCAGTCAATCATCGATGTCGTTTTATGCATTATCAACTTCATCCAAAGCATTTTCTGTTGTTGTTGCATTTTGAAAATGACAGAAAAGGGAATTTTATTTTTACATATGAATAGACAATAAAAATCCAATAGTGTTAAGGGAAGATGTAATTTTATTCAAGCTAACGGCTTGAATAGATTTGACTAACTACCTTTCCTACCCCTACTAAAGAAAAGCAATCCCCCAACAAAAATCTGCCACCACCATGTTTGCTGGTGCCCATCTCCAACAGTCATTTTGCAGGATATCCTGGACAGGTTGCCAGATCAGTGCAGGCCAAAGATGAGATACATGATGATCATGTAAACCAGGAGTCTTAACATTCATATTTTTGGATTGTGTGAGGTAGCCAGAGTACCAGGAAACAACACACTAATGCACAGGGAGCACATGCAAATTGCTTGCAGAAAGAGTCCATGCTTGCAATCGACCTTGCTGCAAGGCAGGAGTGTGAACCACTGGGCCATTATTTAATTGTGCATTAAATGAACCATAAATCACCCTATCTATCTTCATTTTATTCAATAATATGATGCAAGTTTACACAATTTTGTCTTATTGCACTTCATAAATTACTAATTGTGCATTTTCTCATCTCATGGAGACAGTATGCTTGTATTATTTGAATGCAATTTGACTCCATCTGCAGAAATTTCACTGTAGAAGAGGTTTCTGATTACTCAACACGCTTCTCCTGCCTCATTTGGACAAGCCACGGGGGGGTTCAGATGTAAACCAGCAGTTTCTGTTCCAACCTGCCCAATGGCTTACTGTCTCCAGACACACTCAGTTGGGAGGGCAGGTTTCGGTTGACAAGTCTGAGCGAAGGTATTTGTGTGAACAAGACAAAGTTGTATGTGTATCACGAGGGTTTGCACTCTGCACCAGCAGCATTTGGTTAGTTTCGTTGATTTTGTTTGTTCCATGTTCCAGTTCCTTGGAAACAGAGGATTTAAAGATTCATAGTTTCAGTAAATCACTTAATGATTCCTTACTTGATGTGCAGCCTGTCAAAACAACCTATCAAAATATTTATAGATAAAAGCCACAATTTGGGCTGGGTATGGATGGATGGAGAGAGGGAGGGGACAGAACTAAAAGAAGGAAAAGGTGAGGGAGAGAAAGATGGGGAGTGGGAAGGAGGAGAGAAGGAAAAACGAAAAAAACAATGCCATGTTTGCTTTGTCCCTGTGTTCAATGTCCTGATGTTGATGGTTGACTAAATAAAAAAAAAAAAAAAAGAAAGAAAAAACAAATGTTTTTAAAAAGCCACAATTTAAACATTAGAAGAAATTTTCAAAAACTATTTTTCATTTTATTGATTTCCTCAAGATGTTTTAAATTAAATTATGGTTTTATTTTCTACAGTTTTTTGTTTTGTTTTTTTTAATTCTACCATGATCAACATTTTGTTCAGTTGCTTTTGTTGTAAAATACGCTTTATAAATAATCTTGGCTTATTCTTTGCAACCTTAATATTGAAAAAAATTGAATGCAAATAATAATGTAAGAATTATAATGAATAATTATGATAAATAGATGAAATATCAGTGTATTAGTGATTTTTTTTTTTTTGCGCTACTCATCTGACTCTCCAACTAAAATGTGAGAACCTAAAATCTTACTGACCATGCTTCTCACCCACTACTTCATATACAGCCAGTTTAAACTCAAAGTATCAATACATCACAAAATATAATGTTGTTTTTTTTGTTGTTGTTTTTTTTCTTGACTCCATGCAAATAAGATACCATGATATTGAGGATCTAAACAAATTGAAACGGAAAGTAAACATTGCCACAAGTTTAAGATTGTTCAGGTTCTAAATGCCCTAAGTGAGCCTTTAACGCCCCCTAATGGGTAAATGTGGTTCCTACACTGATGTGCTGTTCAGAGAGCATTCCAGAACATGGATACCTGCATTTCAGGTGCATCACCTTAAATTAGAGTGTCATTTAAAGTTTACTTTATTTCAGTAATTCAACTCCAAAAAGGGAAAGTTAAATTTCATTAATTTATTGCAGACACTGTGAAATATTTATGTCATTTATTACATTAAATTTGACGATTGTCGCTTCAAACTAATGGAAACTGAAACTTCACTTTCTCGGAAAACTAAAGCATAACTCAATCAATCAATAAATCAAATTTCATTTGCATAACGCATTTCAGCAGCAATGTGAAATGTGCTATAAACACATGACATCTTATACCACGATGGTATTTAAAATAAATACATTAATAAATACGTCTCTGAAAAACTTAATTTGTAGTAAATAATTTGAACCCACTGAAATATATAACTCGGTATAATTCATTTGTAAATGACTTTTCCTTTTTGCTCATTGTTTAATTTACTTTTTCTCCACACTGGAGTCGAACAGGCCCCGCCCCGTTTGGACGGAATTGTTGTTTGGGCCGTGACGGAGCTTGTACACGTAGCCTAGTAGGATGTGTTCATTGAAGATGGTGGCGTTGTGTGAGACTTACAGTCCTGCATATTTGTAAGAGCGTACTTTTATATATGAATGTTTTTGACATTGTGTAATATTGGTCATATAGCGCCGTTAGCAAAGTTGTACGACAAGGGTTCTAATGTCGTGTCCCTAAGAGGAATTACACTGTTACCCTTTAGTTAGCACAGGCTAGTTAGCTGGCGGTGCTAACTAAGCAGCAATGCTAAGGCTAGCTGACCAGGCAGTGAACCTGTTAAATCACCCTAGGATTGTCTAGGGACTCGTAACTTAGCCGTGTGTTTTCCTGTCACGGAAGAGTTGGTACGATAACAACACGATGTCCGTCTTCTTGCTCGACGTTGTCCCCTATAAGCTAATGTATAGTGTTAGTATTTTTCTGTGTGCCGCTGTGGACATGTAGCGTTCCTGTTAGCTGTTGAGCCAGAGCACTCTCTGGACCCCTTCCTCTAAGGCAGCTTAATGTGTAACGGTAACTTAATGTCGAGCCTGACCAAAGAGAGCTAGCCTCGGTTATGTAATAGCTAATTCCGGCTATCGGTGACAAGTTGCAAGGTTGCAGCTAACTTTTTGACTTTTTAGAACTTGGAGTTTCAACATAGTTATCGCTAGCCTACCGGGTTGTTCTTTATAAATTTGTACCCTGATCATCTGAAAAATTTTGGATCGCTCTTCCGACTGACTGAGTCTGCTTACCTTCCGTGGAGTTGTGGCTGTTATTGATCCCCCTCTCTAGCTTAGCACATTCACGCAGGTCTTCTTAGCTTCCATATGACAGACGCACAATAACAAAGGACAGAATTTAAACAAAGTCGAAGTTCATTGCATGTATTATTGTCAGATCACATAGATTTATTAATCTGAGGGCACTTTGTTTAATTATTAGTCAGTGCTTTTTGAATCAGTGATTTTATGCTTTGTTTATCTGGTGATATGCAGAGCTAATTCCAATTTAATGGATTCATATTAAAAACAATATTGCTGTTCTTCCCTATGCTGTAGTCAAAATCATTGTACTTTTAGATGAATCTGCCTTGGTTAAGATGCAGATTTTACCCAACAATATGACGTGGTCAATGTTTGTGTTTTGCTATGGGGTAGTTCATTTACTGAAGCTAAAATTCATCCTCCCAAAAAACACACATACCTCTGATGACATCACATAAGGCATTTTTTTTTGTATTGTTTTACAGAAATCTCATAGGTTTCTTGTTGCTCATTGTGTTTATTAATGCCTGTCAGCCAGCTCTTTTCTTGTTTGATTAAAAATACAGAAAGCAGAAGTAAGGCTTTTTTTTTTCCAGTTCACTTTTTAAAACTTTTTGTGAAATTCTGGAGGAGGAGATCAGTACTTCATTAACCAGTTTTGTTTTGATTGCAGTTGATAGAAATTTTAAAATGTCATTTAAAAATGCTGGGGCCATTACGACTACATGATGAGCAAAATCAACTGCAAATGTAGCTATGCTACAAGCATATATAAGAGTAAACAAAACAGTCTGTTGCCATTGTCTTAGCCTCTGAATAGCGATGTGATTTTTCATATTTCTACAAGACTTCTTTGAAGTAAGATTCAATTTTAATATGTCAAGGAAAGCTGAAAATTTCCTTCTCTTAAAATCACTGTTTTTGTGCTTAGCAGCAGATTTAAGTATGCTTTTTCTTAACATACACAAGATAAGTTAAAGTGGCGATGCAGAGAAGACGTATTCTTAGCTGAAACACTTTCTGATGTAGAAGCTGCCACGTTGTATTTTTTACACAAATAAAGGTGTGGTAATGTCCCTTCAAAGGAACACGTGCTGCTTTTATTAACCCTTTCCCCTTTCCTTTACTTCTTACAGCTACGCCTGACTTCAGTCTCTTCGGTAACATCTTTCAGTGACCTGGTCATTGGACTTGCTGTGCAGACATGCAACCGACCCCTCGGGCTGGACCTCCTCGGGCTGGACCACCCCGGGCCTCCATGCCTAATATGACAGGCAGAATAAGGCCTCAGAAGCATGCAGCAGCAGCAGCAGCAGTGACAGCTACTATGCCGCCTCCTACCCAGCCCATAACAGACCCTTTTGCTTTTGGCAGAGCTCAAACCCCCATGGCTGCAGGTGGTCTTCCTACAATACCTAACAGCAACCCACCACAAATGCCAACTCCACCTAATGCCATGTACTCTCAGCTCGGTTCTGGACTCCCTCCACAACCGCAGTTGCTTGAAAATGTTCCAGCTGCAGTGGCTGGTCCCCCAGCACAATCTCTGTCAGGGGTGACTTTATTCACCCCTCAGGGTACACCATCTGCTGGTGTTTTCCCATCTCCAAGTCCCACAGGATATGCATCGGCTAATAGTGAACAGGACTATTTTAATTCAAGAGATCCAACTGCAACTATGTCCACAGATGCATCACATACGTCACCAGCACCTAGTAATACACTTTTTAACCAAGACTTTCAGGCACATCATCCTGGTCATCCTTTGCCTTTTCAACCCCTTCCACCCTCATCTTCTACTCAGTGGGCTCCTGATCAGTCAAGCCGGCCTCCCTCAGTTCAAAACTATTTTCAACCAACTGTTGATCCACCAGCACGGCCCTCAAATATACCACCACAAACTCAGATGTACCCCTCCCACAGCCAGTCACCCCACCACAGTGCCCCCACCCCTCCAGCTTACTCTGGACATCCCCAAATTCACCCCCCTGCTTCTCTTCAGAACCCTGTTGCAGCTGCCAGCCCTTTGTTGCCTGACCCAAATGGACCCCAGCACCTCAACTCACATTTCCAAACCCAGAGTTATTTCAGTCAGAGCTCTGCGCCCCATGACTTGTGGTTCAACCAACCAGTGCAGGACTCCGGCTACCACCAAATGGGTACTGGCTCGAGCCATCATCAGCCACCGATAGACACTGCTGGATCTCCTCATGTTTCCAGTACGGGGCCGTGTTCTGTCAGTCAACCTGGGCCAAGTTCTGTCCCTGGCACAGATGTACAGAGTCAAGATTCTAGTGCAATCTCGATGTTCTTCAAAGGGAGTGATGTGGAAAACGAGGAAACGCTTGCTGATGAGAGGAATAAAACATTAAATGGTGTTGCGGCATCTTTTCAGCATAACAGCAATCCACCATCTCATAGTAGTCATTCAGATCTGACTGTAGATTACCAAGGAGTGCCTGCTCCAGATCATTCACGCCTTCCCTATATGAATGAAAGCAGTCATCCTTTACAAGGGCACATCCAGAAGCTCCCGGATAATGACTTCGACCATGTGGAAAATTTGGAGTGTGTTCCAAACCAGGAAGTTTTACCCAACGAATCCAGCAGCAGTGCTGCTGCTGCTGCTGCTATTGCTGCATGTAACCCAGTTGACCAGTTTGAAACAGGACCCAACCTGGAAACTCCGGATTCAGTCCCAAGACCAATAAGATCTGCGAGCGTGTCATCCAACTACAGCAATTTGAGCCATGGAAGTGGAACGGACCCCCGTCGGCACCAGGGAGTTGAAGGTACCTTTATTCAGCAGGAAAGCCCTCGTCTCGCCGATAATCCTAATGCCTCTTCTGCTGCCGCCGCTGCTGCTGCCGGAGGCTACTTTGAGCAGATAGATACATCTCCAAGTGGCAATGTAGGCGTGCAAGGTTCAGCAGAGCATATGTGGCACCCCACTCCCAGCCCACCAAAACCAACTGGGATTTTCCAAGCAAGCGCTAACAGCTCTTTTGAACCCGTACGTTCACATAGCGTTGGAGTGCGTCCTGCTGAAGTCGATAGGGCTAAAATGGTTGCTGAAGGAGGTTCTGATTCCACATCTGGTAACTTGGAGCAGCCGCCAGACAATATGGAGAACCTTTTTGGGCCAGGACAAGCTCCACCTTCTGCTCTCGGCGATGTATTATCCAGTCAAACACACTCGGCGGTACATCCTCATTCTCGACCTTCGTCTCGTGCTTTTGGGGCCAATCAGCCCTGCGAGAGTCCGGCCACTACTCTGTGGGCTCAGAACGACCATACAAGCTTGGGTACCAATATCCTCCTCGCCCCTGCGGCCCTCACAGTTTTGGCCCCATTAAGAGAACCCAGTGCTGACGTCATCCAGCCACCAGAGGATTGTCCGCTGGACCTACAGGCCTCGCAGAGAGTTCAGACAGCTTCTCAGCAGCATTCAGAGAACCTAGAAAACCCACCAAAGGTGAGTGATGTGGAGCCAGTTGACTCTCAAAGCGGCCTGGGTTACGCATCTCTGCTCGTGTCTGGCTCACTTCATCAGCCTGTTTTAATTGCCCCGCCGGTATCCAATTACAGTGTGATTCCCCCCAGCATTCCTACTCCGTCATCCACTCAGGCTAATCGTGGAGAAGTTGTGTCCACCGAAAGACCTCCCGCACAAGGGCTTGGTGCCAGTATCTCTCAACCATCAACCCTACCTTCTAAACAAACTCCGCTCTTTTCTTCTGGGCCCGCGTCTTTCTGTTCCTCCGCTCCTAATCAGGGTCCGCTCAATCTCACTCGTGACAAAACAGCTGGAGCTTCTTCGGAAATCACAACTCCACCGCTCTCTCAACCCGTTCACCCTCCTCTTTCAAGGGGCCAATCATTGGGGGCAGAAAGCCATCCTACTGTTAATTCACAGCCCGTTTCTCTCGTGACTGCTTCCGTCTCTAATCATAATCAGACATTAAACTACGAACTGCTTGATTTTTCTATGCACCAATCACATGGCCAGAGCCAGGTGTACAGCCAGCCGTCGTCTTTGCATGAGTCGTCACAGTCTAGTAATGGATTTTACCTGCAGGTTACCAAGGATGCTCAGCAGGGAGTAAGAGATGGAGGGAATCTCTCTATCCAGACAGCAATTTCTACATCCACCTCACAAAATCCACCAGGACCGCCTCCAGCGGCTCCAAACACTCAGCAGACACAAAGTGAACCTCCTAAGGCGGCCGATTCTCAAGTTGCATTGCAGGGACAGAGGGACGTTTCTGCTGTTCCTGTCAGTGGAGCCCAACCTTCTCATGGTCAATATTCAACTCTGGCACAAGGTCCTGCTGGAGGGAATGCTCCTCCTGCTGCTGCCCCTGGGGTGTGCCCCCCAGGCACGCAGGGGTCTGTACTTCCGGGGGATTCCCAAGCAGTTCCAGCTGAAGCTCCCCGACCACCCTCCTCTGCAGGCAGCCATCAAGGCTACGTGCATCCTCCTCCTCCTCCTGGATCTGGGCAGATGTACAGCAGCTACTATGGAAGCTATGGAGAATACGCAGATAGCAGAGGGCAGTATCCTCCAGGCCAGTATCCACCTCCACCTGGAGATCCTAGAATGCAGCAATATTATCAAGTAAGGGTTGAGGCGATTTTGGCATTTATGAGCCACTGTGGCTTTGTTTGTCCGTCTTTATTAATCAATTTTTTTATGCTTTCCTGTTAGGATGCAAACTACCGAGGCAGAGGAGATCCTTGGTATGGGAGATACGACGGACAGAACCCAGGTTACCGTGATCCAAACTACCAGTACAGAGAACCACAGTCGGACCGACCCAGCTCAAGGACTAGTCAGTACTCAGACCGGCCTTCGTCCAGGTTAGTGAAGCAGTCAGTTTTGCTTCAGTGTCTAACCTTCACAATCTTCTTCAATTCAATAGTTAAAAGTCAGAATTGTTGGAAAAATGTCACTACTTTGTTTGTCACACAAGGTTACCTAATTGCAGCATCATTTTTGGATTTGCATGTTAAAATAACACTTTGTGCATGTTTCAATGTCATGTGTTGTATTGAGCCACGTGGGCCAGTCCTGTGAAATGTCACCTTGTGTTGTCCTTCAGGCAAGGTTATTCTGAAGATTACCAACGGCAAAACCGAAGTGCCTACGGTGAATATTATGCAGATTACCCCAAGCACTATGATTATAGAGGTATGAGCTACACATATTTACTGATACATTGTCAATTTGACAATAATTTATGGAAGAAAAAAATTCATGTATTTGTCAATTTCCTTCTTTTTTCTTCATTTTTTGTTTAAAAAGGATACAACTACGGACAGTACGACCAGCGATACAGAGGATACTATGATCAATCCTATTGGTCTTATTACAATGACGCATATAGAAACGGCTACTACAATCAGCAATATCCGTCCAGGTATGCATTATTAAAACTCTTTGTACATTTTAGTAAAAAGTACAATGAAGTCAACAAAATGTAAAGAGTCCCATCAGTTCACTCCTGCTGAGTGTTTTATTGGTTCGCTGACAGGAAAGATGGCTACGACGACCAATGGCAGTACTATCCCGGATATGATCGCAGTTTTGATGACGACAATGTGCGCGGAAGAGATGCTTACGGCGACGACTTTGACCGGCGCAGCGTGCATAGTGAGCAGTCGGCACACAGTGTGCACAGCTCCACCAGTCATCACAGCAGACGAAGCAGCTTCAGCTCACGGTCACAGCAGGTGAACTGTCATGGCTCCTTTTTATTTCATAGGCAATAAAAAAATGCTGTTTGCTTTTTTTTTTTATGGAACTTGGATCATCTGCCGCCCTTGTTCTCAACTCCTTTTTTTTCTGCACTTCAAATGCAGAGCCAGGTGTACAGGAGCCAGCCTGACTTGGTGTCTGCAGTTTATGACACAACACAATCTACTCTCCCAGTTGACTATTCTTATGGCCAGTATCCAAATCAAACGGACGCTACTCAGAACTACAGCCAGTACATGTATCCCTCGGAGTACACTGCAGACAGTACCTGGATTGCACCAGAGCAACGTAATCTTACAAATATATTGGAGAAGATATATATATTTTTTAAAGCGATTCTCCAAGTACTAAATGCTTTTTTTTCTTTTATTATATCTCAATTACTTACACTGTTCGTATTGTTTCCCTTTCAGCTCCCCCTCGTCCTGCAACCCCAGAAAAGTTCACCATGCCCCATCGCTGTGCTCGCTTTGGACCTGGAGGTCATCTGATCCAAGTCCTGCCCAATCTCCCTTCGGCTGGGCAGCCTGCTCTGGTTGAGATCCACAACATGGAGGTACATTTACTGTAAAAAATTGTAAAATGTTTTTATTTATATTTTTGCAGACCTTTAAGGTTTAAATTTCAGCACACATTAAGTTACGTTATGTCATTATGCATTAACCGTAAAGTAGGCATTCCTTAATTTATGGGTCATAGGTTGTAAAATTTGTTTCTATCGCCTTTTTGGAGATAGTAACATTTTAGATGATTGTGAGCAGAAAATAATGTAAAGAATACGTCATGTATTTTATCTTCTACTTCTCCTTTTAGACGATGCTGCAGGACACCGCAGATCAGGCTGAGCTGCGAGGTTTCCCTGGTCCTCTGATTAAGTAAGTGTATTTATCTAATTATCTCCATCTCAAATACGTCACAGAATTTTGGTGAAAGGAAACTCCTTAAAGAACCAGACTTCAGTTTTTTAGTGATCCAAATAATGTGAAGTAATATAACAAAAAAGCAGAATGTTGAGTTCAAACAACATTGAAATGAATTCTAAATGTAGCTTTTCATGCTGCAGTTTAGGTTTTTGTAATGAAACATATTATATCTTAACATTTTCTGTCATGACAACAGGGAGGAGACCCACAAGGTTGATGTGATAAAATTCTCTCAAAACAAAGCACTGGAGTGTTCCCGTGACAACAACTTGCTGGACAGAGACTCTGCCCGCCTGCTCTGGGACTTCATTGTACTGCTTTGTAGACAGAATGGGGTGAGTCTGTGCTCCCTGCAGCTGTAAATCTACCAGCACAATTATTATTTGATTAAAATTTGTTCTTTTCTTCCTGTTGTTTTCCATGTCCTCAGACTGTGGTCGGCACAGACATTGCTGACCTCCTGCTGAAGGAGCATCGCTCTGTCTGGCTGCCTGGCAAGAGTCCCAACGAAGCCAACTTGATTGATTTCAACAATGAACCTCTTGCACGAGCGGAAGAGGAGCCCGGAGCTGGACCGCTGTCCCTTCTGTCCGACACTTTCATGATTGTCCCGGAGAACGTTGGCAAGGAAACGGAGCGCTTCAGAGAGCTGCTTCTGTTTGGGCGCAAAAAGGTAGGAGATACAGTGATTAGCAAAATGAAGTAATATTTTAAGCCAAACATATCTGAAGCATTTTATTCTTTGTCTGATGAAAAAAGGATGCCCTTGAAGCAGCCATGAAAGGAGGTCTCTGGGGTCACGCCCTGCTGTTGGCTAGTAAGATGGACAACAGGACACACGCACGTGTCATGACAAGGTGAAGCAGTTGCAGTTGAAGCTACTTAACCTACAATTATGGTTTTCTCATCATTAAAATGTTGTTTTTTTTCTTCAGGTTTGCTAATAGTTTGCCCATGAATGATCCTCTCCAAACAATGTACCAGCTGATGTCAGGGAGAATGCCTGCTTCAGCTACGGTGCGTCCTTACTACCTGTTTTTAAACTGATGCTGAAGAAGTTGTTGACTATGATTTTCCAGCTATCTAAATTGAACGGTCCTGTTTTCACATATGCAGTGCTGTGGAGAGGAGAAGTGGGGTGACTGGCGCCCCCATCTGGCCATGGTCCTCTCAAACCTAACACACAATATGGACTTGGACACTCGCACCATCACCACTATGGGTGACACTCTGGGTATGATTATTTCATTAAGACTCTGTCCAGTGGAAGTTGTTTAAATTATATTGACATTAATGGCAGCTGGTAGCTTCATTCCTAACATGTTTGACCATTTTTTTTCCTGCTTCGGCAAAGCTTCTAAAGGGCTGACTGACGCTGCTCACTTCTGCTACCTGATGGCCCAAGTTGGCCTGGGGGTTTACACCAAGAAGAGCACCAAGTTGGTGTTGCTTGGATCCAACCACAGGTTAGCCCAAAACACACACCGTCTTGGATATGTCTTTTGACATAAACTGAAAACAAGCCAGATATTTAACTCTGTCTCTTGCGTTCAGTTTGGCCTTTAATCAGTTTGCCACCAATGAAGCAATCCAGAGGACGGAGGCCTATGAGTACGCTCAGTCCCTGGGCTCCCAGCCTTGTTCACTGCCCAACTTCCAGGTGGGTTTTTGTTATTTTTAGAAGCCTGTTCAATATATTTCATGTGTTTTTACATTTATATTTACATTGTAAGTAAAATATCTGAGGACTATATTCTCTCCTTCTGTCCTCCATCAGGTGTTTAAACTAATCTATGCATGCCGACTGGCTGAATCAGGCCTGTCTGCCCAAGCTTTTCACTACTGTGAAGTTATAGCAAAGACGGTTCTTATGCATGTTTCCTACTACTCCCCTGTGTTCATCAGCCAGATCATACAGGTTTGTTGTTATTTCTTCCTTTTGATATCTTTTTATATTTTACTTTTTGACCCATGTGGTTTATTTATTTATTTTCTTTTTGCTTAAAGATGTCAGAAAAGTTGCGGTTCTTTGATCCGCAACTAAAGGAAAGACCTGAGCAGGAGCTATTCATTGAGCCTGACTGGCTGATCCGCCTCAAACAGCTGGATGGACAGATCAGGGTGAGGAAGAGCAACGGTTCTACGTCACCTTGTGGCATAATATAATTACAAACATTTCTTGCTAGTTTCAGCAGGGAACAGTGTAACAATAGATGTCTTCAAAAATTCGACATAAGGTTTTATTTTTCAGATGTAGATTGACTAAAACAAACCATGTAATTTTAAACAATTAACATATTTGATGTTTTCTTCTCTCTCTTTTTGTAAGACTGGTGTGATTACATACAACAGGGACAGAAGTACTCCTGCACAGTTTGACTGCATCAGCGAAAGTTCAGACTTGGAGCCCCAGAGTCCACCTGAACCTTACAGCAGGCCTCTGGAAGTGGACGGCCAGGCCCCCGACAACCAGCTCATGAGCTCATTAATGCCTGGGCCTCAACCACAGGCAGTACAGTTGATGCCTCCAGGTGTGTGTGAATGTGTTCAAACTTTTGCTCTGTGTATGATTAGCTCTTAGTGCTGGCAGATAGATTGAATCTCTTTCACTTCCTTCCAGCTCCCTCTTCAATTCTCCATGAGGGAGCGGCTCCAGCTCAGCTCCCACCCTCAAGCGATGTGCCCCAGTTCTACCCCGTCTCCCCCAGTGGACCACCGGGCCAAATCCCCATGCCTGGATTCCCTCCACAGGATCCTGGCGTCACCCACCCCCACTTCCACCCTCAACATGAGCAGGCCTATCCCGGAGCCCACCAGCAATTTGTTCCCCCACCACAAGAGGGCCAAATGTCGCCTCACATGCTTCCCTCACAGGTGCCACATTCACCTGTTCAAATGACTCACCCACCTTTTCAGATGCCCCAGCACATGCCTCCCTCTCCTGGACATATGGCCCCCATGGAGCAGCCGCCCCCACCCCACCCGGAGATGCATCCCACACATCCAATATCTTCTTCCCCACACAGAAGCTCCTTCACACCTCAGATGGACTTGTATGACCACATGGCTATCATGGTCAGTATTTACCAGCCTGCAGTTCTAAAACAACCTAAAATAATTTTTAATTTTTTAATATGAGACAGGGTTGTCCAAGATCTAAATTAACAGCAGCCTCTGACCCCATTCACAGATGGCTACATTTTTACACAGCAGCACAAACAAACTGAGGTTGACCCATTTACCAAACGTGACTCAGTACTGCTACTGTTTTTTTGTTTTGTTTTCCAAAAAGGAAATTTAAAACAAAAAAAGGATGAATTTTAGACAATTTTGGAATCTTTTTTCCATTTTTAATTGCTGTAATAAGACAGACATACAAAGCCCCTTTTACATTTCAAATCTGCAATGATTGATAAATCATTTCCTTACAAAAATCATTCATTTTATTGAAATACCAGCTACCTAAATTAGTCAATGATTCGATGCAATCTTCTGGGTTTCCTTAGTGAGAAACTTTTTAAGCTACGTTGAATAATTAACTTATTTATTTAATAATAATATAATAATTAGCTTATTTTACTGTTCAGATCAGTTGGAATGTATATATGATTGGATTGAAGTTACTTTTTGCAAAGTGCCTCTAGATGTCATTTGTTGTGAATCGGTTCCATATAAATTAATAAACTGAATTGAAAATGACAAATTTTAGCATACAATCATCTTCCCGAAATATATAGAAATATATTTCTATATTTTTGATAGAAATACATGTTGAATTTCTGGAGCACTAACTTGATGATTTTGGTCTATGTGGCAAAAATGTTGGAAACCACTAATACAAGAGGAAATGCTTACCTTGTTTATTTGGTTCCGCAGGGTCCGAGGAGATCACGAACAACTTCACAATCTTCAATGCATTTGGTATGTTGGTGTATCCAGACTGAAGTAACTGCATATAGAAGTAACACTTGACATTTCATACCAAAGCTTAATGTCTCAAAACATATTAAATTCCCCTGAGATGATTGTTACTCACTAAAATGACCTGATTTACTATTATGTGGTGATGCCCTGAGTTTTATCTACTAAGTATTTCATTTTTTATGTAAATTCCAGCGCGTATCAAAGCGTGTTCTTATCAGAATAGTTTGTTTTCCAGCCATCTGGACGCAGCTCTCGCAGGGCCTCTGAATCTTCCACTCACTCCGGTGGAAGAGAGCGGAGCAACTCTGCTGTAAATCAGGCCTCTCCACCTCCGCCCTCGATTCCCGAACAGCCACGCAAAGAGGAGGCCAGGAAAGCCAAGAAGGATTCTCCAGAAAAGGTTAGCTTTCTCACAGTTTCAAAAGCTTCACACTGCAATATTACACGGTTTAACGCAGCACTTCCTTTCCATGCAAACAGAGTAAAGGCTGGTCATTTTGGCCCTTTGGGAAGAGAAAAAATGAGGCTCACTTGCCGGATGATAAAAATCCTTCTGTAAGTTATATGTGCTTATTTTATTTCCTTTCCACATTAACTCTAGAACTGTTCTTTACCAATCTATGGGTTTATGTGTTTATCGTTGCCAGATTGTTTGGGATGAAAAGAAAAATAGATGGGTTGACTTGAATGAGCCCGAAGAAGAGGTCAGTGGTTGATAAAGTGATATTTTAAAAATATAGATCTTAAACGAGCCTTTTTTTTTTTTTGATGGGTTTGTTTTTATTCTGTTAGAGTAAGCCTCCTCCTCCACCTCCAACCGGTTTTCCCAAGATGCCTCAGATGCCTGGTCCTGGGGCGCCCACTGCCCCTCCAGGTGCTGGGTCTGCCGTCAACATGTTTTCCAGAAAAGCAGGTAAGATGCACAGTAGATTGGAAATTTGACTCAGCCCCGTACTTTTCATGGCAGAAATTAGTTTATACCATTTATCTTTTAAATCCTTAATTGCAATTTGTTTGACTGTTTGTGTCTTCTCAGGCACCAGGAGCAGATATGTGGACGTTCTGAACCCGAGCGGAACAGCTAAGCCGAGTGGAGTGGCCCCGGCTCCTGTGGACCTATTTGCTCCTTTGGCCCCCATGCCCATGCCTGCTAACCTGTTTGTGCCTAGTTCAGGTGTGTGTCATGAAAATACAGCGAGCGAACCAAAAACATTATACCTTAACTTTCATTTGAAGAGTTCAAAATTCTTGAGATGTAACTGTATGACAGATAAGATGTGTCGCTCTTCAAGCTTTTTTTTTTTGTTTGTTTTTGCCCAAATTCAAGACAACAGTGAAACTTGAATATCTTTTCTTTTCAGTTTTTTCTTGATAAGCTGAAAAAAGCTAATAAAGTTAAATACCTAAAACAAAATTGAATATTTTCCTTTCTCTCTTTATGTGAAGCTCCCAGTGACCAGCAGCCTCAGGAAGGCAGTGAAGGTGGAAATCAAGAGCAGAATTCACCAAGCAGCAGCGCCGCTCCACAGGTTCCTTTGGGTTTTTTTAAACATTTGCACAACATCCTGCATTCCTGTGCAGGATGGAAATGGATGAAAATTTAAATTATTTTCCATATCTGGATCAGGATGGAGTAGGGGGAAATGTTTGTATTCTAGACATTATTCTCGGAAAATCTGTTTTTTTGTCTGTTTCAGTTTTCAAAGCCTAACATATTTTGGAATATCTGCTGTGAATCAGAAAGTGAACTATTGTATTTGTACTTTAAAAGTAGACAAAAAAAGGGAATAAGTATTCTGGAAAAGTATGGAGTAATAACATTAAAGCGTGCTTACCACCTTGAATTATACTTCATTAATGTAAATATTTCACCATATTATCTCAATAGTTATATAGGCGGCAGTGAAACTTGAAATCCTTCAAAATTTCAAGATGGAAATCCAATTTTTAAGGTACAAAGTTGCAGTTTTACTCAAACTGAATCTTTTGACCGGCTCAGGTGTTCAACCCCACGCTGTTACCACCAGCCCCAGAAGGCCCTCCTGTTCCAGATGGGTCACAGTCAGGAGAGGTACGATCCGTCTGTCATTATAATGGGCTTTATGCTTTATGGCACAATGACATAAGGCTGGTCTGCATAGTTTTTTAAGTTCTTGTAAGAGAAGACTCAAGGATGCATGCATACCAACCTTAACTCTCATCTTTCTCATGCTGAATGCCTGGATAATTACTATAATTTCTATTCCATGTGTCTCTGTAATATAATTCCATCAATGTGGTGTTGGTTTCTAAGAACTACAGTTGTTTAATGCTTGTTTACTTAGTTTTATTCTTAACTTGATTGTGAAATTGATCTAATCAAGTGCATGAACAATTATTAATATGGGGTGATGGGTTTTTTTTTTTCTCTTTTTGTTCCCTTCCTACTTGTTTTCTTTAGCTGTCACGTTCTAGCTCAATGAGTTCTTTATCACGCGAAGTGAGTCAGCATTTAAACCAGGTACTTCTAGTCTGTCTTTAAATAATGCCCTGCCAGCATCCTCCTGTTTCTGTTCTGTAGCATCTCATCGTTAAAACTTCACCATTTACATCCAATGTTTTTGCTGAGCATCAGCCCCAGAATGTCTACCTGTTGTTACCGCCTGCTGTCTCCCGCATTACCACCTCTGCTCTTCAGAAAATAAAACGCCAAAGGAAGAAACTTATTGCGTTAGTAGCTGGCAGCTGCTATGAAATTTGATTCGTGGCACATGCTTATGGGGTCCAAAGATTTTCTGACAGCTGTAGTGAGGCTTTGCTAACCGAAATACGTATATATTTCCATATTCCCACATTACAACCTCAAACTTGTCCAACTGTATCTTATGGGAAGGTGTAATAGAAAAAATAGTAAATGTGATGGGAAGAAAAGTAAAATGTATCAAAATACGTTATAAATAAAAATCTGAAAAGGACTGTGGGCATCTCCATCTCTCCTCTGGACAAACTTTGTAGAAACACTCTTCACTGCAGTTGTAGCTAGATTTTGTTTGCTTTTAAAATATGTCTTCCAGTTTGGCACATATAGAGTGATTTTTTTTTTTTATTCTTCCTAGCGACATAGCTCAGATTGAAAGGAAAGCATCTGTGACCAGTAACTTTCAAGTTTCACCTCTTAGTCTCTTGGATGTAGATAGTCGTGTATCAATAGATTTTCTCTTCGACTGGATGTTTCGGATTGCTGTTTTGTTCAGTCTCAAGACTTGTGCAGCCCAAAACAGCTTTGCCTCCAGCATCGTCCTTTTATTTAGCTCCGTCCATCCTCGTTAAACTCTGACCAGCTACACTGTCCCTACTGAAGATAAAGGATAACCTTCCCTGCAACAGGACCTTCCTCCACTACGTTTCACCATGGAGGTCTTCCGTTACATGTAGGCCAGAAGCATCAATTTTGGCATCGTCCATCCAGCGGCCCTTCTTTCACCATTTGCTGTATCTTTATATGACTCGTAAACTGCTGACTAGACTTCTCAGTGTTTCCTTTCAGTCAGTCATTGGCTTTATTTTTGCTTGTCTTCCATGAAGGCCAGATTTGTGGAGTGCAAAACGATTAATTGTCTTGTGAGCAAATATTCTCAGGTTTTTTTGGTTGCTTCTCTGATTAATGTTCACCTTGCCTGGGCGAAGTGTTTTAAGTTTATTTGCAGTTGTACTATGTTTCTTTACTCATGTTGTCTGTGGTTCCTTCATAGAACAGCTGGATTCATACCAAGATTCAGTAAATGTTGGAGAACTCCCTCAGAATTCCCTTCTTTTCACTTTTTAAATTTATCACAGAAAAAAGCCCGACTAAAATACATCAAAGTTTGACGTTGTAATGTGAAAAATAAAATGCAACGGTTGGGAAAATTTTTTAAGCCAATGGCTCACTACACTATGTTAGTGAGACCCTATTCAATATCCTCAATTTGCTCGAAAAAAAAAAAAAAAACATTAAATGATCAGAGTCAGTCATGCTGGAGATGGTTTGAATGTAACTTTTAAAGTTGTCCTCGGCGAGTTGCTCTAACCCGAGCCTCTAGTTTGCATGGCTACTGAAATACGCATTAACAGTGGTTTGTGATGGTGCCTCACCGTGGATCCAGTCTGCGTCGTCTTTCCACTTTCTTTGTTGTGTATCAATGTGTCTACATCGACGTACCAAAGTACCTCTGCTTTTCCCTGGACAGAGTCATCCCAGCCAGGGGACTACACCTGCAGGAGGTGTCACTTTTTATAACCCCACGCAGTTTTCACAGGTGTGGCTTTTTTAAAGCAGCATGCTTTATTTGGTCTGTCCGCCATGTTGTTCCCTTCTGAATATCTTTCTGTCTCTTTCCCAGACAAGTGCACCATCGGGAGGGGGACAGCGGTCTAGCCGGTTGGGCCAGCGCCAGTACCCAGTGTACAAGTAAACATCCCCCTCAACAGAGAAATGAAATTAATAGACTAAATGGACAAAAATGAGAGTCTACCTGGAAGTAAATGAAGCACATGGACATACTGCTCTCTGTCTTAAGAACTCCTCCTTTGGCCTTTATTTAAAAAGCTTGATCCCATCATGTGGGTTTTCATCAAAACAGCTTAACCACTGTTTTTTTTTTTTTTTGTCTCATACCTTCATCAGCCCAGTAGGTGTCACTGGTGTGTGTTTGTAACAAGCACAGAGTTTCCTTGAAGGGCTTATTCCTGAAACCAAACAGACAGGGGCCGAAAAAATGATTTGCATCATGGATACATTCACACACAAAACAAACTGTGTGTTCATGTCGGCAAAATTCGTGTACACAGCCTTGTTCCACTAAAGCTGACAGATAAAAACACTGATCGTCCAGCGTCGCGTTGTGCTCTAGATGTCTGGACGGATACGTGAAGGATGCAATACTGGAGATTTCTATAAGCAGCCTTCATGCTCGAGGTGGCAACGTATGTGATGATTTGCTTGTTTGGTCTTGCTGTGTAGACATTTCCATTAGATCCGCTAAACAAAGCATGTCGGATGATTTAAGAACGAGAAGTACGCAGGGATTGATCGCTGCTTCTTTCAGGTATTTATTTAACCCTTCGCCCCCACTTACTTGTTCACCTTGAAAGATCTCAGAGGGTCTTTTTGTCCATGGTTATCTCAAAGTTCTGAGCTGACGGCTTCAAATGGAACTAACAGGAACCAGAATTCAAGATGAATTTAAATATTGCAGAAAATGAATCTATCCAAATATTTGTATATCAGATTGATTGTATTTATGACATGTAGACATAAAAGGTGTGCGTGCGGGTGTGAGATTAACTAATTTTTTTTTTTTTGTTTTCCAAATAGGCTTTGACCAGATGCATTATTGATTGAAGAAATTACAATCACAATCTAATCGTTTGTATCGCCTGCTTCTGCATACCAATAAATCTTTAAAATTGTGAACCGTGAGCTAGTCGTACTCTTAAATATGTCGTCATTTTAGTTTACAGATGTAACTCCCCGAGTCTGGCGTTTGATGTTACTCCGTCACTCATTCTGCAGACATCAGTCGGATTGTTAACCAGCAGAGACCGGTCTTCTCCGTTGTTTTAGAATTTCTGCTGTGAAAACGTTGGCAGAGAATCATCAGTACAAATAATGGAAACAAATGGAAATAATAATAAAGTTATTTTTGCGCTCTGTAGCACTTTGATAGAGATGTCTAGCGGTTTTATTTACTACATAAAAAAAGGCATTTTGAAATGAGTTGGTTGTCCTTTATTTCTGCAAAATGAAAGTCGAGGTCAGCTCTGAGGTGAATGAAATGTGGCTGAGTTTGATTTTCAAAGAAAATGACAATATTAAGATGTATATATAGATACTGTAGTGATGACATTTATTGTGTTTTTAAGTATTTATTTTGAAAATATGGAAGTCAATACAGCAATAATTTAATCACAAACTCGTATGATATATATAAAGAAACATCTTTCTTTAGTACTGTTGTATTTAACGAAGACAAAAATGTCTTTGTTTCTCAACTTGACATTAACCAAGAAATCATGATCTGACGTGTCATGTTTATGACAGTGTCATGACAGTCTTATTCACAACCCGTCAGTGTTACCGAGCTCTAATCTGAATGAATCACTTGGTACCTACAGAGTTGCTCTGAAGCCTCCTCCTTTGGACACCAAGTTCAGAAATGAATTAACCAAACACTTTCATATTTTAATGTATTTTAAAGTGAACAGGAGTGCTTCTTCCCCAAAGAATCTGTTTTTTGGAGGAGGATGAAATGTGATTGCTCCAACATAATTAGCTATTTTGTGTCACTAATGGCCAATTTTGAGCTCAAAACAGTCATAATTACTCCTTCCTTGATAGTGAGTCATATTCTGCATTATTAAAATGTAAACTTAAAAATAAATCAGCATATCAATCCTTACATATTTACATAAATCCATCCACATTAGCTCAGTCATTCATTTTTGTCGTCCTTTTGTATGCTACAGCTGAACACAGGACTAAGAAATAGCAATGATGAATATCTTTATAATCAGTATTTGGAGATAGTTCTGTCACTACTATATACAACAGTAAGCATCCTTAATGTATTTGAAAATCGGCTATATTTCCTAGCAGCTGAAAATTTTTTACAATAATGCACAACGAAAAGCAGCATCTTGATCCAAATTTCTGAGACCTCTACAGAAGAAAATAAATTCTTATGTATTAGTGGAAACGGTTTTATCAAGAAAAACCATAAAGATTCGGCACCAAAGTGAAGCATTGAAGATTTGTTTTTCATGAGATGCCGACACTGCAAACAGAGGACTCAGAAACGAGCCTTCATTTCTGCAGAATGATGTCTTTCAGACTCATCGGTCATCTTGCGTTCGTATCCGGTTCACAGTTTGGTCTAAAATAACAAAAGTCTTCATAATCTGGGTTGATCAAATCCAGCTTAGCTCTCAGTATCCAGCACTGCCTGTGCTTTCTGAACCGCAACCCGCAGCTTTGTGTGGTCACTGAGCAGCTGTTGCACAGAAGCAGCGTCCATCTCCAGGAGCATACCTAGAAAAACACGATGCGGATGTCTTTATGAGAGTTAGGGGCACTATCTCTCATTCAAGAGATTGTGCAGGTTGAACTGTAAATTAATCAGGGTCAGTTCACCTGTGATGTCATTCGCATGCAGTGAATCCATCTCCTCTACCAATGAGAAGAGCTTCTCTCCCAGCCTGTCTGTCTCGTCAGCTTCTGAAGCATCGCTGAGGTCCTTCTCCTCTATATTCTGCCTGAAAAAGAAGGCAGAATATATTATCTGCAGTTAAAAAAAAATTTAATGTAAAGTGTGTCTCTCAATTATGACATAAATTGAATGTGAGGACAAGATTCAGAGTAAAAAGCTACAAACTCTTTCAGTGTCTTCAGGGCAAGAGTTACATGTTCCTCCAGGAGTTTGGGGTCTGACAAAAGCTTTAATACCACATCTTTGTGCTGCTCCAAAAGCATTCCTGTGCACAAGACAAAACACTTCATCATTGCATAAGAAAAGCACATCTCCAGTAATGCTGAGTAATGATGCTAAAAACTAAAAGTAGCACAGGAATGTCTTGATAGTCACACAGTTATTGGATTGATTAATTTTTACAATTTCAGTTCAGCAAAAGAGCATTTAAAAAGACTAAAAACAGATGAATACAGTACACCATATTCATAATCAAAATTTTGGAAAAGTAAAAAGCAGCACTTAAAAGTAGATAAAAGCAATTTACTGGGTATAAATGCTTTCTGTGCTATCACTGTAACTCTGTAAAAATGACTTGTAGATGTTTGTATGCTCAACTGATAAGTGCAGATAAACTGAATGTGGGTTTGATTACGTACAACAATAGCATTTTGACTATTTGATTTACCACACTGAAGACATTAACATATCAAAAATTGCAGGCCAAACGGATCAACAAATAAATGAAGAAAATGTATACTGAAGGGTAATCTCTGCGCTTATGAAGAGCGAGGCTATTTTCCTCACCTGTGATTTTCTCTGAGTGACCAGTGTTGTAAACATCCACCAACTCAAACAGCTGCTCCCCCAGAGAGTCGGAGGACTCGGACACATCATCCTCATCTTTCTGTGTCGCTTCACTGGAAGGAATCACATAAACAACGGGAGGTTTGTTTTTACGAAGCTTATTCATAGTCTTCACCCGCATCACAAACCAACATCACTGCTCCAGTCTCCACTTGATGATTATACCTGGCCTTCAGGGCCAGCTGCAGAGCTCTGAGCGCTTTCTCCACAGCTGCCGTCAGCATGGCCTCATCCTGCAGCATCTGGCTCAAAACAGCAGCTGGAAGCTCCAGTAACATACCTGAAACACACAACCAGGTTCAAAGAAGATTTTACTTTTGCATTTATGCATTTCATTTGCACCTTTAAACCCTCATCTTCAAAGTTCTCAGACCTTTCATTTACATTTTTTAAATATAAAAAACAAAACAAACAAAAAAAAACTTCCAAACCATTAAATTGCATTTAGAGAGCAAGGAAGGCGAAATGGATGGATGGATTTACACAACGGGACAGAGAATATAAACGCTGTTTATGTTTTTGTTACGGGAAATAATGTATAGTATATAAAATGCATCATACAGGTGAGCTCACCTGTGAGTTTTGCAGCTCCCTCCTTGTGTTTGGGGTAGATCAGAGAGTACAGCTGTTCACCAAGTATCTCCAAATCTTCTTCTTTATCCATGCTCGTTCAGATACAGCTTTTATCGACCACCTTAAACCGAAGTGAATCCTTGCGATAAATGCTTTCCCAAGTAACTTTTCAACTCCCAACAACTTTGAGTTTCACATCCTCGAATAAGGTTTAAACGTATCTGTCCCAAAAAAATGATCAGAAACAAAGTCAAACAATTCAATATCTCCGATAATAAGCGTCCACTCCTTAGTCCGCATTTACCACTTTAACCAGCGCGTTTAATATAAAACGACACACTAGCTAAACGCTTTAAAATCAACTGTAATCAGGAGTTCATTTTTGACTGTAAACATGCGACGCACGTGAATGACGTCATGCCAGAGAGAATATTCATTGAACGTGTCCCTCCGCAGTTGTGGTTGAGAACTAGTTTTCCATAAAACAGTAATAATAGGTTCGTGTGGGGGCAAAACGCTAAATGTTCACTTCTGAGTGTAATATTTAAGTCAACTTTGTTATTTCAAGTTTCATATGCCTCGCTCATTTCACAAAATGTTTACTGAACAGCGTTTTTCAATGCGTATGGATTTCTGAAAAGGTTCCGTGACGCGGTTTCCGGTCTCTCTGGTCCTTTTCCTCCGCTAAAAGGTAACGTGGTCGTTTTGGCTGCTATTGGCCGGTAAATAAAATAGATTAGTTTTCTGTTCACGATTGTATTTACACAAATAAAACTTGATAGCGTTGCGTAGTGTATTATTACACACGTTTTGTCGCAGTAAACGATCTTGTTCTGTTTATGAAGTTATGGATAAACGTGTCAGTATGTTGGCTAACCTAGGCCTCACCCTGTACAGATGACTGGTGAAGCTAACGTTAGCTGGTTGAGCTAAACTTTAATGAAATAAACTGAAGGTTGATACAAATATAATACATGGATTGTATGCTTTAGCATTATCTAACTGGATTCTAAGATCGGAGCTTAACTTTTGACAAGACTTTCTGCTTTATTACCGTAGTAAATAGTAGCACAGCACCTCTTCCCATTCAGAGCATTTGTAGTTAAAACCGATCAATTGACGTTTAATGTTTCTTAAACAGCTACCCTCATTTTTCAGGTTCATCATGTCTGCCCATTTGCAGTGGATGGTCATCAGGAACTGCTCCAGCTTCCTCATCAAGAGGAATGGACAGACCTACAGCACTGTGAGTACTCACAAGAATCCACTCCGAAGTGTCGAAGTTGTAAACAAATAGACTTTGAGTTGTTGTAGATATTGTAAGTTAACAGAAAAATGATATATATACTGCTTAGAGGACCTGGGGAAAAGTGTCTTCATGTCATCTTTTCTCAAAATAATATAAATATATCTGGTGGCCAGTTTACGATCCCTGAGTTTGTAAAGGTTTTAACTTGCCATTTTACTTGTATTTTACGGAGTCCTAAGCTTTAAATGTATTTTTTCTCACCTTTTTGCAATGAGTGTCATAATTTTGTGATAGAATCAGAGGCACAGTAGTGCCGAGAGTGAGAGCAGTCACTTTGACATGTGCTTTTACTATTATTATGAAAATACTAGATTAGAGTTAATTGTCTACCATAACATAATCAGTCTAGCTATTGCTTCTAAATAGGCTCCATCCACATATATTACCTTGCTTAGCTCCCTAAAGATTTCTGTTTTTCCTCACTTTATTGTTGAACATCTCAGACTTTGCCATCTTATCAACATCTCTATTTGAGTTTTCTCACATCAGAACAAACTTTTAAGTTCTTAAAGCATTCACTGGTCATTAAAAGATGGTATTTTTTAGGTTCTGGTCTCCATTGAAGACAGATCAATCTCAAAATCTGTCAATTTCAGCTTTTCATTGGATCTTTATTCAATTTAAATGTCTTTTTTTTTTAAACACTTTTTTTTTTTTTTTCTTAGTTTCATAAAATCTACAGAGACTTATACATAGGAATAGTCTCAGTCCTGAAAACAGATTTTGTCATTTAGAAGTTGTAGTTGACAACAGCATTTGTTGTCAGCTCAGTTGTTCATTATAAGGCAGAGAAGTAGGTCTCTGAGTCACTTTTCTGTCGCAGGAGCCCAACAACCTGAAGTCCAGGAACTCTTTCCGCTTCAACGGCTTGGTGCACAAGAAGACGGTCGGTGTGCAGCCTGCAGCTGACGGCAAGGGTGTCGTGGTGGTGCTGAAGAGACGTGCAGGTAAAAACGCAACGCATATTACTGACAGAAAGAAAGTTGCTTTCTAAAGGTGGCGCGTTTGTAGCAAATTTATCGTGCTGATTTGTTAAAGCTCTGTGGTGACCATGATGTGAAACACCCTTTTTCTCGTTGCTCAGGCCAGCACAAGCCTGCCACGTCCTATGTTAAAGTCACCATCAACAAGAACTCCCGTGCCACCCTCAACAGCCTGAGGCACATCATTCGCAAGAACAACTACAGGAAGGACCTGCGCATGGTGAGATCACTAACTGTGTTTTTCAAGGAAAAACCTAGTTTATTTCTGGTTTGCTTCATAAGTTGCGATAATGTTTTTAGGATTATAATGGTGGTTTTATTTGTTTCCCCTCCTCCAGGCTGCCCTGCGTCGTGCCAGTGCTATTCTGAAGAGCCAGAAGCCTGTTGTGGTGAAAAAGAAGCGCACCAGGGCTGTCAAGACAGCATAAACTGATACACATGAAAAATAAATAAAGGCTTTTTGTTTGAAGAAACGCTGTATGTTGTCTTAAGTCTTCAGTAGTTTTAGTTCTGTAGTTTCTTGCATGAAAGACTTCACTGAAGCTCTTGCATGGTACACTCCTGAAACAAAATTAACATTAATGTCATGTCAGAGATCATTTTTTTGTAGAAATGTACACATATAGATACTTGTCACAATCTGTTTCTTTGAAATGACAAGATTTATTAGACGCTGTACAAAATCTGACCCGCCCTCTCCATTGACCTTTATTATGTTAACTACGTATCTTATGAAGCTGTATAACATTCTTATACTAATTAACTTTCAGTAAAGCTGTCATTTATCCAAAAACAACCTCTACAATCTGACTGCTTTTATTGAAAAATAAAGACACTTGAAGAAAACGTGATTTGATTTAAAGGTCTAAATCATAGTAACGGGATGATGGATATGTTTATTCTGTCGTTTTTGTCATTTCCTTCTGAACACCTCTACTAATGCGACTGCTTTTGCAGCGACTACAAATGGGTCAGCGAGAACACGATTGGCTTTACTGACCTACTTCCAGCCAGAGTTTTAAAGGCAGAAAGTTTCTGTCATCGCTGTTTGCAACTCATTAAACCACCTCCAGCTTGCATTGTGCCAGTCGAGTCTTTACTCTTTAAGATAGCAGGTTTCATTGTAGCCAAGCTGCCATGTGGCAGATGAGGCAAATGTGAGCAACAGTTAATCAAGTAATGCTGGCGATGTTGATCTGTGCAGTCAAAATAAACACGGTGGGAGAATATTATCAATAATTTTCATTGTAGTCCTGAAAGTGTTGAGTTTACTTACAGTATTTAATCACATATATATCATGTAAATGAGATCCTGCTGCAAACAGGCTTTGTGCTGCTGTGTTCACTGATGTAGAATGATTTGATAGATTTTAAAGCAGCCCCGCTGGCAGCTTTCCACTCGCGGCTTTGGAATTAAAGATCGCTCCCACCCACCTTTGTAAGCTCATAAAACCTGCCAGACCAATCACCAGGGGAGACAGATGCACAAAATGAAGGCAATGAGCGGCTGTCAGTGAAGGGATGACAAAGCCTCTGTGTGCTTGGTCATTATGAGAGGCCTGAGACCAGCGCTTTTCTTCCTGCCCCTGACCCTGCTCGCGCTGGAAGGTCAAGGCTTCGAGCTCCAGGACACGATCCACGCCCTGATAGAGGAGAACATTCACCTCCACGATCAGCTGGAAAACCTCACCCAGGCCCTCAGGGAGCTGAAGCGGATGCTCTGGCATCACACGAATGGTACGCCGCTTTTTCCCCCATCTTATAAACTGCAAATACAACCTGAAGTAAATACGACTAAATCAGAACTTACTTTTTTACATTTTGATTTAAGGGGTTTCTTTTGTGCTTTTTACGACACACATCTTTTTTCTCCAAAAGCATAAAACTCCAGTGTTTATTATACTAACAAGATCTGTTTTCTGTATTAGTTTGATTCATTCTTTTTCTTCCTCTTTACACATTCACGATCGCAACGTGTAACAATGCAACTTTAACTTAAAGTAAAAGTATTCAGGCCCCTACAACAATTTCTTTCTACACCAGTGAATTTTATGTAACAGATAAACACAATAGTGCTTAATTGTGAAGCAGCAGAAAAACAATGCATGGTTGTTTTTTTTTCTACCAATAAAAATCCAAAAGATGTGGTGTGCTTTTGTATTCAGCCAGTTTTTGAGTTATTTCACTTTTTCCTATGACTAGGAAAGTCAAATTCTAGACTTCCTAGTCTAGAAGTCTTTGACTAGGTCATTCTGACAACATGCTTTGATCTTGTATGTTTATGCTGCTGCAGTCCCCAGTTTTAATTTTCTTTCTTTTTTTTTTTTTCCTCTTTTTCTCCTTTGGATTGTTTTCACTCTGGATCTCTGCAGCTCCTCCAGAGTTACCCTGACTGCTTCCATTCTCCATTCATTCATTCAATCATTTTTAACTGCAGCTCCACTGTGCTTCTCAAGCAGATCCGGATCACTACGACCACCACGGGCATCACAACGAGGACGTCCAGCACCTGTGGGAGGAATGGTCTCAACACGGTGCGCATGTCTCCAAGGTCTCCCGAAACATTACCGTGAATTCAGAGAGTTGCGCGGCAGCTCCGCTCTCCGCTCTGAGCGCGTCAGCTGCAGCCTTCATTGGCATCGATTTCACGGCCATGCAGGCAGCAGAGAGATAATGAAACGTGATCAACGCACACGATGATTATCCCGTTGTCATATCCCCACTTGGATTCGGTTCCTGGGTAATGACGGTGTGCTTTTCCCTCCTCTTCCTCCTCCCCCTGCACCAGGCATCAGCGCAGAGACGCATTTGCTGCTGGAGCACGCCTTCTGCGGACACGACGTGAACAGCTCAGCCGCCCCTTTCTTCGAGGACGCGGCCCCCCTGCTGCTGGTGCTGCCCTGCCTCACGGTGCTGTACAGCTGCTTGTAGTCACCAATTGGCCCCTTTATTTCCCCCTCCCCACTCGTGTTCACTTTTAACGTCAACTCAGCATCTCCTGGCTTTGTGGGAATTAATCTGGAAACCATACCAGTGATTTAATCAAGCGGTTGAGTTTGGTTGCTGCCTCTGGGGATAATCGCTCCCCAGATCCACCCCGATCAGATCAGAGCGATTATAGTCAAAGTACGGACGAGTCGAGTCGACCTTCAGGATGCATCACATTCGGGAAGCTTTCTGTCGACTAAGAAGCTCCCACTCTTTCCGCCGCTCCTCCGTTATGCCTTAGGAGCGTTGCCCTGACAACTAGTTCACATGATGAACCAGTTGTCAGTTCATCATGACAAATAGACACCGTGTTTGCTAATTGCTGCCGCCCCTAGTCTTAAGGAGCTGAGTTGTATGCGTTGCAGAGGAGGGGTGCTCTGTGAGGCAGAAGCTTGGCATGGAGACTGCAGCTCTGAGGTGGTTGGAAAGATGGCGGTTGGTGAGAGTAAAGCTCAAAAAAGTTGATTTTATGTAACTCCACCCTTAAAACTATGGCCATAAAAGCTTAAAGATAATCCTAGTGCTTAAACTATAAATCCATTATCCATTTTCGGTACACCGTTGTCCCTCGTGGGGTCGGGAGTTGCTAGTGCCGATCTCCCGCGAAGAGGCAGGGTTAGGGGTTAAGGGTTAGGGTTAGGGTTAGGGTAGGCCTTGAAGAGGCAGGGCTCACCCTGGACAGGTCGCCAGTCTGTCGCAGGGCAACACAGAGGCAGAGAGGACAAACAATCATGAACCTTCAGAATTTAGAGAGACCAATTAACCTGACAGTCATGCTTTTGGACTGTGGGCGGAAGCCGGAGAACCCGGTGAGAACCCACCATGCACAGGGAGAACATGCAGACTCCAGGCCAAAAGACCCCAGACTGGGAATTGAACCCAGGACCTTCTGGCTGCAAGAAGCATAGCAACCATGCACACACCAACTGCTCCACTGTGCAACCCCAAACTATAAATTGTATATTAAAATATGTTTTGTTAACTGTATTAATAAAATAATATTAAAGCTACATTGTGTAATTTCTGTATTGCTTTATGATTATTTCAGCCTGGGAAAATGTTTTGTATTGTTAGATTTTTTTTTTTTAATCCAACATGATTACATTTGCTGGTGTAAAAATAAAACAACCACCACTCTGTAGGCACACATTTACTTTAAGCCAAAATTGCCAGAGCACTGAAAATGTTAATCAGATTCTGCAGCGCTCATATTTGCTCCGCCGCTGCTTGCTCCAGGAATAGTTTGTTTATGCCTGCATGTGCAACGATTTTCTCTACTGAGATACAGGTAACCTTAAAGAAGCAAGAAAATAATTTGCTGATAGAGCTGAAACCCACAGACACCAGGCAGCATAGAGGCGTTTTTAACAGGATTTTCGCCGTATTTTACGGCGTCCTCAAGTCACAAATTGTTTTCGGCTTGACTTTTTAGCCAGTCGGGGGCCATTTCGGCCTTCCACAGTCCAACCATTAGCAGAGCATTACCAGGAAACTGCAACAATGCTGCTTTTCTTTTCTGACGCTCACCTTTTCTAGTAGGATGGTTTCCACAGAGTTGCGAGCACAGATGGGTTTCTGTTTCAGGCTGTTTCAGGCTGCCACTTGCATTGAGCAAAGCTCAAGTGTTATGTTTCTCATAACACTTGCTTGATTAGCAAGCATGAGCTTGCTAATCAATGCAACTTTCAACTTTCTTCAACAACTTTGTGGACTTAGCTACTTATTTACAAAAAACTGAATAAATAAAGAAAAAGGGGTGCTTTGAAATACGCTGCAGTTTATTTGAGGGTACAGCACATATAAAAGTTACAAAACTAAGAAGGTCAGTCTGGAGGTGAAGGTTTGATATTCACAAGAGCGAAACATGGATGAAAAGACATGAAGAACGCAACGGAATGAGTCGAACAACAAACACAAAGTAACTTTTACCCTCATCCAAATGTTCAAAATGGAATGACATAAAGTGAATGACTTCTCCTGCTTTTTTTTTTTTTTTTTTTAAACTTTGGTGCTGTGAGGTCAGGGCAGAAACTCTAACAAGGGCTTCACATAAATAAATATACATGGTCCATGCAGACTAGATGTGCGGCTTCACCAAGCAGAGTAGCAGATATTTAGAGGTCTAGTCTATGTCGAGGTCCGAGTCCTCGTCGCTCGCGTTGCTCTGAATGATGGCTCCATTGATGAGTGTCTTTTGGACCACGGCGGGCTTCTCTGGCAGGAGGCCGTACTCCTGCAGGAGCGCCTCCAGGTCCACGGCGAAGAAGTCCTCCCCGAGCTGATCGGTGAGCCGCACGAAGTTACCGATCAGGTCCCCTCCTTTGTAGACGAGCAGCGCGGGCAGAGCGCTCTCCCTGAACAGCGCGCTGATGCTGATGGCCGAGCTGCGCACGCAGCAGAACTTCACCAGAGGGTACTCGTGCGCCAGGCACAGCAGGCTGCCGCTCATGGCGTCGCAGCCCGGGATCTCCGGCTCGTAGATGTGGATCATGATCAGCGTGCTCTTGTCCTCCTTGTCCAGCGCCTCCAGGAACTCCTCGCCGCCGCCGAGCTCCTGCACCCGCTCGAAGCGCTTCCCGCGGCAGAGCTGGCGGCGCATCTCCTCGATGCGCTGCATCCGGTACTGCCGGAGGAAGTCTTCGTCGTCCTCGTCCTCCTGGAGCATGTTGTACTCCTGCATGGTCATCTGTGGAGCGAGACGAAGCCGAGAAGAGGACAGTTAATGTTTCGTTGAATAAAAGTAATCAAAAGCGCCGCAGCGGTGTTTGGTTTAGTTAATTGTGAAATAAACTGAATCCAGCTCTTTCCTGCTTACTTTGCTTTTAATTTTGTCCTGCAGCTTCTTCTCCTCCTCTTTGTCTTTTTTCAGGTCCAGATCGGAGCGGCACGTCATGGACAGCTTCTTTATCAGTCTCTCCATCTCTTTCTTCTGCTCCTGTTTCTGTTCCACCTCCAGCTGCTTGTACTTCCTCCAGTCGTTGATGACTCCCTTCGGCCCTGAAACAGAACATTAGTAAAAAAAATAAAATAAAAAATAAAACCAATAAATCCACGTCAGCGTTTATTTTTAATGCTCAAAAGGTAAAGAGATTACAGAAGTATCTCTACTACAATGCATTTTATTGGGATTTTAAAATTGTTCTTACAAATAAAAATCTGAAGAGTGTGGCAGTGTCATATCCTCCTAAATACAATAGACTGGTTGCTTTCAAAAGCCTTTTTATTCCTGGTTTGTGAAGAGATAAAAAGCAACACTTTGAGGTGGGTTGAGTAAAAGTGAAAAAGTTCAGATGTACGCAATCCTGATGCGAATGAGTCTCCCACACGTTAAAGTCAACTGTTAAAAGTCAACTGATAAAGCAGCATGTCAAATAAGACAGAAATCCCACCAATCACCTGTGTTGACAGCACTTCCGTCTGCACTGTACTCTACGTCGGGCTCAGTGGCCCCGCGTCCCGGATAGTCTTCCTCTCCCCATCTTCATCGTCGTTGTCACTGCCTTCGTCCTCACTGCTGCTGTAGTAGTACTGCAGCTTCTCACCCAGCAACTTGTCGTCCAGGGTCGTCATGGCAGCGGCTCAGCTCTGAAAACACGCCGCAGACGAAACAAAGATCAGGCCCCGCTGGACTAACTCCTGTCCTCATTGACAACACTTCTATGATCTACTGCGATCCGGACTGTAAAGACATGCAAGCTTTCAGTCGATAATGGAAGGCGCCCATTTGGAAAACAGGACATCAGCTCGTTTAACTGAAGCTGAAAGGTCTGTTGCTCTGATCCGTGTAAAAATCCAGTCGGAGAGAAAAGAAGGAAGTCATTGTTGACAAATCCCTCTCACCTATCGTGTTTTTTTACGCTTACAACATTTAGCCAAACCAAGAACAACAAACCTTTTGTTTTATTTACTACAGTTGCAGCACATCTCCAGATTTCTGTGGAGTTTGTGCGATGCATGTAAACAGTAACTTGGAGGCCTTAAACAAAGCTGCCGACATAACAGCCAACCCAGTGACCCAGACTACTTCTCTTTAAAGTAATAGTATAACCCTCTATAAAGAATGTATATTAAATTGTCTTATTTCAACTATTCTATGCTGAAAATAGGCTGAACACGCTGTTCTTCGGAGAAAAGTGAACTTAGCTTCATTAGCACTGAAGCTAGCTAGCTAGCTTTCATACGTTGGACTCAAACGAAACAACCAGCTGAATTTCTTTCGTGTAGCTGAAATTCTACATATTTACAAAACTGGTGAAACTGCTTATTTAGAACAACTTACCTAGAAATATAGCCAGAAACCTCTTTAAAATAGCGCCGCTTAGTCTGTTCACTTTGTAATCTGTTTAGCTTAGCTCGCACAGGCCACGCCCCCTTCCAATGATGCATTCAAGGAGACTTGGTGCATAGGAATATTGACCCAGCAGACAACAACGTTTGTTGTAATTGTGTAATCATAGCCAATAGTTTGAGACTGGATGAGGAAACTTTGCTATTTCCTCGTTGTGGGAAATATATATATATATATATATATATATATATATATATATATATATATATATATATATATATATATATATATATATATATATATATATATATATATATAGAAGGGGTCTCACTCCCAGAAGGAGCAATAGCAGACATAGAGGACAGTTACAAGTACCTAGGTATACCACAAGCAAATGGCAACCTCGATGAGGTCACAAGGAAAGGAGCCACAGCTAAATACCTCCAGCGAATAAGGCAAGTCCTGAGAAGCCAGCTCAATGGCAAGAACAAAATCCGTGCGATAAACAGCTACGCCCTGCCAGTAATCAGATACCCTGCTGGAATAATTAGCTGGCCAAAGGAGGAGATAAAAAGCCACAGATATTAAGACTAGAAAGCTACTAACAATGCATGGAGGGTTCCATCCCAAATCCAGCACCTTGAGACTGTACACGAGCCGCAAGGAAGGAGGCAGAGGACTAGTGAGTGTGAGCACCACTGTCCAGGGACGAAACAACTAAGATCCATAAATACATCAGGGACAAAGCCTCAACAGACAATGTGCTCAGTGAATGTCTCAGACAACAGGGAACGGAGGTTGAGGTGCCAGAGATACCATCATGGGAGGACAAGCCCCTACATGGGATGTACCACCAGCAAATAACCCAAGTGGCTGATATCAGTAAATCCTACCAATGGCTGGAAAAAGCTGGACTCAAGGACAGCACAGAGGCCCTCATCATGGCCGCCCAGGAACAGGCCCTAAACACCAGAGCAATAGAGGCCCAGATCTACCACACCAGACAAGACCCAAGGTGTAGGTTGTGCAAGGAGGCCCCTGAGACAGTCCAGCACATAACAGCAGGGTGCAAGATACTGGCAGGAAAAGCGTACATGGAACGACATAACCAAGTGGCAGGCATAGTGTACAGAAACATCTGTGCAGAATATGGACTGGAAACCCCGAGATCAAAGTGGGAAACACCCCCCAAAGGTGGTGGAGAATACCAGAGCTAAGATCCTGTGGGACTTCCAGATCCAGACAGACAGAATGGTAATGGCGAACCAACCAGACATTGTCGTAGTGGACAAACAACAGAGGAAAGCCGTTGTGGTAGATGTAGCAATACCAAGTGATTGCAACATCAGGAAAAAGGAGCACGAGAAACTGGAGAAATACCAGGGCCTTAGGGAGGAACTGGAGAGGGCCTGGAAGGTGAAGACCACAGTGGTGCCTGTGGTCATCGGGGCCCTCGGGGCAGTCACCCCCAAACTGGAGCAGTGGCTACAACAGATCCCAGGAACAACATCAGACATCTCAGTCCAGAAATGTGCAGTCCTTGGCACAGCCAAGATACTGCGCAGGACCCTCAAGCTCCCAGGCCTCTGGTAGAGGACCCGAGCTCAGAGGATAAGAACCACCCGCAGTGGGTGAGAAGGGAATTTTTATATATATATATATATATATATATATTTTGTCCGTTATTTCTTCAACACTTCAGTATTATTTATTTCAAAAGCTTTTAATGTGAAATCAGAACTCGTTCACTCCCTGACCCATGTGTAAAGAAACACACACACACACACACACACACACACACACACACACACACACACACACACACACACACACACACATACCTGCCAGTGCACAAGCTCTGCACTGGCGGCTGCAACCAAAGCTGTAGTGGAAACCTGCGAAGGCAATGCGTCTGATCCTAGCTGTAATGGATTGTTTTTTTGCAACGTCATGAGAAAAAAAACTTATACTCATTCCTTTTAGAAACAAATAAAAGGACGCAAACATACAATGAAATTATGGAGTCTGGAAGGAGACAGATTTCAAATGTGCGTGTTTAGAAGCTCGGAGGGAGAATATTTCACTGCCAGTCAGAAAGCTGTTTAGTTTTTCTCCACTTTTGGACGAGGGCTGCAACAAAACAACATCAGTCAACATTTATCACTTCCAGAAATACACATTTCATGTCATTTTTGTCAAGAGTCATATTAAACTTTTCAGCAAACAGATATATGTCAAAGGAAGTAGATTTAATATTTATCAGAACTCAGCTGACAGACCACAGCACTCAAAATGTTCCACTTTCATTTAGTTTTTAACCATGTTGCATTCTGCTTTGGGTTGGAAAGGGAAGGATGGGGAAGATGTCTACATGTTTTATGACTATCTTTGTTTTGGTTGAACTAACAATGTGTTCACAGTTATTGTCTTGTTCCAAAGGTCATTAATTATGAAACAGCCAATGCTGCCAATGTCAGTCGTTTCTTCAAGAAAGAATTAGATTTATAAACATAACTGCAGGTCACATGGGATGGTTGAAACAGCTTTTTTTTTTTTTGCTAGCTGACACGTTTTATTCAAACTTAATTTTACTCTCAATTGTCCACAAACGTTTACTTCTTCTATAACTTTCCACCGAGCAATTTGAGATTGATGGGCTCTATTAGACGCTATAGTGAAGCAAAACTGCAAAAACTGTTTAATTGCATGTCATATAGACTTTCCTGGAAGCACTTGAAGGCAACACGGGTGACTTTACATGTAGTTAGAGCTTTCACCTCTAGAGGGCAATGTGACCATAAACTCTTCTACGTGGATATTTTCAGCTCTTTCTACTCTTACGCTAAAAGTAAAGAAAATACAAAAGATAAAATTAATTTCTAAAGTGTCCCGGCTATAAAAGAAAAATACAAAGGAAAATAGAAATGAAAAATAAAAACAGATGGACAGATGACAGGAATAAATGGATAAAGGAAGAGGGTGAGGAAAGGCAGGAAGAAAAAGGAAACAGGGAAGAACAAAGGAAGAAAGGGATGAATGATAAAACAAGAATGAAGAAGGTAAACAGATGATAAGGAAAGGAAGTAAGGAGGCATGGTAAAAGGAGGGAGTGGATGAATGATAGAAAAATAAAGAATGGATAAAGAAATGAAAAAGGGAAACAAGGAAGGAAGTAAGGAGACAAGACAGGAAAGAAGGAAGATGGATGGGAGGAAACATTGAAAGACACATTTTTGACAATGAGATGGTCTTGAATACAAACAATTTTTTTCCCCTCTCTCTATTTACATACTTTTCTTTACACATTTCTCCAGACCTGGAAACGCTTAAATCCAGCTCCAGGCTTCACTCATCTGCATAGGAATCCAGAATCCGAGCTACTTGCAACTTAACAACAATCACAGCAGCAAATGTGCCAAGTCCTACATCCAGATCATAATTTCCTTTACAGGTTCTTACAAAAGGCGCAGGGTGCCAGTAACACGATTTGTGTTGACTCAGCCTTGCTCTGAGAAAAAAACAAAACAGTTTCAGCCATGTTAGAAAAACATCCTGTAAAAATGAACATGTGTTATCTTAAGATTTTAACAGATCAATTTGTCTCTAAAGACCTTTATCCCAAATGGTGTTTTCCATTCTTTAAAGTGCTGCAGGTCTTTGATTAAACCAACACCCACAGTGCTCCATTACTGTGTGAAGTTTCCGTTCCCATCACAACTGCAGGCCAGAATAAATACTGATTCAGTGCTTTCAGTAAATGGAAGAGGACAGAACAATAGATGTCGCCTTCCAATCTTTATTAATTGATAACAACATGTCACATGGCTATAGTTTTATTCCAAAATAAACTATTTACCAACAAATACACATCTATTTTAGAGGATGGTCCAAACTTCAACAACTTCTCAGTCTGTAGGCAGAAAGGATTTAATAAAAAACACATGTTCGGCTCCTTAGTGATGTGATCGTTCAAATGTGGGAAACACTCCTAGCGAGTTTAGTAACAGGAGAGTTGGATTTCACACAGAGCGCTGGGCTTTGTAAAGATCTGCAGTGCTGCTAAAACAAGCACTGCTGTTTTCTCCAAACGAATATCTTTGCTTGCTTTGTGCAGCCACCTGATGTAAAAAACAAACACAGCTCCCCACTGGGATCTGCACTTGGTCATAGCTCAGTGCTTCGCTCTTTCCTGACTGATTTCTCCTCTGCTGGAACGCTGAACGCCACGTAGGGACACGTCCGGGAGTTCAGGCACACCAGCTTCTTCAGAGTGGCCGAGTTCACGATGTCGAAGCCGACTTTGCCTCCGAACGTGCTGGGCTTCCAGTATTCTGGGGAACATATGGGGTTACCCAGGAGGCCTTTGAGGGAAAAGGGGGCGCCCATTTCCACCATGCTTTCTCCAAATATCGACCCTGGCCGGGTCTTCTCAAGCAGTAACCCGGGGTAAAATTCAAGAGCGTCGATGTCCCCGTAGAGCTCCTCCAGGGTGCTGGCGATCTCCTCGTTGTCTGTAAAAAAGAACCAGAAGAGACACTTAAAATGTACACTGATAGTGCGGTTGAAGGAAGATGAGTAAATATATCAATCTGACAGATATGTGAATGTTAAGGTGGCAGATCAGTATAATATATAACGCATCAGAAGGGTACAGAAGAAGATGCTCTGAAATAGTTTAGTTTAAAGGACAATCGTGGGCTAGAATGCCCTAGTCAAAGTCCAGACCTAAATCCAATTGAAGAACTATCTAGAAAAAAAAAACAGAGTTACTCTTCATTCAATTTTACTGAACTTGATGACTTATGAATAGAAGAAAGAGGAAAGCTTGAGGTTCGGAAAGCTGATGCATACATAAAAAAGACAGTCAGCTTTCCTTTGTTTGCAAAAGATTTAAAAAATAATGCATAATTTTCTTGCTACTTTACAAGTTAGCATCACGGCTTAAGGTTGGAATTAACCTTAAGCTTTTAAAGAGGTTGTGTTGCTCTTAAAAAGCTTTAAGAGCAACACAATCAGAGAAAAACTCCTTTGCACAGGTCAAATCCCAAATCCGGCCATCGACATTAAATGAAGACAGATTTTCTTCAATCCTTCCCAAAATATGATCCACGAAAGAAACTCAAACCTGGTTTGATTTGTTGTCAGGCCATAATATTATCAACGGATTTAACAGCAAGGCAGATGCTCCATTGCACTTGTTTTATTTGCTATTCCTGGCCTTTTCCCATAAACAAAGTTTCAAAGCTGCATGTGTGGCCTCCACCAATCTCTGAGCATTGCAGCACCAAACACTCTTACAGACATGACATCTTGAGCCCTGCTGCTCTAAGTCTGGCCTTTTCTGTGCTCTCACTGTCGCATTATGCACCCTCAAATATTTTGGACCCTGACTATGGTGGCCAGAGTTTTTTCAGCCACAAATCTTCCTTGTTTCTGGAACTATTTGACATGAAGACAAAATGTCTCAGACTGATTTTTATGGCAAATCATAACATAAAATCTCAACGGTTCATCTCTCCTATTGCTACCTTTTGTAGGTCAACAACCTTTTTACTCAACAACGGTTGCATGTGTTTTCACAGACTTGCAGAAAGCTGCAGATCTGGTTCCAGGTCGTCTCCTCTTGGAGCTGCTTGGGTTTCACAACAGCCGTCTGTCTTACCGGTGAAGTCTCTGAATGATGTGTATGGCTCGAGGTTAAAACGCTTCCTGTACTCGTTGAAAGGCTGGATCCGGAGCTCTCGAGACTCCTTTATCGTTCCCACGGCAACTTTGGAGACAATTGCGTTCATGTTGTAGCCTCCACCAATCTGCAAATGAAAAATATTAGAAACGTGTACAATTGTAAATGAATTACTTAGTTATTTCTTGCAAGACATTAATTGCGCATTATTTTTCCTTAAAAAAATAAATAAATAAAACTAAGAACAAAATCTGAAATATTTCTCAGTGAAATGTTTGTTTTACCCAGTTCTATTGCTTATTATTTAAGTGACGTATTTGGTTTACTTGACAACCAAATACTTTTAAATGCATAGCTTAGATTTACATTTGGATACCGTAACATTTTATTGATAGCATCTGTTTAAGGAAAGAAAGAGCATTTATCCAACTTGTCTTAAATGAACTGATAAAGCTGGAGGGGTGCTGCAATAAACTGTGGGATATTTCCTCGGGACGGCTGAGCATTGTTTATAGCCTACGTCCAACACTGTATTTATCTACTGATAGCTGCTTCCAGTTGGATAATTTATCATAAAACGACCTCCGACTGGTTTCCTTAACATCACGATGAGTTTCCACGGTTACCAGATCTTAATCCAACAGAGCATTTTTAGGCTGTGATGGAACAGAAATCTGCAGCCACTCCAAAATCTCAAAAGGGTTTTTTTTATTTTTTAGACACCTTCTTGAACAAAGGCTTAAGGCAGTCCTGAAGTCTGGTCCAACTTGTTATAATCTGTGCCTAATAAATTACTCAGTGAGATGCAGAGATGCACATCATACAAAAAACGTTGTAGCTTTGTTATTGTTGAGCAGAGGAAAACATTCCAGGATCCACTCGTATGAGAGCTGGCATCCTCTGGAGTCTTTAAAGAGGCTTACTTTGGGAAATGTCCAACAACCTTTTTTTTTCTCTCTCTTTTTTAACACATCATGTCAACATTTTATTAGTAATGATGCAGAAAAATGGTAAACAATGAATGAATGTCCAACAGCTTGCAAGACGTGGTGTCACGCAAAAGCAGATAAACTAAAATGCTACAACCTCTACAAACAACCAAAGAATGTTTTATAGTTTGCAGAAAGAAAGGAGCCTAGAAACATAATGCAAACACGGAAAAAAAAATATATATATATATTTTAACATTTTTATTCTTATGCAATGTGGTCAATCAACTATTCAGAGCTTCCAGATGTTTCCTTCAGATCGTCGTTACCTGGCCGGCAACTTGCCGAGAGAAGGCATCGACCAGTTTCTCCACGCCGTAGTGTGTCAGGACGGAGGTGTTGAAGAGGAACTGCGCGTACGTCAGCTCGTCTCCGTTGATGTGGAAGGTGTCGGGCATCAGCGGGTGCCAGTGGTAGAGCTGGCTGAATTCCAGCGCGATGCGGTTCCCGTACTGGAAGTGGGAGTGGAAGAGCAGGGTGGGATCGAACTTGAGCTGCAGCAGGTAGCCGCTCAGGTGCTGCACGTACTCCTCTATCACGATGCGTATGGTCTCGCCTGGAAATCAGACAGACGGTGATGTTCACCACAAATTCTGCACTCTGTATTCAACGTAGACGCTGGATTTGTGTTTGAAATCTTTTCTTAATTTGTACGTTCACTGTGAAAACTGACAATAAAAGCGCATAAAATGAAAAAGATATGTGAATAACTCATGTCGAATCTAGAATAAACAGGTTTTCCAAAGTGTCGAGCTCACCGATGATGATGAGGCGGGTCGTCTGGAAAAGCTGCTCATCGTCCCACGTCGGATGCTCTGCTTTCAGGATGTCACAGACTCTGTTGTGCTCCCTGAGCCACAGTGTGGCGTACAAACCCAAACCAGGAAGGAGCCCGAACACCTCCTGACCAATGGCCATTTGTTTCTCCACCGGGATCCCGGGCGGGTAGCTCATCCTGATGGGGGCATCAACTACAGAGGGAGGGTACATTTCTCCATCGACCAACTGATGGAGAAAGACGGGAATTAATTATGACACGGTACATGTTTGGTAATTAGCTTCCCGCTTTCTGGCAACATGACCATTGTTCAACATATTTTTTTTTTCTTTAATTGTTCTTGGCTAAGAATCAGGAAAACTTATTTTGACAAATAGAAAATGAAAACACTGCCCTGAATGTGTTAAAAGACACAACGCTATCTTGTGGGTTTGATGAAAAAGCCACTGGAGAACGGAAATTGTTATTTTCTGTTCTGATCTTGTTCCATATGTTAAAGCTGACTCTGCATGTCTCACCTGATATTTCAGTTTTCCGTCTTTGAAAAGCCGGAGGTTGTGCTGACGTTTCAGGTTGTCTCCATAAACGTGGCCCGCATCCACCTGCATGAGTAACAAGATACCACACGAATTAAATGGGGGGAAATTTAACACCTCCATTTTCTTAAACGTTTCTAGTGTGCTGACCAAGATCTGATTAAAATACTTTTATGATTCTTTATTTTTATCTTTTCTGAAGGGTTTGTTATTTTTCGCGGACTGACCCCGTGTGACAGAGCCTTGGTGAAGCCCACGCCCATGCGGTTGTAGGTCTTGAAGAACTGGTGAGTGAAGTGCTGAGCGAAGAAAGCAAACATGATATTGGAGCCCTGAGGGTCAGGCCTGAATGTCCTTCTTTTCAGCAGCTTCTCAACCAAAACCTCAGGGTCAGGGAGGCCATTTTTGCCTGAACAAAATGAGGAAAAAAAAAAACAAAACAAAAAAACACTTCGTCACACACAACAACACATTCATGGGTTGGTACATGAAGTCGTCTTCCAAGTTGTTAAAAGTGAGATAGCTCATTTCAAAAAGAAATGTGACATAATGGAAAGAAAAAAAAACAACTAGTCTTATATTATGAACAATAAATGAAAAGTTGCAATGATCTGGCTGCGCACATGTAAACACCCTTCAACAGCTTCTTTGTTAAATTACCTTTTGGAGTCTCATCTGCTTTTCTATCTAGATTTGATGGTATTTACTCACTTTACCTTGTAAAAGTTCTCCAAATAGGTGACATTGTGAAGACATCTTTCATTCAGAGACGTCTGTGCATGAGCCTTTAATTTTAACCTTAACTTTACTCTTGTGAAGCTGTGTTTTTTTTTCTGGATGTGCTTGGATTTACAGGCACACACCTAAACGCAAACTTGTGAAATCTGCCTCCTGTAGGTTTTGGGTCAAAACTGACTGATATTTGGAGCTATTCATAACTTTATCCACCTTCAAAAAGTCTCTCGCTTTCACCTGAAGAGAAGTAACCCCAGGTACACCTTGGATTTGGTGTTTTTAAAGTGACGTTCACTGTAGTTTTTGGAATTATGTCCCTTAACTTCAAGGTTGGATTCATTAAACTGCAACACATTTTCTCACAAGGCTTTCGGAGATTTTAGCCAGGCCTGGTTTTTATTTTTTTTATTTGGGAGGGACATGTTTCTTTCTCATAACCCCTACAAGTCTATAGAAAATATGAACATTTTTAATCACATGTCCAACACAAATAGTCCTTTATATAAAATCCTGCAGCTCCTTCCTTGTTGATGTTGGCCTCCCTGACCGGTTTCCTGCTTCCCCTTTCAAAAAAAATCTTGGAAAAGTATCCAGCTTTTGTTATGCCACTGTTGTCCCACTTTTCCTCAATGTCCAACTTTTCTGAAAACAATTGTTCAGATCCTTTTTTAAATCTCTGCAAGATATGATTTCAGCCAAAGGACGCAAACAAGGTAACATATATATTTTTTTAAATCCAATGAGAACAGCTGAATGTTATTTTCTAATTAGTCAAATTTAAAATAATAAGAACACAAGATGACCGAATGCTGAAAATGAACTGAATGATGATTCAGCAAAGTATTAGTTCAACAATGTGCACATCTATACAACCTGGCCTTTTCCTGCACACATTTATCTGTTTTCCAGCAGAATTGTTACAACCCCTCACTTTGTGTGATGTCCAGTTTAAAACCGATTGGTTTAAACTTTCCACATATCGCTCTTGATATGTACAAGTTTAGACCAGCAGAAACTTTTATATGGCAATTTTCTGATCACAAATCTGCTGCACTCGAATGCCTTGTCCTGCAAAAGTGAGAAATGTTCCAACATGTCACGTCCCGCAATGACGAATTAAAAGTTGCTTGATGGTCCGATCAACTCAAACTCAGAGAACACGTGTAACATCTTAACGCGTGCATGTACAATTAAAAATAAGACTCCCACTGACAGTCCTCAGCGCCTCAGACCTCACCTTTGACCCCTAGGGGTGTGGGGCAGTCCTTAGGAACAGGCGGCAGGATCCTGGTGTAGTAGCTGAGGTTGTAGTAGGACTCCCAGCTGAGGTAGTTATATTTTGAATTGAACGTGGGAGGACTGGGGATCAGGCTGGACCTCACTGTTGATAACAGGAAGAGAGTTGGCGTAAATGAACACTGTGCCTCGTTACCCCAGTTGAATTTTTCTTAACGATCATCTGACCCGTGAGAACCAGCCGCATGAGGACGTTCCGTAAGAACGTGTTGTTGATGATGTCCCACAGCCAGTGGAAATGGGTGAGAATGTAGTGCGCCACATCTGGACTGGGCTTGAGGAACCGACGCACCCGGGTCCACAGTTCAGCTGTGGTGAGGGGGCAAACAGGGGGAAAGAAGAGGAAGAAAACCCACTTTTTGTTATTTTTTATTTTTTTTGTGGAACTGGGAGTGTGGAGAGAAAATGTACTTTGCGTAGCTGAGTCATTATGTCATCGTCCATCAGGGGCCTTTGTAAGCCTTCACAGCTGAGGCCACCCACCTCTTTGTATTCACCGAGATCATAAACTGGGTTAAACAACATGGTAGCTCATTTTCATTATTGAGCTGCAAAACCCGAACCCAGGATTTTCCTGTCAAAAAGATAAAACGCCTTTAAACCACAAGATCAACATCAGGTATGTTTTCCTAACAGCTCTTAAGCACCAAAATGTAACTTGCAGGAATCCTGAGCTTTATAAGGAAATTACTTTGTTACAAGAATTAAACTCATCTACCAACTTTGAACCCAGGGAACATAAACCAAAAGATTTTATTTTAGCACTCTGCGTCGGGTGGTACAGAGCGTCCGCTGAGGTTCTCTCCCTATTAAGAAGCCACACAAGTATCAATGGAGTCGGTCTCTACTCTACAAATAAGAATGAAATATTGATCCAAGTCAGACACTTAGAAAATGTGACATAAAAAAAAACACCAAAAACTTTATTTCCTACATGTCTGCTGTGGTCCAAACCCTTTAGCAAGAATTGTCACATACTGTAGCTGAAACGAGATATTTACATACACCGTATAAAACGCCACCTTGTACTTTATTCCTTTCTGAAGTTAAACTAAAGTCTTCCTGTATGACATCAGAGAGTATTGCGTGCTTGGCCATAATGACCAGAGATGACCATAATCTGGAGGAAAAAGAGGGAAGCTCCAGACCCTCCCTTGTCAAATACAAAGTCAGGGGTGTGACAGCATCCGTTCTCCACTGTGTGCGTGCGTGCGTGATGTTCTTCTCAAAAGAAATCACATCATAAAGGATGAACACTCTATGACGATATTGCTGTAAAAATGGCATACGTAACCAATGACTTCTGCAAACATGACTCCACCAGCTTTCTGAGGGAGAACGGGCCAGGATTCCCGTAAACATTAAGGGAAGGTCACTCGAAACGTCGAACCATAAAAAAAAAGCTATGCAGACGTTCACACCCAGCCCCTCTCCTCCGTGTTTAACTCTGCTGGGCTTTTCCTTCCCCACTTCCCTCTCAGTCCCCCACCGCCCCCATCACCGTTAAAAGTAATCGTTGCACTTTAAATATCTGTCAGTCTCAGAGTTTGCATAACCTCTGATTGCAAACCGCAGCCGGGTGACTGTTTCGTGGAAATGAGAAGCAGACCAGTTCAGACCAGCAGAGCAGAAGCCTCTGCAGAAGAAATCAGCAGATTAACTTCTGATCCAGCTGCTCTCCTGCAGGCAGATTCACCAGATTTTCCCCAAATATTTGGTCTAGACAAGAAGGCTTCGACTCCGTGAGCCAGGGAGCTTTGTCGCGATATAACAAGAATCCATCTTGACCGTAAGGGTGTTGAATTCCTGAGGAGTGTAATAACAAAGAAGGAAATGAGAGGAGGCTTTTTGAAGATGAGTCGACTCACGGATGGTGCAGTTTTCTCCATAGTATCCGGTGTGAGTGCAGTCACACTCATACTTGTCCTCGCCGTAGCGCACACAGACGCTCCAGTGTTGACATGGGAGGTAACAGCATGGATTCACTGTGGAAAACAGGAGGAAAACCTGAGTTAAAAACTGTCATTGGTCGTAAAAAAGAAGGTGAATCACTCGGTGGTTATGAGCAGACCGTCGCACACACTACTGCCAAAAGGGCCGAGTTCTTGTAACATCATAAACCAAAATAAATTATTTACAAAATCTTTCCATCCTGAGCCAAACACGCTGCATTAATGAATACAAAAATCAATAAGAAAAGATGTGGAAAGATTTTTAAAAGCTGCAGTAAACTGGTTATACAAGTAATACTTTGTTGGGCCACCCTTTGAGTCAATTCTAGGATTCATTCTTGCGGGCATGCTGTCAACTAATCTAATTAAGTGTAAATAAGGTCCAATTGTTCTAGTGGGATTTTCCTGACATTTGCCCAATGGCAGCTTTAGGTAAAGTCTAGTTTGTAGAGAGGTTTTGTTTGTGCAGCTATATTCACTCAAAAGACAAGATCATCTTGTAAATTAAATAAATAAATAAATAAATAAATAAAACAACCGATTAAATTCATGGTGAAGCAAGGTGGCGGTACAATTATGCTCTGGGATCACTTTTCTTCACTAACTAGACTTTTTATCATGTTCAGTGAAGTGGAAGTGATACGCAAGTTAAAAGAGCAACACAAAAAAGGTTACGCCAGGATTAAAGGAAATGCAAGTCTATGAACACCTATCGCTGAAAAATCTGTAGCGTCACCTGAAGAGGGCACTGGTAAATACAAATCAACCCTGGAAAAAAAATAGAAAAGTGGGAAGCCTAATCTCGCCAAGTCGAGCTGTGGAATGCTGATACTCCAAACCAAATTACAGAAAATGCTGAGGTTGCCGCGTACTTGCCAAATTAAAGGTGGGAATTATTTTTGAAAAGATTCATCATAGTCAATTTTTTTTTCTGCCACAAAAAATCAGGCAACACGATAAACACGCAATCACATGAAGCCAAAGGGTGGGGAAATCAGTCATTGTTGTTGCTGCCTCTCTCCATGCGAGCAGTTCTCATAACCTGACACTAAATTACTTCCTACAGCACCATCTGCTCGGGTCAAGCCTGCGATAAGTCTTCCAACTTCACACACAACAGATACGTTTCGGAGACAGATGTGAAGTCTTATGAGCTTCAGGGATTTGTCTTTCAACCCTCGACAGTATCGAACTCCGGCTTTCCTTTTGTTCCTAGTTTAATTAAATTCCATTTTTGTTCGTAATCTAGTAAGAAAATCTCGACTGCGAAAGAAAACAGAACAATAACTGTGCGTAAAATTAGCTAAAGGTACGGCCAGAATAGGCATTTAACAGGATTTGGATGGCTTCTTTAACATACTGAATATCAGTAGTTTCCATTGAGCAAACACGAATGCCTTCCTTTAAAGCCAAGACTGTTTCAAGGGAAAACTTCATTCATTTCTAACTAACAGACAAAGTGGCATAAAAATAGTATGCGAGATGAAAACTGGATGCAGCGATCAGAAGTTAGTTTGATCTAAAACAGCGTATTTATTTGGTTTTGGGGTTTGTAGCCCATTTCTTACACATCATGTCTGACGACCGCAAACAGAGAAGAAAACGATAAACTGTGACAAACTAGCTACAGTACGTCAGCTAAACAATGTTCTAAAACTATGTGATTTCCTCGCCTCTTGTTTATTTAAGCCAAACAACAAACTTTCCAAATGAATCATGACTGGGTTTCATGTAACATTAATTCAAATCAGCTGCAGTTTATAGACCCCCTAAGCAAAAGTTCTACCATTTAGACGACGAGAAAAAGTTTTTATTGTGAGAAAGGTGCAGAGGTTCACAGCTGAAAATGTTCCCTCAGTCTGCAGGTAGATCACAGCCATTATTACTTACAACCACTTTATAACCACAAACTCCTGAGGGAAGAGAGTTTGCATGAAATTGGATGCAATAATTTATTATTTTTCAAGTTTTTTTTTTGTTGTTGTTGGCAAATAAAAATCTGAAACATGTGGCATACATTTGTATTCTACAAAAACCTTTAAGGGGTATGAACACTTCATTCCACCGTAAGTTTCAATGTTTCTTTCTATTTTTTTTATTTATTTATTTATTTATTTTTTACGTACTATTTATCTGGAGCACAAACTCAAGCTCTATGCGGCAGCCAAACATTTGCCCACTCACCCATCACCCTTGCAGAACTGGCTTGGAGCAGTACACAACATTCCCACACATGAAACAAAATAGATCCCCCCGACCCCACACTTTAGTTTTCATTCGAATCCAACAATATCAACATAATGAGTTGATTAGTTAGCTGCAGTGGCGCCGGCACCCAGACTGCGTTACCTAACAGCTTCCTACTGTTACCAGTCAGTGCATTCAGACAAGCTGCATACTGATGCAGGATTTAACGTGGCAGAAGACACACACTTAGGAATAATCATCAACTTTCTTCTTTACAAGTCAAGTGAAGCAGGCGGCGCATGACACAACCCACATGAAAAGCCCATTGTTTGTCTGGACAGAAGAAAGGCGAGAAACAAAGCGGGGTTCTGTAGCATAAATTAACTGCTTCACACAGGCTTTTATGGGATGACATAAAGTTTTATAAATCAGTGCATCACACTTCAATGATCTGTAGATATGCTCACAGGGAGGGATGGGTGGCAAACCACGAAATATCCAAACATTTCCTTTAAACAGCTGTTCTGTGAAGGTGGTTTTATAAAGTTCGCCGTTCATGCAAAGAGACAATAACCCCTCTCTCTCGCTGAGCCTTATCAGAACCAGGAATCACACCTGACAACTGTGTAAAGTCACACGAGGACTGTCTGATTTCTCGGGTCAGCATAGGTTCGAATCTCGGTTCAGTTTCCCCTGAAATGAACCACAAACACAGACTTCTAAGATGAGTTGTTCCAATTAATGGCTAAAACAGTGACGCCAGAATTTCCTCTGGAAAGAAAGGCGTCAGATAACACAACAGATGATGGAATCAGATTAGGAAGTGAAGAAAGTGAGAAATGTGTGGCGGGTAAAACGATTCCGAGCGAGCTGGCACACAGGGCGTGAGGGAGGGATGTGTCTGTGCAAGACGGACCGGAAAAGTCTACCTAAGACGAGCAAATACTTGGAATTTCCCCCCCAACTATGAATGTTTTCTGAAAGCTGAAATTGCGTCATGCTTGGACGCATGAAGGCATTTTATTGATTCATTTATTTATTTAGAAGAGAATAGGTGCCAGAATTTTCCATGCGATTGATTTGCTTGGCAGTAATTGTCATTTAAACATTCCATAATTCCTGATGCAATGATTCTGCTTACAGATTGGATCACATCAGATGAAGTCAGGGCAAAACAGATGACAATAAGTAGAGGGTGAAAAAGACTTTCCTTTTGTTTTCCTTTGTTTTGGATTTCAACTTTTAAAAGGAAATGAAATTCTCCACAAAACCAACATGTTGTCAGTGACAATCTTTGCATTTCATATTTTGAAATAGCAGCAGGATCATGCTTACTTTAATTTCAGATTCATCCACTTAGTTGATTTTTGAACAGATGTTATTCGACGATGATAATTATGACATCAGAACTTTCCCCCTTTTGGCCTGTATCTTTGTTAAAAGCTTAATAAGAAAATTGTGTCAAGGTTGCACAGGCAACTGCATCTAATGCTCGCTAAAACACCAGGACTCTGCCTGCCAAGACATGCCTTTGTTTTCTTGGTTCCAGGAATATCTGATATCCACACACCAGCCTAATATGCCACTGACAAAACCAAGAGGGATCACAAAAACAAGAGCTACGCTTCAAACTCCAAATGTGTTTTCCTGCCTACTTGCCCAGTTCCTCTGAGACTAACATCGCTGATTCGAACCCACTAAACTCCAACCCACCTATGCTGGTTGTAACCTCATCTCCCCGGCATCCGGGCTCCCGCAGGAGCAAGAGGAGAGCACACACTGATCCAAGGACAGAGGCTTTGGAGAGAGAGAGAGAGAGAGAGAGAGAGGGGGAGAAAAAAAAAGGATTAAATCAGTTTTAACAACTCAACACATGGTGACCATAGAGGTAATAACTCCACTGATCCTAGTACATGCTGAGAAAAGATGGGCACGAACAGGGGCTGCAGCTGCATATGCTTACCTCTCATTACAGCAGCCTCAGTTCAGGAGGATGTCATTCCAATGTGAGGAACAGCAGAAGTGCAACACTCCCAGCAGACAAGGCTGAGAGTCAGAGGAAGGAGATTGAGCAGCTGAATGACGGAGAGAGAGGAACTGGACGAGCTGTCCAATAGGTTGCCTCCTATTTCTGAGAACTGCTGTCCCACCGCCTCCCATCAGATGGGAAAAGGAGAGACTTGAACGGTGGCCGCAGGGAATCGCTCTTCATTGCCTCCTGCTGGTGGAATGCAATGAGTCTCAAGCCTTCTTCCTTGTAAATTATTTATTGCCCAATAAAGCAAAAAAGTTTGTTCTTTTTTAGATGCCCATTTATTGCACTTTTACAAACTTTTTTTTTTTCTCAATTATTTACTAACCTTACATCAACTACGTGCATGTATACACCAAAAACATAATGCAAACTGACATGTCCTTCAAGTTGGAACTCCTGCATTTGCAATTGCAGTCATTACAGCAATCTACCAGCAAGACAGTGAAATAAATTGTAGTCCAAGTAATGGGAACAACTTGAAACTAGAGGCTGGCCAGAAGCTCCATTTTGCCAGAGGTGGAGGAGTGTGCTGGTTGTGTAAAACAGAGAAACCAGGCACCAGTATGCAGAGGAATGTTGGAAAATGCTGCTGGGCTTATCTGTGACTGAAACCAGACCAATGTTAGAGGTCAGAGGTCAGCTTGCCAGATCTCAACAGATAAAATATTTACATTTGTAGGAAAACCATGAGCATCTTTATGTGTAATCTGTTGGTTTCCCATTTCAAGTAACCCATCTGGTTTTTCTTTACTTAAACATTAGGTCACTTTGGAGGTAAGTTGCTTTTCTTTATATAGATGCATCCACTGACATTTTCCAGCCTTACTCATTTAATCATTTGACTCACTTGTAAACAGTCATCTTCAGAAAAGTTTCAGCATTGATTGGTGCTTTACAAATATTTACTTGTTTCATAGCCTCTCTGCCCCTCAAAAAAATCATCTCCCAGCTGGATTTCTCCAGGTCACATAAACATGGCTGCTGCTTCAACCGGAAGGAAATTCATCCCTGACAGATATGCAAAAGCAAAATGCAAACTCAACGTCCTCGGCTCAGCAGAGCAGGAATGTTTTTTCTGCACGTTGAAGCAATTTCTGCCCAAAAGCTCCCGCTGGCTGCATAAACTGTTAGTGTTGTGCAAAACAAAATCTGTGTCCAACAACCAAATGGAAACAGCTCAAATCATAAATGGATGACTTTACTGGAAAACCAGTCAAAAACTAAAACTACAGAAACCTTTCAAGGATGTCATCAGTAAACCGCTAACATGACATTTAAATTTGTATTTAGAGCTTTACTATAATTGTACATTTACAATTATAATCAATACGGAGTACAAAGGCCTCTTATAAATGCTCTTTTGCTCATCTTTAAAGTGTTAGACAAGACTTTAATTGTACTTTCAGCAGACATTTCAGATTTTTACCACTTAAATTTTCAATTTTAAAAAAGGGATACATTTCATAAGCTACTATTTAGACGTTACCCATGTAAACATGGGACCAATGAACGTGTGTTCTGCATGGAGGTGAAATAAAGGAACACATTTTTAAGAATTCAGACCTTAAAATTCACCTTTTCATTAAAGACAAAAATATATCTTTAATGTGGGAAAACAAACAAAAGGCAGCAGTCTAACATCAAACCTCAGATTCATGGAGGAAAGCATTTGGGTTTAATCCCATTTCCAACTTTGAAACAAATTGGTGTTTGCCTAATTTTTCTTCAGGCTAATTATGAAAGTCTATCTGTTCCCCCTAAAACATGTAATCCATGAAATTACTGAGAAGCTCTTATACAGCAAGTTATTCTCTTCTAAAACCACGATCAGTCACCTTCCTGGAGAAATACATTATAGACAGATCCAAATAAAGTTTGCCTAAATCAGAATCTAAAAACCAGATACAACTGGACCACCCACTAACAAGCACTAAGTTCTGGCCTCAAACTGAACCAGCCGCTGCCCATCTGAGCCCAGATAAAAGTAGAAAAAGACACAACACCGCAACTCCAATTTATCTTCACATTTATTAAACAAAAAATGTGTCATTTAGGATGAGCTGGAGGCGGCCACTGCAGCACGTCTGGGTTTGGGGGTAGTGCCTTCCCGGAAACCATTCCTGCAAAATGATAAAAAAAAACAAAAAACAAACAAAGTTAAAGCCATTTAACATGAACTTAAACCCACGATACTGGTTACCATTCAGGTGTATCAGTTTGTAAAGGTTGATAATTAAGGACATTAAAAATATTTGTTATTCCTACATCAAAAAAACAAAACTAAAAAACTCCAGGCGCCATTTCCTTTAAAAACAGGAGTGATCTTGCTGCAAAACAACCAACAAGACTGATACAGCATACTTAGGGTAAATGAATATACATTTAAGGATGGAACAGAGAACACCAGGATCTAATGCCACAAACTATCAGGTTAGCCCCGCCCCTTTCAGGATAATTAACTAATGAATAATGAAGATTCAAATAGCTTCACTTCCTAGCACAAACAATAATAATCCATTTTTTTTGTCAAAAGTATAAAACTATGAAAAACTATTGACATGAATTACACTTAGAAGAAATTTCCCCTCCCAATTTCCTGAAGTTAAATGTTTGGAAATAAATGTTTTGCTTTGCTGTAATATGTAGTCAATCTTTGAAAATCTTCAAAAGTTCAATTAGCAGCAAATAAGATTTTCAAATAAAAAGGGCTAGTTCATAAATTACCATTACTTTAAATGAACTAATATTATATACACTGCTCAAAAAAAATAAAGGGAGCACTCAGATAACATCCTAGATCTGAATGAATGAAATATTCTCATTGAATACTTTGTCCTGTACAAAAAATTGTTTCACAGAAGTTTGATGTACTTGGAGTTGTATTGTGTTGTTTGAGTGTTCCCTTTATTTTTTTGAGCAGTATATATATATATTTTTTTTAGATCTGCAAAATATTTAAAGCAACTAACAATTGTGCATATGAAAATAAAATGTTGCTATTGTCTAAAGGGAATCCAAAAAAAAAAAGTTTCTTATCCAAATACTGTTTATTTCCCCATGAAAGGTCATGAAGTTCAGCATCAGGTTTTCTTTTTGTCTTAAATGGATAATTAAATTCCATTTTCCACAAATATTACAGGGCATTTCTAAGACATTAGTAAAGTGGAGAGCACAATCCTAAATTATGCTGCATGTCAAACTTTAAATGGAAGTGGGATTTCTAGATGAATGGCTGATGTTTTCTGTTTATGACTAAAGTAAATAAAATAGATAAACCCTCCTTACGGTCTAACTACGATCATTTTCCGTCGGATATTTAGTTTAGAGCCATCGCTAGGTAAACGAGGAAAAACTCTTCCATCCACTTAAGGAAACAAATTTGTTTAGTTAAAACTGTTGACATCAAAGTTTTTGTTTCCGAATGTTTTCACTAAAACCAAACCCGAAAGACGTAAACAATATGGTTCGAAATTCTACCCAATTTCCCTGAATTCTGATTTAACTTTTATGTTATAATGAATAAAACCGTGCAACAGTGTCTATTTGAATGCAAGTCTTCACCTTTCTGTGAATTAAAAGTTAGCAGGTGGAGTCTTGCTTATATTTCCTGCAGGGAATATCAACAACCCCAGTGCTTGCAATTGGTTTCAGTTTGACAGTGTTTCTCCAACCCGACAATTTGTGATGTCAACAAAACTCCGCCAGTGAAATTTTCCCCCAAATATCCAAGTCTCATTGGGCCAACTTTTTTTTTTTCTAAATTATTAGTCCTCTTTTTCTGTGCATTTCCACAAACTCATTAAGATACTTCAGCTCCAAGTGAGGAACAGAGAGGAAGCTAAATGTCTTGCCCAGGCAAACTGTGTTTATGTTTTAATCTGACATCTTGTTACTACTTTTTTTCCCCCAAAACAAAATCACTCCTTTTTTTTTCTTTTTACTGTGATCTACATTAAACATGCACTTCTCCCCCACTGGCACTCCTCACCTGAATCTGCGGTAGACAACCTTCAGGTGCCTCAGACGGCCGGTTCCAGTGGTGTTCCTCCTCTTAGCCTTAGCGCTCCAGTTGTCTAGAATCAAAACAAGATCCTACTTTGTTAAAAAGAAATAATCCTCGAGATACACAGGAAGTATCTATTAAGTGAAGTTTAAGCTAAAATATCCCCAACATGGGACATACAGTATTTCCCACATGACTTACACTTTCTCTTGCGCTTCTCAGGGTAGCCACACTTGCCGCAGGAAGACTTCTGCAGATGATAGGCCTTGGCTCCACAACGACGGCACAGAGTGTGCGTCTTGTTCCGGCGCTTACCGAATGATGATGTTCCCTTGGTCTGAGGAGGACGGAGAGACCAGAGAGGTCAGAGTCATGTTCTTTACAACCTTACAAGTCACGTTAAAACCGAGGAATGTCTTGTCTCAGTACAAATAAATGAATCACAGAAAGTCATTGGTTCAGACATTTGTTTGGTAACATCATTGACAAGACTTTATCACGCACACAGTTGGTTGCGATTCAAATGACTTATTTTTAATAATAAAAGCAAGCATTGGTGTCTTCTATAAACAGACGCCTAGTATCTAATTTTCATACAATGAATTAAGGGTTTACTAAAGAAAACACTCGCCACAACTGATTAGCCACGCGACAATTTAATACATGTTTGTTAAACAAAACCCTTTAAACTGATTTAAAATCCGCAGAGCAAGTTATTTCACGTCGTTGTTCTTAATTTAAACTCGTTTTAGGTACTACAGACTTGACGCTAACGCTAGCGAAAAATGCTACACAGATGCTGCAGAAACGCACTGTAATTTCATAAAACGATTTGATTTGTCTTATAAATACGTTAACTAAAAGGTACTGCTACTTATCCGCCATCAGGAAAGTATCAGTTTGTCTGAAATAAACGTTTGATTAAACAGATGTTAAAAGATTTTCCTCTGTCAGCGTTGCTGCTCACCATTTTCGCCCAGTGGCTGTGGGAAAAGAGACCGGAAGAGGAGCCGGTACGGCGTCAAATTACATCCGTGCTACGTCCGGGTGTAGCAGAGAAATTAGTCCATCTTGCTGCTTGGAGGGAGGACAGAAAAATCCTCCGGAAGTAATGAAAAATAGTGTTTTAGTGAAACACCAACGTTGTTTATATGTTATAAAGTCTTTTGTAGGAACCCATGAAGATTTATATGTATGTATTTTTGGCATAATCCATATTTCACATCGTGAAATATGGATTATTGGATTATTTGTGAAAAAGCTATGTCAAATCCTATTTGGTTGTATCTACAATAAAGTTTTGTGGAAAAAAAATAATAAAATAAAATAAAATCCCAACAAACGTCGCAGCAACTTCTTTTATTAAACAAATATCTAAAAATCAAGTAACTTAGATGCCATATCATGTTAACAGTTGAACTTTTTTGTCTGGATTTTAAAGGTGTTTGACTCATTAACCATAAAGTTCTTATTTAAAACTGGTCAAGCATAATTTTTTAAAGCAAAGTTTAGAGTGGTGTAAATCATGTCTTGTATATTGTGAACAGTATGTTGTTATAAGTGACAAGAAGCCATTGTAAATAAATAAAAGAAAAAAAAAAGAAAATTACAGATGTACCCAAAGGTTCAAGTCTTGGTCCACTTCTTTTTAGCATATATGAAAATTAATCATTATTTTTTTAATATATTAATCCAAATTTCCAAATGTATTTTGAGAACAATTAAGGACATTGCACCAGTTTTAAGACAGCTTTGAATATGCTTTGTACGGTTTGAAAGACATGCCTCTCAGTAACTGCAAATAAAATAAATTGATGCTCCTGATTGTGATTTGAAAAGCACAATGAAGGTTTGATGTACATCTGCAGCCTTTTAAAGAATATTGGTTCAATGTAGAATAATTGAGTTCAATATTCTACACTGAATATTGTTCTACACCACATTGTTTAGACTCTAAAGAGCAGCAGACCTGACACCATTCAGTCCACAGGAGTGCAAGCAATTGCATAGAGTGTTATGCTGCCCCCTGCCACAATAGGGCAGTGAGCCATTGCCGGTGGAGAAAGGAGGTTGTAAAAACTTTATTTTTAGCAACATCCCTGGAGCCCTTATAGCTTGCAATCAAGCTCACATCGTACCAGGACAGTTTGGGAACAGCCTCTCCACAATTCCCTGCACCCTCGTGTGACCTGGATAGTAGGAGAAGTTGTGAGCGCCCCGGAGCATCCTTGAAAAGCAGTCCATGACCTTGGGCTTTGGCTGAGTAAGGACCATGTGAGGGGAGCGCGGCGCGCTCCCGTCAGCCTGCCACAGAAAAGGCGCATTCTCCTCTTTTCATTGCAGTCACGTCTCCTTGCACAGATTTGAGATGAGGCACAAAGGGATGTGAATTTATCCTGTCAATATTATGTCAGCAGATTAGTGTTAGCCAACAGGGGAATGAAGCCTCACCTCGTACTTTGCGTGTCCCTCCTAATTTAACCCTTCGCGGGGGGGTTTCTTCGCTGTTTTCCACAGCCTGCAATGTCTGCATCGGACCGAGCGACTGCTCCTCGATGAGATCAAGAATCAGGCGCATCTCCAGAACCCTTTGCTGATTCTTCACCTGACTACCTTTGCGTAACGAGTGAAACCACAGATTTTTCTTTTTTTTTTTAAATTTTTATCTTTATTTTTATTTTGGGGGCTTGGGGGGAGGAAAGGGGGAGAAATTGGATGTGTTGCAGAAAAATCTGTTAGTGAATTAGATGATGCTTTCCATCCATCAACAATGACGCTCTGGATTGAGGGACGACGAACGGCGTAGAAAGGTGGCGGACAATGTCCGGCTCGGCTCGGCGGGTATCGAGGCACCTGTGATCCTGGTTCTGGATGCGGCGCAGAGAGGCACCTACCCGGGTGTCACCGTCAGCTCTGGATGCTGCGCCGAAGGATGGCATACACCGACCCGTCGTCGGGCAAAGACATACTCGGCAGTAGATCCCTGTGTTTCATATTTATTTGCGCATTTGGACTCGTCACGCTTTTGCAACAGATTCTTTATGGGAAAAACTACATCAAGAGGTAAGTATTGATCTCCTCCTCCAATCAGAATCTGGCTTGTAGTGCAAGGATAAAATAATCAGCACTAAAAACATGCCTTCATAGTCATTTTCATACTAGTGAATAGTTTAGTAATGATAGACATAATATGTATGATAGAATAAATATTTAAAAAAAAAACTCATTCTAAATGTAAGTGTTTTGAATTGAGAAACAGGGGTAAACAAGCATTCGATGGCCTAACAGAACAATAGCAACTAACCATCCATCTTTTTTTTCCCAGCAGCATAGAATTTATTTTTTGGTGTTTTCTGAATATTAAGCATCATGAATCATACCATAAACAGCGCTTCAGCTGCATATGGTAATGTTTTTCCTTTGTTTCTTTTTTGTTGTTGTTGTTTGTTTGTTTGGTTTTTTTTCTTCCAAAAGCCTTTGTTTTTCTGTTTCAGCCTTCTTGACTGGTCATAGCCTACATCTTTTAGAGGCATCTGATTCTGACAGCGTAAAATGAAAGCTACTACGACGGCTGCAGACAGCAGCATGTTAAAGATGATGTGTATTTCTCGTTGGTCCACACACAGCCACTGCAGAGCTGTGTCTGTTGCAGCTCTGCAAGATAATGTGATGGGTCCTCTTTCACGCCCCTTTTATTTTCTTTTTCTTTCAAAGCCCGTTCAACGAGCCATCTTTCCCTAACTCTCAGGAGGATTCACGCTTTTTGAAAGAATCAGCGTGAGACGAGCAGATGCAGAGAAGCTGGGATGTTAGATCTCTATGCCTTTTGCAAAATCTCACGAGGAACACCCATTTCTCAGTTCAAGAGCAGGACATCTAAATACTTTTCTTTTTGCAGAGAGAGCACATATATGCTTCCTTCAGTGCAAACATACATGTGCCGCAGGATGAGCTAACCTCCCCCCTCCCCATCTCTGCCACCCTGCTGGGCCCAGTCTGATGAAACTCAGTTTGGATTCATGCATCCTGACTCCTTCCAAGAGAGATCCATGAATTCAGAGCCGACGCTCACGCACCTCTCTCCGTCTGCACCCCCCTCCCCGCCACCTAACATCTCCCCTTGACTTTACTCCTTGCTTTTTCCACCAAGCCCATATGGGAAAGAGGCGGGAACAAGCTTCACAACGGATACCAGTGGGATCAGCGGCAGCCATTTTGCTACAGTCTGTCAGCACAAGTGGGGAGACGGTGGGGGAGAGACTGCGAAAGGGTGTGATGAAATGAGTGTGCTTGCATGAGTGTGCGAAATGCGGCGCGGGGAAGACAAAAGAGAAGCTGCCATCTTAACAGTGTAAACAACAAGGAGGTCTTCCACATGGGTCTGACCACACCCAGCGAGCTCTCCACCTAAACTAAGAGAATGTCAAATAATCCTGCAAACTGGGCATGTATGCATGCGACACAGAAAGCAAATGGGCACCTGCAATGTATCTCAGATGTGTTGTTGCTCTCTGTGCACATCAATCCCAGAGATTTCAAAGGGCTAATACGAGGTCAACCATTAAAGTCAGAGCTGAGGCATGAACATTGTTACACTCAATGAATTTGGCCCAGTAATTTCTGCAGGGCTCTGTCCCCATGAATCAGCTCTCCGCCTGCATTGCCAGACATCAGGTTATGAGGAAAGATGGACTGTGAAAACGGCAGAGCTACAGGTAGCTTATTATGATCCCTATGATTGACATACTTCTGCAAAGGAAGACAGTGGTGACATCTAAAAATACTCTGTCAGGGGGATTTGAGCGAACGCCGCAGGTTGGGAAGAGGCCGGTTCGTAACTGTCCAAACACGACGGGTGTAAGCAGATTTGATTGCTTCTAGAGATGATCCATTTTAAGAGTTCATTGTGTCAGATTTCATTCTGTCAGTTTGTGGTTTGAAATGTGAATCTGACGATCGGTTAAAAAGCTTTTTTTTTTTAATTAGACTTCAGTGATTATAAAACAACAAGCGTCGGGGTGGATAAGTCTGAATTTATTGCAGATTGTCTTAAATCAACTGAAACTTGTTCATAAAAGCTCAAATATATAGAGCTTTGGTTTAGTTTAAAAAAGTGTCTGGTCGGGGTGCATGTAACCAACATAAGTGAGAGTGTATGTCTACGGATTGTTAATATAACTAGAGACAATCTAAAATAAATTCAAAGTTGTGCAGCCTTTTCTTGTTTTTAAAAATTCTTAAAGTTGTTCGTTGGACAAGCAGTTCACCCTGAAAAGGAATGATCCAAATCTAGTTCAACACCCCATTTTTTTTTAGTTGTTTATTTTTTTACCTGGAATCTAATTTTGCTACAATGGCTACAAAACTAACTGGAAAGGGATTCACTGAATTTGTGGCCCCGTTTCTTGCGAAAGGAGCATTTAATCACACAGCAAATAAATAACTGTTAAGATTTTGTCTGAATCTGTTTTGATGTATTGCTTAGGCAGAAGACGCGAGATTCTGTTTTGACTCGTTGTTGAGGTGATGACAGACCAGCTGCAGCAAAGTGAGACACTATGAGCAAACAGAGGTTATTTCCATGACTTTATGGGGTTTGAAACATTTGGAACCACTTGAACCGTTTTGTTCTTTCTCTTGTTGACCCCAGTCCCCACTGCATGAAATTAGAGTTATCCTTAATCTTTTGATTGCGATTCTCTTGAAAGTTACTGCACCTTAAACGCCCTCCCAACTTTTATTCTGGATGATCACGATACTAGAAGTGTGCTTTTTGGGGCTTTACAATAAGAAATTAAAACACAAGCAAGGAAGAAACTGAATCAATGTTAGCAGATGTTCATTTATTGGTACACCAGGGACACTTAACGACACTCATAGAAGTTGCTAATAAAGTTTAAAGTTCTACAGAATCTCAGTTTCTTTGCCAGCAGGCCCTCAGGGTGGATCAGAGGAGGACAAATGGACAGATCTGCGCTTGTTTGTCTCTTGACACTTGGATTACTGTCTAAACTGAGCACATAATTAAGTGAGTGGCAGCAGATAAATGGTGTAGTTGCCACTTATTTGGGATCTGGTCCAGCTCCCACTGTGGTAAACAGGATAAATAAAGTTCTCCTCATCGTTGGATTCAAGATATTAGACTAAGAGATTTATGTAATCAGCTTTCAGTAGGCAGGCTTTAGTTGCCTTAATCGTTCTGCTTTGATTAGCTTATGCTTCATTTTATGTACGTATACTCCCCCCCCCCACCAAAAAACCTCTGATTTGAGGATCTTCACTCCTACTGCTGCTTCGCAGAGTGGGACGGAGATGCTGGAGAGGCACTCAGCGAGGCTAAAAGCGCCTGCAGAATGGCATTGACACAAGTCCCCCGTGATGAACGCTCACTCACATAATGCATCCAGAGAGGCTCTTAGGGTTCACTCTCCCCCACCGAAATTAGCTCAGTGCCCACGGGACACTCACAGAAATGACTCACATGTAGACTTGCATAACTGTCAGTCGCATATTAAAAGTTTTACGCCCCGTTGTGCTTGGAGAGATGGAATGTGTTTGTTTAAAAATACTGTGTTTCAACTACAATCTCTTTCGAAAATCAAATACTTTTAAACCAGAAACCAAATTTTTAGTCATCAAAAAAATATATATATATATATATTTATGCATATATATATATATATATATATATATATAGCACCAATAGTTAAACTGATGTTCTCTTTAAATCCTCTTTACAAGTAACAGGCTGTGAAAGTGGTCTAAATTGGCATCTTTATGTTGGCTTTAAATTGGCCAGAGAAGACTTGGCAAATCTGTTGGCATCAGTCCCTCAGATGCAATGTGACATTTGCAGTAACTTGACTCTGATTATTGTTTCTCGCTTTAAAGTAAATTGCCGTTAGTACATCAAAATCCTCCTCCAAGTCCACGTTGAACAGCAAAATGTCTAAGTCGCACTCAGATTTAGGGAAACGGCCCAGCAGAGCATGAATTAACGACTCAAATCGTGATGTCGTCAGCAAAAAAAACATCATTTTGAACCATGTTTGGTGTCATACTCTGTTTTTTTAAACCTGTGCATGACTGAGGGCGTGAATGTTCAATTTTAAGATGCATGAGTGGATGCGTGGACTTGGTTGTGTGTGTGCATGTATGCGTGCGTGTGTTTTTGTATGTATGTATGTATGCACAGAACAAGGACTAAATAAATACCAAATAAACTGACTGATTTTTTTACTAGTGCACAACAGTTTAGCCGAGTCAAAGGGGACGAGACCGGAAATTGGACCGGCCCCGTTAATTTCTTCGAAGACGGATCTCTGAAGCCTGCCAGAAATGGAAGGAAAAGGTACCTTTCCATCCTGACTATCCTCACAATATCTATTTTAAATAAAAAAAAAAAAAAAAAAAAGAATGAGTACGTGTGTGTGAGAACGAGAAAGAAAGATAGAACTGATTATATACGACCCAGGCCAGCATGTGTGGACTGGTCTCCTCAGAGACTGTAGAAAGAGCACAAGCAGCAGCACATTTTTATTTTTTTTTCTTACTTTTGTTGAAAATCTGCAGGTTGAGGAAGTTGGCAGGGGGTGGTGATGGTTCAGGACAACATTTAACTCTAACTTGACCTGTCTGCATGTTGACAGATGTTTCCGTCAGAATATTCAGCCAGATTCACAGATCTCCGTAATAGTCACACCCTGCCTAGCTGATATTAAGAAGAAAAAAAAACGCTCTCAAAGGTAGGCCTGTCTGAAGGCATTTTCTAGTCTTTTTTCACAGAAACCCAAGAATGCTTCTTTCTTTTTCATTAGTTTGAAAGGTATAAACTCATATTTTTCAGTGGTGGTTGCACTTAAGATTTGCTCTTGCATGCTGTCTAACCCCCGTCGACCACCCACCTCCCCTCTCTCCCCCCAAGCCTCCTTCCACCCTCCGACGCTGGTTGAGCCACCGTCTCTTGTTGATGTTCTGGCTTCTCCTTGTCCCTTTGTGTCCCCATCCAGCACCCATCTCCAAATGCCCCCTCCTGTGTGTCATGTGTCTCTGCACAGCTTTCTGTGTGTATGCCATGTAACATAGTGTGGACACTCTGCTCCTTCTATCTCCCCTTCTCACATCTGCATTGTCTCTCTCTGCGACCTGGACTTACTCCCTCCTATTATACTTCCCTGCTGTTACAAGAAGACAGGAGTCCCCCCCCTCCCCCTAACCCCTTTCAAATCTCCAAGTCTTCATAACTGTTGTCAATATCTGAGGTAAAATGCTGGATCGGTCAATCCTTGATGCCTTACGAGATGAAATTCATCTCGTCAAGTTAATTACTTGATGTCTTGCTTTCAGACATGAACGGAGCACACTTGCAAAGGTTTCATCATCTTAGCTAAAACAAAACAACCAAAAGAAATCGATAGCTTGGTTTATTATGTCAAGTCTGTTATACATACCCTGAATAACCTCAGAAATACACTGCATCATCAGGTGGATGTAGACAACCAGTTTTACCACTCCTTTTTTGTTCAAGTCCATCCCAGCATCTTGTTCCTTTTATGCATCACTTTTGTTGTATTGCTCGTTGTACTTTTTTGTTTGTTTGTTTGTTTGTTTCATATTCTTGAAATCGCTCAACTCATTTACTTCCAAAGGCACAGGTAATATGTTTTACTTTTCCATCTTTCAAAATCCAATGTCCCATTTAATATTTAACAAATGCCATCATTTATTTGAACAAACTGACGTTGTTGCTGCAAAATCCCGCCTGTCCCCAACTGCTTTGCATGTCGGAACAACATAAACTAATTGATCATTGTAAAATGCCTTCTGTGCATTGACTTATGAAGGGAACATTTCCTATGAAATGATTCAAATCTTTTACTAACCTTTTATTTTTAGTTCATGATTAATAACCATTGGCAAGACGGTGATGCAAGGCCTTGGCATATTTTTTTTTCTGCCTTTAGATTATATCTATGTCTCTGTTTAATATCAGTGCAGCCTTTTAATTTATTGAAACTGTTTTGAATTCACATACAAGACATATAAGTCTTCATGGAGAGCTTTATCACAGAGTGCATTTTGCACTGAGCCCATAATGTAAAGCCACAACCACAAATTTTGACATCTCTGGCATTCCATATAGTACCATTCGTAAATTCGGAAAATAATCACAAACTGAAATAACTACTCGACATGCAACTTACCTAAGAGATTTTAGCAAGCTGCAGTTTAGAATTGCTTTTTTTTGTTTTTCGGGACAAATTTCTATTAGCTGGATAAAAATGCCAAAAGCACATTAAACATTACATTACAGATGGTTCATACCTCCTCCTGTTCTCCCTCTCCGATTCTAGACACAGTCATATAATTTCAGGCTGACTTCTACTGATCACATATTAAAAAATACCTGCTGATTTTTCATGAAATCAATAGGAAGTCCACAACTGAGCTAACATATTCAGATTTTTAATGCATAAAAAGAATGACAATTTTTTTGTTGCAAATGTTCTGGTTATTGTAACCATCTCAGTGCAGTGATTTATGTATTTCTTAAGTAATTTGCCAGCTTATAGTGTGTCATATTATGATCCGTTGTTTGCATGACCAGTTGTTTATGTGTCTATGTCTCCAGTGGTGCAAAATCATGACTTATAGTTAAAATTCCCTCTTATTTTCAGTGTTAGTTACTGTGTATTGTGATAACAAAAAACAAAAAACAAAAACACAAACACTCATTCTCATATTCACCAGACATTACACTGTAACCATTCCCCCATTTTAACCTAATAAGCTTGAATCAACCCCTTTTTCTTTTCAAATGTTCTCATATGAGGAAAAAACACATTAAAATCCCAAAATACCATTTTAAAGCTGTGCAAGTGTCATTATACTTAGTTTGACATGTGAAAATATAAGAGGTTCAATATCTCGTATCGCATTGGTTTAGTCTAAGATGTTACAGAATCTGGTGCAAGTGTCCATTAACCAGAATACTACTGTCCTGTTTGTGATGCCAACAAATCAGTCGCATCACTTCACTCATTATTTCATCCCAAAGTGCTACCTGTACTCTTATATTTCATAAACTCAAACCATAGACATACCGTGGCAAGTGATAGAGTGTTTATTTTTCTGCTCATTTGTGCACATTATAGTTAAGTAAAACAGTCTGTTGTCATCCTGTTGATTATCTTGTGTGTCAGCTGCTGCAGGCAGAGGATGACTGTGTTTATCCCTCCAGGTATCTGGAAAATTATGACGGCTCTTTTGAATTCAACTCCACGGCTTGCAGGGAGCTCAGACAGGAGATTATGGATGTCAAAGTCCTGACGATGTGAGTGACTGTTTATGACAACGCCGATGTTCCCACAGGACTATTGTCACTCATCTGTTTACAGTGACTGGCCTTGGTTTGACTGTAGAATTCATCTGTATCAAGCGCGTGGCTAACTATTTAAGATCAATACATATCTGCCTTTTTTGACCCTCTGCAGAGAAGCAAAATGCAATAAAACCCACTGTTATGTTAGGCTTTTGTACAAATATTACCAGGAGTGTAAGTAAGTGGGGATTGTACTTTAAATGTGCTTGGTCTGAGATAAAATTGATTGTTTGCCTTTAAATGCAACAAAAGTCTTAGTTTGATCCCCATGCTGAGGAAAGGAATGGATTAAAAGATGTCTATTAAGACAGTGAATGAAAAACATAAATGTGTCCCAACTTTTGAATGACCGATAACATTGTGCTGAGCCTTCAGAATCACTTCTGTGAAACTGTGACGTTGTCTCTGAATTCATTTTTTCTAGGCCATAGCAATCAGATTTGGTGTCTTGTGTTCACTTTTGTTGTTATGTTTTTATGTACTGTCATTTGCTAATGTTATCATTAAAGAAAAAGACAAAACACTGCAACAACATGGAAGGAGTTCTTTCCAGCAAGAATTTCGCGAAAGATACATGAAATAGTTGGAGATGAAAAATGAACCCAGAAGCGTTTGGATTTACACTTCCAAACATTTTCAGCTTTCGAGTTTTAAAGTAAGCGGATAAATTTCCCTTTTAATTTGTGACTCACCACCAGTCACTCAGGTCTGCAGAGGCCTTGAAATGAGCCATTCATTTGATTCTGGTGTATAGGAAAAAGCATGCATCTAAAAGTTGTCATATGGTAGCTCTCAAGGACCAGAGTAGGTCACCCCTGCTCCCCAGGATGTTATAAATAACATTTATATAATGCATTTGTTTATTTGCTCATTCAGCTTCATTGCACATCTTAATGAGCCCGACGTGCCAATAGCAATCTCAGCAGTTTCTTCTCTCTAAAATGAACACGATTATCATCCACTGACCTTTTATGCATCAGGCTGTCAACATTTTTTTGTCATATTTATTCTGACTAAAGGCTTTTTCAGCTTTCCCTGCTTTCATTCTTATAACGACATGAGTCATAATCTTCAATAATCACAACAAAGAAAAAAAACAAAGAAAATAAAAGAAAGAAAAACCTAGAAAGAAACTTGTCTGAAATGGCTTCATCAGCAGCAAATTACCAGTGCAGTTTTTGTTTCTCCTTGTTTGTGTATTGTCAGATGCTTACGTGTCGAATATAAACAAACTGCTCCTAAAATCTGTGATTTTTGTCTTTCAGGGTTAAAACCTCAGAGCTGTTTGAAAGATGGAGAAACTTACAAATCTGCAAGTGGGAGCAAAACAAAGAGGAGACCAGCAACTTTAAGTGAGCGCCATTCATTTCAATGCAAGAGCTGCATTATGAAAATCAACCTTTGATTTGAACATTTTGGGATTTCGTTCAGCACAAAATGGGTTGTTTTTGTTTTCTGATTTTAACTTGAAAATGCTTTTAAACACTTTCTACTATTACCTCGAAATAAGATCAGAGATTAAGGGTCTTCTGAGCTCTGAAGGAGGAAATTGTAGAAAAAACGCTAATAAAACACACAGGTCATTCTACTTTTATACCTTCATTCCATCATTGTGGTTTTATTTTGAAATCCGCAAGAAGATACATGGTTAAAGAAAACATTGTGCCCAAAGCACCAATAACTTACTTTCTGATTGAAAAATAATGAAAGCACTTTTTATTTCTTCACTTGGCATCCTGCATAAAGCCTTTTTAAATGCAACGATGTGCATGGAAAGATAAAGCACATTAATCACAGCTGATGTATCTTGATTGATTTCATGTTTTTCCATCCTAAGGATGTCTCTGTCCCGCTGCTGTAATGCTCCATCCTTTTTGTTCACCACCAAGAGAAACACTCCTTCAGGCTCCAAGCTAAGGTACGAGGTGGACACCAGTGGCATCCTTCCTATTACCACGGAGATTTTCAAGATGTTCCCAGATGTGAGTTCATTTTCTCTTCATGTGTTTTGGCATCTTTCTTTCTGTTGTCTTCTTCTCAGCTGCCGGTCTAGTAGTTTTTGTACCATTTGAGATCTTTTTTCTATTATTATTATTACTACTTATGAAGCTCTTCTTTTGTGATTTTTCTGAAATCTAGGATATGCCATTTTCCAAATCCCAGTTCAAAAAATGTGCTGTCATTGGAAATGGTGGCATCATCAAGAACAGCAAATGCGGAAAGGAAATCGATTCAGCCGATTTTGTTTTCAGGTATGCAGGAAATTATGTTTTGGTCTTTTGTTATTTCCGACAGATTAAATTATGTTTTGCTAGAAATGTTTCTGGAGAGATTGAAATAAATTGTTTTACATGTTAGTATCCTTTCAATCAGTCCTTGTATTCATATGAAAAAAAAAATAGATAAATAAAAATAAAAGCTCTAACTTTATCTATTTAGTCATCTTTTCATTTTTACCCAGAGTATGTTGTAAAAAATATAAATATAATATAATATATATATAATTCCCATGAGTTTTAACCTGTTTACCTTCTCTATTAGTTTATTACACCATTTGAACTTGACTGGGCATCAGAACAAGATGCTCAGAGTGAAAATTATATATTTTGATTAGAATTTCTCATCCTAAAATTTCAGTTTCAGAGAAAGGAAAACAGCAGGAAACATCATTACTGTACACCTCTTATGAATTCAAAGTAAAAATAAGGACGTTCTTTATTTTCCTTCCGTCTCTTGCAGATGCAATGTCCCGCCCATCAATGACAAATACTCAGCTGATGTGGGCACCAAGACAGACCTGGTGACCATAAATCCAAGTATTATTACAGAAAGGTACTGTGAATATGGAAGACTTTATAGATCCTATCAAACGAATTTAGAACTGAGCACATTATTGCTTCCAAATTATGTTCTACTCTGTGTTGGTTGTTCGCATAAAAACCTAATAAAATATATAGAAGTTTGTTGTTCTCGCTTAACAAAATGTGAAAAAGTTCAAATTGTCTGAAAACACCTTTGCAGCGCATTGTTTATCTTCTTAACATCCCATTTTTCTGTTGTATTTCCTGTCCAGATTTCAGAAGCTGGAGAAATGGCGGCGGCCATTTTACGAAGTCCTGCAGAACTACGAGAACTCATCAGTGGTGCTACCTGCCTTTTACAACACCCGCAACACTGACGTGTCTTTCCGAGTTAAGTACATGCTGGACGATTTCGACTCCCAGAGAGGCGTGTTCTTCTTCCACCCGCAGTATCTCCTGAGCGTGCAGCATTTCTGGGCGGTGCAGGGCGTCCGGGCCAAGCGCCTCAGCAGCGGCCTGATGCTCGTGACGGCCGCCATGGAGCTCTGCGAGGAGGTGCACCTCTACGGTTTCTGGGCGTTTCCCATGAACCCAGCCGGCATCTTTATTACTCACCACTACTACGACAACGTGAAGCCACGGCCAGGCTTCCACGCTATGCCTCATGAAATTTTTAACTTCATCCACATGCACACGCGTGGGATCGTCCATGTACATACCGGGCGCTGCACATGATCCATCTTTTCTCTTTCTTCCTGGTTTTTAAATAAATGTGTTTTGTTTTTGTTAGAATTATGCACTTGGCAATTGGAGTGCACACTTATTCGCTCTGATTAGTTCAACAGTATGGTGAAGATTGCTCGCTAGAACACGTTTCTCTTTTTAAAGAGCCTCTACAAGCTGTCATGTCACTGTGGCGATCTCCCAGTCTCTGTCCATAGGATGCTCATGTTCAATATAAAAAGTGATCTTCATAATAGTGTCGTTTCTGTGACGTTTTTGAAGTGGCCCCGCTGTACAGAGGTGTTGTTTTCTACTGGGTTGCACAAGTGTTTCAGCTGAAACGGGGCTCCAGTGGGAGCGGCTTCATGCCCCGTCTTTTAACTTTCTCTTGGACAGTCCGTGGGTGTGGCAGCTTAATGTTTGTGTCAAACAAGCCTATATTAGACGATGCAGCAGTAACATCTTCTTGTCTACTTTTGTAATCTCTTTCCTATTCAGCTGAGTGAGTACTTTCAGACTCAGTTGAAAAGGCCTGTTTCCCTGGCCTGATTGCTCTCTCAACAAAACAAAACAAAACAAAAAATAAGACATTCCCCATCCCCAATATTTAAGATGAGACACCAATGTGTTTAATTATTTTTGGTTTGGGGCAAGAACTTTTACAAAACCGAGCAGCATGCTGCTACAAAACAACCCAGCTGTCGATCTTGTCTTAAGCCATTTTTGCCTTATAGAATATCAAATCCCTCTGGACAATGTGCAACGCACCCGTGTGTCCGGCTTATGTACAAATACCTTACAGTGGAATGAAATGTTGGTTTGGCTCTTGAATGAAAGGAAATGTAAGGCTTGCTGTAAAAAAAAAAAACAAAAAAAAAAGAAAAAAAAAAGTATGTGCCCTTTCTAGCTCATGTTCTGCTGGAATCGTTCTCTGTAAGTTGCATCCATTGCCATGAAATGCTCTGCATGAATTTACTCTATACTTGGCTTTGTGTGTGCCTGCTTATCAATCACTGGAATATGTTTACACTTAAGCCTTTTCACAGTGCATTGGGAGATGAAGACAGGAAACACAGAAAGACCAAGTCGGCTGTAGAACATAGTAATAACCGATTAGTGCTGCAAGAATGATGACGGTTGCTGCCCCTGTTTGTTGTAGCACAAAACTATTTAATTTAATGTTGCTTTATCTTACTTTCAACTCCATAGATTTGAATGCATTTGTAAAAAAAAAAAAGAAAAAAGAATCACACATTTCACTACTGGACAGCTGTGCTGATTTACACTGGATTTTTTTGTACTTTTTGAACATTAGACAAATGTAAATGATTATTTTTGCCTCTCTATTTGTGCTCAGCTAAAACGTATAAGTTTATTTTAAGTTTCAACATGTTTATCTTTATCATAGGCTCTTTATGTACTCAACGCCCGCAGATAGTGATGGAATTCATCAAATATAGACGCCAGAACAAGTCTGACAACAATCATGAATGACTCAAGACTGGAAAAAAAAGGTTACGTTTCAGAAGGATGTATATGTTGGTCTACGGTACTTCTTAACTCTTGATCATACTTTATATTGAGTGTTTGTAAATAAACCTGTTTCGAATTTCTCAAATGGATATTAATGAATGTGTGTGTGAGTTACCTACCTAGTTCTAGTTTATAGTGCAGTTTGGTGACCGACACATGAGGGTGCTGAGGGTTCACATGTTCTCTAGCACTTTGTCTTTCGACATGTAAAATCTGTTGTCTTGTAATCTTGGTCAAAGAATGAAGCCCAGAGATTCGGGGACGTTCAGGATTATGAAGTTATTTCTGTATTTTTCTATCCTATTCTTGTCACAAAATGAAAATTTTGTGACAAACTTTTCATTTAGTTTGTCACAAAATGAAAAATAAAATGTGTTAAAGAAGATAGATAATTCGTTGAAGGGGGAAAAAATATATTTGACTTAAGGTTATTGAGAAAATATAGATATCATTAGCAACTAGAAAATTACACCTTAAGGTGATTCTGCAACTCCAGTCCTGGAGTGCCACTGCCCTGCAACTTTTGAATGCGTCTCTGCTCCAACACACCTGAATCAATGGGCTGAATTACCTACTTGGCACGTCGACAAGTTTTTCAAAGGCCTGGTTATTAACCATTCATTTGATTCAGGCGTGTTGGACCTGGAAGGCATCCAAAGAACAGCGGAACATGGGGGTTGGAGAGGCAAAGCCCTTTTAAAGATCTTTCTAAAACAAAAGTAAATTCCTTTCAGAAATACACACAGGTTAGAAGAATACAGGTACATTTAAGATCTTCTATCAAAAATATAGAAAGATGCAATAAGTGTGGATCAATCAATATAATGGATCAATGAAAAAAAATCAGATGAAAAATAAGAATGTTTTGTATAAATGGAAATTACTGTGTAGAATCTAAGATGGCTGTAGTATTTTATTCAAACTAAAGTTTTGGTTTAAGACAGATTAAAAAAAACATCTCTGGGAAATTATAGGTCAATTTTTACACGTAGTGGTTTAAATATCCAATACAGTAATGCAAACTGACCTACTTGCTTTCTGTTTAAGGAATAACATATTTTCTATGGATGAGAACATTGAAATGTTCTCATCTGTTTATGTAGTGAAATATAAGACGACAGTAAATAAAATCAAACTTAAAAATGTCCTGTCTCAGTTTTAATAGCTTCTGCGCAAATAAAAAAAAATATTTTTTTGACAGTTTCACCAAACTGCACAGTTTGGTGTAGGTTTTTAAAATCTCCAAAATAGATCTCTGAAGGAACATCTTGGGTACAAACTGTTTGGCAGCGTGAAACTAAAAATAGGCATCATATTTGCTACGCCGTGCTTTAAATTTTTGATAGGATGAAAGAGCATTCTGTCTCCGAGCGTAGGGGGGGTGATTCTTCACCGAGGTAAACGAGGTCTGCTGTCTTCCATTTGGTAGGGTAATTTGATGTTGACAGATCAATATGACCATGCTCTGCCCTTCCCCTTGATGCTATAGTGCATCAGGTGTCAGATGGCAGCAATAAGACTAATGGGATGATATGGCTCATAGTCAGGGGCCCATGTCTGTGCCAGCAGGATAGGAGTGCAATGAAGATATGTAGTTGGGGGGGTTTTTTTGTTGTTTTTTTTTTGTTTCTTCATGAAACATTAAATAGATTTTTTTTTCTGTTTATATAAAATACGGCCTTAAATGTCCAGTGTTTGATTTATTAACACTTTTTTGTGCCCAGAATAGATTAAAAACACCAATGACTTTTGTTTTCAATTTTCTTTATTTTCCATAATTTTGCTACATTTTGTATTATCAATATTAGAACAGATCAAGGGTTAACGAGCACACTGATTAATAAACAGTTAACTTAACCCAGGCTGCATGTTACTTAATCCACATGCAGCCCACAATCCACACAGCATAGACAGAAGTCCAGTTGAGATTAAGCCGCATATAAGTAAAATATTAGATTTCATTTCTGAGCTCAGTCAGATAGATTTTTTTTTCCCATCAAGACAATCAGTTTCTTTCTCTCAAAAGCTACACACACAATTCTCAAAAGAAAAAAAAAAACCTGAATTGCTACTGTATATAAGCGGAGATATTGATTTCCAGCCTGTTGTAATGATCATTCACTCAGATTTAGCTTCTCTATGCAAGAACAAAGAGAGGCTGTTGCAAAGGAGTGTGTATGCATTTGTGCGCGCGTGTGTTTGTGTGTGTCTGCAGGTAAAAGCGAGACGCCCCCGGCTCGTAAAGCGATCCTGACACCATCAATAATGGAGGATGCCGTGGCAGGGAGGATAAGTTCTCTGGGCAAGGCTCCTTTTTCACAGGGCTTTCTCCCTGTGGCTCACGTGATCACTGAGGTGCCAGTAATTTTTCATGAGAGGTGTTTGTGTGGTTTATGTTCATGTACCACCCAAGTAGCACGCCATCAAGGGGGAGATTTCCCCCGTTTCAATACCTGGAGACCATACATCTTCAGCTTTACACGCCCGGCGTCCTGTAGATTTCACAGTTCCAGAATCTGACCATAGCCAAGGGTCAAATGAATTGTCTTACACCATTAGAAACTCAAGGCAGCACTTACGAAACTAAAGGCCAGGGAAGTGGATGAATAAAAGATGCCGTCGAAACAGAAAAAATCCACAGCTTCGGAAGAAACCGAAGAGGTTGATGACGAAGTGGAGGAAACGGAGCCAAATTTAAAGAAGAGTGGCCAGGGTTTGACCCATGGAGACGCCACGAAAAGAGGAAAGAGTCGGAGGAAACACAAGAGCACAGAACGCTCCGAGACCCAGGAGCCGCCAGAGAAAGAGAAGAAGGAGAAAGAAGGAGATAAGGTGAAAAAGAAGAAAAAGAAACCAAACGATGATGCTGACCTGAAGCTGATGCACGGTTTCAAGTAAGGATGCTGAGGGTGAGCAGAACAACAACGAGGAAACAGCCAAACCCAAAAAGGACAAATCTGAGCGGCTTAAAGAGGAAGTGACTGAGGGGAAGAAGAAGCAGAAAAAGAAGTCGTCCGTAGAATTCCAGAGGGAGAGGAGGAGATGGGGTCCAAGGACAAAAAGTCCAAAAACGGCAAGAAGAAGAAGAAGTCTCATGACGATGACGGTGAGGAGCCTTTGATCGAGGAAGACGAAGAGGAAGAGGAAGACTCGAAGAAAAAGAAAAAGAAGAAGGCCAAGAAGAGCTCCGGAGACAGCGATGACGATAAAAAGAAAAAAGGGAAAAAATCCAAAAGCAAACAGGTGGACTACGCCTTGATCTACCAGAACGAACTGCTCAACTACCACACAGACTCTTCAGATGGATATGAAGACGAGTACTACAAAAAGAAAGGTAAGAGTCACACAATGCCAAAAAAAACAAGAGAAGAAATCCCTGATGTTCTTCTTTGGAAGGGAATAAATCGGGCCTGGTTGAAGGTTCTTGCCAGCCACCTTCAGCTAAAACCATTATCAAGCAGGGGAATCCCTCTGTGATTATTCTGGATGAAAGCTCGGTTATGTTCCACATGAATGGAGCCAAACAGAGGAGCTGGGTGCTGTCCCAGTCTGAGGGACTGGGAGCACCACTGGGGCCACGGAGGGTCAGGAGGATATTCAGGAGGGAGCGTTGTATTCTGAACAAAACTCTGCTGGATTTTATTTCCAACACAGTTTATACATTTTTTCAATCCGTGAGGTTATTTTAGAGTTTTCAAACTGAAAGTGATAAATGAGAAAATGGGAACACGGTTCCCTCCACATTAATTGGCACCTCTGGTGAAGAAACCTTGAGGATTTGTGATGCGTAAACGTTTAGATGATACGTCTGTCTGGGAGTTTCTAATCAGTTTTCACTATAATCTGATCCAATGCTTACTCTTCAAAAATGAGAGACAAAATATAATGTGCAGTGTGGCGTCACAACTCAAAGTAAAGCAATCGGTACAATAAAATCTCAATAACTATGATGTGCTTTATGGTTTTCGAACACATTTCTATCTTAAAGTGGAGAGTGCTCCAGCTCTTTGTATATGTCTTTGCTCTCTGACTGGCTCAGCCGGGTGGCTTACACCCTGAGAAGTTCAACAAAGGTCAGTTTTACCAGGCCACTGTTCATCTGATTTTATCAGGTGTCTCCCTTTCTCTTTAATCGGATCTTAATAGCTCAGATTGCTGTTAATTAGGAATCCCGGTTCTTGTTGGATCAATCTCATCCTTCTGTTGTCCGTCTGTTGCCAGCAGGTGCATTTTTTTCTTTTTTCCCCATCTCAATTTTTTTTATGTCCTTCCTTACATCTATCATTGTGTTATTAATTAATCTACAGCATCCATCAATAAGTATTTTAGAGGACCCTGATCCCTCTGAGTGAAATAACTTTACCCTCACACAATGTAGGGTAAAGAAAATCATACTTTTGAACTTTCAGCTATAGGATTCCTATAAAGTGCACAAAAGATTATCGTAACAACCAATTCTGACAAACATTTTCTTGGCATTGTTGCACCTGAAACGGTTACTTTTTCCTTGTGAAACCATGACAATTAGAACGAACAATTTACATCTTAACCATTTTTATTGAAATTCACAAGCCACATATGGAAAAATATGGATTTTACTCTGATTAAAAATGTCAGAAAATCTTTAGAAAACCAGTAGAGAAACTTTCCCCTGGCATTTCATTCTGGGGGATCCAAAGTGCAGTAGAGTCTCTCCAGTGGGTTGTGGGTTGTGTGGCGTTATGCTGGGTGGCAGAGACAGCTGGTGCCTGTGCAGGATGGAAGGGCATGTGTGGAGCGGAGGGTATCTTGTCATAATGTGTGTGTGTGTGTGTGTGTGTGTTTATTATATTTTTATGCCATGATTTTTGAGATACACTAGGGTGAGGGGAAAAGTGATTATTGCTCCCTCTAGGCTGGTGCACATTTTCTTCATCAAGAGGAAACATTAAAGTTTTATGCCTCCTTTATTTGTAAAGATTGATTGGGACATTGTTGGCAACAATACAAGTTCTACCCCAGTTTGTTATGGTGAAGTTAGACATCAAATATTTATCAGTTCTACATTTTGACTTGAATCTATGGAGCTATGGATCATGAACATAAGAGCAAAACCTCAAATAAAGAGAGAGATGATCAGATATTTCTATAAATTTAGTGGCCCTGTTTTTACCTATAAAGAGCCTTTGAATAACATTTTTGTTGTGAATTGGTGCTGTAAAACTAAACTAACTCAAATTCAGTTTTAACTAAAGTAAAACTCCAGCTAAATAATGTGGGGTGGATAAGGCCTTCAATCAGGGTTTCTCATAAAAACAAGAGGGAGTGTTGAATATTTTGTTGTTGTATTTAATATCCAGTATCCTCTTTCTTACAGTATATGAGGTGGTTACAGTCACAGGTGATGTAAAGGGAGCTGGGACTGATGCCAATGTTTTTGTTACCCTCTTTGGAGACTTCGGCGTCTCACCCAAGGTTCACTTGGCGAGCAAGTAAGTATAATTATGGTGCCAAAAAAAAAATGTTTCCCCAACAATTCCACCTTTTGATTTAAGATCAAGTTTAATATATTTTTATGTTTTTCAATATAATATACATAACCACTGATGTTTTACAGGTTTCACATATTTTCAGAGTGAATCATTAACTTTTAATGTTTTCTGTTTTTCCCTAATTCCTCAGCACAGAAAAGAGGTACTTGCTAACTGGTCTACAAAACGATGGTTAACATTCTGTACTTGTGTTTGCTTGTATTGTGGATATGACACTGTATGGGAGAGAAATCCTACTCAACTTTCCACTGGTCACTCTAAAAGCTTTCACATTGGAAAATAGACTAAATGGTTTTCTTGAGAAGCAGGAATCTCTCCTTCATACAGAAGTAAAAAGAAAAAACAACAACAACAACAAAAATATTGGACTCAGAATATCTGGAGTAAGGAGGAACTACATGGCATGGCTGGTCTTCGTTTCCATTCACAAAGGAATGAAAGAAGACCACGATGTCATTTTATGCAGATGATCAAATGACTTTCAGGGGATCTTATCAGCAGCAGGCTGCTTTTATCTCCACTCACGCTGACTGACAGACAGGGCTACCTTGGCAGCATGTAGGATCCACACAGCTTATTGTCAACCGCTGTGGATCATGTCATCCACACTTTCCATTCATTCATTTCAGAATGCATCAACATGTGTTGTATTCAGTATGTCCACACTGACAGCTAATTTGATAAAATACTGAACAAAGACGCCTTTGATTCTTCTGGTATTCGTACAATAAACTTCTGGCTTAGTTAGCAGTTTCACCTTACTCCGATATGCGTCTGGTCCTGCCTGTATCGTGTTGTGATAGGTTTACACTTTGCACACAATACAGGTAAGGGAGATGCTTATCTCTTCAAGCCTCCAAGGCACATTAAGAATGTACTTCTTTGGAAATTCAGTGTGATTACAGCAGATTTAAATTGCATGAATTCCAAAGTTTGCAGTATCTCCTTTTCATCTTCGTGGGCAACTTGAAATGGAGTACGAGGGCACATGTTCACCTGTTGACAGTTCATGACTTTTTATCCTTGGCCTTATCGGAGCAACATTAAAAGTTAAAAATAAAAAACAGATGTGAGTCTGTCAGGGAATCTGTCAACAGATAGGAGGTCATCTGATGTGCAGTCTTGGGTTAGAGGGGGATTTCATGTGCTCACACACTCTCTTTCCTCTCTGCGAGGGGCAGAAGTACGATACATAAAAAAGGAGAGCGGGGTGAAGTGGCAGAGCCTGAGGAAGGTTTCAGATTAAACCACCGCCATCAGTCCACAGGCCTCCTTTAAGCCAGATCAGCCAGGGTGACGCCCTTTTACAGATTCTGAGATCAGCTCCTTTATCCATCTGTTATAATCTCACTGGATTAAATAATGGACGTTGCTCGTGCCAGATTTCTCAGACATGTTTCTCACATGTTTTTTTTTTTATTGTTACTTACAGAAGCCGGAATGCATTTGAGAAGAATAAGACGGATGTTTTCCGAATCAAAACACAAAATATTGGCCCGATTAAAAAGCTAAGGTACTGTATCATATGAAAGTGCAAGCCACTTTAAAACCTCTCTTCATTGCCACGCTTTAGTTGTTTCCATCTTTGGATCAAATGTTTCAAATTCCCAAGCTGCAGTCCGCTCAAGGAGTGTAAGCTTCATAGTTAAATAAACCATGGAGAACGTAAGCATGTGTTTATCTGTTGGACACAAAGAGATTTTGTCCAGTGACAAAAGGTCAAATCCCATCTGTTGTTATGAGTGGATGACGGGGAAGCAGAGCTGCATCACAGCCAGCCCACACGAGTTATTGACTCAGGCAAGGATTTATGAAACCCAAATCTCTAAACATGCGAAATCACCACCTCTACAAGTTCAAGAGCAATCGCATCACACACTTTTCATCTCGTCTCACCATCACCACCGGGCAGAGCTGTCACTGTTGCCATGGAGACCGCTCGGCTAACAATTGGATGCATTTTATGTGAAGGAGTTGTAGCTAATTGCAACTGGTACTTCTTAGAGGTCTCTCTCAACAACAGCGTTTCTCCTCCCAATTTTCCAGAAAGACCAGATTTGTAGCTTAGTTACTGGGTGGATTGTTCAGACTCTTGTTCCAGCTCATTTCACTCAGTCTGTATGACATGTCAGATATCTTTGAGCCCCATTGTATGAAATTAATAGCCTTGTTTACTATATTTTATCTTATGTGATGAGATGATTAGAGAGCGAATCAAATAATGTGAAACTCTGACTTTTGTTTTCTCTAGAATTGAACATGACAACACGGGAATGAGCGCCAGCTGGTTCTTGGACAGGGTGGTGGTGACCGACATGATCCGGCCCCATCTGCGCTTCTATTTCCCCTGCAACAACTGGCTGAGCCGGGAGGAGGGTGACAACCTGTTCGTCAGGGATCTCCTGGGCAGTCTGAACCCCACAGATGTCCCAAAATGTAGGTCACAAACTCCTCTTACAAAACCACAAAACAATTTCTTACTATTCGGAAGACATTGTTTGGAAAAGTTGTGGATCGTAGTAGTGATTTGTAAATGTAAGCCGAGGCGTCACAAAGGACACAATACATTTTTAAAGATGAGACAAACTTCCACAAAAACTGAGCAGTAATCGCATGTGTTTGACAAGGAAGACACGAATCTGCCTGAAAGTCTGCAGGCTGTCCTACAGTTTCAGGTTGCAACTGAATGCTATGCCAGTGTAGTCCTCGGGTAAAACTGGTCCCTGTGACCTCTGCTGTAATGTGATCTTACATCTTAGCACCTAATGACAATCAAGTCCAGGACTGTAAAGAGACTGTGCTATAAGAGACAGTCGTAGCAACATAGCTGTTTGTCAAACACACACCCAGAGTTATAAATGTTTAATTTGGAAGCCGTCTCTTAGGTGATATTTGAGGAACCTTAAGAAAGGCACTAGAGCAATTTAGTATTCTCCACTGTTGATGGGAAATTGCATTGGATGCTTTTCCGGTGATTTTCACAAGTCATGTCTGACCTGACGTTATATTCTGTCTTGCAGTAAATAAATATCTTGTGAGTGTTTTCACTGCTGATATGAAGGGAAGTGGGACTGATGCTGATGTCTTCCTGAATATCTTTGGAGAACATGGCGACACAGGTGATGTAGAATGAAATGTTAAGGTTGGGTCTTCAAATGCACTCACTGACAATAAAGCGTAAACACAAGTGAAATGAAAAGACAGTGCACATGGACCCCTGTATTACAGTCATTGAAATGCCAGATCCACTGGGTCATAGAAATGGCAGCATTCTCCATGTTAGACGTTTGTGTAGTCACAGACCTGCAGATGCCTTCATGTACACATTGGCCTCAACAACGGGCCAGCTGTGCATCTGTATGCCCCATATGCCAAACGACACAACAACCCCAGACTCACGTGAATTCACAGTGCAACTCCACTTAATCCTGTCAATTGGGGTAATGCTGTACAATGCATTTGCAAGGAATGTTGAATGGTTGGATAGTTTAGCAGATGTCTTAGACCACTTCCTTTCCATTTGTCACCAATTCTGTTGTTCTATGTCCTTGCAAATTTAAGGACATAGAACGTCCATACCATACTGCACCAGTTAACATCTAGATTGAACCATTGTTTCTTGGTGATTAACCTCTTGAATCAAACGTATTTAGATTTAACATCAGTTCAACATAAAGCTCAAAATCATACCTATTCAGGACTTTACTTTCAATAACTGCAACTATGGGCTTCTTGAAGTTTCTCTCTGTAATTCTTAATCATATTTTTGTAATATGAAAGGCGAAAGAAGACTGGATAGTGACAAAGACAACTTTGAACGTGGTTCAGAGGACAAGTTTACAATAGAGGCTCCAAACCTGGGAAGGCTTAGAAAAATCACCATCGGCCACAACAACAGAGGTTCCTCAGCTGGCTGGTTTCTAGACAAGGCATGTAGATGGATGAAGTTTGAAGACGTGCACTTCAAAAATAAAAACTGCTAATTGTGCTTAATGTTTCTTACCTCACAGGTTGTGGTAGATGATATGGGCAATAAAGAAATATATGAATTTCCAGTGAATCGCTGGTTCGCCATGGATGAAGATGATGGCAAAATACAGAGAGACGTCTTGGTTGGATCACTGCAACCAATGGGTGTGACAATAAATGCCATCACCTTGTGATTTCTACACTTTAAGCATGAACTATCAAATAAATTCCTATTTAAATGCATTTAAAGAGTGTGTTTTCAATCCATAAATTACAGTATAAAATGTAATTTTTGCCTTTATTTGTCTACTCAGGGATTATATACAATGTTCAAGTAATGACTGGTGACATCAGAGGAGCAGGAACCAACTCCAAGATCCACATGGTTATGCATGGCTCCAAGGGAATAAAAAACAGTGGCAAAATTTTCCTGGAGGGTGGTGCCTTTGAGCGAGCTCTCATCGACACTTTCAATGTCGAGATCTGTGAACTGATCAGCCCTCTCAGCAGGGTCACCATTGGTCATGACAACGGTGCCGTTGGTGCGGGGTGGTACTGTGAAAAGGTTCTACACATTTCTAATTGGTGACAAATTGATTGTAACAGTGTGGTTGATCCATTAAGCAGCCGTTCTGCTCGCAGGTGGTGATATACTGTCCGTTCACTGGCATTGAGCAAACATTTCCGTGTGGGATGTGGCTAGATGAGGACGAAGGAGATGGACTTATTGAGAGGGAACTGTATGAGATGGTCTCGCTCAGACAGAAAAAACATAAAAGTGAGTTATCGCTGCAAATAAATTATAGTGTTTAATGTGTAGAAAAAAAAAAAATATATATATTTAGCTTTATTTATACAAATTTTGTGCTGGAATCCCACTCTTTTTATTCACGCCAGAGTACCCGTGGTCTTTGTGGATTTGGACCTCAGACATAAAAGGCGCCGGCACAGACGCCCAAGTATTCCTGCAGATTTATGGAGAGAAAGGAAAGTCAGATGAGATCAAACTGGAAAACAATTCAGACAGCTTTGAACAAGGACAGCTTGACAAATTCATGGTACATCTGGGATAATCTCATTTTTTATTTTGTTTATTTGTGATATTGATCCATAAAATGTTCCTATTAGGCGATTTTAATGTTGTTTTTTTTTAAACCTAACTTTTTGGGGGGGGGGTTTCTGTAGATCGAAATGCCGGACATGGGAAGATTGTTGAAATTGCGGATCTGGCATGAGAAGAGAAATCCATTTGCTGGCTGGCATTTAGCGAAGGTGACTATTCTTTTTGTTGTGTGAAGAAAGTTCACAAACCAGAACGCAGTAAAAGGTGAGCTTGATGACAGATGAGACTTCAACTTTCTGCAGGTCACTTTACTCAAGACTCTAACCATGGATAAGTATTCTTTTGAATGTGGCCGCTGGCTGGACATCAATGAAGATGACAATGAGATTGTCAGAGAGCTTCCCGCCTCAGGAGCACTCATTGATGAGCCGCTGCCCTGTAAGAAATCATGACATTTCCCAGTTATTAAAATACGTAGTGTTTTTAGTAACTGTTCCAGGGGTCAGGAACAGTGTGAATAGTTCCTAGTGCAACACCAGCTCTTCTCTGATACTTTTTTTTCAGTGATAAAGTATCGGGTCACAATCTGCACTGGCAATGTCAGTGGTAGTGGTACCGATGCCAGCGTGTTCCTCAATGTTATTGGAGACTTGGGTGACACAGGAGAGCGTCTCATGTATATGAGCAAAAACAACGTCAACAAATTTGAAAAGGGAAACGTGAGTAAATTATTAAACTAAATTTCACATACATTTACATTCTTGTGAAACGCATCTCAAGTCTCTGTTTTCTCCTCGTTTTGTCCGCAGCATGATGAGTTCCTCATCGAGTCGGTCTTCCTGGGTCAGGTGCGGAGAGTCAGAGTGGGTCATGACGGCCGTGGGGGAGGATGTGGTTGGTATCTCGATAAGGTGTTGGTCAGAGAGGAGGGACAGCCAGAGTCCTCTGCCACTGAGTTCCCATGTTTCAGGCAAGACGATACGCTGCACATGATGTCTGACATGAGGCATCTTGAGCTATAAACTGAAAATCTTAGCATATATGCTACATCTGTCTTCGGTCCTGTTTAAGGTCTTTGCTGGATTTACTTCAATTTGCTCAAACTCAGGTACAAGGGCAGAATCAGAAAAAAGAGGGAGCAAAGCAGCCAAAGTCCATGCACAGGTGTTCACATCACACACCGGTTTAGAATGGATCTAATCTGATATCCAGGGTTATGAAATAAAATCTTTACCCATTGTTGATTTAATTAGCTTTTTATTTTGTGCTCATCTAACAAGTTTTGATATAAGACAAAGATAGTTTTACTAAATAAAAAAATCATCAGAAAAGACAAATAAAACTAAACCAAAAAAAAAAAAATACCAACACACACACTCTATTAAATCTTGAAATAGATTTAATAGGCTAATCAAATGTTTTGAATTAACCATAATTTCAACCGTCACACCAGATCTTAATCAATGATGGCAAACAAATGTTCTGTGATAAATCTTGTTCCAAAGTTGCTTTAAAGTGTTAGGACACCTGCATAATGAAAGCCATTGTCCAAAAAAGGAGAAACTGAAAGCTTAACTTTCCCAACCAGGAGTGTCGGCTACCACTCGTTAGAGCAAGATGACTCACCCAGGAGGTAACAAAAGAGCCCAAAACTCCCTCTAAGGCCCTGCAGCCCTCACTCGCCTCAGCTAACCCTTTAGTCACCATCGTCATGTCATCTTGAAGATCCCCAAGACCTTCGGGAAACATTTCTGTCGACTCTTGAGATGAAAGTTACATCTGGCTTAAAACAAACTGAGCATTTTAGAAAAGCAATAACATTCGAACATGGTGAGGTGATGTTACGCTCTGCGGCTGCTTGGGGAGCTTAGGACCCGGGAGATTTTCCCTAAATGCATTCATATCTCGGACTGTTGATGCTTTTTAATCTTTATGTTCAGTAAAATGTAAAAATGATTTTACATTTAGGAAAATGATAACTATTTAGTAATAATGAACATGTTTACGTCCTTATTGTTCTGCACAAATCCCACTGAGCCAGTTGTCAGATGGCTAAAATCCTTCCGGCATTTTCAGAAGTCTCCTCACTGATGCAAATTGCCCATGTTTGGGGTCAGTAGGTTTCCAGTGGCATGTGTTTAAGTGGTTAGGTAAGAGCTGGATGGCTTTGCCATTACAAATGGAGACTAAATGCATGCAGCCAGCCAGCTCTCTCTTTCTGTAACTGGAGTGCAACCGCAAAGCTGGGTGCAGTGTTACTTTGCAGGAAAAAACGTGTTCTTCCTGCCTGTCTGTGTTGTTCATTAGAGACGGCTTGGGAGACTTAAGAAGAAGTAATGAGACAGAGGAGCCATGTTCATGATTATACAGCCTGTGACTTACATAAGACAAAGATATACATTTGGTTGCATGTGGACATTTCATGTTTTTATGAATGGTGTATTGCTTTGATTTTGTGTTTGTCTTGTTATAATGATTTTTCTTTAATATTAGTCATTCACATGACAACAATGTACTAACAAATATATTTTTCAAATAAATAAATATATATATTTTTTATTCTAGGTGGCTCGATCGCAACGAGGATGACGGGCAGATAATCCGTGAGTTGGTCCCAGCTGGAGACGGGGTGCGTCTCTTTAGTAAGTCACTACAAAAACATTTTTTTCAAACACATTCATTGGGAAAAAACAAACAAAAACAAAACAAAACAAATACAAATAATTTTGCATTTATATTAAAATTGGAATAAACAATGAAACATTTTGCGTGCAGATGTCGGCTACCACATCGCAATCAAGACAGGCAGTGTGAACGGTGCCAGTTCTGACTCCAAAGTGTTTGTGAAGATGTACGGTGAGAAGGGCGACACGGACAAAGTGATCCTGGCCGTCTCAGACAATGACCTCAGGAATTACTTTGAGACGGCAAGAACTGACATCTTCACCCTTGACACGTATGACATCGGAAAGGCAAGTTGTGCTGTATCTCGGAGGAAAACCACATTCAGTCACTTTAATTGAGGCTAATCCCTGTATTTCATCAATTTGCTCTGTACGTGTAGATCAACCGTCTTCTGATTGGTCACACGAATGAAGGTTTACGAGCCGGATGGTTTCTGGACAGTGTGCAGATTTCCGTGCCGGTTCATGGGATGCAGTACATGTTCCCGAGCCACCGCTGGCTCTGCAAAGACGAAGCGGACGGCAAAGTGGAGGTTGAAATCTATCCCAGCGAGGTCTTGGAAATTGAAAAATGTAAATGAAAAATAAAAAGTATGTCCCTCTGATTTGCATGCTTTTTTTCTCAACTTGTCGTGGTGAACTCACACCTTTTCTTCAACAGTGATCAACTATGAAATAACAGTGGTCACTGGCGACATGCGATCAGCCGGAACCAACGCCGACGTCTTCTGTCAGATATATGGAGAGGAAGGAAAAACGGAAATCCTCGCCCTCAAAAGCCGCTCCAACAATTTTGAACGTGGCACCACTGAAATCTTCAAGGTCTCTGTTAAACCTCAAGATATGTTAATGTTCACTGTGTCTTGCAAAAATATACTACCACCTCAGTAATGCAACACAGGGTGTGCAATAATTTTCTTTATGAAAAAAAAAAGAAAAAAGAAAGAAAATCTGCTAGAGCAGGAGTGTCAAACACATTTTTTATTTTGGGCCATATCAAAATTATGAATGTCCTCAAAGGGCCGGTTGAGGCAAAATGTACTGATAAAACCCTTAGACAAAACTCTGAAATTTGAATGAACAGCCACCTCTGCACTCAATGAATACTTCTTAAAATCCAATAATACTGAACATAATTTCAGATTGACATAATTTGGTAGCATAAATATGAAAACTACAGAAAAAGATTGTGGCCACAGGAAAAAAAATAATAATTATGGCTTTACTTTTCTGAGATAAAGTCAAAATTCTGAGAAAAGTCTCCAAATTTTGACTTTTTTTCTCAGAATCTGGACTTTATTTTCCTCAGAATTTTGATTTTGCTTTTCAGAATTCTGACTTTTGACCTTAGAAGATTAAAATCAACATCATTCTAAAAAAAAAAGTCAAAATTCTGAGAACAAAAAAAATCTAAATTCTAAGGAAAATAAAATCAAAATTCTGAGAAAAAAGTCAAAATTTGGACATTTCTCTGAAATGTTTGTTTTTTTCTGTGGTCTAATCTTCTGAAAACAGTTTTTATTTAATTGACAAAATATTACTTAAACATACAACAGTTACTTTTAAGGTTCTATGCTCTGGGCCACAGAAAACTTTATGACAGGCCGTATTTGGCCCACATGCCTTGAGTTTGACACAAATGGGGCTAGAGTATGGAGCTAAAACAGTCTCATAATTCACACATACACAGACCAAGATGCACAAATGCACAGAACGAGATTGATGCTTGTATTTCTTTTTATGCAAACACAAATATATCTTGATTTACAAGCTGTTTCTGGCCTGTGAGTTGCGCTGCATTTGTGTGAATTTTGAGACTCTTCTGAGGTCTCAGTCCGCAAACGTTTTTTTTTTTTGTTTGTTTCTTTTTACATGGAATGATTGGCAGCCACTCAGATGAGTTTATTTTGTCACTGTTATTGCAGCTCAAATCACTGCGTGCAACCTCACAACATCAACATGTACTGCTAGATCTCGAGAAGGGAGTTCTTTCTTCTGTTGCCGTTTCGAGTTACCATGGCAACGAAACAGGCGAAAAACGTCACCCCAAAAAGCAAATTACATGCTAATGTTTTCGCATTGAATGGAGTAATTTTATACTGTAGTCACTCGACATGCTAGTGATGATGTTCATACTAACATTTTTGTCATGTTTCTTAAATAAGCATTTTTGCTTAATTTTTATTAATTAGCTACTAGTTTTGCTAATTTTAATGTATGTACTAATGTTAGTACAGACCTGGGGAATTTTTTTTTCTTTTGCGTTCCCTCGCAAAACTTTTGCGTTCCATCGCAAAACTTTTGCGTTCCATCGCAAAACTTTTGCGTTCCATCGCAAAACTTTTGCTTTCCCTCGCAAAACTTTTGCGCGCCATCGCAAAACTTTTGCGTTCCCTCGCAAAACTTTTGCGCGCCATCGCAAAACTTTTGCATTCTTTCGCAATACTTTTGTGTCACCTTGCAAAACGGTAAAAAAAAAAAGTATTGCGAGGGGACGCAAAAGTTTTGCGAGGGAACGCAAAAGAAAAATTTTTTCCCATGTCCCTAGAGGGCTCCGTATGTTAGGACACTGGAGTTTTTTTTGTTTTATTTTTGTCAACATGCTGCTGATTGCCCACATCCCACTTGTAGTGTCGACATGCTATTCACTCTATATGGTAGTGATTGCACTCGTGCTATCACTTGTTTTGTACCTAAAATAAGGATTTTAGCAAATTTTGCATATACTTAATCGTACTGACTAGAGAAAGTCCATGTAAATCAACATACTAGTGTGTTTTTCTTTTACACACTTTTATATAATAGTGTAAAAACTTTAAAGAAGTCATATAGTTATGACTTCATTAAACCGTTAATTTGGCTTATTTACTAGAACACCTTTTGTTTTACCAGAGGACTTTTTCTCATTTTTCATCTGCCTCTTATGTGTTCTCTCTTGTCTTTAGTTGAAGTTTTCTGTTTTTCTGGTATGGCCATTGGAGCAACCTTACACGAACGTTTACAAATGTACTTTTGGAAAAACCCCACGATCCTATTTTTGAGAACTTTGCAACAGCATTGTGTCTGAGCTGGGTAGACGATGGATACTTGCCTGGGCAAGACTACTTTCTTTGCTTCATTATGAGATATTTGCAATCCAACAAAGAAATCCCGTATCATTAGCTTGGTTTCATGAACCATGTATTTGAATATATCCTCACGGTATTTTTTTCTGGTAGCATTGTCGGAGCGTAAGCTGGAATTGACTTTATTTACCACATATTGGACAATTAGCTTGTTTATTTTCTTGGTGTGTTTTGTTCGAATGTCTCCGTTAACCTCTAGAACCTTTGCAAAGGCTTCGGGTACTTTGTTTCCCACGACTTTCTGCACATCCTCAATGGTAACTTTCTCCTTTTGTAAATGTTTCAGAACTTTAGATGTGAATAGCTCCAAGATATATCTCAAGATCTTGACCAGTCTGCGGGTGGTGCTGCGATCCGGGTTTCCAGCTGTCAGATGCAAAAACTCCATCCAGTTCAGATTGGAGAAAAGACTGTTGATCGGTGCCATCAGGGACTCGACGGTGACAATAGGGGTAGAATCCATTGTGCGTGGCGTAGTTGTAGATTTCTTCGATTTGAGGATAAAATTCAAGTTTTCTGCTAAAGCAGCGGGAACAACTCGAACTGACTCGAACCGATCTGGGCTCAATGACAAACGAGTGCAAAGAGAGGTTAGAGAAAACGTAAGACGAAAAAATTACACCAACACTCTGATGTCATAGACAGTGATGCCTATAGCATCAAAGCCGCCCACGAAACAGAATCGTATGTTGTCACGTAACAATGTCGTGTTCTATGGCAGGCCGTTTTAACATAAATTCGGTTTTATCAGCCTTACATCCCAGATATCTGAGTGCCTTATGACTAGATCTATAACTAATTTAGATATCTCTAACTATCTTTTTGACTAGACAAAATATCTATTCGAGATATCTCTAATTACATTCTGACCAGTCGAAATGACGTCAGATTTCCCATTGAGTTGTGTGGAGACTAACAACAATGAATTACTCACTACCTGAAACACACCTTTCAGTATCTACAATCACTCATGACTTGTAATAAAGTAAATTCAAGATATCTTTAGTTTTGACTAGTCATAATTCTAACTAAAGGTATCTTGAATGGCACCATAATTATTTTAAATGTATTTTTAGATATGTAGTTTTGACTGGTGAAAATTAAATGATAGATATGTTTAAAGCAAATAATGACCAGGCAAAACTAAATTAGAGATATCTTGAATTGTAATTTTGACTAGTTGAAATATGTAAAAAAAAATATATCTTCAAATGAATTGGACATATCTTGAATTATTTTCTATATGATATCTTAAATTAACTGACTAGTCAGAATTACATTAATGATATCTGAATATGTACTATGTGCATTACAAAGGAGCATTTAAAAACTAGTTAATGAAAAGGTTGTAATACATTTTTTTTTTTTTTTGTCAACTAGACTGGGTTTGTTTTGCAAAAAAGTATGAGAAAATAAAAACCTTCAGTGTCTAGATACAGTTTGTTGCAATGTAGCAAATGGTGCATTTGGACTGAAAAAAAACGTTTCAGACACACACACATATAGTTTAAATACTGTCTTTTCCCTAAAATGCAGATTGAAGCTCTGGATGTCGGGAAAATCTATAAAATCCGAATCTTCCACGACGGAAGGGGCATCGGAGATGGATGGTTTCTGGAGATGGTGGACGTCAAGAGGCTAACGATGGCCATGGTGCAGATTGAGGTGAAGAAAGAAGAGACGACTAAAAAAGACAAGAAGAAGGACAAGAAAAAGAAAAAGAAAGAAGAGGAGGAGGTGGAGATAATTGAGGAGCTGCAGGAAGTGGTGGAGACATTTACTTTCGCTTGTAGCCGCTGGCTGGCCCGGGACGAAGAGGACGGAGAGATTGTGGTTGAACTGCTGACTGACTCCAACGAGGAACTGGAGAGTAAGTGGAGCGTGGCTGTAATCTGCACACTTACTAATATGTCAAGCCTGACAGGCAGTATTTTAATTAGCCCCTGCATGCATTATTATAATGCCACTGAGGATTTGCTGTGTTTTCCTGTCAGTGAACTCGTATGAGGTTTATGTGTACACTGGGACAATGTGGGGTGCTGGGACCGATGCCAAAGTCTACATCACCATTTACGGAGAGACTGGTGACACAGGAGAGAGATGGCTCAGGAAATCCAATCACCTGAACAAATTTGAGAAAGGACAGGTATGTTTTGTTCAGAGGAAATCGATTTTAAAATCAAGTTTAATCAAGTTTAATTCAAACAGTTGCCACTTCTGGTGGAATGTTGCATTTCCTGTATTTATGATCCAATTGAGTTAAAAGATATCTTCTCTGAGGATTGTAGCCTGTATTTAAAATGTTAAACAAAATAGTACTTCTTTCTACAACACTTTACAAGCTTTAGCACACAGAGAGCAATCTTTTCTACTCCAGAGAATAGTGAAAGATTTCTATTTGTTTGTGTCTGTGGGCAAGAAACAGTGTTTTGCTAACTTGCTTTCCAACACACTGGTTAGCGGATAGACGGTGGCCACTGCACTGCAAAAGCACAAAATCTTACCAAGTATTTTTGTCTGATTTCCAGCGCAAATGTCTTACTAAATTTAAACTTAAAATGAGACCAAAAAGAAATTATGCCAACAATTCTTGGTTGGTTTTGTCTTGTTTCAAGTGAACTAAGATATTTCCAGTAGAAAGTGGATCAAAAATACTTGGTAAGGTTTTGTGTTTTTGAAGTGTGGCTGTTTTTGACATTCGGTGACCTTAAGATGTCTCTTTCTGCTGCAGTCCTCCAAAGGAGCTTCAAAGATTTTTACCTCCTTTACCATATTCCTCACTGGGAGCCTTGGCAGGATCGCTCTGGTTTCCTCATTCCCTTTTTGAATGGAGGCCAAGAGGAATGTGCTTCTGTTTCAAGAGATATTTATGCCTCAGGGTCACAGGAAGTCATGGATTACTAATTGAAAGTTCATGCATGCATTGAGGATTATAAATTAAACAACTTTCAATTGCAAGTATTTCTATTAACTAAAGAGTAAAGAATGCCAACTAAAACTTTCATGCCCGGGTTATATGTGGGTTTATAGTGATCTTTTAATTCTACCAACATGCTTCGTCTAGCTTGTAGTAACATTTGCCCCATTCAGAGTGGTGACAAGGAGACTTTCCAAACTCAAATACTTCAAATGTTCGACTCATCAAAACACCAGCAGAAGCAGAATCAACAATTAGGAAGGTTCCAATTCTGATAAAGATTTATCTTTTGATTAGTGACAAGGGTATAAATATTTGCTGCCATGTCATTTTCTGATGAAATGTAAATAAAAAGTCTCCTTTTCTCATATTTCTGTTGCTTGTGTGTGACCCAGGAGGATGTTTTCAGCCTGACAGCCGTTGATCTTGGGGTCCTGAAGAAGCTCAGGATCCGTCATGACAACAGCCAGGCCAGCGCCGGCTGGTTTTTGGACAGAGTGGAAATCATAGACACCAAAGATGACACAACGTGAGTCACTGGGATAATAGGAAGAGAGCACCTGATCGCTCAGCTACTGAGAACAGAGTTATTTGATCTGAATAACTGCGACCAAATATTGAAAAAGGATGTTCGCTTAGGATCAGTCTATTAGATTTGATAAAATGCATTAACTCAGCCAACTCATAAAACATATTATGTCAGTAGAGCTCCTCTGTGTGGTATGAAACGGTACTTTCATACCGTTGAGGGAAAAAAAAAGATGACCAGTGTTATGTGGAGACTTTGAATCTTGACAAATCTAGAGAATATTTGGAATTAATCATGTACTTCTCTGCAGATATTTTTTCCCATGTAAACGGTGGCTTGCTGTTGACGAAGACGATTGCCAGCTTGCCAGAGAGCTGGTCCCTGTGGATGAAGCCTTCATGAAGAAGGGGGATGAAGACGAAGATGATTCTGAAGCAACCCTTGGCTTGGAACAGAAGGGTGAGAAAAACAATTGAAAAGAGGAGATACAAAGCAAAAGTATGATGTTCAACTAAAATCCATAATAGATTTTTATTTCGCAGGATCTTCATCTCCTATTTATTACTGTATTTTTTTGTCACCTTTTGCTTTTATGTAACTTTGATACTTTACAGTCGCATAGCTTGCATCACTACTTTTATTATTTATTTCTAATTTGTGTCTCTGTTTGCCCACCACTTTGCTGTTGATGCACATAAATATTCCCACATTCTATTCTATTCTATTCTATTCTATTCTATTCTATTCTATTCTATTCTATTCATTGATAAAGATCTCACCTTTTTAGTAACTTTTTCTTTCTTACAGCCATGTCGACAACATACACAGTGAGGATTAAAACCGGCGACAAGAAATATGCAGGGACAGATGCGAATGTCTTCATGACTCTGTTTGGTACCAAGGATGACACAGGTGACGCCTTAAGCTATTATGTTGTGTTTGATTTGCATGCATCCCAATGTATTTAGCTACTCTGCACATTTCTGCAGGTATAATTACTCTAAAGGCCTCAAAGACGCATAGAAACAAGTTTGAGCGAGGCATGATTGATGAATTTACAGTGGAAGCTGTTGACCTGGGACCCTTGAGAAAGCTGCGTATTGGACATGACAACTGCGGTAAATTATGATGTTTGTTTTTTTTTTGTTGTTTTTTTTTAAATATTGCTAAATAACTCAAAGTTCATTCACATTTGTAAAATGTCTATGAATTTCTAAGGAGGAGGATCTGCAGGGTGGTTCCTGGATTGGGTTGAGATCGATGCCCAATCTGTGGGGCAGAAGTTACGCTTTCCGTGCGGCCGCTGGTTGGACAAAGGAGAAGATGATGGGGCGATTGTCAGGGATCTCTTTCCTAACCCTCTTCAATCAGAGTTTTACACACCATGTAACGTTCACTGTTTTACCTTGCACTCATGTGAAATTTGTTTCTTTTGGACGTGCCAAAAATACTTCCGATTTGTTTCTTTACGTTTGTTTGTTTTTTGTTTTGTGTCCAGTTGTTCCGTATGAGATTAAAACCTTCACCAGCGATGTTTTCGGCGCTGGGACAGACGCCGACGTCTTCATTGTTCTGTATGGAAGAGACGGAGTGTGCACTCAGCAGAAGTCTCTGTGTGTCAACAAGAGGGAAAGGAGAATGTACTTCGAAAGAGGAGCTGAGGACATGTTTATTGTTGAAGTACGATAAAATATGAGAAGCGACAATTTTCCTTAAATCTTTTGGAAAGCAGATGGTTGCTTATGGTGGATTTTTTTCTTTTAAAGAGCAATTTGTATTGTTGTTCTTGCACAGTTGGAAGACGTAGGGGACGTAATTGAGAAGATCCGCATCGGCCATGACAACCGGGGGGTCAACCCAGGCTGGCACCTGGACAGGGTGGAGATTAGACGCCTGCTCAGGAAGGGAAAGGTACGTGTGCAGCGTGACTGCAACAACAGAAGAAGCTCAATATTGATCAGTAAAATGTTTAGCATTCAAATCATCTGGTAAAAAAAAAAACCATTTCTTTTAATTATTTTGGCATCAAGCAGGTATGCATGCATATAAAGCCCTAAATGGATGTAGCATTTTTTATTTAAAAAAATATGAAAAGTCAAAATGTGTCAAAATTACAATTAGATTGTTTTATTTGGAAGATTTGAAAAATTTGACTTTTTATAGTGTGTTGTATAATATTATTGTGACAGCATATTTCAATCAACGTTTAAAATATCTATTTTTACAATAATTAGATGTAAAAATTAATTATTAGATTGTAAATGCATTACATTCACAGATTAGCCTGAATTAATGACAGCAAACGTAAAATACTGCAACACGTCAAACTAAATATTTATCAGGATTTCAACATGTTAAAAATATTTAAATGTGGGAAAACATTTATGAGTGTATTGGCAAAGGTTTCTCTCAACCATTTATTCCAAGACTGACTTTGAAAAACTTTTGTTTTAAGGCTGCAAAATCATTTCTCTTAGCAGTTCCCCTTTCACAGAAACAGTTTGGACATTCTACCCCAGTCGAAGCCTGGGGTCAAAGGTTAACATTAGGCTATGGAAGAGGATTCATCCATAACCTGATGTTGTTTGTTGGACAAATAGCCCTGGTTCCAATTCCTGTGAAAAATTTAATTCAGAATTCAGGAGTGATGAAGAACACCCCCAGTGTGAACACTGGTTGATCTGTTGGAAACAAAATTCAGCGGTGATACTGATTTTCTGTCTAACGTCGCACTAGACCTGCATCCACCACCTATTTACCATTTACCAGCATTTTCTTCTTCTGTTTCTTGTCAGCAGGTGGTGATGTTCTTCACATAGAAAACTGACACTGCTTCAGCAGTGTGGTTTCACTATGATCACAAGTACAAATTCGAACACGCCGCCTGAAGCAAAGTCTTCTCTAAAGATACGAAGATAAATTCTTAGAGATATTAATGATCATTCTGTTCAGGGCTCAGAAACCGTCATCTTCCCATGTGAGCGCTGGCTTGCCAAGTCAGAAGATGATGGAGAAACAGTGCGAGAGCTGCAGCCCTCTGACATCATCACCGAGAAGCTTTCCAGAGACGGCAGCCTGAAAGTGACTGAGGTCGAAGTCGAAGATGCCCTGGAGAGTATGTTGTGTCTTGCTTTTTTCCTTTTCCTCTGTCCCTTAATAAATTTGTCATGACACCATTGTCCAAAGAAGGCAAATTGCCTTTTTTTTTTAAAAATACCTGAAACTGATGCGTTCTGTGCTTGTCTGTTGCTGTAATTCCCACCACAGCTCACACGTACAACGTGTCAGTAATGACAGGCGATGAAAGCGGTGCTGGAACAGACGCTAACGTCTTTCTCACGATTTATGGAGACCTGGGGGACACTGGGGAGAGAAAACTGAGCAAGTCGGAGACGAACAGTAACAAGTTTGAACGTGGATCTGTAAGAAAACGTTTTCTTCGCTACAATACTTGATGAGAAGACACACGCGCACCTTGAGCTTTTCCACAATTCGTCAACCACAAGCATCAGTGCAATTTATTGCCATTTTAAGTGAAAGATTACAAACCAGTGGACAATTGTGAATCATACATGACTAATAATCTGAACACTTTTTCTAATATCAAAGGTGCAACTCTTTCCCCTAAACAGACTGATTTTTATGGCCTCAGTCAAAACTGAATGAGTGAATATCAAAGTCTTGCCACTAATTATCTATTAGGTTCAGTCCTGGACTTAGCTTGAGTCATTCTAAGTCATATATATGTACAGATACTTTTATTAAAACCATTCCATTGTAGCTATTCATATCTTCATTTGCAAATAAACTTGAAACTTGTAACTTCACACTTCAGCATTGTGCATAGTGTCGTTCTGTTGCATAAAATCTTGATAATGTGGAAAAGGCCAAGTGATTTGAATACTTTCGTGAGGTACCGTATATATTATACATGCTCGTAATTCATCCTCATCTTTTCTCCAAGGTGGATAAATTCACGATTGAAGCAGTGGACCTCGGGCAGGTTTTCAAGATAAAAATCCGCCATGATAACAGCATGATCAGTCCTGACTGGTACTTGGACCAGGTGGAGGTGTTCGACCTCGACACAGAAGAAGTCTACCTGTTCTTATGCGAGCGCTGGCTCTCCAGGAAGAGGGAGGACAGACTCATCGAAAGAGTTTTCTACGTCAAGGTAACGCGACGCGACAGGACTCCCCTCAAATTAAGCAAACAAATAAATGAGTGGCTTCTTTCAGTTTATGAAACTGGAGTTTTATTTGCTTTTGTTTTCGGCCAAGAATCTGGATTGATGAGTTTGTTTGTTCCAAAGAATAAAACGCAATGAAAATATTATAATATTCTCTGCTTTTCTGTCCGTACTGCTTTCTTATGGATAAAAAATATTTCTATCTTCTCTCTGTTATTTTATATTGCTACAGCTACGTCTGTCTGTGCCTGCAATTCTTAATCTCTTGTGTTTTAGGATTATGAAGGAGTCAGAGAGAGCCTAACCAGTAAAAAGACCTCAGCCTTGACAGTGAACAGTGTTGACAGTAACATGAACAAAAAGAACAAGAAGAAAAGGGAGGACGACGAAGAAGAAGAAGAAGATCTACCGAGTAAGAAACATTCACACATTCATCGTGATCTCATTTTGAGGTCAGTCACATCCTCAAGGTATTACATCCACCTTGCAGTCATACCATACCACGTCTCCATCTGCACCGGGCCGGAGCGGGATGCCAGCACCACCAGCAGGGCATATGTAATCATCATTGGGGTCAATCACACCCAAACGGAGCGGCTGTGGCTTGATCTTCCTGACGGGAGGAAGGGCTTTCAGGCCGACTCCTTAGAGAGCTTCGAGGCCCACGGTTCAGACGTGGGGGAGATTAAAAAGGTAGAGGTGAGTAAAGGGGTGAAGCTTTCAAGAGTTTCGCCGAGGAATGGGCGCTCCCCATGCACACCCACACAGGAGTCAAAGTGCTGGAAAAATACAGCCTTGTTGTGTGAAGTGATTGTTCGTTCCCCTCCCTGCAGCTCGGCCATGATGGGGCCACTCCGGAGAGCTGCTGGCTAGTTGATGAGCTGGCCGTTGCTGTGCCAACCAAAGGGGTCAAATACATCTTTGCTTGCAAGTGCTGGCTGGCCAAAGATCGAGGGGATGGCTTGACTGCCAGAGTATTCAATGTGTTAGATGCAGAGGCCATTGCTATCTCCCAGAAGGTTTGTAAAAGGAAAGAAATGATGCAATTTGTTGTGCTTTCACATATCAAAACTGTGAAATTCTCAACATATTTGCTTATTTTCAGCATTATTTATAGCAAAAAATAACTAGTTATCTAACCAATAGGGACATCTTAAAACCTGGAAGTTCTTATTGTGTGTTCAAAGATCTTATTTTGAAATTCCAACTCACTGATCAGGGCCAATCAATATGAAAATCTTCAGGTTTCCATGCCACAGACGATCTCTTAGTTCTCTAAATGTGATTCAACTCGACTATTGTGTAGTGGGCTGTTTTCTATTACCTGATTTCTGAAACATCATGACCGTTTCAGGTTATCTATGAGGTGACGGTTGTGACCGGAGACGTGCAGAATGCAGGAACGGACACCAAGATCTTCATGTCTGTGTTTGGTGCCAACGGCACCACAGAAGAGATTCTGCTGCAGAAAAATGAGGACAGGTAGCACACACACACACACACACACACACACACACATATATATATCATATCTTGACTCTCATCTTCTACTCTGAAATTTGAAATAACACTCAGGATTATAAACTATGAGGTTTTTTGTGGGGTACAGGTTCGAGCGTGGTCAGGAAGACACTTTCAACATGGAGATCGATGACATAGCCCCACTCAAGAAAATGAGGCTCCGTATTGACGGCTCCGGCAGCCGACCCGACTGGTTTCTCGATAAGGTCAGCTCACGGTGCAAAGCCCTCCGTCTGGATATGCACACGTACACGTCGACAGCTTCCGTGCATCAGCACACGAGTAGGAAACAAAACAACGGTTTCTCGCTACACGACCCTGCAAAAAACACCATCAGAGGTCACTTCTACCATCTACGCGAAGCTTCAGCTTTAAAAGGCTGGCGCGTCACTGCACTGCTAACACTGCCTCCGCTAAAGCCGCGGCGCTTGCGGGGCAGCAGAGAAGCCAGGAGAAATCCCATGCCCTGTCGATCTGCGCCAGGAACTGTGTGACTGTGAGCATCTCCTTGACTCGCCCGGCTCAACAGAGCCTGGTGTGTTCAGCATCACAAGCAGATGTTCTGTCTTTACTGATAGCTGGGACCTCGTATTGAAATGAACTCGACGGCTGACCGGGCGAACGTCCAGAATAGCAATCAGCCCAAATAAACATGCATACAGCTGAGCTAATAAGAGAGAGGTTGTGTGGGCAAAAGCCTTTCACTAACAATGAAATATTTAGAGGACATTGCAGCGATGCATTTCATCATCCATGCATGGAGCACTCTAGTAATAGCTTATCCCTGATTAAACACTGATGCATTACCAATAACCAGGTGTTGGTAATTAATCTTTATTTGTTTGTTTTTTTTCATCACAAAATCCAGTGTCACGTCCTCTGACATCATTCACTTTTATTGGCATCTCTCCTGCTTTGCATCAGGATTATTTTAAAACCCAGGTGTTGTGAATCCAGGTGATCATGCGCGACCTGAGCACAGAGGAGGTGTATGTGTTCACCAACGAGGAGTGGCTGTCCAGGACGCGCGGACCCAAGAGGACCATGATCTGTGAGATGCCTGCTGTGGTGGACGATGAGGTGATGGTGGAGCTCACCACCTACATCATCCAGGTCAAGACGAGCGACGTTTCAGGTAAACTCCACAATCAGAGATTAAGAAAAGCAGGAAGAGTGGCAGCTTTCCCTGAAAGCTTCTGCAATTACACCACATTTTTTTACAGAAAACTTTGAATATATTTATTCTTTTAACACCAATGTAAGGAAATTGTCGGAAATGTGAATGGCATTAAAAGCAAGCTCAAGTCAGAGTGACTTGAACTCGGTTCGGTCCTCTGCCCTCAGGTTTCATCCACCTTTTAAATCCAGAATTCTAATTGTGTTGTAACTAAGAGGCACAAAGAGTTTTCCATTCCTCAATTATTTGATGCCACAAGTTTCAACCATTGTTCCTGCTAAGTTGGCTCTTTGGGAGAAGTAAAAGTGTCCTGTCCACATCCAGTCAATAAATTATATTAGCTTACAGCTGTAAGCAGTCGTGTTTGGTACCAAATAACACCTATGGTAATACTCTCATTTTAAGTAGGGTGTCAGAAAAATGTATAAATGTACTTATTAGCTCAAAAAGGCTGATTGTGATTGATTAACTTTTGATACTTTTGTGATTTTTATGTTTATGCCTCTGATATTGGCCATTTATGACATGATACTGGCTTTTCTAATTGTGATGACTTCAATCGAACATAATCTTTGTTGAACTATGAACAAGTAATTTAGCCTGTTTTGCTGTAAATTTAACAAACTTCATCTTGAAAACCACCAAGCTGCAAGTTGTGAGCCTCTGATCTGAAGGTCTTAGCATTTTAATCAAACCACAGACGAGTCTGTTTGGAGCATTCTTTATTTTAATATTTCGAGCACGCGTGAGAGGGGAAGAAAAAGAACTGATTTGATTCAGAGGCAGACAGCGCATGAGGCCATTTCAGGTCTACCTATCAGGCATGCCGTCATCCATCCAGTCAGCCTTTCATCTCAGGGTCAGTGCCAGGTTAAGTCCCGGGGTGTTCAAACTCAGGAGAGCGGCTCAGACAAAGTCTTTCATCACCAGCATCCCCCAGCTCTGCCAGAAAGAATCCCGAGGGACTCTGCAGTTAACATGGACGTTTCATCTGTCGAGTGTGTCAATTTGTTTTCACACCACTTTCAAAGGGATCCATCTGTCAGCGCTGGATTTTTCAGCCCCCTTTCATCCGCAAACATAACTTATTCTGATTGTCAATGAGATCACTGCTAACAAATCGCTAATTACATCCCTTCCTGTCCCCTTTAGTTCCAATCAGAAGTCGGGGTTCAGTTAGGTTTTCATGCTTCTTGTCCTCGTCCAGAGGTTTTCCTGCCGGAAAAGGGATGTTATTCATTTGATTGCCACATGGTGATGAAATAAATCCTGTTTAGCAGTCGTTCACACTCCTGCGCCACGTTTTCTGGCTGCAGTATTTTCACAGTTGCGCTGCTGATCAATGCGATAGCGTGGCGAGAGGTCTGAGCCGACTTCAAAAGACCGCTCTTTGCCTCTGGCGGTTACTGGAAACTAGGATGCAGCCCTGCACCAAATGCTGAGGCTCTGGGAAGAGAAAGCTGCCAGTGTGACGGAGACACGGCCACATGCATGCAAATGACGTGACAAGAGGTGAAATGGAGCATGCAGGCAGAAAATGCTTTCTGATTGCCTGCGCAACATGACATGTGCCATTTGCACATAAATTATGAAAACAAAGTCCTAACTTATTTAAAATAAGTTCTCATAATCAACTTTGATCGTGTCCATGTATTTAAAACCAAGCTGGACTGTGAAAATACAAGCTTTCTCGTTCAATTTTAGGCACACATATGGAATAATAACATATGAGCTGGAAAGTCTTTATACATTCCTCTTTAAGACGAATCTCAAGTTCATTTTAGTTCTTAATGTGATTCTTTTTCAGGGTGGAATTAATATATAATAAACAACTTTCATTAAAATTGCACATGCATTGCTTGGATTTATTGTGAATAGTCTTTAATCAACACACGGGCAAAATAATACATGGATAATAATATTTTAAAGATTGCCAGTCACTCTAAGCTTTTTAAAAGCATCAACAAGCTCCTGGATTTATTCTGTCATGAGAAATGTTGGTTTAGACTTAAGAGGCAACTTTTTATTTTAATCTGTAGGTAAAATTTTAACCATTCACAAGTTAGATCAAATCCAAAACAAATTTAAAGTACTTTACCTAAATCCTATTTTTAAAATTCTCTAACGTTTTTGTAATTCCTCAATATTATGGCATTCTCAGCATATTGCAGAAAAAGAGAGAAAAATGTACAGAAAACAAGCAACAAAACTTAAATGCCATAAAACTTGTAACTCAATCGCTCCACTCTGCAATCTTACAGCAGTTCTTGTAATTACATGATTTTTGGAAAGAGCTTGTTTAGTCTGCCTTGATTCCTGAATACATCTTTCTTTTCTGTCCGCACAGGAGCGGGCACCGACGCCAACGTGTGGGTCATTGTTTTTGGAGAGAACGGTGACACGGGGACGCTGGCGCTGAAGGAGTCCACAAAGTCCAACAAGTTTGAACGTAAGCAGGTGGACGTGTTTCGCTTCCCCGATATCCTCAGCCTGGGAGACCTCTCCAAAGTCAGAGTTTGGCACGACAACACAGGTCAGCTGCTCAGATGAAGAGTCCCTTTGCATAACGGGAAGATTAAATTAGCGATGATGACAGTGACTTAGCTGAATAATCAGACTGCCTGGTATTTAGTGACCATCTGATTGTTCTGACTTTGATCAGCATCACGTATTTGAGTGATTTCTGTTGTCTCTAATTCATGTTTCTTTTTTTTTGTGTGTGTGAAGCACTGAAAGCTGTATTTTATGAGGCCTCACTTTATGAGCAGGTTACAATTTAGTGGCATGAAGGACCGCAATTTAATAAATAGCTAAAATATACATATTTTTTTGACATTCAAATTTATTGAATGTCAGACATTATTAAACTTCTTGTGTATATATGTAATTTCACAGTTTATTTAATTGTATTATTCTTTTTCGTTCCTCCTTTAAAAGAGTGAAGCTTTTATAAATCAGTAAAATTGTATATTTGATGTGTTTTTTTTAAAAAAAGAAATGCAGGAAAAGGGTAGAAAAGAAAAGAACCCTTATTCTAATTTTTAAAAAAAATAATGTTCAATGTTTACCTCAGAACAGGCCAATTAATTTTCTGTTTATCAGACGAATTGCTGTCACTCCCTTATTCTTTTTCACGAATTTTGCAGGTCTGGCTCCAGGTTGGCACTTGGAGCACATTGATGTGAAGGACGAGTTTCTGGACAAAACCTTCCGTTTTCCTTGTGACCGCTGGCTTTCCAAGAAAGGCGATGATGGACAGATAATGAGAGAGCTGCCCTGTGCAAACAATGATTATTTAGACCTCAACGAGAAAACAAGTAAGCTATTAAACACCCTTTATGCTGTATAACGCCCCTGGTAAAGATGAGTAAAAAGTTACTTTTTACATCTCTTCCTGAGGACACACATCTAAAAAAGTGTACTTTTCTGCTCTCCCATCACAAATTTAAACAGTTCGATAAACACTTCAACTGTGTGCTTTGCCCAACTAAGTTTGAGTTTATAGCAACAGCCGCTGTAAATGGGTCTGATGTGATTAACATAGATGAACAAAGAAAAGCACTTCCCACTGTCAAGTACTTGAAGTGCCAGGATCATTTTTGTTACAAAATGTGATGCTCTGATCTGAAAATGGGTCATCATCAAGTCTATCAGTAGAGTAATGTCTGAAAACATAATGTGCATCAACATAGAAATAATTCAATGATTCCCTCAGTGCCAAAACCTAAATCCTTTAGAAAACCTGAACAGAAGAGAACATAAAATAAAACCTCAGACTCTGGTCCAGAGTCTGATTGTGTTACACATTTTTATCCAGGGATTATATAAGGATGAAGGGTGTTGTTTCTCAAAGCTAAATAATGAAGTTTCTGCCAGAAGATGTTGCAACGACTCTGTTCTGGACTTTGTCTCTGAAAGAGTACGAAATTTGCGTCACAACTGGAGACACAGACGAAACCAAGGAGAATGCCTGGATCGTACTGGAGGGGAAGAAGTGCAGATCAAAAGAACTTGTAATGGAGAACTCTTCAAAGAAGAAGAGGTTTCTGAGGTAAGTTTTTCCCCCATCTAGTTTGGACATTTTTCCTGGTAAAGCTGTTTTTGTTATCCTGTTTGCACTTAGGCTAATCCTACCTGCAAGAATGATTTGAACAACAAACTGTTCGCTACAATAACATTATAGTATAATGTCAAAACTGAATCATTAACAAATTATGAGATTTCAATCAATTTCAGAATTTTTTTTTTTCCCATTTTCAGGGGAAATGTTGACAGATTTGAGTTTTCCTCAAAGAATGTGGGTGATATTGCTGCCATCTGCCTGGGCCACACGCCCAAAGATGGGAAGAAAGTGAAAGGAGAGGCTTACTGGCATGTGGAGGAGGTAGTTGTGACTGAAAGGGAGCTTGGAAACAAGTAAGCGAATTGTTACATTTGATTTCTACTAACACTCATAGGTTTGTTTGTATGTAAGCTAAAATCTTCCCGTTTTCTTCTTTCCCTGCCTAGGTACATCTTCCGCTGCAATGCCCTCATCCCGCTCTCTCCGAAGAGGGACGATTACCTGACCTTTGAGTGCACAAAAACCGTTGAGAGCTTCGCAAGCAAAGCTCGAAGCCTGGTGCCCGTCAAGTATGAGATCATCATAATCACAGGCGACGAGAAGGGAGCGGGAACAGATGCCAATGTTTTCATAACAATCTACGGCTCCAACGGAGATTCGGGCAGTCGGCAACTGCGGCAGAGGCTGCGTAACCTCTTCGAACGGGGGCAGACTGATCGCTTCGTGGTGGAAATGCTGGACATGGGCGATCTGCAGAGAGTTCGAGTGGAGCACGATAACTCAGGACTCTGCCCTGGCTGGTTGCTCGACAGGGTGGAAATCACCAACACAGCCAATGGCGTCACCACAATTTTCCTCTGTGGGAAGTGGCTGGACACGACCAGAGCGGACGGTCAGATTGCCAGGGTGCTCTACCCAAAGTACTGACTCTGGAATCATTTCTGGAAGGGCCAAAAGCAGAAGGACCTACCTTATACATTTAGCTACCAAAATTCGGGTGCGTTTTATATCTCAGGAACGGATGATGTTTTCATTTACAGACTTGGTTAAACTGTGGAAAAGTAAAAGTTCTGCTTTCTTTGGTCAGGACAAATCAGAATGTGCCATCTTTATTTCCTGCTGTGAATTTTGTAAATATATGTTTTGTACCAGATTAAAATGTTTTGTATTCACCTCAAGCGCAATTTCAATTTTGTTTAGATCTCTTGCTGATTCATAAACCTGAGCTGCACACATTTTGTAGCCACTACAAATGAATAAAGTATATCATTAGCTTCTTGTGGGAGTCTTTTAGCATCTTACAGGTAAATTGCTTTGGTGGTTTTGCTCGTACTCCTAGATGAAGGGTCAAGCAGCTGTTGCAGAGTCTGCAGTCACGTTCTGAGATGTTTCATTGGTCAAGCTTTAAATATGGAAATTAATTAGAGGATGGATGCGCAGGTGGATGAATGGATCAGCAGAATAGGGGGAAAAAAATTCTGAAAACACTTTGTTTTTATATTTACAGTGAACTCTGGGTTTTCACGTGGTTTAGAGATTCCAACCATACAATAATAAATTAAATACTTGAGATTCCCCATAAATAGACCTCTGACTTCATTATTTAAACAAACATAATATGAACGCTGAATGTCATCTTAGGTGCGGTAAGGTAATGTATTTATATAGCACGTATTCAGCAACCAGTCAGTTCAAAGTGCTAATCTTAGCATTAGCACAGAAGCTAACATCTAGAGTACTTCTCATATTTCTGTTCTTGGGGTCACCTCCAATCAGCATTAAGGAAAATACACAGTGCTTCAAGATTGGCTGCTTTGCAAACGCGTCACGTAGCGTTGCATTAAGCCACATGTGTCAAACTCAAGGCCCGGGGGCCAAATCCGGCCCGCCGCAGCTTTTTATGTGGCCCTCCACAGACTAGACTAAACATTAAATATTATATTATCAATCATATCAATGCAGTTTTTATCTGTTTACTGCCAATTTATATCAATCAATCCCTCCAGTTTCTTGAGAATTTAGTTGATGTATGATTATAGTCCATGATTTATGCAGCCAGTAAATAAAAAGTCGCATTTATTATTAGTTCCTGAAGGGACTGAAAAGATCTTCAATAATATTATGTAATTTTAAGAATTCATTGACATATTAACAGTTTGTGAACAGGTTTTATCAGCACATTCTGGCACAACCGGCCCTTTAAGAGCCTTCATGATCTTGATTTGGCCCAAAACGAAAATGAGTTTGACACACCTGCATTAAGCTGTTTAAGTCGCATTTCCGTTCAAATGTTTTAAATATGATGTATTAAAATGTTTACAAATGAACAAATCTGGCAATACTCAACCACAAATAGTTGGGGACCCACTCTATTTTATATTTATTTATTTTTTTTCTCTCCTTAAAAATATTGAAGCTCCGCTCTGCTCCCAGAGCACGAAACAGTTTGTTTGGCACTGAATGTCATTGGGCTGCACAGTTAGAAACAAGCAGCTGGAGCAGGAAGCCAGAGCTAAAAGCAGAACGTCAGATCTTCCATCAACACCTTATTGAATTTAGAAGCAGTTTGTATGCCAAGTTTCTTCTTCAGTCAAAAGTACATGGCCGTTGATTATTTATGCGTTCATGTAGAAAGACGCAATAAATAACCACAGAGATTTAAAAAAACTCAAGATTCTGATATTCACTTCAGCTTTGATGCTCCAGAAGAAAATCTAAAAGAAAGAACTTTTCAGTTTAATCCAGTTTATTACAAAAAGAGCACATAAAAAAGGATAATATACAAGCCATGAAATGAAATTAAAACACTTTAAAAAAAAAAAAGAAAAGAAGAGAGTTTGGGCTTAGCAATGCAAACCTTAAAATCATTATGTCATTATTAGTATTAATAATAAATAAAGTACAAAATCCCACCACATGTGAATCTAACATTTACCTCTAGTATTCTCACTCGTTTCTTCATCAGCACACTCATTACTGTTAATGCGCTATTGCTTTTAATATTAATGATAAATACTTCTATTTTCAGATAAAATATCCCAAACACTGCGCAGTCACAGCTAAACAGCAGATCTTCACACGAGGATGGCGGCAGCCCTTTCACTGGCACATTTTGGCTTATTTTCTCTTTGCGTTTGTTCTTCAGAATCAAGCAACGAAAAAAAAAGAAAAAAGAAAAAGAAAATCAAATTATTTTTTTTTCTTTGTATTCTTTGTATATAGTTTCACAATATACTATTAAATCATCGCGACTGTACTGGCACCTGAGAAAACATGCATTTTTAGAAAAAAGTTGTGCTTTGTAATCCATGTCTGTTTGCTTAGACTGTGAGAAGGAAGGGAGCAGATTGAGCAAAAGAGGGACGGAAAGTGAAAAGGAACAAGAGGAGCGAAAACATACAGGAAGGGAAAATAAACTTAAAAAAAACAACACTGCGGCCTTTAGAAAACCCAACAGTGTGACATGCCTCTTCTTGGTCCAAATAAATTTGAAAAGTAAATCTGTAAAAGTATGCCTTTACAACAGTTTGATTTAAAAAAAAAAATCTTAAAGAGAGTTTTGATATTTCTTTTAGAAGTGGAGTTCTTTGGAGAGGTTGCGAGGCATCACGGTGTGTCACGGTTTCAGAAAGACTTTCAAATGCGATATTAGAAAAGGTCCCTAAATGAGTGAAGTTATTCTCTCTTGTTTACAGCCAGACGGTGTAAGTTTCCCGACTTACAGCTGAGACAAATTTGTCTTTGAAAACTTTCCAAGTTGTGAAAGTCAACCATGCTGTGCCAAATAAAGGAGCGCTGCCTCCTGTCACTCATCAAAAGGCTATACTGTTTACCTAGCAAACCATGAGTGGCTTGACTGCTAAGCAGCTGGCTAAAGGAAAGGTATTTATGCAGCAATTAATATTTAAGTAAATAGTTATTCCTCATTCTTGTGGTAACCTATAGAGATTAGCATTAAGGAATAAACATTATGTGCTAGTTAAACTGAGGTTAGGGTTAAGATCTGCTCTGAATCTCTCCACAGAACCCCAAAAAACAAAATATGAACCGTCTCTTTAATTAGAATGGCGTTCACGCGTCTTAGCTCCACTCCTTCAATTATTTATGCAACCAATAAGGCAGGGGGCTTGTTGTCAGTGGTTTCAGTGTCATGGAAATTTCTCAGTACACCTAAAGCGAGGCACTTGTTATGCTTATGTCTTTGAAGTGTTTTTTTTTTTTTTTTTTTCTTGGAAGCAGAATCCAAGACTGCTAGAATCAAAGACAAAGACAAATACAAAAGTGGCCAGAAAGGAACATGCTTCAATAAGACGTTAAGACAGCGCGCTGTAAGAAGCAGAGCATACAAAATAAAAGCCAGTTAATTCGTCTAAGCAAAATTGTTTTTTGTCGTTGTTTGTTTTTTGTTGTTTGTTTGCTTGCTTTTGCCAGTGAGAGGGTTCCGATGTATATCAAACAGGTGAGTGCAAAACAGAACACAAACTAAAAGACTAGTTCACTTCATTGCAGTTTGTCCACATCACAGCATGGGGAATCAGACAGATTGCATTGAATGGAATGTAACTAAGATCCACAGCACCACATGGGAGACAGACAGAGAGCAGGCTCAGTAGCTCAGTCTGGGGCCGTAAACATCGCATAGCCAGCTTGTGGAGATCAAACAGCAGTGCTAGTTTTTTTTTCCAATGTTTTTTTTTTTTTTTTTTTTATATAATTCAAAAGTTCTAAAATTTTTTTTTTTAAAAAAAACAACTGCATGCAAAGCATTCCCATTTCCAACAATGCAAAAATGAGGTAATCGTTTTTTTTCATAGCATTTTTTTTCTCGTTATTTCTAAATAAATAAATTATGATTCAGTCGCTCTGTCTCTCTCTTTTTCTCTCACTCTCAAAAAAGAAAAAAAACTCTATAAAATTAAATACATCCCCACAATATCTACAATTAGTAATAAATTATGATTGTTAAATACTTAAGGCATTTCAGCTGACAACACCCTGTGTAAACTATGAAAACTTCATCACAGATGTCTCCAGCATGGGAGGAGGCAGTGTCAACACTCGCAGTGCACAAGACGGGAACTGAAAGGTCTAATAATCCCTTGCTATCACAGTGCATAGGACGGTGCGGGTCCTAAAGGTGATCTTTAAAACATGAAGGAGAGAAAGAAAAAGAAAAAAAAAAAAACTGATTTTTTTTTTTTTTTAGTTTTTTCCTGCTGTGGCGTCATCTTGTGTCTGTGTGCACTGCAAGAGCGAGGCTGCCTTCGTCGCCTCACGCCCTATGTGTTCTAGGAGTACAGCGTAGCAACCAGCAAAGCAACCACGAAGAGGAGGCCTGTCACACAAACACATGGGATCAGGATGTAGAAAAAAAAAACAAAAAAAAACAAACGCTCCTCTCCCATCTAAAACACTGCATTGATCTACATTGAATGCAAGTTCAAGGAAAACAGCTTGTTGCTATAACTATTGTCATATGTGCTTGCTCTTCATAGGCAATAAGGTAAACATCAAGAGAGTCCCGTCGTCATCGAAGGGGGACAGGACGAACACAAGCTACGAGTCAGGGGAGCAGCCGCTGACTGACCTTTTTTTTTTTCTTTCTTTCTTTTTGTTAGTGTTGAGAAGATAGTCAGAGCTCAGGTTAACTAAGTCATGCGCAGGAATCTTGTCACCCCTTCAAGTTGAGGTGACGCTGCCCAAGCTGACAGTTAAAAACCTCAATGAAACATGCATGTCAGTACACTTCGTTTTGCCGTTCGGGTCAATTCCAGATAAAAAAAAAAATAAAATAAAAAAAAAAATGCAGGCAGAAGGAAAACTACATCCTCCCACCTACATCTGCAGTGCATGAGAGGCATGGGCCAGTCTCTGGTATCCACAATTTTTTTTTTTGTTTGTTTTGTTTTTTTATTTTCAGTTTTAAAACTGCTGAACATTCAATCCTTTCATTGAGATGCCCAAAAGTGTGAAAATTGAGCAAAAGGAAGCCCAGTGCTTCAAAGGTGAAGTAACTAAAACAATTGTCATTCATACAATTCTGCCTGATTTTCAATATGTTCTAATGTTTTAGCAGCATTTGGAATAATTGTTTATTTTCTGTCTTAAGACAATTAATTCTTTACATTCTTATTATAATTTTCTGTGTAAATACAATGATACCATACCAGCCCATGCCTAGTGCATAAGAACTTTTAATTTCATCCCTTTATTTTTTCATTTATTTTTTTATTTTTTTGGTTTTGTGTCTTGTAGGAGCTCTGGCGGCTGCAGTATTAAACCTCTTAACTCTTAAAGCAAACTCAACATGCCACTGACACATATTTGTTTAGTTAAACACACGCACGCGCACGCACGCACGCACACAAAACTCGTGTGCAGACCCAAGCTAACTCAATAAAATGCATTTTGGTAAAAAATAAAAAAAACAAACACTTTATGCCTATTTTAGACACCCCACTCAGTCACCAGGGTTCAGGTTGCACAAGAGGGCAACCAAATGACACCACCCAGAGCAAAAAGTACGACTGTATTGCAAAAAGTCAAAGCTGTGTGACGGAATCAAAACACTCAACTAGCTAGTGCTTCGACCCAAGAAGGCGCGAGTCCACCAAGTATCACTTATTGGTTACTGCTACTCTACTACGACCACAGAGATCTTCAGGTAAACATGGCATCAGAGCGGTTAGTTGCTGTTAAGCTTATGTTCATGTCAGAGTAAGAAAAAGACAGAGAAACTAGAGAAAGTAGACAGTTCGGTGGGTCACCGCTCTGCAGACATAAAGTCATGGCTTTGAGGACATGCTACACAGCCCGTGGCTACCTACAGTACAACACCACAACTGCAACAACACCCCACTCACAACCAGCAAGCTACAAGTAAACCCTGTGTACATGAGAAAGTGTGTGGTTTTGTATTCCAGTGTCGTTTGCGTCCCAAGAGGATGTGCTTCTATATAAAGAGAGTCTTTCGTGGCCTCTCGTGCAGTCCTGGCTTGGCTCAATAAAGCATTAATTAGAGTGGAGGGGGGCGCAGGGGGGATTGTGTCGCGTGAAGTCTGGAGACATTTGGCAAAGCACCCACCAAGTGGAGAAGGAGGCATGAGGGTCGGGGGTGGGTGGTAGGTCGCATGGACTGTGGCATGTGGGGGAAGGCCGCTGAGCCGAGATGGAAGAAAGAGAGGAATCTCACAAGACTGAGTGAATCACAAGGAGTCAAATCTCATCAGCTGTCGGGATTCAGCTGTGTTTCGATGTCAACCCGGCATATTGGACACTTCCTGCTGGTAGCCAACCACTGGTCCACGCAACCCTGGTGGAAGAGGTGCATGCATGGCAATCGCCTGGAAGACAAAGAGACGACATTATGGAGTCACATAGGACTCTCCTAAAGAGCACCGTTATGTGGTTGTTAAACATTTAAAACCAAGGGAGACGCATTTGTTTATCCAGGCATAGATATAGCTCATGTTGAGTCATCATTCCCCGCTCACTTATCAGACAGCTGAGACGCCATATGCTGTAAACCAACACTCTTTCTTTCCCCCCTGGGGTTCTGCTTTCATTCCCCCCTAAGATTCTGTTCCTGAACTGGTTCTTTAAGGAATAAATCCACATGCTACTTAAATGTTGCTTGTAGAACTGTAAAGTTTACTATTTTTATTGTGTGCATCCTTTAAATTATAAAAAGTAACTTTACTTCCACTTAAACACAACAGAGCTCCTGGTGGGTTGAATAACCTCTGGTTACAAAACAAGCCCAAGTCATGAGTCTCCCACTACCGTGCATGACAACGGCAAATAAACTCAAGTGTTTGATAATACACTTCTGCTTCTTTTTAAAATTTCTGAAGAGCCAAATAAATCTATTGTTTCTGCAGGTTGAGGACTCTGACATTTGGAAAATTCTTTGGGTATTTTTCAGAAATCCATGGTTCCTTAGAAAACCAAAAGTTAAACTGAACAAATTTACTTGTGATTAATCTTTCACCTACAATACCGAAACTCAACCTGATTTAAAATGTCCTTTATACGATGAAGAGAATCTACAACATACTTTCTAAAAAATAAATACTTACGCTGGTATTGTGTTAACATGCACCTGAACATTTTAGAGCAGCAAAAAGACATGAGAAAGTTGATTTTATAGGAGTGAGCCCCTAATTTCATCAGCAGTTGGTCATCTGTGGCTGTATTTACCTCATTTTAAGGTGCAGTCAGAAAAAAAAAAATATTATTCCTGATATATCCAGCCTGATATGAAATAAAGTGTAATTGATTTTTGCAGTGAGTGTAAATTGAGGGTTAGGGGGTGGATCACTTATTGGCCATCATCAGCAACATCAATATCTACTACTGCAGTTGCCTAGCAACTGCTCAGAGCAAAGCATCATCCCGTGAAAACTGAGCAAACTGACGTTTTTACACTTGTACCCACTGCATGTATCATCCAGGCTAGATTCTAAGATTAATGAGCCAGTTGCTCACAGAACTACAATTCCACTGATCTCTTTGTTTAATTCAAGAGGGACAAATAAATAAACAAATACATAAATCGCATCGATTTTGCAGCTATGGAGCATCACCCACCTGACATCCTCTCCGTCTTCCAGCATGGACAAACAGATGGTGCACTTCTCATCCACATCTGTTTCCTCCTCCTCCTCCCCAATTTTTAGCTGCAGAGGCTTTCTCTGTTAGCATATCAGATGACAAAAAGGTCAAACCTATCTGAAAGCAATAAAAAAATCTCAAATGCTTAAAGTGTGCCTGCATAAATCTCGTCATCTACTGTACCTTCTTGTATTTGTGTGGAAAGGTGAATCTCTCTATGGTTGTTTGGACAGCTCCTCTGCTGACACTTCCCAGTCGGTCCTCGAGCTGCAGCAGCTCCTGTTCAAACGGCAGACGTTCACGAGAATGACGGCACGCTTGGGGAAAACACTTAAGAGGACGCTGAGGTGAGAATTGTTTCGTCGTTGAAGTGAGGACAGCAGTTAATGATTTGTAGACTGACATATCTACACATTTGAGAGGATTTACCTCGTAACTTTCTCGCACAGCAGTGGCATGCCTCGAGGGATTCAGACTTTGCAGTGCTAACAGATGCAGCTGGGGATATGGATAATTTCTGATTTCATGAACAACCTGGTCGAAGAACAATGTTTACAGAATTAGAGAAGCCAGAACTGAAGTTTTTCTAATAACGAGACATGAAATTTTGTCATTTTATATGTAGATTTTTGATTTAGTATGACTTTAATTTGGCCCAGAGACAAAAGATAACTAAGCAATGTTGAAGGAGTATCACATTTGTTAAAATGTTCATATATTTTGTTTACGTTCTGACATGGCAAAAAAAATACAATATCTCTCCAAATAATCATTAAAAAGAAAATCTTTATCATGAATGGCTATCAAACCATTTTCACCCTGGTTTTCACTATTTGTGATAGGGTAAAAAAAACAAAAAAAAACAGTATTGGCTTTTGCAGCTTCTTTTGCTTTCATTGCGTGACTTGTTTCTGTATTCCCAATTGTTCAAACAATTCAATACTGATCATTATTCTTGGTCTTTTGCTGTTGTGTTTTGGATTGCAGAGCGACTGTTCATTCTTTACATGCATCCAGAACCTTGAACATCAAAAAAAGAGATCAAGAGAGAACAACACAGCATACCACTTGGGCAGACGACGTGTTCCTGGGGAAGTGGTGCATTCGAGGGGAAGCCAGGTAATGCTGATAGTGCTGCGGAAGCTGCTGGAGTTGGTACTGATGAGGGAGGCCAGCGTCAACACTGAGATCCCTGCAGAGACAGACAGGCATGGGTCTAAATCAGCATTATTACTCTTGCCAGCCAATGTGACAGACAGATGAGTACAGAGAGGAATAGCTGGGACAATTTCTCAACTCTGCAGGATTCCTGTTAATGTCAGATGGGGACTCACCAGTCGGTGCCTTCAGCCAGGTACCGTGGCTGCTGCGTTATTGGCTGGGGGACGTGGATGGGAGGGGAGTACTCATACCCCGAACGCAATCGGTGAGAATTCAGAGGAATGCGCTCCTGGGTTCTTCTGCAATGCAATTCAGAGGGTTTGGATTCAAATCTCTGAGCGTATGCATGTGCGTGTGCATGCGGTGCCTTCACTACCTGGCGGAGTGGGGAAGGATCCTGCGGTGCTGCGCTTCAATGAGCTGCTGCTGGATGAGGTATTGCTGGTGTAAGGCCTGAGGTAGGAATGAAGGCCCTGGCACGTCCTGAAACTGAGGGGGTGCGGGCAGGGCAGTGAGAGTCGGGTGGTGCGTAGGGGGCAGGTGGGCGGCCAGGCCCGCGCGGGGGGGCCGGGGAATTCTGCTGAGATGGGAGCCTGGGGAGCGCCCAGGTGAAAATGTCGGCAGGAGGTAGCATGGCTGTGCTGATGCCTGCTGAAGTGCGCTCCTATGTGACATAAAGGCAAGCGATGAGAGCGTAAAGGCCTGTGATCCTTTAAATAGAGAAAGAAACCTCATAATGGACATATAGGCAATGCGAGATGGCAAAAACCGAAGAAACGTCAGGCCTCAGAAGACTCAGAACACCCACTTCCACACTCCTGAGGGCCTGCATACCGTTTATTCAAAGAATAATTTTAGGATGGTACTTATCTGCAGTCAGGTGCTTCGTAACCCAAAGAATTTGAGCTCTATATGGTGCAAGCTATTTGAAGGAACATTAAACTCCTCACTTCTTGTAATGAACCTGATAACAAAAAGGCACCGCAGCTGAGCAAGCTGGCACTTCCATTTAATATGATTTAAGAGACAGAAAAGCCATTAGATGGCATCAAAGTCAATCAATACAAATTACTCTCTGCTCAGACAAATTGGGGCTGGAGAGACCTTGGAGTAGGAACAAAAAGAAAATGCTATTTCAACTTTCCATTACAGCTCTGAGGCTTTCTGGACCAGCGGGATTTGGGAGGGTGGACTGTTCATGATGTCGTACGTCAACATCAACTAGTTTTTCACTGTCATGCTCAATTTGCCAATTATAATCTGCTCAACAGTAATATAGAGTGACACTATGGGGATTGGCTTATGAGTTGTTTTTCTAATCATTATTTTGAAACTATTTAACACGAGAAAGTTGTTCAGTGTTTATAGCTTGTCCTAGACATTGTTTAGAACGAGCTAATAGCCAGAAATTGTACACTTCTTTCTCATGTAGGCCACTAAATACCATTTTTTTTCTCACTTGATAGGCATTTTTCACAAGCTATTGGTGTTATTGCCATGACCTAACACAAGAATACATTTTTCTCACATTTACTTCTAAGTTATTTATGGAACATTTTATTTTACAGACTATTTTCATTGATTGTAGTTCTGACCAGTTTACTCTTCTGAATTGCAGAAGATTATGATCACTGATTAAATACAAGTAACCAGCAACCTCCTGTTGGCTGATACTATTATTGAAATCCAATTATCACATTCGATTTCATAACTCGGAAGTTTTCAAAAGGAGTGAAACTTGGCACTTTATTTTGGCCAAATTCATATTGTATGGAATGTGTGATATTTCCTTGACAGTTCAGTTATTTTTAGGGAACTAGAACAAGTGACAAGAAGCTTTTTCAACAAAGAAATTTAACTTGATTGTATATTTTTGTAGCCACAGAGCACACAACAGACCTGAAACCTCAGCGACTCTGAAACGATTGTTTGCTGGATGAGTAGACTATTAAAATTTTAAATGCTACCCAATAGCAAATGTTTCACCGTGATGTTTATAATGCGCCAGTGCGACACTATGAAGCTTACCAGAAATTGCCTGTGCTGTAACCAACCATCCTAATTTAATATTTGGAAGCATAACCATTTGTATGTCAAATAAGGTATGAAGCTTCTTAATGTCAGGTAAGCAGTTTGGTTGCTGCTCTTTATAGTTTTCTTGTTACATTTAATTACTTTTAGTTAATTCTGTCATTTTGACCATCTTTAAGGCTATAAATACTGTAGTTCTATTAAAAAGCTAGGAACCAAGCAGTATAGAGGGCCCAACTCTGTCATTGATGGTCCTTTTCAGGATTTGTCTGTGGGAAAAAAAAAAAAGCCTACACAGCAACATGATGTTCCTTTAATCTGTGCATTATAAAACCAGGAGAGTGGCAGGAGAAATGATTATTCAATAAATGCTTCTCCCAAAGTGCCAAACCTTTTAGCTAACATGCTCTTCAGTGATATTTAACATAGTTTACTCACAATGTTTTGACAAAGCTACATTAATTAGCTGCTGCTAATTCACATTAACCAGACGTAGCATTGCTGACTTTTTCTTCTTTTTTTTTTTCACGTTTTCACTTAGCTGCCTTCAGCCCCAGGACAGAAGAAGCCAGTGAACCCAGAAAGGCACGGCTAAACATTTGGCTGAGGAAGTAGAGCAGAAATGGCACACTGATATTTCACATTGGTTTCTGGCTGCTGTACATAAATTGCTGTGTGCAGGGGGCTTCTGACTTTGTAAAAGTGGACACTGTCTGAAGCCTTTATAAACATCATCTTTTCACACCCTGTCCTCCTGATATTTGATACTGAGGCAATACAGAGCTACAAGGACAAACTGCCCTGATGTGAAATTTCTGACTTTCAAACATAAAATCCCCTTTTTTTCCCTCTTTTTTTTGGCAGAGAGAAAACCCAGTAAGTCTAAGAAAATCAGCTCGTCATCCCGAAAGCCTAAGCACCAGCGGCCCCTCCCCCACAATCTGGCTGCAGCATGGTTTCCCTGCTTGAGTGACAGCCGATAAGCCCCGCCCACTTGAGACTGCAGCAGGCTGACATGAAACCTGGCTCATCTCCTCCTGCATCCATCGCTGCAGCTCGCCAGATCCCAACATAATCATCTCCTGCGTCTCTTCCATTCATCATCATGTCACACGATAAAACAACAAAAAAAAAATCAGCTCACCTGATGAACTCACAGGCGTAAGCTGCGTCGTGGTGCAGCAGCTGCACTGCTTGTTAAATAAGGACACGGGATAGTTTCACAGTTGGAGCACAGCCACTGCAGAGGAGCATCATGCATTACAGCTGTTGAGTTATTTAAAACTCTTTGTCGCTGGAGTTTGGGAAGAAATGTGCCAAGCTTGCAAGGCTGCATCTCACTGAAGCACTCCTTTTGTCTCTGCGCATGAATAATATCTGGTTCCCTGAACTAGTAGGAGTGGTACAACTCAGACAGCAATATATTTAAAAATTTGACAAAATCAGTTCTACTAATTTTCGAAGACAGTTGGATGAGAAAGATTAGTTTCTTTTAATGACCCCTACATCTGTGCATGTCGGTGTCATGCAAAAATATAAATGCTTATTGAACTTTTCCACATTTTGTCAGATTTCAGCCGTGAAATTTGATGTGTTTTAATTAGGATTTTATGTAGTAGACCAACAAATCAACAAGCCAGTCTTGTCAGGTGAAACCAAACCTGCACATCAGCCATAACGCCTTTGGCTTGGTAAAATGTGGTGGTGGCAACATCATGGTTTGGGATGCTTTTCTTCTGCAAGGACAAGGAAGTTGACCAGAGCTGATGGGGGAAAAAAAGATGGATGGAGCTAAACGCAGGGCAATCCTGGAAACAAAACCTTCACATACAGCCAAACCACTATGAAGTGCTTTAGATCACATAGATGTGCTGGAATGGTCCAACACGTCTATCAGGACTTGACCATTTCTGTTCAGATGATCTCCATCCAATCTCACAGAGCTTGACCCGATTGACAAAAACAATTGTAGAGATTGTCAGATACACAAAAAAAATACCAGCATATGTAATTGCATGAAATCATAATTTCCCTTCCACCTCACAACTATGCATCATACTGGGTTGGTTTACCACATAATTTCCTATTAAAATAGGAGGCTTGTGGTTGGAACGTGACAAAATGTGAAAGTGTTCAAAGGGTGCGACTTTGACAAACTTTTGAGATCACCTTCAGAAAACCGTAAGTGAACTGTTAAATGTTTGATTCAAGTTTCTATTTTAGCCTACAGTCACCTGCATTATTCACATAATACAGACAAAAATAAATAAAGTAGAATGATGTGACTAAGCTGATTTGTCCGACTGCTTCTTTTGCTTTCTCAAATAATGGTTGAATCCCCGTACCGAAGCATCGTTGTAGACCATTTCCTTCCCATTACCTCGGATGTGCTCAGTTGAAAGAAAAGCACCTCAGTTCATAAAAATCGGATTGTTTGACTTCAGAATTAGACGTACGGAGCACCAATAAACCCAAACTGGTTGTTGTTTTTTATTCCTTTTATCACACATTGTGTAGAAATACACAAAAAGCATGGCTTTTTAGAGGTTTAAAGGAAGAGGTTTTAAATACCAGGTAACCATTTGGTTAAAAAAAAATTTGAAACATGTTTATATATATTGTTCTAGATATTGAATTTAACTTGTTGCAATGATCAGAGTAAAAAAACAAAAACAAAAAAAACATTTGATACCTTTGGTACAGTATAATGAATTTGCCAGATTTTCTATTATTATACTTCATGATACATTTTTAATAACTAATTTGTGCAACCAGTGAAATACATGAATGTATCTGCAAATACCCAACTAGTTTAAAAGCAAATGAGACGAACAGCTGCAGCACCGGGCAGTTATTGGCCTCCTCATTTTAATAAGTACTCAAATAAATTTGTAACCTAAACCCGAACTTACGAAAATATCAACCTAAAATGTATGTCTTTTGATTCCTTGAGGGAAAAAAAACAATAATGAGTATTAGCAAATCTGAAGGCCCCTCAACTATTAATGGTCCGCAGTATTAAGTGCATTTACTGATAGATTTTTGTTTAGTTTTTTTTAATCACTTCTTGATTCCTTGGAGCATGGATATAATGTGACAGAGGTAATCTACGTTGGCTGCTTTTCAAGACGAAAATGTTATTTAGGCAGGACCTGCTTTGACCTTCAAATATCAACAGCTACTCACCCACACTTTCTTAAATTTAAAAACAGTGAGAGCAATAAATAAAAAAATAAAGCGTAAGCCAACTGAAAAAACAATATTATCAAGGATGGAAAGTAAAGTTTATTTTGGCTCTATGCACGGAAAGGATAGTGAGAAAGTTTAAAAAGATAAATAATACAGCAAAGAATAGGGCTTTGTATCGACTAATGGGCGCCTTGTAAATACCAACCAGTCTTTTGGAAGCCGTGTCTTTTCTGTGAATGTAAAGAACTGTAATGCTGTATGCTTGTTTATATTCCAAAGGCTTTAGCAATCATTATAACATCATGAAGATGATGTGCTATGGGATTGTTTTCCCAAAGACCCATCCCTCTGTATGTTGGAAGTTAGCGAGACGACCAACAAACCAAGTGTGAACGCCATCAATTGTTTCAATCATGGATTTAAATAAAAAATATATATATTTCTTAATGTGGAATAAAGAGCCTTTCTTAAGCTAATAACTGTGGAGGGCGCTGGATGTGGTATTTTTCAATTAACAGAGATCCCTATTGTAATTCAACACCAATAAACACCAATGAGTTGATGTGAAGGAGGAAGTGCTTTGTTTTATAGTGGAATGATTTAAGTTGATGACATAAGAGAAAAGGAAATAGTCTTTCTTTTTTTTTTGTTTTTTTTTTTTTGTTAAATGGGTAAAAGGTTGCCATGGCTCCAAAAAAAAAAAATAAGCCAAGTCAGCAACTCTGAGGAGACTCTGTCAAAGACGGCTGAGAAATGAGAGCACATACATAGAGTGAGGAGGACTGTCTCAGTGACAGCACAGTGGGCGAGGGAGGAAGGAGGGAACACATGGAAATCAGCAAAAAGCACACTGAAGGTTAAGAAGAGAACTACAGTCTTTATTGGGAAATATTAGTATGAGTGGCACTGTGTGATAATAGTAATAATAATAATATATAAAGCTACAAAAGCTACCGTAGTACCATGCAAATAAGACCAAAGACGAGGCCTGACCATGCTCTCTGTAGGGTTAACAGAAGAGAAGCAGCATCCAATGAGTAGATGTGTATGCTTACAGCACATTTCAGTACAGCAGGGACATCTCTACACAAAGATTACATTAGAATCTGCTGTTCAATGTGGAAAAAAAAAAACAAAAACAAAAAAAAACAAAAGTATAAAATGAACATGCATTAGGTTCTAATACAAAAAAAAACATAAGGTAGAAAACCACAACCAAAGAATAAAAAATAAGAAATTAAAGACATTTTGGTTCTAAAAGGAGTTCTACAGCAGTGCAGGATATACACATCCCTGTAAAATGGATAGCATTCTGGAGGCGCTGGAGGATTTGAAAAGGAGGAAGAGGGGGCAAGGAGGAGGGCAGGCTGTGCATGATAGTGGGTTATTTTCAAAAATGGCACAATGAGTTAGAGCCGCATCTCGCCAATTTACTGTGAAATCAATTCGGCTAGCGGGAACGCAGGCTTGGACACATGGACGGGGTTATGGCCAGCTGTTTTGGGCAGCGCTTTTAAAACAGGTGCAGTGGACCATCGGGGGTGAGACAGCCTCAATTCATTTGTGAAGTCGGTGTTGTAGAACGGTGTCCAATTGATCATTTGGATTACACACAGCAGCGTGAAAGCAGCTGCTTGGTTTGAGTACAACAACAGCTGGTACAATGCACCTTTTGGCAAATACAGAATGGAGACGGTACTCAAGACAGTTCGATCAAGCCTGGCTGTAATCGAATCCGGGAGGATCAAAATGTATCCACTTTACAGAAATTTACAGCAGAATGTAGTCTATCCACACTGAATGGGAGAATCACAATGACAGCCTGTAGTAAACTCTACAATGGGTTATCCACTAAAGAGCAACATGACAGTTTAAATCAAGACAAACTGTTTTTCCTACAGAAAAATAAGAAGAGTGTTATTCTTTAGTCTGTTACACAGAAGGATACGGTATGAGTGGGAGCTCGGTTTGTTTGTTTGTCTGTTTTAATGCCAATGTCTTCTTCGGATGGAAAGAGGAAATGAGGAAGAAGGGGGTTCACAATACAGCTAGATGCAGAGAACAGGCAGAGGCTACGGCAGACAGCAGCAGATGATCGTTAGCTACACAATGGAGGGGGACAAAGGTCTGAGAAATGCGGAATGTAGAGCCAGCCTCGATACTATGGAACAGGAAAAAAGAACACAAATAAAAGCACAATGAAATCATTGGTGCTACTGCATGTAGTTTTAACAATCAAAATAACTAGTACTGCTACTATTATTAGTATTGTTGTTGTTATTATTATTACATAATCAACACAGATAGCCTGCTGCACCTAAGAGGCATATCTCTGTTTTGATTGGCCAAATTAAGACATTCAAATCAAAAGGTACTTTTTTTTTTTTTTTTAATTACCAATTCTACAAATTCAACAGGAACACGTTTTCAGTTTTTTTTACCCCACCAAGAGTTGTTTTGACATCGATAAACTATGTGTGTGGTATGTATTGATTTGGCCATAAAATATATATATTTAAAAAAGAGCTTTTTTTCCAATACTTATGGCCAAAGAAACACATTTGAAAAGAAGATTTAAGTTTTTTTTTTAAAGCCAGCTCAACACATTTGATAAGAATTTCGGTTTTTAAATTTACGATTCTGTGAAGGCAACATTTTTAATATACACAATTTTTTTTTCATCCCCCCCTTTGGCAAAATAAACACTTTTTAGGCATATTTCTGTTCATTTATAAACAATTCAAGATATTCTAGAGATATATTTCGAGTTTTTTATTTTTTTTATTTTTTATTGAACCAGTGATTTTAATTCCCCTTTTCGGGCATTTCAGCCCGATTTGTTCGTTTCTTCATTTTATGTTTCATTCGTCGAAATTTGAATGATTTGCAGACGAAGAAGGAAAAAATAAATCCTAGTACCCTGAAATAAAAATCCACAGATATTGATGCCAGGGAGGCTGCAATTACATTTAAAAAGCGATATTAAAACAAGCTCAGAAAAAAAAAACACAAAAAAAACAAAACAAAAATGAACGCACGTCATCAACACAAAGGAGCAAACAGCCTCCCTGTCACACTGATTATTTGTTAGTTTTTAAGCCAGATACTCGGCTTTGGCCTGAATCGTGTTGAACTACACTTGCTCCAAATGCGACAGAGGCAAAAAAAAAAAAAAAAAAAACACGCAGATACAGAAGACGGCGCCGAGGATAAAACAAAAGCGAGCCTGAAAAACTGACAGCTGCGGTTTTCAGGCCTTGCGGGGCCACCATGAAACAACGCCTCCCCGACTCTGTTCGCTTTCGGCCGCCTTCGTTCGGCTCCCGGAGCGTTAAAAAGCGTTAAAGCGTTAACTGCCGGGCTTCAGTTGAAGCGGCGCTGCGGCTAGCGGGACGGCTAACTGCTTCTTTTCAGCTAGCAGGTGCCAGCTCTGTTTACATCATCTTTATCGATACTAATGACTCCCAACAGCCGAGAAAATGTAGCGGCGGGGGTTAGGATAAGAGAGGAAAAACAAAACAAAACAACAACAAAAAAAGAGGAAAAAAACAGCAACAACGTAAATCTAGTCATACCTCTATTTCTAACTGAGCCGAAGACGGGGAGAACCAGATATCCAACATGGACTAACACCATCCTGGGTCCTTCTTTGTTGTGAGCGCAGCCAGCGAGACAGATGGTCCATGGAAATGATCCCCTGTCGCCCCCCCGTCCGTCCTCCAGCACCGCGAAACGGACAGGCTCAGCTGTAAGCACACCCCGACCAATCAGCGCCTCCCTTCCAGCAGGACCGCGACGGCTTTGGCTTCCCGATGCACCAATGGGATTCGAGTCGAGGCGGAGATGTGTGATTTTGGACAGCCCGCCCCGCCATGACAGGACCATTCAATAGGGATTATGTCTCTCACAGCCAAAAATGAGATGTTTTCTATTTGGTTTATTTGTCTTTTTGCAGTAGATTAAGCATTAAAACAATAACCTTTAATGATTTCGTGTCAATTAAGTGTACTTTCACACTTTTCTTAAACCCGGTCAGAGTCAAGGGGTTACATTTTCTGACGAAATCCTGTAGGTTAAAACATATTCATGTGTTGGTACAGTCAAAGTCCAGGCCCAAGTCGAATCAGTGACAAGATTTGAAAACTGATGGACACGGATAATTACTGTCTAATCTGACAGAGCTTAAACTAATTCCAAAGAAAACTGTCAAAGGACTTTCTGCTGTAATTGCAGCAAAAACCAACAAATTGCAAAGGGGGCTGAAAACAAATGCAAACTTTTTATATTTGTATATGCACAAAGTTCTGAAAGCAACACATTTTTTTGTCTTGTATTTCACAATTGCACACTACTTTGTGTAAATATGAGATGTATCAGAACACAACAAACGGTTCTTAACTTGATGGAGGATATGGAAATCATTGGGGTTATTTTTTCCTCCTCTCCCCATTAGGCATTTAACTCAAACGTCATTTGATTAGAAGGCTGTTTTTAGAGCAAGTCTGACAAATGTGTAACATAAAACATTTTTCCATCCACTTTAAATGTGGACGGAAGCAGTCCACATTTAAACAGTTCTGCACTGTTTGCTGTGGATATGTATGTGCAGTGTACCTCATGGAGCCTTAAGCATTAAACGCTGCTGGACTCCAACAGTTTAGTTATTAGCACAAATAATGAACAAAATCCAAAGGGTCACTTCTGAAATGAAAACATTTTCATCTATATCTCCCATCTTATCTTATAACAGCCTCCCCCACCCCAAGAGAAATTTGGATTATAATTCTGTGGAGCAGAAAACTGTCCAGAAAAGACCCTGCCTGGAGCTTTAACCCCCGAAGGATGAGGGAACAGATGGACATGGGGAGACTGAGAGGGTCACAAAACTTTCAGCTCCATATGTCCCCCATCTCCCACAGTTCTCACCATAAAATGTTTCAAGCAGGAGGCGAAACACAAAGGCTCTTTCATTTTGCTTTATGTTCACTGCGAGTGAAATTTCCTCTTCTTGATCTGACTCTAAAAAAGTATTTAGCTCAACAAGGAGTACAGAAAGTAGTTTCTTTCTTTGCCCTCTGGTGGCAGCAGAGCGATGCCAAACAAACGAGCTCTCACTCTGAATAACAGGAGAAATCACTTGCGGAAAATGTGCAGAGCACAACTTGGAGTGGCGTCACTCAGCCATCTGCAAGGGGAAGGAAGACCGTTTCTTGCAAGGAGCCATTCATCACGAGGCCACTGCTTGTTCAAAATAAATTAGCATACAGCTGAAGTTCTGCCCCAGGGGTGAAAAGAAACCAGCTAAGGGGGCTTTAGTTTATGGAAAAGGGCCCCGTGGACCGCATTGCGTTGCTCCCCTGCCTCATTGTACTCTTCATGTGAACTCCATATGTCCCCCTAGTGGCAGGTGTTGCAGTGTGACCCCTGACCCAGCGTGCCATATTGCTGGGTGAGGTTAAGTTGAATTGTTCCCCGTTGTCTGGACTGTTAGGGAGAGAAAAGAAAAGCATGGGGAGATCTCATTGAGTTGGGAGGTGGAAACACTTTCGCTCATGCAGAGGCTATGGAAAGTGTTCACACCCCTGAATAACAATAAAAATCCCAGGATAAATTATTTTACTTTTCTTTTTTTTTTTTTTTAACCTTAAATGTTATATATCCTGTACTCTCCAGCTGAAAAACAAACTAAAACTAACAAAGTGTAGTGTATCTGATTAACCCTGAGATAAAGTTCAGCTGTCACAGTAAGTTAAGCAATCAAATCAAAATTCCACTGTTGCATCATCACTTTCTATCTTAGAGCAATAACTTAAAATCTTTTTTTTCTTTTTCAGACTCAATTATATATATATATATATATATATATATATATATATATATATATATATATATATGTATATATATGTATATATATGTATATATATATATAAATAAACATTTCACCTAAATTTTTAAGGCAGATATTTCAGGATTTTAATGCATCTGTAAAACACCACAGACAACAGGGAACATGACTGATGAATAAGTGGACAGGCCGACTGAAGGGTTGGTGGAAGAATGGTTGGAATCAAACTAAGCAACACTCACTATTTCCATTCTTATGAACTGAACTGAAAAATAAGTTCATACTTTCCCAAAAGAAAGCTTACATTTTAAACATCGCTGCCTAAATTGTTGCAGCACATGACGCAAAGGAATGAAAACAAATCCTGAATGTCGCCGTCGTCAACCTGCGGTTTTCGTGCAATGCTTCAGTGGCAAAACAAGCAATTTGCTCAAATTACTAACAATAGCCACATGAGACTAGATTTACTTCCTATTGCTGAGTTTGGGTTTTTTTGCATTCATTCTAATCCATCGTATGAAGTCCTTAACATTTTTTTGAAATGTTAAGGACTTTCAAGAAGGGCGAGTTCTGTGAAAGCAAACAATGCAGGTACAAGAGATCATTAAATAATACTATTTATTTACTCTTAAAATAGTTTCTTTTTGTTCTACATACATGATTTCAAGGAAGTCAGGGTCTTGCAGAAGCAACAAAGACAAAAACAAACAATCAAAAACAAAACATTTCTTGCTAGTTAAAAATACTGAGAACCAAGCTGAATAGAAACAACAGGGGATCAAAGCATAAGCAACATTTTTGACCTGGTTTAAAAAAAAAAAAAACCGCTATTAAACAATGTAAAACCAGTCGGGCATCCCTGCCACGTTGCCTACTGATGCTGTTGTCACTAATGAGCAGAAATGTTGCGGTAAAGATTTAATAAAGGTGGAAGCAGCAAACTGTGGAAATAACTGGCCAAGTAAAGCAAGATATACTGACATCTTTGAGTTTTAAAACATAATCTGCATCAATTTCCACGTTTACAAAGGCTCAAATGCATAAAGGGACTCGAGATCACACAATAAAACTGAAACAAACTGAGAACAAAAATTCCATTTAGACTTTGGTATAGATTGCTAAAATTGGAAATGTTCCCTTTCTGACATTTGGTGAAGTTAATTTATAAACTATGTTATTAAGTGTGGTAGAGGAAAGTCAATGTTATTCAATGTTTTACAAGGAAAAAAAAAAAAAACAACAGCAAAACAGTTTGCAAAGATTATCTATTGATAGAAATTCACCAGCTTGGATCCACTACAGTATGAAGACAAGGTGAGACTGGAGGGAAGAAGCAAGAAGGCCCTGAGGAGACCGGACAGGGAAAAAACCCACACACATTAAATGCCTCACAACGCCTCACGCATGAGCACAAACTCAACACCCTTTACTTTTTAATATACATATATATATACATATATAAATATATACTTATATATGTGCTTAATTCACAACCATTTTTAAAATATATTTGTGGATGAGACAGCAAAATCTGCTGCTCTGTAAAGTTAAAATAGGCTTTGTACATTTTTAAAAGCAAATAGTGCACATTCCAAGGCATTCAGACCATTTTGCTTTGCAGTAATTAAGGGAAGAAACATTTCTTTATATTTTTTTTCTTTTTTAAAAAGGATTTCCCAGAGTTTCTTTCTTTTTCTTTTTTTTTTTTGTGTTAAAGGGGTATGCACCTATTTGAGAGAAGCATGCAAAGCGGTAAAAATGGAGCCAACACTGCAAGGTCATACATTCACTGATAAAGAGCCTCTTCCGTTTTGACACGACTCAAAACTGAACTAAAACTAGAACAATGAATTATTTGCCAACTCACAGATCCCACCTTGTGTTTACATGTGGAAATGAGCCAAACGTTTTAGTATTGGAATTAAAACCTGCGCCGCACTCTTCCTTGGACGAAACAGTAAAAAACTCAACCTGCAAGCACGATTTAATTTAAACGAAACGTTTTGGAAAAAGTTTGACTCTGTTCACTTCTGGCACCAGCGTCTGTCCTGAGCAAGCCGATCGACAGGATAATGAATTGACTCATAAAAGCTTAAGTTGCATTCTAAGTCTGTGTGTGAGTTGACAATTCATTTTGAAGTGGCGTTATGTGTGTAGGGTAACAACCGCGCGCCGTTCGCAGATGATAGTGAGAAGTTAGGCGTTTCACCGAGGCGTTGTTTTGAGCGCTCAAAATTAACAATGACTCAACCAAGCTTTTCCTGGATTGACTCTAATTTCAAGTTTTCTGATATAGAGTTTGACCTAATCAAAGTCATTTTTTTCCCTAAATATTACAAGACAAAACGGACAAAAAACTTATGTGACCGAGGTAGTAGTTCTGAAAGCAGAAAAAAGTAGTAATTACAGTTTTATCATTGATGTACGAAAGTATACAGCTCTGGAAAATATTCACTGAACCTCATCGAAAGCCACAAATACTGATTTCTGAACTCTTCCTGAATTAAAGCATCAGTATTGTTGTTTCTAAATTAACATGATTTATTTATTTTTTTTTGCACTATTTGCAGTCTGAAAGCACTGGTTATTTTGACCATTTCTCATTTTCTCCAAATAAATCCTAGATTTTTGCTTGGAATTTCAGAGATATGTTGTCAGTAGTTGAAAGAATAAAAGAACAATGTTCATTTTACTCAAACATTTGGCTATAAAAAGCAAAATCAGAGAAACTGATCATTTTATGTGGTCTCAATTGTTTCCAGAGCTCTATGCCTTTATCCGTCATCTTATTTTAAGCCAAATGTGCCTTAAAGTATGTGTTGCTGGTTTATACGTCTAAGCGAAAAGAATGGAAGTTCTTTGATGCATTAAATGAATATGTGTCTCTGTGTTAGCGTTTGGTCTAACATTTAAAGCAGGTAATTTGAGTCTCTCGGCTGTGAATGCTCATTAAACACGTCTACATACAGAACAGATGTTTACATCAGGTCTGAACAGAGACTTTTGTTTTTCTATGTAAATGGAAGCAGACAATCACTCCAATGTCAACCAGTCTTAGAAGTTTAGATGGGGGGGAAAAACAAAAAGATGAGTCATGTGTCAAATGATACAATTACGACAGTAAGGTCCTGTGTGCCAGATGTAAGTCTTGATTAGCGAGTTTTAAAAACACTACACAATCTATCAAAGTCAAAAGATCACTGGCGTTATTAATCCTCTGATTTAACTCGCAAACGATTTTTGTAACAGTTCCCATAAGGTGTGGCTGAAACCTGAATGAATTGGAGCAGGCGGCGGTGCCGGAGTTGGACACTGTGCAAAGCGGACTGGGTCTATAGCGACTGATCTGAATGCACATCCAGTGTTGAGACCTCTAAAATTAAAACTTCCTCCCCAACTTATTTTGATCAGGTACTGTTGCCATATATTTACGCTGTATTAAAAAAAAAAAAAAAAGCATGCCAGATTCAGCTTGATTTTGAGTGCTATCGAAAAAAAATCGGATCGGAAACATTCCACTCAAAGTGTGCAGAGATGCAGATCAACAGCAGTGTAACAAAATCTAAAGCAGCAGGCGCAATGTTCTTTAACTTGCAAGCATGAGAAACAAACAAAAGAAAACAAAAAAACTGCCCCACTCAGGTATGCAGAAGTGACCGAGGTAATGAATGAAGGGAGGATATTGCTATCGTGAACAGATAACCCAAGTTTTACTTTGCACTCACAGCACTGTGCCATCTCATTATAGCCAGGTTGTAGTTGCCGAGCGTGTATGTTGGGAATCACATCAGTAGAATGGCTTTAATAATCAAGGAAGTTAAAAATAGGAGTCCAAGATAACAAGGAGCTTAGAAGCAGGTAAGGGCGAGGCTGCAGCCAGTATCACACTAGGAGGGGTGTGCGAACGCTTTTAAAGTAGATATTTGTGCCCGGCGTCCTCGTCCAACGTCAGGTCCACCACTTCGGGAGGAGAGACCCAGTTTGGGCGAGGGGAAACATTAGTCCAGAGCTGTGATTGATTTGTGCTGTTTAACTGCTCCACTGAATTGTCCTTCCAGGAAGACAGACTTTTTATCACCCCTCCGCATGGATGGGCGCATCTGGATGTGAAAAAGAAAACAAAAAACATCAGGACTGCTTCAAGTGCAGCTTAAGCAAACACACACAAAAAAAAACCCTTCTCAAACTCGTCTTTACCGTGCGTTCTCTTGTACTCCGACTATTTCCACCTCGCTGTCTGAGGAAGCAATGTTAATCTGGCCTTTGTGCTGAGAGCTCTCCTTGTGCAGCAGCTCTGCCTCCACACGGCCTGAAATAAATAAGAGGGACAGTCACACATCAGGAGGAGGATCAAAGCAGTAGCGAGCTGCAGGCCTTGCTGACACACGAAGACTGTAGCTGCTTTGACAGAGACAAGGAAGAGACGGTTCCATTTCAAAAACTGATTGGATTAAAGGAAGTAAATCAGCAGATCACAGACTTAATTCTCATGGTGTTTATTAAAAACAAACAAAAAAGAATCAGCTACGTCTTCCTGCTTTAAAGAAGCACCTCTTTTTTTTTTTTTTTAGCAACACCAAATGGAAACCAGGGATGTGTGTGTGGGATGAAGTGTACTTCAAAGGCCTCTCGCTGAGATTAAAAAGCCCCGTTCCCCCTCCCTCCACCGTTACTTATGGAAGACACCCGCCGCCCCCCCCCTCTCAAAGCCACCTCACTTCAACCGAGAGGAAATGATCAGATCGGATACACCGGGTTTGTAACTGACCTGAGATCGAGCTCAGAGCTCTTATACACCCAGAGTGTGCTGCCATGTCCTGGCCTCTGTGTGTTTTTAGCTCATGTCTTATCACCGTAGGCCGGACTGTCTCCACACTCATACTCTCCTGGTTAGAATCAGTGCCTGAAATATCATAGTGACCCACTACCGGAGGCCCGTCTGCAGGAGACAAAGAAAACACTTCATTATTCAAACCATGCCTTTAGGGAGTAGATGCATTCTGCTTGGAAACGGACCGGACGCTGCATCTACACGACCTCAAGTGACATCAAAAATAATAAAAAATAAAAATAAAATCATCGTCATACGCTTGAAAGGAGTCGGTACGCTGAAAAAACATGCATAAATAAAACGGGTCTGCAACAGCTGGTGTTTTTTTGTTTTTGTTTGTTTGTTTATTGGTTTTTAAAATAACAGCCATCCACATAAAAACTACACTACAGTTTTTACAAAACACTTAAAAATAACCTTGCTCTGTGAATGAAACACAGTTAAGATGATAAATAGCCAAACAACAGAAGAATAATCGTGGAAGAGCAGGAGCGCGAGGCTAATCTACCCTGTAGAGTCCCTCAGAGTGATACGCACACTCTGTTATCCAGACGTTTGTGTAGGTGTGACAGCAGGTTTGTCTGCACAGCATGTACAATGAGACAACTTATGAATAGCTGACAGAGCTAAGATATACTTCAACCATGGTAACCAGGGAAACAGAGCTCCTCCAAATATAAAGGTCACATTTTGATGATAGAAAAAGCACTAATGTAAACCAGGAGAGTCTCTTTGGTAAACAATGGACTGTCCCTTAGTGTTTTCAATGCACGTTTTGATTGTATGCACCATGTTTACGTCATAGTGTTGGCAATACTTCTTCTTTTTTTTTTTTTTTATCTTCCATTTAAAAAGGTAACTTCAGTTTTAATAAATCCAAAAAGGAAGATGCTGGATCCATTTAAGTCTAAGCAGCAAATAAAAATAAAACCCTTAAAACGTTGTACCTTAAAAAAACAACATTCAGAAAAACCTGAAACAAAACTACAGGGCAAGGGAAAAACAATCGGTAAAACGTCCCGTCAGTCGCCAGTCATATCAGCATCAAGCACAGATATACCTTGAACACATGCTGCTGATGAGAACTAGTTTGGCCTTGCACTACGTAGTTATATAATCACATGCAAACAGGTGGTGGGAAACAATGTGTTCGGCTTTGGGAGCCGAGAAAACAGACAAGTCAGTCATTTATATACGGAGCGCTTCTTGAATCCCGGCTGTGAACGTTTATGAGTCAAGGATTCCATTCACAGCTATCTGATGCGTTTGGATGTCAGAAGCGCTGTGTGTTACAGATGTTACCCCTCACATACAGTAGCTTGCAAATGGATTCGCATTCCTTCAAACTTTATCAAAGTTTCACTCAACGCAACTACAAATTCTAATGTATAAAACTGGAATTTTATGCAGTCGACCAACACACAAAGCAGTGCATTCTTGTGAAATAAAAGGGGGGAAAATAAATAGTGGATGGAAAAGGATAAACTGACTTAATCAAAAGGTAGGAAAAGACATGGCAGCGGCAGCATTGTGATGTGGGGGCACTTCTTCAGCAGGACATGAAAATTTGTCTGACTTCATGCATATGACATGAAAAGTAGCAACTTGAACACACCATTCCCATCTCAAGACAAGGTAGCGGCAGTGCCAGTGTCATGCTGTGGGGATTCTTTTCATACAGCTTGCCAACATACAGCCAGAGTTGGACTGGGAAGGATATAAAGAATGCATGTTAGAATGGCCTAGTCAAACGCCAAAGTTAAATTCAGTGGAAAAGAATCAGTTGAAAGATTTTAAAAAAAAAAACACGTTTGTAGCGTTATAAATCTACCTCAACTTGAGATATTGTGCAAAAGACAATAGGCAGACTTATTTTCTCGATGTGTAAATGTGTTGGAAACTCACTGCAAACGATTTAGCTGTAATTGCAGTGGAAGCCATTAACTTATAGCCGAGCTTGATATTAGTGCACAGAATACGTTTGAAAGATTTTAAAAGTAAAATCATGTATTTCCCTGCCACTTCCCAATGCACGCACTGCTTTGTGATAGTCCATCATAAAATCAGTCCAAATAAAACACAATAAGGTCTTCAGTCATGAGAAAATGTGAAGTCAATGAGTTCTGAACACTTTTGCAAGGCACTGTATGTCATTTAGTGTTCGGAGATGAATGTTTTCTATAAGACGAACCAGAAAAGACAGTGATATAAGTCAGATCAGTCTGTTCTTCCATCTATCCCTTCCTTCTTCTTCTTCTTTTTTTTTAGGAATAATTTGTAAACATCATCATGCTCCATGTTGCACCTCAATCACTTCAGTTGATCCTTATGTTTAAGCTAATAAGACACTGTGTCATGGAGCTCAAGGCCAAGCTGGGAGGCAAAGCCAGTGCAAACAAAACACAACAAGGCAAACACATCAGTGATGATTTTGACACTCTTGCCCTTCCAAGCCAACTTCCAAATATTTTCCTGAAGTCCACAGTCTGACAACGCTGGAAAAACCCCCAACTCCCCCCCTCAGTAGCTTCACATTGCTACAAAAACAAAAAATAAAAGCAACAATTGAAACAAATGTAACAGAAAGGCAACATTATGCAATAGCTGAAAAGCAGAGGAAAATAATGTATGGTAAGTATATTGCATTTTATATGTATAGGCAAATTTATGATAAATGTTCTGCTGTTAGTAAAGCTATGCCACCAAGATAGATAAAAAAAAAAAAAAAAAAAAGTTGATGCAAGAGCTTCCTGAACCATTTGCAAGCCTGGTGCAAACAGTTCAAGAAATCATGAGTGACATGGAGTGTTAAACCTGATTGCTACAGAAACAGCACTAAAAAAATGCTTCAGAATGACAAGGCACATGCTATTACTCAGCAGCACCCTACCTAGCGCTGTAATCATTTTTCTGACCAGGTGCCCTAATGCACACTTTAGTAGGAGTTAGATAGTTTGTATGTGTTTGAACAGCTGATAAAATGAGAACAAACAAGCCAAACAAACCATATTGGAATAACAGCCCTGATTGATTTATCAGTGTTGGAAAAGATTCCGTGTCACAGAAGCAGCAGCAGCAGCAGCAAATCAAACGGCCGAGTTGGAGACCTCTGAATGTCAAATCTCACAGTGATTCAGTGCCAACAGAAACACTGAGCTCAAGGTCTGCTCAGAGGCCAGTTCCAGTGACCAGCTCAGGTCTGGCTGCTGTTAGTAGTGTATTTGCTCAGAGTGTGTCCCATCATATTTAGCTGTAACAACTGACTGCCACGCTTTCAGCATCATCTAGTTCTAGATTTTTTTTTTTTTTTGATTAAAACTACAGGACCTGAAGTAGACTCTAAACATTCAAGAGCCCCGGGTCTGGACCACCTATATTCCCATTCTGAGCGACCGCTTCAGGAAGGAGGTTATTGTTGTTCATGGGAGCGGGAGCGAGGCTGTTGTTTTCTCGCGCCAGCATGTAGGCGGCCATAGTCTCCGCAGACTCTGATGAGGGCAAAAACGAGCTCGGGGGGGACAGCTGGGCCGCCTGCTGGCCCTCGGGGGCGTCGCTCGAGCGCTTGGACGAATCGTTGTCTGAGTCGAGGTGGGCCAGCTTTTCCATCCAGATGCGGAAGCGCTCCTCGGTCTGGCGCTGCATCACGGCAAAGCGCGTCATGGCCTCCTCCAGAACGCTGCCGATGCCGTTCCTGTCCCACGAACTGGTGTCCAGCAGCCCATGAATCTGGGCTCCCACTCTGGATCTCTCCGACGCACGTCTGAAGCCAGCTTTAAAGACATTGAGGCCAAGCCATAAGAAAATACAGTGGCACGTTTCATGCTTCGGAGGTGGACTTGTGTATTAAAGAGAAAATGAAGGTCTGTTTTGGGTTACGTGCAGATCGACTCTTTTTCATGCTGATGGACTACATCATGCAGTTGAAGCACTCAAATTGGAATCCGGGATGTAAAAGAAAAAAAAAAAAGAAAAATATGGCTGAAACGGTTTCATGTACTACGAGATACCGAGAGGAAGAAAAGTGGATGTGTTGGTGACCCTTTCAGTGACTATGGTTTGGAAAACAACTGGTGAGTCTTTGAAGTACACTCATCCGTCTAAAAGGAGTTACTCGCAAACCTTTGGAGACAGAAATTACCTAGGGAAAGACTTCCTGAGTCGTAGTCAACAAGTGATTCTGGACACTTCAAATCACACATGAGCATTTTAAAGAAACAGGAAAGCTGCCAGGCTTAGTGTTTACAAGAGATGCATCGAGAAATCAGCTGGTGACCAGAATTGGCTGCTTTGCGTCTTGGCCGATTGTAAAATCAAAAATCGGATCTTTTTTCTAACCAAAATAACTAAGAGATGTACAAAATCTGTAAGAGAGTGGTAGAGATTCAGATAACACGAAGGCTAAATGTATATTCAACCTTTTTGAGCTTTCAACCTCTGTCTGCTATGTAATATCTGGAATTTGAAATGGTTAGCAATCTCTTGGAAACCTTAAATTTAAGTTAAAGATTTACATTTTCCATCACTTCCACTGAGATTTTTTTTTATTATTATTATGCTAGAAAAACTAATGAACCTACTCGGAAATATTACAATACTGTCACAATTTATGGAATTGTGAATTATCACAATTCCATAAACATTGTGACATATCAACTCTGAAGTAAATCTTCTGTCCTAAATGTTAGTAAACCTACATTTTTCAGACACTCGCCTCTCTCTGCGGTGTGACCTCCCCTCTGCTCTTAATAAAAATAATTGCCTGGTCACAGAAGGAAAGCTAGAAGAAAAAAAAAAGCCATAGGACTTTCTTCTAAAGAAATTGGAATAGGTCCAAAATTGCTATTGGCAGGTTAAAGCGTTACACAAAAAAAAAAAAAAAAACATAAGACTGAAAATGGGCCACACATTTCTGACTGGTGCATTTCTACTAATTACCTTCTGCCTTTGATTAGTGCAAAATTTTTACTCCTTATTTTAAATCAGAAAAGCTCCACCTGCATCTTTGCATCAATTATTATTTATTAGAAATAAAGAGTTAACCCCTTACACTATTTTTACTGATGTAGACATTCAGTTACTCCTTCATGGAAATGAAAATACTACCAGCTGAATTTTGAGGCAAAACTTAATCAAATAAGAATCAACAACTCAAGCTAATGCAGTAAGACTTTCAGTAGTCGGTTTAGAACAGAGGGTGAAAGTACCCAGGTCTTATTAGTTATAAATGGAAAAAAAAAAAGCAACTTATATATTTAAATCAGTATCACTCAAGTGAGTTGAGCAATGCAGACTACACTTCCAGCATGCATTGATGAGACAGAACAGAGAAAACATGAAAAGTACATAAGACACTGGACATAGGCTCTCTAGATAAACTATGCTTTTAAAAGACAATGCAAATGACTTTAGATGATGAATGGCAAAAGATAAAACCCACTAGAAAAAGAAAACAGAGTGACTGATAAAACAAGCACAAGAAGCAAGCTCTGCATTACAGTGACATATATGTATATTATAATGTAAAACTTTTCTATTTAATTTGCCTAAAACCTCATATTCATGCAGGGAACTCCTCACTGTTAGCCTGTGTAGCTGATGATCAGTGATTACTCTTTGTTATATGCTCTGATATTCTTTGATGATGTATTGTCTGAATATCTTCTCCTATTAACCAAATGTATTAGTGTTCTATTGCATGTAATAGGACAGGGTAATGGAGGTTACCTGGAATATCTGTCTTGATTGTCTTGCTTCCACCAGAAGTGTCATCGTCATCGGAGGAACTGGTGCTGGAGTCACATGTGAGCTCACTGTCACTGGTGCTGCTGTCCTGCAGCAGGTTGTACTTCTTCCGAGCCGCCGCCTCTCGCTTCTGCCTCAGCAGACGCATGCGCTCCTTGTGTTTCTGACTCCGGTGACCTTTCACTTTTCCCATCTTGCCATTGGTTTGTTTTTCGTGCCCTGGCGCCACTGCGGTTGGCTGGCAGCGGTTCTTCTTAGCGGCCATCGCATTTGGAAGCATTTCACTCTCCGAAAGCGACCGGCGAGACTTTCTGCCCCCTGACGCTGAGGCAGAGGTCTCTCTTTTTTCTAACTGGCCAGGATCGTTCGCAGATTCCATACCGCCCTCTTCGCCGGCAGGACGAGCAGCACCTTCTTCCCCAGAGGAAAGTGTGTCCGAGTCTGCCAGGTGGCCACTGGATGAAGGAGACAACATGCAGGGATTCGAGGAGTCGCTTTCGTAGACGTGACGCGACACAGGCTTGTCACTCCCCGTGGAGGCATGTTGAGACTCTGGGGAGTCCCGGCGAAGCTCTTTCATTAGACACGGCATGGAGAGGAGACTTTGCTCTCCCTCAGTATTCAGGGGGCTGTCTGCTTCCTTCTCCCTTGGGGGCGAACTGGTACTAGTAGTCGTCTCCGTTTTCAGATGTTCATCTTGTTCTCCTTGAGCAGAAGCTGCAGCGGTCTGTGCTTCTTCGATAGACTCGGGGGTGCACACAGCATCCAAAAATTCTTCTGCTTTTTCTGAATCAGCCATTTCTTGAGAGAGCTAAGCCCAGAGCCCAAAGGTCCAGGAAAGATGGACCAATGTGCCTGGACAGGAAGCTAACAGCTGCAAATAAAACAAAGAAAAAGACTGAGATCAGATTTATTAGATTCAACCTTGCACATAAAAAAATAAAGATGAAATCGTCAAATAGTAAAGAAACTGAATATTTTAGCATGAAATAAAATCAACCTTTTTATGTATTTTACATATTTTGGGCATTCTCATAAAAATAGCCTAATGGAAATATTTGCACATAAATGTTTTTGCATAAATTGAAGTTACTGCTATTCTGTTTTCATTTTTAATTCTACAGTAAAAACAGCATATATTTGGGTTTTTAAAGGAAATGTGCAGATTTGAGAGACATCCTCCACAGAGCACAACCACATTTAAGCGTAAGCAACACAACACTAGCACCGTTTAAGTTTGCTTCAAAAATATAGACTCAAAAGTTGTGAGTGAAAAGTGTGAAAATCTACCCGCACTTTAAGCATTGTTTCACAGTCACCGCAAATCAGACATTTTCCTTCATATGCAGCGTTAGCGCCAATCAATAGTCTACTTTTACATAACCATACCTACAAGTAATCACACAATATTAACCTACAGTCAAGCACATCATGACTTCGACTTTTCTGTGTCCGCTTTGCTTAGAATAAAAATGCATTTCTACCTGAAGAATGACTTCCGTCAGTTTAAGTCTTTGACTAGCGGCTAACGCAATCTTTTAGCTACGCAGTGAAGCTAAGGTCGGCTAAAACATCAACCTCCGCAAACTTGACTGGAAAAGCGCAAGTCGTTAAAAAATCAGGTTGCAGGACAGCTGCACTGCAAGATCCTATAAATGGAAACAGTATCTACCCAGCCAGAGTGAGACCAGGCATGTTGCAGGGTCAAGCCAGCAGCTAATGCTAACAGCCAAAGTGGTAGCCTCCACATAGCAATCTGTTGGTTTAGACTTACCACTGCGTTAGTTATTCGTACATCGACGTCAGACTTTTTGTCATTTTCGGAAATGGCTATTTTTTCTTATTTGCACCGCAAACAGAGTACGGAGCTATACTCAACGTACTCTTTATAAATGGAAGATATTTGTGTGTGCTTTGACGCAGTGCGCTCGGAGCTCTATCAGCAGTTAGCTTGGTGTTTATTTTAAAATGTCTCCATCGCTATGTGGTCGACTTCCGGTCCCTTCGTCGTGCTTGCGCCTCCCTCAGGATGGAAATAGGTACTACGGGAAACATTGCAGTTTAAATGTTTGGACACATGCATGGAGCTCCATCAAAATTTTCCTCCAGGTATGCAGATAGCATAACTGAAGACTAAATAAACCTGGGGTTATAAGCAGGAAAAGGTACGTGAACTTTTGAAACTTGTGTGCAACAGAACACAAATGAGTTTAGTTATTAAAACAAAAAAAATGACTGAACTCATCTAGTCATGTTGAGTCCACATTTCTTGACTACGTTGCTATTTTTTTACTAAAACAATTTAGTCAAGAAATCTTGGAAGGGGACTTGTCAATAAAAAATGCAAATGTGGAGAACACAGCACATTGTTTGAATACAGGTTGATTTGCAGCCTCATAATAAATTAATGTTTTTTATTGCAGTAAAAAAATAGTAAAACTCAAACCTTTAATCTCTGCTCTTCTTGAGTGTAGGAGCTGATCTGCTTAAATAAGTATTGTTCAATGAAAAATGTTTCACTTATCTATATTTTTAAATAACACTAATCATTTTTGGTGCGTTTTGTTAAGAAAAATTATTTTTTATTTGGATTTTCTTCGACACCAAATCAATTTTTCCAAATTAACGGATGGATTTTCAGTGTGCCATTTTGCATTATGCACCTCTTTTGAGGGATTGTACACATATTTCCCAGGGGTGAAAATGAATGTGGCCAGTGCTGTTTTTGCTAAGTCACATCAGAGAGACCGTCTGCAGAAATGACTAATAATTCTACATCTCCGTAGATTTATTTTCAATGACTGAAAAACTCACAAAATATTAACATTGGAACCATGAATTTAAATACTTTTACACTATTTGATTACATTATCAGTGTTGAGAATAATATGGCAATTACATTATCAGTGTTGAGAATAATATGGCAATTTCTCTTTGCAGCAGTGTTTTGACTCATATGCTGTTGGTTTAGTAAAGTTGGACATTGTTTTCAGTTAAGCTTTTTAATACTGCCACACCAATTTTAAATAGCAACCAATGTTAGCTTTTAGCCCCATCTCCAACAAAGACATATGTTCTCAAAAAAATTCTTGTGTTTTGACTTCCTTCCGCGATGAGTCTTGCTGCCGGAGCTTTCCCGAGTTAAGGCAGTTTCAGGAATAAAACGAGGGTCCGCCGCATCCTGCGTAATGATGGACTCCAAAGTTGAGCTAGCTCTGGGTCTCTGACCATCTCTCTTCTGTAAGAGAAGTCTGTTTTCTACAGCTGAAAGTTTGCTCAACTGTTCATGAGATGACTTGTTTATGCTTGGCCGTGGAGGCAGTTTCTTGTCAAATTCTCTTGGCTCCAGTGCACTGTAGAATAAACATATACAGAATTAATAGCAAGAGCAAAAATAGCCCCAAAAAATAAATAAATAAATAAATAAATAATAAAAAAAAACTTTGAAATTTTTGTGGTTCAAAGATTTGTGTTTTGTGACTTGGAGTATTAATTTCCTGAATGGAAGATGCCATCAGAAAATGTTCATAAACCGATGGATAAGATAGACAACACTAAAGTGGGATGTGGTATTTGAACAATTCTCCTTTGACCACTGTCTGTCAGCAACAACCATGCCCCAGTCAAAGTCAGCTGAATCTTGATTCTTTTCCACTTAAATGAACTCAGAAAGTCATCTTCATTGTGTCTGGATGCCTACAACATTGAGTTGCAGTGAGTGTACATAATATTAACAAGTCTACAGTGGTACTTACATGTCATATGTTCCTCTCTTTCCTTTGACATCCCTCATAGTTTGACCTGAGAAAAATGAACGCTTTCGCCACTCTTCCGAATGTGGATGAGCTGCGACCTTGCTGGTGCAAGGTTGCTGCTTGAATGGGATGCTATATTCAGGGATAGAGTTGCGAGGACTGCGAGGACTGTTGCTTTTCTTGACAATAAAGGAATGGCTCAAGATGCCTTTGGGAGTAATTCTTTTCTTTGCGTCCCAGTGAAGCATTGCCTTCATCAGCGCTATGCAATCCCTCCTCTCATCTGTTGCAGCCAGTTTTTCATACTTCAGGTGACTCTTATTTACAAAACAGCACAATATCATCTGAGAGGTCATGAAGACAAACCTCAGTGCTAGTTGATGCTGTGTTATACTAATGGCTTACCATTTTAGCTTGATGCATAAAGCGAAAGTTCAAGGACCTTTTGTATTTATGGTATTCCTGTCCCCAGTATTCCATGGGTGACTGTAAAAGGATTTGTCTTTAAAATACAACTTAGAGTACAAAGATAAGAATGTCAAAATATTACTGTCCATCCATTGAAACATTCAAAAATATTTAACTGCTTTCATGTAAGGGATTTAGGCAGTCTTTCTTTTGTACTATGTTTGTGTACTTTAAACCAAATTTCTCAGAAATAAAAAAATACACTAGTTTGCCTTATATTGAAAATCATGATTCTTAATACTTGGAGGACATTGTTCATTGTACCTTCAGTATCCACTTGTCAGAGTCTGACTTTTTAAAAAACCTTTCTGCTCTTTTGCTGGCGTCAACAAGATAGTCTGGTGCTGGTCCCAGAACATCAGTGAAGAAGCACAGCTACAACAAGAGAACCAAATATAAATTTTTGGATTTACTTATTAGGTGAGAGAACATCTGTCATTTCAAATTGGGTACTGGAGTTGTAACAAATTTAAGAATGAGGTTGTATGAGATTTCTGAATTATGATAACCTTGAATTTGGTGTAACAGCATCGTGGTATTAATGCCAATATTTAAACAAAACAAATGTAACACAATCTAATTTAATTTCTTTTACATAAAAAAAGCAGCAATGGTGGTTTCAAAGTATAGAACTGCATGAATACAGTAAATTACTCACATTTTCATATTCACTATTCCCTGGGAAAAGTACATAGTTTAAAAGCATCTTTCCCATTACACACCCCAGTGACCAGATGTCCAAAGCTGCAGAGTATGGGAGCCCAAGAATGAGTTCAGGAGCTCTAAAACAAGAAAAGTTGTCATTATTCAGGAGTGTCTGTAACACATTCATAATGTTGCATCAGTGTTAAGCCTGTATTTATAGATTGGCAGCCTTGAAACAACTTAAACATTTCTTTTTACAATTCTTACTTGTAAAAAAGACATTGATTGATGGTTTGATTCGTATGGCTGGCGTGGAGAGCCAAGCCAAAGTCAATCAGCTTGACCTGAAGCGGTTTTTTCTTTTCATCCACCACCATGATGTTGTTTGTTTTGAGGTCACTGTGGATGATTTTAACTTTCTTCAGTCCCTCTAAAGCCGTGGCCAACTGAGAACATGATCATAATACAACATAGAAAGTGAGATTCAAATGGAATTGTGTTCTACATTAAATCATAACATTTCCAGATTTCATTTTTTATTTTTTAATTATTACCATACCTGCTGGATAACTGTTCTAATCTCATGTAATTTCAATGGGAATCTTTGTTTAATGTAGTCCTTTAGATTGATGTCACACATTTCAAACACCAGGCAGGAGTTTGAGCTCAAGCTCTGGTGAAACTTTATAACGTTCTGCTGATCCAACTTGTGCTTCATAAGATATTTCATCATCTCTGCCTGCAAATAACATAAAATAATCACATTTGGTCACTTGATTCTGGTTTTCTCAGCTTTTCACGGTATCACATATGGCTAGCGTCCTACCTCATGCTTCAATTTGTATTTCCCTTTGGCAAACTTCACGGCAACATTCTGTTGTGTGAAGTTGTCAAAGCATTTGAGCACGACTGCAGAGCCGCCTTCTCCCAGAAATTGAATGATTTCGAATCGCTGGGGAAGTGGATGACGGGGTTCAAAGCGTACATCAACTGAAGATGTAGAAGAAAAGCTCCCCATTGTGGATGGTGTCTCACATAGCTTATAGAGTGAAACAGACGCTCAATTTAAAAATACACACGACTTTAAATATGATGACAAAATGAAACATTAAGAAAGAAAGAAATTACCGGCCATGTGCAACTTGATTGTTACAGGTTGGCTCCTTGGATCAGTTGATTTGTTGGTTAACAGATATGTTCTGAGAACATTTCAAAATTACTCTTTCAAAAAATGCACAATGTCCAAGAAATATCCACTTCCGTAGAACTGTGACCCATCGGTACACAACAGGAGTATGGTTCTAGCACATGCACCAGATCCATTTAACACTGCTGCATTTATTGATGTTACAACTTCATAAAGTCAACAGCACTGATATTGTATAAGATTTGTGTTTTTATTTTTTTCAAATAGACAAGGACCTTGCAGTGACAAGTAAAAGTAAGGCAGGATTTAAGAATGAATAAATTAGGTAAATTGCCAGAGCTTGGTGAATGACAGCAAATAGCTCAACTCGCAAATTTGTCCGAAGAATTAATCTTAACTTGCTTTGGGGAACGTGTTTAAAAACACTTCCATAATTGTATTTGCAAAAGCAAAGGCATATAGCCTTATGTTAATGCTGGCTACCTATGGATGCTGATGTGTTATTTTGAGTTTGATTTTGTTTCGTTTTTAAAATTAATGACACTGGTACAAGTCTGTAATGAAAAGTAAAGCAAACTGACAAAATATCTCATTACTCTTATTTTTTATTTTTTGCTACATGTAATCCTGCATGTATGTATTTAAAATCTCTGTGCATAAATTTATTTAATGAACTCATTTTGTTTGGTAAAGGATGATAAAAAAAAAAATGGTGTTATGCTATTGGAAATGGACATTTTTGTTATGTATGGTCTGCACAGTTTCTGAGATATTTATTTATTTTTTTATCAAAGTATTAGGCTATTCTCCAATAAAACTACCAGGTTTATTTTAATATTTTGTACAATGCATTCAGATCGTTTCCGTAATCACTGATACTATATATATATATATATATATATATATATATATATATATATATATATATATATATATATATATATATATATATATATATATATATATATATAAATGGGCTTCTATGCATATAAGATTAGGTAAGTTACATTACCTATATCCAGTAAAAATGTAAGAAAAAAAAAGAACAATTAATGTTTTCGTTTATTTTGAAGTACTTCCGGGTTGCTGTGACCTCCATACACAGCGCCTCCCTGTCCGCCGCCCTTCTCTCTCGGCCCCGGGAGCAGGACGTGTCTTCAGGTCGCCAACATGCTGTCAGTTCGCCTCGCAGCGGCTCTTGCCCGCAACCTGCCACGAAGAGCTGGATTTGTAAGCACTTCTGACCTATTTATGTTTCGCTTGTCTTGTATTTCGACATGGAAAAAAGGGATTTTTCCACATTGAAACCGCTGCTGTTCCGTCGTCTTTGCACAGGAGGACACAGAGCCCTTCACGTTCCCAGTCCCCTCTGTTGACATTATGCAGCTGACGGACATCTGGAATATTGCAATATATTACTGAGAATATATAAATAATCTGTTGTTTATCTAGACGTTTAAAATTGTGCAAGCGACTCTTAAAACGGTTAGGCTCGTTCCTCTGTTAGTTGGAGGCATAATAGTGTATTGGGAAGTCATGCACAGACCGTGAGATACAAGCAGCAAAATACTGTGGATTATCATCCTTTTTCATTAAACTGTAGATGTTGCTCCACAGGTTCTGCTGCCAAATTATTCACTTTGAGATATTTGAAACGCAACCATTTTGTAACCCAACAAGTGTTCTCAGGTTACTGTATTAATTTTGGAGTGAAATCTGTTCCCTGCTTTTGTATACTTCGTTATGTTTTAGGGCTCATGTGAAAGTGAGTCTGAATTTTTAAATTGTTAATATAATGCTGCTTTTTAAAAATAGTTTTGCCTTTTCTGATATGACTAGATCTCTTTATAATAATCTAGTCATATTAGCCAAGATTTGAGCTTGCATTAAATACTTTCTTACAAATATAGTAAAAATACTTGAAACAAAAATTTTTTTTGTCCTTTTAGCTTTGGCATGAACTAAAGTGTTTTGGTTGCTAGTGCAGCAGAGGAATTTTTAAAAATGTGATCGTAACTTCTGACTTTTTTTTTAATCGATCCTGTGACAAGGCATATTATGATTCAGGCATCAAATTGGACGGCCCAAGATGGCAATGTGACTAAAACAGCATAAAAACAGCAGTTATATTGTTATTAATCACTAGCAGCCAGGCAGTGGCCTTAAAGAGATGTTTATGATATGAGTTTCACAAACCTTTCTTAAATGCTGCATGTAATGGTGCATTTCTCATCTACAGTTCTGTACAGGAGAAATGTTTACTTTCAGACGTCTGCGCTACATTAGGTTCAACAGCAGGACTGTTTGTATTGCTGTTTATTTTTAGTATGAACCCCAAATATGTATGGATTTTTATGCGACAGAAGCTATTCTTAAAATCAGCTGAGTGGCAGTGTGCAGCAACATCTCAGGGAGGGAGAGTGCTGCGTCACACGTATACAGTCACTTACTGCAGTTTCTCTGGCATCCCAATAAAATTACTTAAAGTAGGGACAAATTAAAGAGTTTTGAAATGTAACCTTGGTACACCTTGAAACATTTAATTGGCATATGCCCTCTGACTACATAAATCTAATTCATTTATCATTTCTTTCTGCGTTAAAGGCATCTAAGAATGTTGCGGCAGCATGTGTCGGAGCCAGGAATCTGCACACCGCCCAGCATTGGCTCCAAAAAACAGGTCAGTGTGTCAGGAATCTCCTGCAGGTCTTTATGAATTTTTGGTTTTATTCGTAACAAGATTTTTTTTTTTTCCCATTTACGCTGTAAAGGCACAGCTGAAGTGTCATCCATTTTGGAGGAGAAGATCATGGGAGCTGACACCAGTGCAGATTTAGAGGAGACTGGCCGTGTCCTGTCCATTGGTGACGGTATTGCCAGAGTGTACGGCCTTAGGAACGTGCAGGCAGAGGAGATGGTGGAGTTCTCCTCTGGTCTCAAGGTGATGTTGTAAACCTTAGATTCAGTTCCCAACCTGGAGAAACTATTGTTTTCACTTGATAAACAACGTTCTCAGTGCTGAATCTTTGCACTTACCATCTATTATTTTGTTGTGTGTGCATTTGATGGCTGCTTCTGAAATCCAGCATTCTCTTTTCCAGGGCATGTCCCTGAACTTGGAGCCCGACAATGTTGGTGTTGTGGTGTTTGGTAATGACAAGCTGATCAAAGAGGGCGACATCGTCAAAAGAACTGGCGCCATCGTCGATGTTCCAGTTGGTGAAGAACTCTTGGGCAGAGTTGTTGATGCTCTGGGAAATGCTATTGATGGAAAGGTACTAATTATAATTTATTGGTCCCTTGGGTTGTTGTGTTGTCTTTCGGGGGTTGCTCCAATATTAATTCCACAAGTTCTCAGTTGCAAGAAGAAACATAATGACTTTGTTTCTCTGTTCTCTCCAAAAGGGCCCTCTTGGCTCCAAGGTGCGCCGGCGTGTGGGTCTGAAAGCCCCTGGTATCATTCCCCGTATCTCTGTGAGGGAGCCTATGCAGACCGGAATCAAAGCCGTGGACAGCTTGGTCCCCATTGGCCGTGGACAACGTGAGCTCATCATTGGAGACAGACAGACGGGGTAACGGGATGCTGCTCAAAGAGAATATTGTAGCACACAGCATGCTGAGATGTTATTTGCAGCGGTTTTAGATGCCCTTGCAGCAATTAAAGTTGGATTTTGGGTTCCACATAACTTCTGTAAGTTTAATTATTATTATATAATAATTTCTTCTGCAGTGATGAATTAATTTAAGGGACACAGGAGATGTTTGTCTTCCAGTTTGTCACTGTGGGAACACTAAGCATCACCCCACACATCTGGAATGAAATATAATCATATTCATGTTTTACTTGATTTTAGCAGCTATCAAATAAAACATGTGGCTGTTTTTCCTAAACAGGGACATGGAAGTTGGTTGAAATTAATGGGAAAGATGGATGAAGCTAAATATAGGGGGCAACAATAGAAAAGAAAACCTGTTTGATGCTGCAAAAATCTTCAGACTAGTGAGGAGGTTCACTTCCTGCCAGGAAAATAACACCAAACATACAGCCAGAGACACTATGTAATGGTTCAAGCATATTCCAATTTTAGATTCAGACTGTATACCAACTGCGAATAAACTATTGACGAATGTGGTGGTATTAAAAAAATATCAAGGGATATAGATATTCATCATATGTATATCATTGTGGGTGTCAGCTGAGGTTTCCACGTTTGTTTTGCAGCAAAACTGCCATCGCCATCGACACCATCATCAACCAGAAACGCTTCAATGAAGGAACTGACGAGAAGAAAAAGCTGTATTGCATCTATGTTGCTATTGGCCAGAAGAGATCCACTGTGGCTCAGCTGGTGAAGAGGCTGACAGACGCCGATGCTATGAAGTACACCATAGTGGTATCGGCCACTGCCTCTGATGCTGCGCCTCTGCAGTACCTGGCTCCCTACTCTGGCTGCTCCATGGGGGAGTATTTCAGAGATAACGGGAAGCATGCCCTCATCATCTATGACGATCTGTCAAAGCAGGTGAAACTTCAACTCCTGCCTCGGAGGGTTTTTAGAAAAGATGGCATCCGGGTCCTGGATTGGACATTTTGATTAAACCTTGTTGATCGTCTCTGCAGGCCGTCGCCTATCGTCAGATGTCCCTATTGCTCCGCCGTCCGCCAGGTCGCGAGGCCTACCCTGGAGACGTCTTCTACTTGCATTCCCGTCTGCTGGAGAGAGCTGCCAAGATGAACGATAACTTTGGTGGCGGTTCCCTCACCGCTCTTCCTGTTATTGAGACACAGGCTGGAGATGTGTCTGCCTACATTCCAACAAACGTCATCTCCATCACAGATGGACAGGCAAGCGGCTGATTTGTCATGCTGGACGCTGAGATGCTCGGTCTCTAGCTTTTCCTTAAATGCAGTTTTCTCACACAGATCTTCCTGGAGACCGAGCTGTTCTACAAAGGCATTCGTCCGGCCATTAACGTCGGTCTGTCAGTGTCGCGCGTCGGATCCGCTGCCCAGACCAGGGCCATGAAGCAGGTTAGTCTTCGCCGAGCTATTCTCTCTTGTCAAATGCTTCACTTTAAACAGCCTGTGCTGCCTGTCATTAGGTGGCCGGTACGATGAAGCTGGAGCTGGCCCAGTATCGAGAGGTGGCCGCCTTCGCTCAGTTCGGTTCTGATCTGGACGCCGCCACGCAACAGCTGCTGAACCGTGGCGTTCGTCTGACTGAACTCCTTAAACAGGGGCAGTACTGTGAGTGTCAGCTGCTTGTTCCAGGTTTTCATGTGGATGAGATTTATTTTCAACTCTCATTGTCTGTTTTTTTTTTTTTTTTATCTTTCAGCTCCAATGGCCATTGAAGAACAGGTAACAGTCATTTATGCTGGCGTGAGAGGACACCTTGACAAGATGGAACCAAGCAAGATCACCAAGTTTGAAAAAGCTTTCCTTCAGCACATCTTGAGTCAGCAGCAAGAATTGCTAGCAGCTATCAGGTAGGGAAAATATATTGCATCTATTTTTTCCCCATTGTAAGAATGCATTGTAACAGTTTTGCTCTTCTTTGCAGGGCTGATGGGAAAATATCTGAAGCTTCTGATGCTAAACTCAAGCAGATTGTTTTGAATTTCCTCTCTAGCTTCGAGTGAAATGACACACGTTTGGTCTTGTTTTTGTTTCCAAAGCAGAGCACGAATCATGCTGTCAATGAATTTAAGAAAAATTCAAGAGATTTTATGTACAGATATCTCCTAAAACTAAATAAAGTGTTCCAACTAAGTGACATTGCTGTCTTTTTCTCAATACTTTTTTCTTATTATTCTGCTGTATACAATCATATATGTGCCACTGTAGGGAAAAAAAACAAAATTTTATTAACAATGAGCTTTAGTCTGTAAGTAGTACAAAATCTATTTTAAATACTTTTACATTCATATGAAAAAGGCTCAATGTGAGAGGTGTGAATGTAACTGTAGGTCCCTCTGCTGGCCAACTGCAGCAATAACCAAATTGTATTAATTTCCTTGTAAATGTATATAGCTGTTAAACATTTCTACTTTTTGAAAGGCCACATTTTTGATTGGAATTTTATATGAGGGATCAACAAAATTATAGATAGTACAATTTAAGTAAAAGGAAGTACCAGGTTTCCACGACGTCAACATTTACTGTGGCTTCAGAAAACGCAATGGATCAACAGCAGTACGTAGACGACACGTCTCCATTAACCATTACAGAACTCTGACCTTACGCCAGAGTTCAAGCAACATGGATTCTGTTTTTAATAAAATATAAGACTATTATTTTAATTTATTAAAATATAACTCTTTATTAAATTCTTAAGCCTTCATTAATTGTGTGAACAACAACCACTTACGCAGTGAAACAAACTTGATGAAGGTGAGGAAATAGTGAAACCTAAAGCCAAATCATCAACCATAAACAGTGAAAAGAAAAATCGTGACAACCTCTATGAATGTTGAGTGAAGGACGCCGATTAAACATTTAACATTAACTGAAGTGACGGTTCAGTGTTAATGTAACATTATGAACAGTGGGACAGTGCATTCTGCAACAAAATTTACTTAACAGTGCATAAATTAAGTGATTACTTTTAAGACAAAAACAAAATAAAAACACGCACACCGGTATGCTATTAGGAACAAACATTTAAAATCTACATTAAGAAAATTGTTAACTACACCCAGTACTGTTTAGTGTGGATCATAGGCCTATGGTAATTATGTTTGGGTATATTATTCTGTCTGACATAACAGGGGTCGTAATAATCCCACTCCAGCGCTGAAGACAGCAGTCCGTTGGAGAGGCCGTCGCTATCTGCAGACAAAATGCGCAGGGAGACACCTGGAAGACACGATGCCCACACCTCTGCTTTGTTAGAAATGATGCAAAAAACTGCTAGTAACAAAATGTAATTTGCCTCGTCCACATTATCCAAGTTATAGCAGTCAGAAAATTCATATCAAATGAACAATCTGACAATTAATACAGTCGGGGTGGAGGAGACTTTTGTACCTGCACTTGCTCCGAAGTCACTGTCCAGTCCAGGACCCGTTTCAGATGCGTTCAGACTGGACGTCTCTGAGGTTGGGTTCATGTGCTCACACTCCAGGAACAGCTTGTTGTACGGATGCACAGGAGCGACTGCATTCACTTCTGTTAGCTTCTCGTAAGTACTGCTCCGACGAATGCGATCCAAATGCGCCGCTTTCTCCTGTGAGTCGAGGAAAAATAAATGGATAACCTGACAGATGGCCTAACCCCCAGCTGTAGACTGTAGAAATCCACTTCTTGTTGCAGTTCCTTTGATTTGTCCTCAGTTGGTAGAGATCCAGTATCTTGTGCTGATCCCTACTGATGCTTAAAGAAACTTGAGTCCACAGTGACATCATTTAGACTGACGGTATCAATTGACATACGTATACTCACCACAAACTGATTAAAATATATAGACACACTGTTTACTGAACAAGTTACAAATAAACTATATGCTGTTGCAATAATCAAAATACTTGAATGGATTTTTGACCATTTATCTAGTTAGGGTTTAAATATAGATTGGTTTATTGTACATGCACAGATAAAGCTCTGTAAGACAGTTCACAATTTTTCAATAGGGTTGAGGAATAGAAGTCTAATGTTTAATTTTCTGATTTTTTTTCCCAGTTTCTGACAAATAGTCACCTTCAGATTGGGTTTGAAAATAGCGGTCAGCATGTTCAAGAACCACAAAGACTTGAATCTATCCAGCAACACCAATCCTCCGGTTGACAGGGAAGCCAATTTGATATTTGCTTAACAAAGGGTGGTAACCAAAAATAAATGTAAGAGCTCCAAAATAGGTAGAAGTCAATGTGAGGCCTTTGGGCTTAACAACATTAATTAGGGTTGAAATAAGTTGCATGAAAGTAATTTCTGTTTGCAACAATACCTGAAGCACTGTAAACACCTTGATTAGAAACATACAAAGTCCTTAACACTTACTCAACGCATCTAAACTGACATTTACGCAACTGTCATCCTCTCATACACAGAACTCGCTCACCATGGGAGAGTTTGGTGGAACCGCGTGGACTCTGGCGTCAGCCTCTGAATCGCTGGACTGCAGTAAATCCGGGGCACTCTGACACCAGCCTGGCTTACTGTTACTGCAAGTCCGCGAGCCTGAAGGCACGTGGAGCCTCGGAGTGAAGCCCTGCGAGGAGGACGCGGCCCGGATGGTGCTCGGCGCCCTCGAAGACCCGGAGCCGGTCGCACCGTCGGGCCTCAGCAGCCGGAACTTGTGAGTCAACCCGGCTCCGTTTCTGGACGACGCCCTTGAAGAAGTGACGGGGTGGGACAGGACGGGCTCCGACAGTGACGTGCAGGCTGTCCTCCCGTCCCGCAAGGGGGGAAAGGCCACGTCGGATACTCTGAGTCTCGGCAGGGTGGGTCGCAGGAGCATCTCCTCGGTGTCCTCCCGCCTCGGTCTGCTGAACTTCTTGGACAGGACCAGGACCTTGTAGCCCAGGAAGAGACAGTTCAGCAGAAGGAGAATGACCACAAAGGGGATGAGCAGCAGGACAACCAAGGTCAGGTTTGTCACAGGGTAGCCTTCGCTCAGGTTGTGTGGGGTGGTCTGACGTGTTTGCGACATTTCATTCCCAGGCGCATTGCGGGTGAATTTCTCTGAATGCAAATCTCCGTAAAACCCCTTACGCCCTGCTCCGTTCACACAGGTGCTTTCATATTCCAATCAGTGGGAATTACTTTAAGTTTGATCTCGGAAAATCACGCAAGTTCCACTCTGCGTCACATTCTTCTCCATCGCCGTGGATAAAACTGTCACTGATATAAATATCGCAAAAGTGAGGTCGCGGCCATTGATTAAGCCGCTAACAAACAGCAGCTCTACAGGTGTGTTCCCCCAAGATTCTTGCTGTTGTAGGAATCACCCGCCACTAGATGGAAGTAGATTTCTCCTGAATTTCAACAGATTTGAGAATGAAAGGGTAGCAGCAATAAATAAATAAATAAATAAATAAATAAATATATATATATATATATATATATATATATATATATATATATATATATATATATATATATATATATATATATATATATATATATATTATGTATTGTCTCAAATTGTAAATAACAACATCTCCTAGTAATCAATATTGCCAGAATAATCTAAAAATAAATCTGCTTTTTTGTCGACAATGCTTTGGTTAAATTAGTTAGTATTTAGTATTTGTAGCTAATGATGACATGTTTCGTAGAGTTGTACAGAAGACAACATTCGTGCAATAAGCAGACACATATGCAATAAACAGATTAAGAAATAGATACTCGTGGAATGGAAGAAAAATGCTACCTTGTTGTCAAAGGTTTTTACAAGCGTAAATCTAAAATAACTAGGTTTTTAATTTAGAAATTGTCTGTGACTCAAGAAAAAGATTGTGATGGCTGAATAAATAACTAAATGACAAAATTATCCCATGTCATCAATCAATGTAGACTTTGAGCTTAACTATTCATGCCCTGCGTTTTAACTTTGTACTTGCTGCAATATATCTAAGTCAATATAACCTCAGCAGAGGCCAGGAATCATTTTGGTTCAGATAAGTGGAGTCAAATCAATGCTTTTGCTTCAGGTTTGTCTGTGGGCACAGCAGGTATTAACCATTAAGCCATAGCTCTGGCTGTATTTTCAGTGTTAGTATCCTATTGGAAGGTGAACCTTCAACCCAGTCTCAAGTTTTTTTTGCAACTTCCGACATGTTTTTTTTTTCCCTAATGGCTTTCAAATGTTGAGCTTCATCCATCTCCCCCCTTTTTTTTTTCTCCTGATAGGATTTCTTGTCTCTGCATAAAATAGCATCCCCTCAGTATGGATAGCTCCACCAACGCACTTAATTGTGGGGACGGTGTGTTCTTATTTGTCTGACAGATTACAGTTTGTTCATGTACTTTGCATCCAGCAAGTATGCGGCGATTCACTTTTTCCACATTTTGCTATGTTTCAGCTTTATTCCAAGTTGTATTGAATTATCCTATTTCCTCAAAATTCCACACACAAATAATATGTTCTGAAAAGATGGAAAGACAATGTGAGCACTTTGCAAATTAACAATAGAAAACCAAGAAATCACATTTACTGCATTTGCAGGTAATTTCTGTTAAAACATCTATGATAAACTTGAAAGTTTATTTATGAAATATTTGTTTAGACACATTGGAGCTCTCGAAAAAGAGCACTACATTTTTATTTGAGTAACTTCTACATAGTATTTCCACTTTTTATGTCAATGCAATGAAACTGATTCTGGATATTTGTATTGTAAATCTATAATCATTGATAACATTGACCACCAAATGTTTTGCAAGTATAAAAAGAAGGACATGTCCTTATTCATTTGTTTGTAGACCTAATGACCTAATTAGGTCTATAAATTGAGGTTCTTGTACATATGCAACAATAGAAAACCACAGTCAAGTTTGTTTTTTTTTATTTTATTTTCATTTTCATGCCGTAGAATAAAGTAGGAACACATCAGCAGTTCTTATTGCAGATCATATACAAACTTTTCTAGTCATTCAATAGAACATTTGACAAGTGAATCTCTTTTAGAGACAACATTTTTTCATTTTGCACACAAAGTAGACCTTTGCACACAAGTAGTTTTTGCTATTGTAAAAAAACAATGCAAAAGATTGGTCATATGAGCACCATATAACCATAAGAATAATAATAATAATAAGAAGAAAAGAAGTAAGGTGGTGTTTTTGTTTTCTTCGCTTGTTTCTACCACTCAGGTTTAAGTAAGTCTGTACAGACTTAAATAGCACACTGATATCCTGCCATAAGCTTGCAAGTATAACAGTACATGTACACTTTTTTGTCTCGGAGAAGGCTGTTGAGTGAATGCTTGCCTCAGACAGCTAAGAAACCTTTCATCAGTCCAGCAGCTGCCACTCACATGGCACCAGAAGTTGTTGTGCATTGTACTAGTTCAGAAAGTCTCCTCTCTAAAGTCCAGCTTGACTTCCAACTCAGCTCTGCTTGCCTTTTCCAAGCACAATAAGAGGCTGTGATTGGTTGTGACATTAGCACCATAGGCAAGGATGTGGTTCAGAATTGAGAAAGACACATGGTGATGCTGTGTCAAGTAGAAGTGAAGCAGGCTAGCACTGTCCCAGGCTGTGCTTGATGATCTCGCGCGACTGTGGCGGGATCCTGTCGGGGAAGAGCACCTGGAACTCCACCACCAAGTCGCCCCGCTGGGACGGGCTCTTGGGCAGTGGGAGACCCTCGCCCCTCAGCCGCCGGACTTCGCCTGGCTTGATGATGTCGCTGCACGGTAAAGGCATCATGCGGTTGTCCAGCGTTGGGACGTTGACTGTGCATCCACAGAGAGCCTGGAGACAAATCAAGAGGGAGGTAAAGTTAGTCCTGGGGGCCTGTTGTCAATATTAGCTTCAAAATCAATGAAGGAAAGTGGAGCATGAACAGTTGTGTAACTGCTAAATGTTATGTACGCGTTCTTGTGAAAAGATTTTATGACTTATGCAACAGTGGTACAGATGTTATAACCGGCGTTCTATTTCGCTCCTGTGTGTGGGAGTCAAGTGTTTCTGTGACTGATAGGGAGCCAAACGAGGACGGAGGAGCTATTTGAAATGTCAGTCTCTGTGACTGCTGCTCTGCTAATCTGTGCGTGGGCTGGAGGAACTGAGAGGCTGAGACGGAGCGAGCCAGTAGAACTGTCTCTCTCTCTTTCTCTGCCTGGCCTGTTGAGGCTGCAGTGAGTCTAGTGGCTAAGAGGGAGGCTGAAGTGCGATTCGTGGTTGCAGTCAGCAGGCAAGGCTAAATTTAGCTTCTTCTTTTTTTCTCTCTCTCTCTCTCCCTCTGCAGGGGCTGCTGAGGTAATGGAGGTGTTGGCAGACTGCTGCCATTTGGTTTGTGAGGGTCTATCAGTGGAACAAAGCTTTCTGTTAAAAGACTGAATTAATAATATGTATAGTTTGGTGAATTTCTAGAACATAGAGTGAGTTGGTGAGTGTTTTAAAATCTCTAACTAACAAGAAACTCACCTCTTTAAGAGTGATCTGGGCTGTGTAGACGATGTTGGACCCATCTCTCTTGTACTCTGGGTGGTCTTGATCCCTGAGAATGAAGGTAATGTCTGCAGGAGGGCTGTTGGGGGTCTCATCCCCCTCCCTGGGGAAGGTGATTGTGGTCCCGGCCTTCCAGCCTTTCTTCACCACTACGTTTAGCACCTTCTCCTCGGTTCGCAGGCTTCGGCCGTCGGAGTTGAGGCGGCTGCGTGTGATCTTTATTTGCTTTGTGCAGCCATGCATCACCTCGTCCAAGGTCACCGGCAGGTCGTGCACCACGGCCTCGCCAGAGAGGCGCCGCGCGCCCTTCCGCAGGCCGGCCTCGTAACCGGCGAAGCCACCCAGGTTAGTGAAGGTGGATCGCCGGAAGGGGTTGAAGAGATCATCGTCGGCATCGGGGTCGCTGCCGAAGATGTCGAAGTGGTCAGAGTTGTGGAAGAAAGAGGAGAAGGTGGCGTGGGGGTCGTTTTGGAAATTTTGGCGGAAAATGTTGCCTTGGCCTGTTGAAATTCCATTTTTAAGACCTAAAAAAGACAATAGAGAAATTGTTAAAAAAAACAAAACATATCCTGACGGATTTGAGTTGTCGCTATGCAAATGTTGTGCCTGAGACTGAACAATTCAAAGTATGTACATGAAGTCACATCGGCTCACCTTCTTCTCCAAACTGATCGTAAATGCTTCTCTTCTGGGGGTCGGTCAGGATCTCATAAGCTTCTGCAATCTCTTTGAACTTCTCCTCCGCATCGGGGTCACTGTTCTTGTCTGGGTGGAACTTGAGGGCCATCTTCCTGTAGGCCTTCTTGATCTCATCTTCATTGGACTCAGGCAAGATGCCCAGGACCTTGTAGAAGTCCTTGCCTGTGGGTTTGATGGAGAGGCAGGGCGTGTCCTGCTCAGACTTGGTGCTCTCCTGAAGGAACACAACGATTTCGATTTTTAGATCACCTTGTCATACTTTCTACATGCTGGCACATATGTTGTGACATTTCATTTAACACCAGTTGTTGATTATATATCTATCCACAAAGTGCAATTCCAAACAGAATCGCTGATGAAAACTGCAGCTACAAAGATACAAATGATTGATTTCTTTCTACAAAGCTAGAAATCACCTTCAGTTTTAATTCTCTAAGGGGAAACACCCTTATCTGTGCTGCTGAGCAGATGCATAAATTTTATAGGCTGATCTCAACCCGACGTGAGAGAGAGGAGGGGGGTAAACCATGTGAAGGGATCGTGAAAAGACTTTCCCCCCCAACAACTGAGAATCTCCGCAGCGATTGGCTGATAGGGAATCCGCGTTTCTGGCATGTGAATGAATGAAATGACAGCATCTCCTACAGATGCCGGCGGAGTACAAACGCGGGCAAGAAATGCCATGTAACTTTAAAATACATAGAAGAAGAAAGAAAAAAAAAACTCAGCCAAAATCAAACAAACTGTACTTACAGCTGACGATGATGATCCGGAGCTGTCACCCCTGTGCATCACTCGCACTTTGCACTTGACGTTTCCATTCTTTTGCTTCACTCCGAACTGGGTCCAGATGAGAACCATGATTTGTTTTTTAGTTGTTGTCCGTTTGCGTTTAAGAGCTGCTACGAGTCGCTGTCCACTGGATGTGTGGTGCTGAAATCGCTGTGCTTTTGCTCCGGGCTCTCTAAGCTCCGTCTTGTCTGAGATCTCTGCTCGGCTCTCTTATATACCGCCGCCGTAGCTCCGTTTATTACACCGTCCCCTCCGCCGCCCACGCTTCCCGGTCGAGCTTTCCCGGGACCGCCCATTTCCTCACGGGATGCCGGTGTGCTCAGCGCACCCGGTGGAAGGCCATTGGTGCTCGAGCGATGATCACGCGGATGTTGCAGCCTCCTTTTCCATCTCGAGGCTTGTTTCCGGAGTTCTAGAAGACACACCGGAGCAGACTGTCACGACTGGGTACACTGAGTCCTCTTTCCTTGAATAGAAAGCAGACTGGAGAGAGAGAGAGCGAGAAAAAAAAGAGAGAAGAGAAACTATGTCTGTACAACCGACTCTCGACGATGGAATCCCTCTGCTGAGATTCTTATTAATATTTACAAATATATTTGTCGAGCAAGCAAGTTCATCGCAATACTGAATTGCCTTTTGTAAGATGTTTTGCAAAAAGAATGCATACTTGCACCTTTTTCACGTTTTGTCACATCATCACAACCAAGTACAGCATTATAAAGTATGCAGGTATGATTTTCAATATTTTTTTTTGATAACGTGAAAACGAGTAATGTGCATTTATAAAACCTTTAAAAACCAAGTGTAACCAACTGCAGTGAGGAGTAATTACATTAGTTTATTGAGTTTGTGTATAGTTGCAGCACTTCAGCTGAAGATATTCAGAAACAAACAGCAACATGAAGACAGAGAAATGCAGGAGACGTGTCAGGGATAAGCATGAAGCAAGTTAGGTTGTTAAAACTTTCAAACGTTAAACAATCCATCATGGATGACCCATATACAAGCCAGCCAAGATATAGTCGGAACCTAAGACGAGGAGACGTTAATCAGAAATCATTAAGAGGCTCCTGGTAATCGTGGGAGAGCTGGAGAGATCGACTGGATCAATCTGGCGGGAGTATCTGTACATGCAGGAAAACTTGCTTCATGAGGAAAAATATCAAAAAGCAAGTCACTATTGAAAACCACTTTAAATATCTCCTTTGTAGTTCATCACATGCCTCATCAGTGTGACAAGTTACATATGGCATATAGCAGGACTTGTTAATGGCTGTTTGCAGATTCGTTCAAATTCAAGCAATTTTCCACAGAATCTCTAGCAAAATCTCTGTTCTCTGGATATCTGAAGTTGGTCAAAATATATACCCTAAAGAGGAGAATAAATACTTTTGCAAGACATTACATAAGTAATCAAACTACAAACCAAAAATATACATAATCAATCCAAAATGACACCAGATTATTTCTTCTAGATTTTTTTTTTAATATTCTTAGAAAATCTTTTTTTAAAATCTTTGTCTAGAGAGTATTTCTAGTACTTTGCCCACCATTTATGACTAGCAGAAAAATACCAGAAAAAAGTGTAAGAAATAAATAAATAATTAGTTTTTTCTTCTTGTCTGAATGACAATAAAAATGATTGCTAGACACATAAGAATATTGGACAAAGGCTCCTGGCTTAAAATTGATAAATGAAATAAATTTAGTAAAGTAAAAAAAAAACAAACAAAAAAAAAACCATTGGCATTTGCTAGACAAACTACTGAAGCATAACATCTGGACATAGCATTCATTTTAGCCCAGGTGTCCAGCACTAGATGTAAAAAAAAAAAAGAGATAATACAGCAACAATCCTTGTGGAATTTTCATTTTTACGAAATATGTCAGAAAAGTCTTGAATTTTCTATTTCAGACCGCATCTAATATTATCCCTCGGACTTCATGACACACGCAAAAAGAACACAATTGAATTCTAATGTTAGAATGTTCCAGTGACCAACAATGAAAGGCTATTTTCTGCACCTCAAATTAGCTATTGAAGTTTTCAGGTGAGTGTAGAAAGCAACGGATCAAGCAGGGGTTTATATAAATGCACCGCCTACGAGAGCCAGCAAAAAAAAAAGAAAAGAAATGGCGCTACTGGATGAAAATGAAGGCAAAGCGATGCACACGGACCACTAGACAACAGGCAGCTGTGGGAGTAAAAAGCCAGTCTGATGTTATGTAACCCAATGTGTTAAAAAAAAAAAAAAAAGCAGGCTTGCGATGCCACTTTGGACATTTTGTGATGTGTGAAATTTTGAGATGTTGACAAGTTTGATGCCATCTAATTTAAATGTTTTCCAGACGTGAGAAAGGGACGATTTTCAAGATCTAATGGCATATATGTCAATTTTAGTTCAAGCTAAAGTAGCAAAAAAAAAAAAAAAAAATGGCAGAAACAGAGCACAAATGTGTCTGCTCCTGGTGGAGGGCAAAATGAGAAGATATTAATACTGTCAGGGAGGAGAAAGAGCAGATGGGCATGTCAGCACAATTAATAAAATCTCATTAAAATCTCATCAATCACAGGACTTGGTGGAACATTTGATATCTTATGGGATAACTTTCACAGATGCACTTAACTGAATATTAACGGCTTACGGTACATAAGTGGGGAGTTTACAGCGAAGGAAAACTGAGCACAATGAACAAAAAACTACAAAAGGTCAAGCTTTTGTAAAAACATTGAGGCCCTGATGAATCGTCTCAAAATGTCTCATCCAATTTGTGACATTTAATAAGCACATTTGTTAGAGTGAAAAGAATAAAAAAAAATGTAAAAAGCTGTGACAATCTTGTTGTCAGATCTCATCCAGGACAACTTGAAAACACTACTGATTATTCTGACAGTTTTCCAGCACAAATTGTGCAAATTCTTCAGTCGCCGGTGACTTATTTTTGTTGTGAATTTTTAACCAGTATTTGAGAAATGACCAACTTCAGTAATGGCATTGCTGTTGATGTTTTCCCTTCTCGTCAACAACGTTTTACGTTGCCACGGTTTGCATGCAGTACTGTGGGTTCTTTGTGTACTTGTCCTGACTGTTACCTATGCACAGTGAAATTTTGATCCTTTGTAGCCAGTCTGCAAAACAATGGCTTCAGTTAAAGAATCAAATCTCAAGAAAACGATTCTGGGATCACTGAATCTTATTTCTGCTTTATCAGGTTTATCAGATCGTAACTGATGCTAGCTAACTGATGCTGCTTTTTTCAAAATGACCTTAATGTCAAGTAGGTTGCTTTATTTTATTTATTAATTTATTTTTATCAGATTTGTTAGGTTTTTTTGTGTTTTTTTTTTGTTGTTGTTGAATATTATATATTACATGTTGTAATGAAAATGGAAAATATTCTCAAGTTACATATCTCATCCCATTTTGAATGTGTGTTGACTTGTTATTCCACAAAACATGTTGTTGGCGTCTCACCACCTCGTTTTTATTTATTTTTATTTTTGAACCATTTGACACAAAAAGCTCTAACCCACAGAAGTGTTTGTATCTCCAGCAAGGTTTCCTGTTTCTCTGTACCTCAGTGTTAGTCTTTTCTCATGCCCATTCAATTTAGTTCGACTGTAGAGAGTTGGACCTAACATAGAACCCTGAGGGACCCCATAATAGTAGAAAATAAAGAGGTCTTATTTACCTCCATAATTTGGAATTTGTCTGATAAATAGGAATTTTACTCTTGCTCTTCCATTCATTCACACTTGGGGAAACTATACAAAAGTCTGATCATAGTGGTATCTTTAGCTTAAGTAAAAGTTTCAATTCAACTAATTCATGGAGAATAAAACATTTTATTATGAATATAAAACTGCCAGCAGATGAAGGTCACACGTTGCTAAAATGCAGCATCTACCTTATTGCCATTTTCCTTCCATTGAAGTCTGGCGTTTCTATTTGAGGCAACTCTACACATACTACAGGATTACGGCACACACTGAACCACAGTCATGGATCGGAACAGCATAGTCCCAGGGAGCGTACATAAATGGAAATACTTCCTCCTCCATAGAAGCTTCCTCCAATGGAAGATGGAGTTTCCTGGGGATTCTCCTGTCGTCTTACAGGAAGCAGCAGACAAATTTGGTTTGAACATGATCACCCCGGAGCGTCATGCGCCAGATAGCAGCTCTTGGATACTATTCACAGATCGAGCAGGATGGAGTGAATCACAACAGGCGACATTCATTCTCCCAGCCCACAGGAACAATTTGGCTGCATTTGGCCTGTTTTTTTTTCTTCTTTTTTTCCCTTCCTTTTAACACGTTCACACAATGTCGCTCTCTATCTCTCTCTTTCGCAGAAACACAAAGTGTCCTGTCAGTCTCACAGGAATGAACACCATTTAAAGCATCGAGCAGGAGTGACACTGTAATTGTTGGTTGGCGAGAAGGCTCACATGCCTCGTGTTCTCATCACGTTTGCTGTTCTCACACATTTGGTTTTCGCAGCACTGACAGGCTCCGATCCCTTTGTGTGTTGGAGCTTCCACTTTCTTATTGCAGAGAACATACAGTAGCTGTAATGTTTCTAATGGCATCTGATCTGTTGAATTTATGCTCTGCATATATTAAAACATGATTCAGTAAATCACTTTGACAATTTTGTGACACAATTCTGTATTTTTCTAATTTGTTTACATACAAAAAAAAAAGCTATTAGACAAATTGTATCAAGTGATATTTATTTATTGTTGACTAAACTTAAAAACACCTATCAGATTGTTTTGATCACATTTTCAGACTGAATTTTTTTTTTCTTTTTAACCTGTGGCAATGATACAGCAGATAAATTAAGTATTGAACTCGTCACAGTTTTTCATGGTGAATATATTTCTAAAGTTGCTATTGGCATAAAATGTTTACCAGGTGTGGGTAACAAGCCAAGTAATCCATACACAGACAAAAACCAAAACAAATAAGTTCAGGAATTAAGTCATGTGTGATAACGTGAAATGACATTTGGAAGAAGTATTGAGCACACTTACTGATATTTATTAAATACTTTGGTAATGACCTCTTGAAGATGCCTCCTGTTTGGAGAAACTACTCGCATGCATGGCTCAGGTGTCATTTTGTCCCATTCTTCCACGTTGTCTTTAAATCTGGAAGCTTCTGCCTCTTCAGTGAACTCTGATGTTTAGCTCTTTCCAGAGATTTTCATCAGGATTCAAACCAGGTGACTGCCTGGTCCAGTCAAGCAGATGAGGAGGAAAGTTCATCCCTGCAGCCTGCTGTCATCCCTTGTTGCTAAGTCTTATGGAACTGGCGAGTGCTTCCTGCAAGGGACTCAGGAGCAAAAAAACCCCCCCAAAAAACAAAGATTCACCCTGCTGTGAACACACAGCACCGGCACAGAGTATGTGACACCAACCTCATCCCACATCATTCTGCTCCCAACCCTCACCCTGCCCTTCAAAGGGCAGCAGATGAATCAACATAGCTTAAAACAACACAAAGAGAAACACCATGTACTATATAAAAAAAAGTCTCAACTCCATCCCCCCTGTCACGTCTCACACCTTCTCCTCCCCCCGCCTCCCTTGTCTGCATCTCTCACACATTTCTGTAAGTGTGACTGGCTCTGATTTTTCACTCTGGCCAGACTTCAGTGCACCAGATGCACAGACAGACAGCCAAATGGTGGCACAGACATTAAGATGCACAGGCAAACATCGACCCAGACAGAGCTCCCGGTGTGCAGCCTGTCATCTTCTTTTCAAAACGTCTGAAATCTTGTTGCTCTGTTTGAAGGGGGCGAGATTGGCTGTTATCATCCGAGAGACGAAGAGAAGACAGATAACGGATGAAGAGAAAGAGAAAAGATAAGCGACACAACCGGTTCATAAAAAAGTGGTCGAACCAAGGGAGAAGCAAAGAGAAATGACTGGAAAACAAGAGGACAGATTGAAATGCAGTGATGGATTATGGCTGGCAGTGAGAGAGGGTTTTGCAGGGGGAACAATTTGGAAAATATCCCACAGCTTATTGTCTGCTTTGATGAAAGACTCTGCTGAATATTAAATCTTCTACAAGCACCCCACCAAAACTGGGCTATGAGGAGCAGAGGAATGCTCACATCCCCTCTCCCCATGGGAGCCCGAAATGATTTCACACATGGTAGAAACTATTTTATGTTCTTAATAAAATTTCTCACAAATATGTACCTGCAACTCAAAGTACAGGTACATATTTACATCTTCCTGATTTTCCATCCGGTCTGGCTTTTTGTTTTTGTGGTTGTTTGTCGCCACCTGCAGCGCGCAAGATGTACTGCGTTGCGAGCAAAGCATTTTTCAACCAGAAAAACACTCATTTTTATGTAACTGATCTGGTTATATAAGCAGAAAGCAGGAACATCACAACAGCCACATTCAAACTGATGCAAAATAACATCTCTCTCACAGACCCAACGCAACTGCTTTTCACATTTCGGGCTAAGAATTCATCCCTCCATTCCCTCCGGAGTCTGTTCTCCCTTGCAGCTGCTCAGAGCCTTTTCTGACATCCTTAATTGTCTCAGGTAGTGACGGTTTTCCTCAGGGTAGGAGACAGCGGACAGGGGCATCCTGCAGATGGCCGGGTTCTCCGAGGAAAGTAGGAGGAAGATGAGAGTCGACAGGCAAAAAGGCCATGTGCAGGCCGGTAATGCGAGCTGATAGGGGATGGAACAGTAGAGGAAGAGCATGACACGTTGTCTCAGAGACACCTGCAGATAAGGTCTATGATTAGCCTCAGAAAGTAAGAAACTTTCGAACTTACCACAGACATTAGCTTTGACATCGCTGAGGCCACGTATGCACAGAAAAATGCTGAAAACGACATTGAAACACCTTTTATTATGCGGTTTTCTACTTCTGATGAAGAATAATAAACTTAGTTTTCAGTCTTACCACACATTAGAGACAGTATGTGTGTCTGCCATGTTAAACCATAAAAGACCCCTCCGATAGCAATGCAGGACAGCGCACTGTTATATCCCCAAAGTCCTGAGTAGACGTCTTCGTGAGGTGCAGCTAATGCAAGTCCTGCACCAAATTTCAAAGAACCTTGAACAAGTGGTCATATCAGGTGCAGCCAGAGGCATCAAAGCATTTTGTTGAGATTTTATATGACAGCCTAACACAAAACTGTGCATGTTTGAAAAGCATGTTCCGTAAATGTTCTCAGCCCTCCTGAGAGGGAAACTCAGTGCATCCTCTTTTTTTTGCAGAACTCACAACATTCTATCAATTTTTAATAAATAGAAATTTAAAAAGTGGAGAAATTTTCCAGTAAAACTGTTAACCCTTTAAAGCTGCTTTGGTCAGACAATGGAACTTGTTGGTTTACAGGCAAAAGACCATGCAGAGGCGGGGGGAAACGACACATCCATATTTACACAACATGCCCATTGGAAAACATTGTGGTCATAGCATCACACTGTTGGGATGCTTTTCTTCAGCTCAGGGTAAAATGGATGGAGCTAAATGCAAGGCAACAATGGAAGAAAAATCTGTTACTAAGCAACAACTCCTTTAAAATGGGACAGACGTTAAGCTTCTAGCTAAACAATTTCATGTTGTATAGTTCTCCAGTTAAAGTCCTGATCAAAATCCATTTCAAGACTTGAACATTGATATTCACAAATGTGTCTTGGGGCATTCTTAGGCTGGGCTTCAGCTATTTTGCAAAGAAGTCTGAGGAGAAATGTTCATCTTTGTGTATGAAGCTGGTAGAGACAATAGTTGGTTCTCTGGGGTATTGAGTCTCATCAGGACACAATGCTTTCCAAGGGTTTATGTGCAACACATTTAGAAAACCATGCATGCGTTTTCATCCCCGACTACTTTGTTTTGAGCTAGCTCTAAAATTTAACCCAAATACAAATAAACTGGAAATGTTCCACTTTTAATGCAAAGACAAGAAAAAGTTGAAGAGACATAAAAACTTTTGCGAGACATTTTGCCGTCTATGTAAAGTATGCACACTTTGGTTACTTCTTTTCACCAAATAAGTATGCAGTCTGCATATTTGTGTTGGAGGAAACAGGTTTCGGCACATTTTAACGCATCGAACTTTCCACCATCCCTTCTGCAAATAACTCAGTGTCTATTTACCAGTGCACAGACCAGCAGCGGAGCCCAACAAGGCATGTAAGCAGATAGCTGGCGAGCACAACAGCAGGGCCAGAAGGACGAGACACGACGACCAGGGACTGTCGCAGCCAAACACCTGGCCAACGCCAACTGGCACGGACAACAATAGCTGTAAATAATAATAAAAAAAAGCACTGCATCTGAGTTGAGTGTCAAAATGTTCTGCAGTGATTTTGATTTTGTGCAGGTATTCATTCACCTGTGGTATACTGAGGTTTGCAAGAAAGTCGCTATGGTGCAGTTGTAGTTTGGGCTGAATTTTCACCTAAAGGTGCAAAAAATAGTTTCACTTTTTCTTATAATACAAACCACCTGAGAAAATTCAAATGTGTATATGCAGTGAGACTTAATACATGCCTCTGGAAAATATGGGTGAGCGGTTCCTGTTGCTGCGATGTGTAAGCAAGTCAGGATATTGAAAGGCAAAGTGAAAATTGGGAGATCCCATTTGCTCATAATGGAGGACAAAGCACTGGAGACTACAGGGCTGTTAACAGAGAAAAAAATAAAGATGTTAAAGACCGAAAAATTAGGAGCGATCAAAACATTAAATGGTTGTTTATCAAGCACTGTCAGTACTGGGAGCGTGGGTAAAGTTTTAAAAGGCTTAAAGACGCTAACATTGTTTTGTAGTGGTCTGATTTCATATTGAAGAAGTAAAATTGTGTGCACAGATTTATTAGAGATATACTGCGATTAAATATTTGTATTAACAAAATTATTCCTGCCAGACTTATGGGCTCCCTGCAGGTCTATCATAGGTTGTAGGTCTTTATAGTGAGGTGGCGATGGAAGAAACATGTCGAATTATTTCTGTGTCGGTTTCGCCACATGTTAGAAAAAAAAACAAACAAAAAAAAAAACTTATCTGTGGCAACAAGATTTTATTTTTAAAAGTATTTCAAAGCACTGAACTTCAAAGCTTCTGGGTTGTTTGGCCCACAGCATCGGAGAACCTCCACCATGCTTAATACTGAGCATTCAGATCTGTTCCAGATATGGTTTCACGTCGCTGCGCCACTGGAATGTTTGTTGCTGAAAAACTCAACCTCAGTCAGATCTCACAAACAGTCAGAAATTGAGTCAAATATCCAGAAGATTTTTTTTTTATTATTCATTTATTTTTTTTAAACAAAAGCCAAATATTGAGATTTATTCATGACAGCTCTCGCTGACGCTGACACTTTATGTACGGAAATGTTTAGGTGAGTAGCTATTTCCTTCAAAAATAACCAGATTTTTGAAGAGCAACAGACAACATGCGGCGTTGTAAGGTCATATAACTTTTTCCTTTCCTGTTTTAAAATGTGACTCAAAGGAAATGAGCTGCAAAGCTTCACCTTGGGAAAAACTGGAAAAGGTTACTGGAAAACATGGTCAACTTTAAAAAGAAAGTTACATTAGTTTGCCAATTTGACACTGGTTTTATTGAAATGTAATACTTTTTGAAGTTTTTTTTTTCTCCCCTCTTCAATAGTTGTTTTAATTGTTTTTGTGCGGATTATGCTTCTCAAATAAAAATTAATTTTCTTTTACATTTCTACTCGTCTTTAACAAGTGTGAAGAATTTTATTTACTTTATGTGAAAATCTCAACGGCAGAAACAAAACGCGAAGTTGCTCCTTCTTACTTTAACCACTTTTCATTTCCAATCTGCAGAAAATCTGTACCGGTATTTTGTTTTTTCTTTGACTCACCACAACATGGACATGAACACATTTGGGAACAGGAGCCACCAGTACCAGTTTCCCTTGGAGGAGAACGCGGCCAGCAGCATTCCAACCAAAGTCCCGTTGTATCCATGAAGCCCTGCAAGAATCGCCTCCCTGAGGTGAGGTGAAAACATGACGCCAACATGAGTATGAAGCAGTTACATGAGAAATAAAATCTCCCTGAGTCTGAAGCTAATTAGAGGAGAAACACAATCCATATGTAGAATAGCATGAATCTTTTTTTGGGCTTTTGTATTTTTCCTTTTGTTGAAAAGGACAAAATGGAGCCATCTGACCTGTTTTGTCTGAGGAGTATCGCCGACACAGTGGAGACGAAAGTCCCCAGAAGAGAGTTCAGAGCCCACCAGGGGTTCTGCAGGAACAGGCCAATCAAAACGAGAAGTCCACTGACGGGGTTACTGACAAACATGACCTGAGCCGTGCCTCGTAAAATACCGTCCAGCAGCTGGATTATCAGAACCTGCCCTGTCAGACAAGAAGGTCAAAACTTCTTTTGACTAAAATATTAAGCAGAGTTAAAAAAATAAATAAAGAAATAAAAGATCAGAGTGAATACCACCTACTTTTCACCCACTGTCCACTCTGTCGCATGTCTCCTGTGAAAAACCTGACAGCTCTGAGGCAACGACCCGAAGGCTCTGCTGAAAGTTGGTTGCTGGGTTCTGTGCTTGCCAGCATTTCTCTTTAGAATGACAAATAATACAAATACAGATGCACAGTAAGTTCACATCCACAATGTGAAGAATCTCCTTTGAGGCTTTTAATCGTAATGCTTTCCTCCATGTTGAGGGTCACAGACTTCCTGAATCTCCTCTTCAGTATCAAGTCTCTAGCAGCTTTACTTCCATCTGACCAGCTTTCCTGTCCCTGACCCTTGACCCTGCTGGTCAAGAAATTGATCAAAACGTTCAGCACAGTATTCTACGCGTTTACCCTGTCTCCTTGTGGCAAACTGTGAATAGGACCCTCTATGTTTTTCAATAAACAAAGGTTTTGTTCCCACCATTTTTCCACGATGATCTTATAACTTGTTGCTTTTCCTATCAACATATTCTGGTATCTCTTAAACTGTGGACTTGTGCAGCTTCTCTAGAGTCACCATGGGGCTCAAGTCTCCTATGAACATCCAAATAAAAGTAGTAATTGTGTTAGCAGAAGTGCAAATGGTGAAAGAAAGGAGGGAATTAAGGCATGCAGAAAGACAGACAAAGAGAGACAGACAGACAGACAGATAGATATCCAGCAGTTTTTCAAACTCTCTAATCTGCACCGTGCATTCCACAAATTGCTGACAAGTCAATACCAAGTCACAAACCGAATCTGTGTGAAGTTGATTCCCTTTTTTGCTCTCTGAAGAAGAAATGACTCCAGCAGAGAAGACAGATCTGGCATCTGAACCTGTGCCCCCGCCCCCGTCTGCTGCATTGATTTCCTTCAGTCCCTTCTGTCCTATTTTTGGTTTTTAATTTATCTTTTGGTTTATTTTGAAGGAGCGATCAAAGCGGTTTTGTGAGGAAGCTTCCCACTGCTACATCCTCAGCCACGGATCTCTGCACAAAAACTTTTCTTTTCTTTTCTTTCTTTTTTTTTTTTATTATTGTGGCTGTTCAGGGAGCAGTGAACCTCTTGATGTGCAACTCTTTTGTTCTGTGACAAAACATCCAGAGTCAACAAATATAGCAGCTTTTCAACAGAACTCTCTGAACAACAAAACTGAAAGATGATAAAACTGCTATGATCTGATGGACTGTTGTCTGGCAAGCAATGCATCATATAGCTCTAGTATTAAATTGAGACTGCAAAGTTATTACTGTTTGTATATACTTATGTTCAGGTATGATAAGGAGAATTTCTAGTTATCAGTTTATTGACATTAAGCCACTTTTAAATGACTCAGATAATTACAAAAAAGCAGCATTTGGAGTTGGCGTTATTGCAAAGTGTTCAGTTACTTGTTCACAAAAATCGTTCTGTTTTTAAAGGCTTTTTTCCTCTCAATAAATGAAATCATAACATGTTCATAACAATCTGAAAGTTAAAGAAAATTAATAAATAATATAAATTTGTTCCTACTTAGGAGGGGGAATATTTTTCACAGTACTCTAAAGTAGTTTGTGTCATTTGCAACTAAAACTTTATATCAGGAAAAAGAAAAACGTGCATCTGAGATCTGTCAGTGTCGTGTCAAAAACCAGATTAAACAATTTTCTTACCTTTTCTGTGTTAACGATGTAAATGCAGGTCTTTCAGCCGTCAGCTAAATTTGAGATGCTGTGTTGCTGCTTGTTTCCTGTAAGATTCCTGAGAACAAAGCTGGCCCATGCTGCAAATGATCAGCTATAAAAAGGATTTCCTGACTAAGCAGTGCAGTGGTTATTGTTTCCACAGTCCTACTGGGAATAAAGAGATGCTCTGTGAAGTAAAGTTTTTTTATGAACTGGTCAGTAACCCAGTTTCATGGTAAAGAAGCATAAAACATTCTAGAAAAAAGTATTATATAAAAAAATTACCCTTTGGTTTGAGTAAACCTATTATATGGAGAAAGGAAGAACCAAACAAGTTGTTTGTTTTACTAAATCGACAGCTCTAAAATTGTTAACGCATACATTATGGCGTTAATATTTAGAGTGTATTATATATAAGCTACTGACCAAAAGTTGTTAGAATGTGCATAATCCAGCCACAATGCATAATTCCAACGTGGCTGGATTGTTGGTTTGTCGATTGATGGCGGGGTCAGGTGTACAATTTCAGCATTTTTCCTCTAAATGTTCAACTGATCGTTAAGGCAAAACAGCAAATTAATAGAACTGACTTGGATAGAAACTATTTTGTTAATCCTAAGAACCTAATCACAAAAACTTTAATGGGTTTTAATGGCATTAATTGAAAAAAACATGCTATGTGTTGTTTTATAGAGTCTTTTATAGAGTCTGATTTCAGGTAACATTTTCTTGTGCGTCGCTGATTTTGATGTGTGAATGTCTGAGTAAAGGACAAAGAAGACAGCAGTCATTTCGGAATGAACAAAGTCCAACATAGGATAATTATGGGAACAACAAATGCACACAAGATTTTTATTTTTTTTACAGAAGCAGAAACGTGAACACCATCTTCTTAAAACAAGATATTTTATTGAGGGATTGATTTTTTCCCCCCCTTTTTTTCTGGAGGAACTTGCAAATTACTGAGTGTCAGTTAAAATTTTGACATTTTGATAAAAGAGACCAAAGAAATAATAGTCTATTATGTGGGACGTTCCTGCACAACCACAACTTACACTTGCCATCCACTGGAGACAAAGATATATTTGAAATATATATTTGAGAAACATACAGGATGTTAGTGGTTCAAAATAGTTGATACATATTTTGTAATCAAATGATGCAGGTTGCTAATGTGGTTCAACTGCTTATTTTATATTTTCCCCCAGCTTTAAGTATTATCTGGAACATGTTTCTGTTCTTCTGATATTTGTTGCATGAAGTGTAAACTTCATTATACCTGAAAACACAAACATTTATCTTTTCTTAACTGAGGCCTTTACAAGGAGGATTAGAGAGACCACATTGGAATAAAAGGGCACAGCAATAACATTGTAGTCATATATGTTTCTGTATCTGTAACACTGTAAAAAAAAACATACAAACACACACACACACACACACACATACGCACGCACGCACACGCAAGTCACCACGCTCGCATGCATACAGATGCGCCCACACAGAGACGTCCTCCTTGTGGACCTGGAGTCATCTAAAAGTCTTGACTTTAGATTGAGTCAACGATGTGTTGCGCGCTGAACTCCTGGAAATCCTCTGGGATGGTGTCTGTGGGAAGTGGTAGAGCACAAGGCATGAGGGGGGCTGAAAATAGTCTTTTTGAAACAAGATCAGACAAAACACTTTCTCAAACACAGGCCATGGGAAAGCGTATGCTGAGACTGATGAGTGAAGAGTTAGCGTTCGTTATGAAACCATGTAGAACATTTTTTAAAAACTATGCAGTTCAACCACTGAAGGTTAACGCCTCATTGGAGTCTCCGGGACGTCCTTAGATAGCTTTGTACAACAGATGACATTGTGTATTAACAGTGACTATTTTGTATTATGTACTGTATAAAATCTGACATTTAAGTGTGATATATTATTGAAATAAAAAAAGCAGTGTCCTCATTACTTTTTACTATTGGATGAATAGCGAATTATCTGGAGCTTCTCAGTCAATCACTCACAAATCTAATCAAGAATTTACGTTGTGTGTACACATGTAATTAGATATTAATTGAATGTAAATAGCAGCTTCAATATTTTTCATTTAGATATTTAAAAAATATATTTGGACATAAAAATTAAGCCCCCATAAGTGTTTTTCACGCATTTTTTTTTTTACAAAAAGAATTTCATATGTTTCCAGATTGCATAGTAACCGTGGGTGTATTATTCCATAAACTTACAGAAAGCAACAATGTAGAAGTGTGTTTGTGTTTTTGTACCGTTGCAGCGATATTTCAGGTTGGACCAGATGATGTTTTCTTGTGAGAAGCAGAACACGCCGAGTCGCCCTCCTCGCATGGTTGTGTCGATAGTCACACCAGAATCTGCAACCAGCTGAGTTCCCTCGTAAAACCTCACTCTGAGCAAGAGAAAAAGGGAAACGTTGTCGCTCCTCTCTTTGATGAAATTTCTCTCATGTTGACTTGAAAGGCGACATGAGAACTTTCTGAGATTTCTGTTCAGACAACTCGCAGCATGATGTTACTTCTCCTGCTTGGATATGAAAAGGGCTTTGTCATGCGCAGAATATTCTTTTGTTTCTCTTAGTAAGAAGTGAAATTTTAAAGACTTCTTTCACAAAAGCAGAAAGTCCTCATCATACCTGATGTATCCGACCTGTGGACGGTGCTGCAAATACCAGCGGTAGGAAACTTTATCCTTCCAGCCAACGTTCCTCGGGTCCTTCCACAGCAGACGCACCTGGTCGTTGGTGTCTCCTGTGTGCCACAGTGAGTTTCTCAAGTGTTCCCCAGGACCCGACCTGGACTTCACAGCCTACAACACAGAAAAAACCAAAACGACAGAAGCACCAGAAACACATTTAGCTGACGGTGCCGATGCTCTACTGCTGCTATGGAAAATCCCTCCTGCTTTCACCTTAAGCTGGATGCCTGGCTCGGCCACAGCTCTGAAAGGGGTCGCCTGCCAGTAAGTCTGCTCAGTCTGCTTCCACATCACCACATAGAAGGACGACGAGTCCTGGTAGCCAAAGATGAAGCCGGCGTAGTCGTCGTCGGTAACCGTGTTCACGTGAAAAGTCCCCTCAAAGTCGACTCCGCTGAAAGCAGTGTATCCTGGCACAAGAACACGCGTGTTCAGGTGGGACTTTGTTCAGAAAAGCTGACTTGTCATTGACTGAGGATTGTGGATCCTACCAACAGCGAGTCCCGGGTCACTGTTCATGGTCTGCACTATTTCCATTCCCTGTTTAGAAACAAGGCACATTTGATGATTAGACACTTTGGAAGTTTTACATGTCTTAATAAGAAGGCTTTTTTTCTTTTTAATCTAAAATCATGTAATTAAAAAAACTCAGCAATGAAACTGAATGTGTTTTGATTTCTGTGGTCAGTTGAGCTTCATTTAAATATACAGTAATTTTACAAGACCATATACAAAATATATATTATGTGTACAGACACCCAATAACTCTTTAAGCCCTTTGTGACATGTATCATATGTAATTAGACAAAAACAAACAAAACTGTCACAGGGAAAAATATAGAAAAATAACACCAGAAAAACCCATCCGCATCAGTCTACAAACCCTTTTACTAATATTTTGTCAGCGGACCATTCAGATTGAGCATTAATTTTTCTGCCTGTCAGCATCCTGCATAATTGACTTGGCAATAATTTTCCACTTCGTCGAGCAAAACCTCCCCGAATCTGTCAGACTGTGAGAACGTCTCTGCTCCACCACCATGTTTAGTGTCAGATTTCACTCTGGATTTCACCAAAACTTAAATACTCTTCTGGTTGTCATTTTTTGTTGATAATAAGATGTTGTTTTTAATTCTTAGTGATGACAAAAAAATAAAAAATAAAATCAAAAATTCTGATTTTAAGTGAACACTTGTTTGTGTTTACTTTTGAAATTTAGGTTTGTCCTCACCAGATCGTAACAAAACTCCTGAATCCTGGGTTTTATTTCAGTAACTGAGCTGATTGATAGAGCGGTTTTGGGGCCATTTTTGTAGACAGAAAAGATTATGAAATCTCAAATAAAGAAGTCAAAAGTGTAAAAAAAAAAAGAACATAAAAAATAGAGCTGTCAACATTTTGCAAATCCTTCACTACAATGCATTCCCTTCCATATCCACATATTAATATATCTAACCATAATCATGCTTTAACTTAGACCACATTAAGACTCTCAGAAGGCAATAATCTAACCTGGTTGAGGACAACCCAGTTGGGGTCGATCTGTGCATCTCCCTCTGGGTCCAGCACCACTGTCTGGTAGGCCCTGAAGTCTGTCAGGGTGACCTCAGCGTTCTCAGGGCAATTGTCAATCCGGTCAATCACTTTGTCCTGGTCAAAGTCGGACTCACAGATATCTCCAACGCCGTCATCTGATGAACATCAGAGGGGAAGGAAATGAAGCTAACGCGACCACAACCTTTTTCTTCACCATCCTCAGGGTGAGCTTGGTTGTTACTTTCTTTGCTCTGGGAATTTGTTCATATTTGACTGGTGTTAACTGAGCAAAGGATACAAAACCCTGCAAAACGTATTTCACAAAAAATAGTTTACTTTCTGATCACTTGTTTCCTTCAACTCTACAAACAGACTCTATTTCATGTCCATCATTGCAATAAAAGACACTGAATTCTGTGTCTCTAATGAGGCAAAATATGAAAGAGGTTAAGGGGCATTAATGCATGAAAAAAAAAGCATTGCTGATGCAGTTGCTCTGACACCAAAACAATTAAAAATGTTCAGCACTTCCCAAAGTGTTTGTCAGTGAGACTAAAGCTGGTAAACAAAACAAAACAAAACAAACATGGTAAAGAACTAAAAGCAATAGCTGAAATGCTATTGGTCAGCTGATGAATCAAATAAAAGTCATCATCAGACCCTGCAAAACATCTTGAAAGTTTCTGTCTGCGATGCACTTCTGAACTTTCCCATCAAAACATTGTCGACCCACTTAATTTTAACAGACACTCAGCCTCTCTCGAAGACCATTTAACGAGACTAATGTCACAGCGACTTATGAAATTGGCAAATATTTCAAGCGCAAAAAGTGTGCTTTTACTCCCCCCTAAATCGCAGCTTAATCTGCTCGAGGCTGCCAGCGCTTGATCTGTGTGGGTGTAAAAGTGGAGCACAGAGGAAAGAACAAAAAAAAAAAAAGAAATGGCAGCCAGCTACATTTCACGGAGGATATGCACACCGAGTTAAATTTGTCTTGAACAGAAATGCAGATTTTAGCACTTCAGAACAATTTAGTGATTGCACAGATTCTCATCTGCTTGATTCTCATCTGATTCTCACTGTTGTCATCGATCTGGTCGGGGTTGGGCACCAGCCTGCAGTTGTCTGGTCCGGGCGGCAGAGTATCCGGGATCCCGTCATTGTCATCGTCATCGTCACATTCGTCTCCCAGCCCGTCTTTGTCAGTGTCCAGCTGGGAGCTGTTAATCACTAGTGGACAATTGTCCTTGGTATCCTGGTGACCATCGCCATCGCTACAGGGGAAGTGACACAGAAACATGGCATTAACCATAATAAACCTCAGAAGCACACACGGTGACGGGGTTTTTACCTGTCTTGGTTTGTGTCGCATGAGTCTCCAACCAGGTCATTATCAATGTCAGACTGAACGGGAACAGGACAGGCCTTTAATTCAACACGTCACACAATACATCATGCATTTCGCTAGAACTTAATGAGATGGAGCGACATGAAGTGGTGCGCAGCAGTGAAGTGGCAGGGAAATGATGCCTGATTTCACATGTTTGGCAATGTTTTTACAATTATTAATGAACAAATCATGGCATGAATTTCTATCAGCCCTTCTAAGCCAATCATTGGTGAATCAGCTGCAAATCTTTTTGGGGTATATTTCCGTCAGTATTGTGCATTTACAGTGGAGGTCATCACATAAAAACTGTGTTTGTACTGAGATTATCACACCCAGTTAGTGGAATACATGACTAACTGGGTGATATCTGAAACAAATTGGTTGCACTGGATTTTAGGAGAGACAGGCGCTCAGTTTATCTGCACTGACGTAAAAATGTTGTAAATCACATATCATTTTTATTCCACTATTACTTTCTGGTGGTCTGTCACATAAAATACTTATAAAATACATTAAAGTGCAAGGTTGTAATATAACAACATATGCTGTGCTTTTATGAGATGACCTTGACATTACAGGCGTTTCTGTGCGTGTGTGTGTGTGTGTGCGTGCGTGCGTGCGTGTGTGTGTGTGTGTGTGAAGAATTGGTTGCTCTATGGGTTTTATCTATCTGCCTTTGCTCAACCTGGTTTGGGTTGGGGATGTCAGGGCAGCTGTCGCAAGCGTCTCCCACGCCGTCTCCATCCCGGTCCAGCTGGTCTCTGTTCTGGACACGCTGGCAGTTGTCCAGGAAATTTCTCACACCTATTCACACAACACACACAGCGGATAGCTGAATTCTTGTCATAAATATGTAAAAATAAAAAAAAAAAGAAATAAAAAAAAAGAAGAAATCAGCTTTAGTACAAAAATGCAGTAATTTATGGATTGAACGGATTTCACTTATGCAGTTACCAGGGTGGAAAGACATATTCATGAGTCAAAGAGAAAAATGGACAGACGACTAAAATTAATTCATGTTCTTAACTGTTCATACCCTGATCTTTGTACGTCGACCACTTGGGGGCACTGTTGTACTTGCTGTATTCGTTCATTCAGTTTGCGGCCTGATTGTATTTTTATTCATCGCATGGAGGCAGTAGCTGCACCACAAACCTAGAAAGGTCAAGCAGCTCAAACAGCAGCGGAGGAAGACAAGCTATCCTCTGTCCTGCAGGGTTTTTTTTTTTTTTTTTTTAGAGGTGTAATCATACCAGTGAATGATCAAAGCGTGTTTTTGCTCTTGGGTCAACCTGAGATTGGATTTGACTTATTTTTCTCTCCACCCCCCATTTTCAGTCTTCTTTCGTCTCTGCTTGCTTATGAATCCCATCACAGTAGTCTCTGTTCATGCACTGAGACGACGCGATTTAGAGGGATGTGGGACAACCTCATCTGCTTGTCTCTTTTTTGTCTTCTTCATAAATTAACGTGAGGACATTTACGTGGAAACATGGAAGACAGCGCAGATAACTTTAAGAGCCTTCAGTGATGTTGGTTATATAACACAAACGTCAGTGTGGGTGATGTAATTTCTCTTCATACCGTCTCCGTCCATGTCATCGTCGCAGGCATCTCCTTTGCCATCTCCGTCAGTGTCCCGCTGGTCGGGGTTGTTCACTACGCGGCAGTTGTCACAGGCATCGCCGTGGCTGTCTGCGTCACTGTTCCTCTGATCCACGTTGGGCTTCAACCGGCAGTTGTCCTAAGACATGCAGGAGACATGGATGTCTGATCCAAAGTGCCTCGCCAAAGAATTTCCACATTTTGCAGGTTACAGCCATGAGGATTTTATTGTGTTGGGATCTTATGAAATTGAACAATATAAAGTTTCTGTTGGATTAAAAAAAAAACAATTCAACTTTAAAGTTGTGGTGTGTGTTGTAAGTCAGATGATGTATGTCTTTATCAATTTTGATCTTTTTTACATTTACGTCTTTGCGAAACAACTTCTGTGCACACACACTTGAAAGAGTTAGAACTTTACTTTGACTTGGCCATTCTGAGCCAGGTTCTAACACGTAAGAATAAATCCTGTTACTGCCCCTATTTTATTTGACTTAAGAGCTACTTCAGAGAAGTACATAACTTTAGTTTAAGAGAACACTTTCACAAGGCACTTTAATAATGAATTAAAAAAAAAAATGCTGATGAACTTCCAGTCAGATTTTGACTGACCTGCTCATTGGGAATACCGTCACCATCTGCATCGTCATCACAGGCGTCTCCCTGGCCATCTCTGTCAGCGTCCTCTTGACCAGAGTTAGGAACAAATATGCAATTATCCTGCAGAGACAAGAAGGTCAGATAGAGTTCCATCATGTCACCTTCGACAGACATCCACTTTGTGTACCTTTCTACAGTTTGCGTCCTTGCACTTGAGTTTTTCATCCGGGTATCCATCAATGTCCGTGTCTTTCCCGCACAGGTATCCGTTACCCGCCCAGCCAATTCCACACTGAGAAAGCAAATGAAACACCTTCCAGAAAGAGCACCAAATATGCCACCAAGTCAGACATGGGAGTGCAGAAATGTGGGCTTAAAATCCTACCTGACAAGAAATACTGCCATCTCTTTCTCGAATGCACTCGGCGTTGATGTCGCAAGGGTTGGTCAGGCTGTTTCCACAGCTGAGCTCTGGCTCACAGCCTCTCACCTGATCTCCTGTGAACCCAGTCTTACAGCTGCCACAGTAAAAGGAGCCCTGTGGGAGAAATCAGAGCAGCTGTGAATGACTTGTAACAGCAATGTTAATAAAAAGGAGAAGAATATACCCAGCATGATCCGCATGTGTTGGTTGGAGTGCGTTCTTACCACAGAGTTGTGACAGATGGAGTTTGCAGTACAGCCACCATTGTCGGGTCCTTTGCATTCATCAATGTCATCGCAGACCTGAAATGGGTAGAAAGGAGCAAATGAGTCCAAAATGAATTACAGTGTTTGGCATTGTGACAAATTCTACAAAGCGCATTGTTTCAGTAATGAATCTGTTTCAAAATGCCCCCGACAGCAAAAAGCATTCCCCGATGTGGAGTCGGTGAATAACAAATTACTGAGTTAATAATTAAAATGTAGAATATTGTAAATATTTGAACTCCACATGTATATTACATAGTGGCTGCATTTAAAATTCAATTAAAAACAACGCCGCTTGGTAGTCCTTCAAGACTTGATTTATAGCAGTCTGACCTTACGCTGGAAACCGTCACATTAGCTGCAAATGATATAAACTAATCAGGCAGAGGTTCAGTCTGATTTATGGCTAAACCAAAAATCATTATTTTTTCTGTGTCATAAAGACATATTGTTTTAAACTGATATCATATGAAATTACAAGAAATTTGCTTGTTGTTGTGTGTACAACCTTCTTCAAACCTTTGTTCAATGTTAAAAAGATTGAACATCTTTTAACCTGAAAAATAAAATAAATTACAGGCCTGTGGAATAAGTTTTAAATGACTAACACTGTTTTGACTCAATTGATCATACATTTTTTATAAACAGATTTCACATTATGTTGGTTTTTAACTTGTGATCTGACCAAACAAAGATTGCATAAGGGGTTCCTCAGAGCACTACTCTCAGCTCACTTTTTCTCAGCCATCTTCAGTGGATTTATGGACCTCTACAAGAATCTATACTGATAACATTTATATTTTGGTGTCATCACCTGTGTCTCCATCTATGCATATGCAGCAGACATGACTTTAGGTTCTTGATTGGCAACTAGAAAATATGGCTCATAATGTCATTAATAAAACTTCAGGTTTTATTATTAGGTTTTCATTTGGGTTCAGTTTTAGTCATATTAAAATTGAAAGAACTCATCAAATGTTTGACTTCAAAACCTTTCTGAAAGTTTCCAAATTGAGAAACAGATATGTAATGGGCTCTTATGGCACGAGACCTTATGATACTAAAATGTCACATTGTTTCTCATCTAAGAGAAATCCACCTTGCATCTGCTACATAGTTATTGACAGCATGACATTGTCTGTTGAATAACTGTGAATCTGAGTACTATCAATGGGGTTTTAACTGTGTGCAGAACATAATCTCTAAGACTCATATTTCAAACTAACAAAGAAATAGTTCTTACGTTGTCTTGATAGAGCAAAGACTTCTTTTTGGATTGACTCCCAGCATTCAGTTTCAAAAGCTTGTACTACTTTTACATTGTTTATCTGGCAGCGTTTCAAGAGCATATAAAGAAACAAGGACAGGAAATACAAAGAAAGGATTGCAAACTCTGTGCCCATGCTGTCACCGGGTAAGTGACGACAGCTAACGCTAAAGCCGAAAATTGTTTTGGAATTTCAAGTCACTATTATACTGTTCAAGTAAGTAGTTAGTGACAATATACAAATGCATTGCATATTATAATGTTCTACCCTGATTACAGATTGTACACTTGCTTATAAAATGGATAACAAACAGAGAAAAAGGATATTTTGTTTTTCATTGTTGATATCTTGTCTCATCTTGTCCTCATGAATCCAACATGCTGTTTTCTCTTTTTTTTTTTTTATCCTACTGAAAAGTCCTCTTAAATCAGCTTTGCTTTTTTCCCACGTTTTAAGACATTTTCTATTTTTTAATTTGCACCTGCTTTTATGAGAACCGGCTTTTAGTCAGCTGTTTCTCTTGGGAAGTCACAAGATTCATTTATTGTGACGATACGTTTTAACTTTGAATGTACTTCAGGTTTGTTAGACAAAGTGAAGATTTTAAAATTTGTGTTTAGTGATTTTAGCTTAGAGTGAAACTTTGAGTCTCGTGAAAACAGAAAGTAAATCAAATGTTGTAAGCTTAATAAACAAAAAATAAAAATATCACACCAAGCAGTAGATCGATTTTAGGTTTTAATTATGATTAGCTAAAAAAAAAAAAAAAAAAAAAATGCAATCACTCAAAACAAAGTGATTGTTAAATTGTGCCGCTTCCTTCATGTTTAACTCATACCTGTTTGTTGGTTTGAGCGAACAAAATGCCCACGCCCTCCACCGGCAGGCCGACGTAACCCAGTGGGCAGGCGTCGCAGCGGAAGCCCGGGGCGGTGTTAACGCACTTCACTCCAGGGAAGCAGGGGTTAAACTGGCACTGCAGAAAAGGAGGACATAAGCTCTGCTGAAGCAGCAGAAATGTACATGTTCCTCGCAGGGCTTCTCTCTAAAAGTTTCTAGACCCGGTGACCTTTTTGCTAATGAAAGGGGGGGAAAACAAAAGAGGCTGAAGGGGCCAGCCCTCTGAAATGGGCCAGTACAAACAGAGCAAACACACACACCTTCTTGCACTCATGTTCAGAAGATTTACTGACTGCTATCTCTTTCCAGCACTTTTACCTCTATGCCACGTTCGGGCCCTTGAAGTGCCATCAGACCCTATGCCTCTTATTGATTGAGTTTCTGTTTTTACACCTGCTTCTAAAAGTTCCCCAATATGGCCAAAAAAGTCATAATGAATCCTAAGAGGTATGGGGAATCACTCATGATGCAAGAAAACAGCAATAAAAATATTTAAAAAACTATATTCTGCGAGACCAATGGTTTGCTTTGATTTATTGGTCATCCCTGTTAGTGGTTTTCCTTTCTGAATAGGGTTCAGTGGCGAGGAATTCACTGCGTTGTCACATAAGTAGTGACAACACCATCTGGTTTTTATTCATTTCTTTTTCATACTTCAGGATCTTGTGACTGTGAGGGTATGGGTTTTCAGGACTTTATGAGTGTCCTGCAGTGATCTGCCATTTTTTTTTGTCCAGTTGATCAAACAGTCGAAAATCCAGTCAGTTTCACCCTCATCTTCGTGCATCCAGAACAATTTGAACCCAGTGGTAAACCTTAGCTGCATAAACTTGTTGTGCATTGTGGTGCTCATACAGCAAAAACTTTTGTCATGTGCAAAAACATTGCGGCAGCTGATAATGTGTTTTAATTATAAAGTCTATATGTGTAGATGTTGTTTTCCTATGTCATTGTATCTACACCATCAAAATGAAAGGAAGAGCCTCATTTTGAGCTGAGTGATGAAACAATCCTCGTTTAACAGAATTAAGCAGTGACGTGCTGTGAGGTTCATAGCTGGTCAGACACTGACTTAATCATAATCAGATCTACAAATACAGACCCCCTGCATGTCACTGTTTACATGAGGACATTTGGTGCATGCAGACAAAGCTGGAAGACCACAGGACAGTTCTTTTACAAGCCATCCACAGCAGAGTGGACAGATATTATTGCTCCACAGCAAAGTACAACTCGGAACCACTTATTTCTCTCTGCTTCAGCTCAGCTATGCGAAGACTCGTTGTCATGGCAACTGACAACAACAACAACAACAACAACAAAACATTCAAATATTTCCCACACAAAGAGCAGAACATTCTGTTGGTACATACATTAGACAGACAGGAGGAGCATGTCACTGGAATTAAGGTATTTAGACAGAAATCTAAAACTACTGTGTGTAAAATACAGATATGCCCATTGCAGGTGCAGTAATATCTCCCTCCGGATAAATATGGCCAACATTTATTGTCACTTAACTGATTTATATATAGGAAGAAGGACAAACAAACCATTGAGTTCAACTTTACCTCATCAACATCATCACAGTTGAAGCCATCGCCAGTGTACCCATCAGGACAGGGTGCACACTCCACACCATTTGCTGTCTCAATACACATATCATCGCGGAAACAGACACCAGGAGCACATCTCGGTTTCTCCACCTCTGTTCCACCCAGACCTTGAAATTGCAATCAAAGCACAGTTGTTTCACATCATGCTTGTTGTTGGTTACTGAAACAACAACATGTCCAGAAACATGACTGAAACAGGAAAATGTTCTTACCACAAGCCTGACACTCTGAAATAGTGTTTCGGAGAAAAGATGTTTCCTTAACCTGAAAGAGATTGTCCGGTTGGCAGGTCAGTGGTGAAGAGGAAGGGACTGAGAAGCCTCAGAGAAACTGTTTGAAGTAAGTTACCTGCTGGATGAGGACGTCTTTGAGCTCGTTTATCACCTTTGTTAACTCCAGCATTTGATTTGACAGCTGCTTTGTGTTGACCCCTACAAGAAAGGGAATGTTATGTTGCTTAACTGGAACAACAGTGGGGGATATCCTCATTAACTGGATTCTGGATGTTGTTTTTATGACTTGGGATGTTGTCAGGGGAAGGTTTTAGCCTTCTCAATGAGCAATTACTCACTAAACAGATTCTTACCTAAAGTTTGAACCGAATCTCTTTGCTGAAAATGACAGTCTTGCAATGATGCAACATTCTCAAATGAGTCCCCGACCACTAGTTTCAGCTCGTCTAAGCTCTCCTGTTAGAGCAACACAGAAGGTAATGCTTTGTGTGTCTGCAATGAACATGTTAGAGACAGAAAGTTGGGCCTGTAGTGTGGAGTTATTGTAAGGAACATGTTTACCTGATCCCTGGCTTGCATTGTCTTTAGCTCTACCAAGCCATACCCCGCTGGCAAACCCTGGAAGGCGGCAGGAAGATCCCGGACCGTCTCAACCATCCTGCAGTCCAGATGTAGCTCCACCCCGCCTGGCCCCTGCTGCTGCAGACCCTTCAGGTGGAACAGCAGCCTGTGCTGCTGGCCGTCCGCCAGCACAAGGTTGTTGAAGCTAACAGAGCTCATTCTCTTGTCAGTCCGCAAGTAACGTAGCACAGCTTCGAGAAGTTACAACCATGTAGGAGACAGAGAAAAAAAGAGGTAAAATATAAGAGCGTTTATTTCCACAATACCACAGTAACATGCCAAAGTGTAAATTATGTTATCTTGCCATAATGTTTATTATTTTCTTCCTCTTTATTTATGCTTGAAATAATCAAAATATGCTCCTTTTGCCAAATGCAGGGCTGCACAGTAGAACAGTTGGTAGCACTGCTGCCTTGCAGCAAGAAGGTCCTCGGTTTCATTCCCAGCCCAGGGTCTTTCTGCATAGAGTTTGCATGTTCTCCCTGTCCATGTGTGGATTCTCTCCGGGTACTCCAGCTTCTTCCCACAGTCCAGAAACATGACTGTCATCTTTCTAAATTCTCCCTGTGTGTGTTTGTTTGTTTGTTTGTCACGTCTGTCTCTGCGTTGCCCGGTGACAGACTGGCGACCTTCTGGGCGAGTACCCCGCCTCTCGCCCAGAACGTTAGCTGGAGACCGGCACCAGCACCCCTCTTCACCCCACAAGAGACAAGTGTGTTAGAAAATGGATGGATGGATGCCAAATGCAGGCTAAAATTGAAGTTATTTTGACAGAAGGTTAATGTCTTTTAGATGTAAATATAAAATGTGTAGCGTCTTTAGAATCTCTTCACATACCAAACAAAGTTACACAATTTTTTTTTCTGAAAAACACAATATTGACTGTTGATTGTCTTTGTCATGCATTTACTCCCTGTTGTATTTGAACAGTCGACAAATAGCATTCAACTGAGAGTTGCAGTGTTTAAAAATGGGGGTCAAAAGCTACAAATTTTGAGAATAACTGATGCTGAAGAATTTCTAAAAAAGTTAAATATTTATACAAAAATATTGATGGGCGCAGCTTGACAGTTCCAGCTCCTGTTTCTTGTCTACTTACCCCGGTTGAGCTTCCCCATTACGGTGAACTCAAAATACTTGCTGTTGTCCCGTGGGTTGAACAGGCCAAACAGCGTGGTTCCAGTCTTGGGCTGCAGCTTGAAGGTGGTTAAGATGAAAGCCTCGTTCACCCCTTGTTCAGCCAATCCTCCCTGCAGCAGGTCTGGCAAGCAGTCAGGCGAGGTGAGCAGATCGTAGACTGCTGACAGGGAAAGAGAAATGAAGCACACAAGCAGTGAATAATGAGGTATGAATATTGTGCTACCTGCAGCCACACTCGGGTGTAAACAGGCTTTGAGTCGACGAGAATTTGATGATGATGTCCGAGTGTTTGTTGCTCTTGGAGATTTCTGTGCAAACTTGGCAGGATCAGAGGAACCACATAAAAATAGGACTTGGAAGTAAATCAAAGCTGTGGACTCAAACCTTAGTTTCATGTACGGTCTTTAATAAAGGTGACTGAGATCTGGAATATTTCTTTGAGTAAATGTATGGTCAGAAGCATGGCAGAATTTGGAAGGCAAATCCAGAAGAGGAACAAAATATTACAAACCAACGCCCCCACTAATTTTCATGGTTAGAATTTCCCTTTAATGAAGTAACTTGGGAGTTGTTACGACCACAGAAGGATTGGCATTGATTCTCTAGTCCACCATCTGCAAACACTGTGAATACACAAGTACCATAAAGCAGTCAGCAAGGGCATCCGTGGAGACGGGGCAAAATTACTCCCAAATGGTTTCGAAGTCTGGCCAATTTTTTTTTTTTTTTTTCGGGGGAGTATTTTTTATTTTTTTTTGCAAGACTCTCTCAGAAGAAAATTCTCCTTTATTTCACTTTGAAACATATATTTCTAATTCATGGGACAGAAATGTAAGCCATCAAATGGGACTGAGTCACTAAATGTATATTTTTTTTGATAATGTTTTAGGAAAAAATATGCTTCTTTTTGACTGAAAACCAAGTGCAGCAGCTGTGTTTATGGTCAAACCAGATAAAGCTCACAAAACAAAGTAACAAAGAAACATCTAGGCCCTTAGAGTATCTCCACACAAATACACCTCATGCAAAGATATGCTATTCATGAGTCTTCCAGACTGAAGGCGTTTAAGGGTCAATGGTGTCGTTCACAAGACACCCAGAGAAACGATCTCATTTCACCCTCCTGATTAACCTCAAATTTCAAGCTCCATAAAACAAGATCAGTTCAAAGCTACAAAGCAATCCAGAGTCATGTCCTACACTTAGTGGCAGCACATAAATCAGATACAGTTAGTTTACTATTAAGAAAGAAAATGGTAGAAACACTCTTTGGTTTGCTGCTTACCTAATTCTTTGCATTTGAGTTGTTGTGTAAAAACAAAACAAAACACAAAAACTGATCATTTTCACTGTTTTGTTTTTAAATAATGTCAAACTGTTTGTGTAATGGCAGAAATAAATCATCAGCATTGGAATACGCTTTACATAAACTGTCTGACATCTCATTGGGCGATTACTATGCCGGCTAATGAAAATGGACTGATGTAAAACTCAAGCCTCTCATTTACGCTTTTTGCTTGAAAGCAAAAATGTGAAGTCAGGGTGAAAGTACTTTTATGGATATTAGTGGGTAATGCTCTCACATTTGCAGCATATTTTCTTTTATGATTTGAATTCACTTATCTACTATACTATATCTACAATGCAAGTTGCCACAATCACTGTGTGAATGTGTGTGTGAATGGGTGTATGGCTGATTAAAGTGTAAAGCGTTTGAAATCGTCAAAGCAGACAAAAATGCTACACAAGTAGAGGCCAATTACCACGTATTATTATTATTTTTAAAATTTTTGATTTATATTTTGAAACATGTTATGCTTTTCATGTTTCCACTCCTGTAAAATTAAAAACAAACATTGAAAAAGCGATGTCACTTTTGGAAAAGCGGTTTTAGTCTTAAGTTGGTTTTTTTTTATGGTTAAATTATTGAGCTCAGCAAAAACGTTCTAATGGATAAACATGTTGATAATTTTGCATTTTCCTATAAAATCTTTGGTGTTCCTTTTTCACAATAAAACTGGCAGCAAAAACTTATTGTAGATGGAGCTTTTATTATGTTAGCTAGAACTCGCTAACATTTCTTAGCGATTTCTTAGGACGATTGAGTCCTAAGTCGTAACAATATTATTATTGCCAATAATAATATTGGAAATTATTATTCAGTTTTCATGTGGTACAAATGGAAAGAAAATCTTATTTCAAAGTTTTTTTAAATATCTGTTCCAGTTGACAGGACCAGAGCTAGCTACTTCCTGTAGCATCTAGCTAGCTGTGCTGCAGTGTTAAAGTGACAATGTTAGCTTGTAAGTCACCAGGAACAACAAGTGGTGAGTTAGTCACAGATTTTTTTTTTTCTTGTCTGTAATGATTGTTCGTCAACAACATTTAGAATATTTTTGTTCATTTGCTCGTCTTATTTTGAAAACACAGCGGTTTTTGCCGCTGGTTAGCTAACATTACGGGTCAGTTGCTGTATCTGGCTAGCTTTAAATCCCTTCTTCTCAGTCAAACTGCTTCACAAGCAACAGCTTAGGTCCAGATTACTCTACAATCCTAAAACCATATTTTTTAATCATGCTACCTAACGAAACATAATAAATACTTTCCTCGCATGAAGGCCTCCTTCTCCTTTCTCATCACATCATTTATTTATTTATTTATTTATTTTTCATCAGATATTCTTTGTACTTCCCGAGGAATTTCAAAACTTCAGCAATCAGCAAAGCCATTGCACCGATCATTCCTATTAAAGTCAAACTGGAGTAATAGTTTCAAATTGGTACCACTCAGTGAACTCCAGTCAAGCAAGCTGCAATTTGCAAGGGAAATGACAGCTGATTAATTTGGACCGGTTGTATACATAACGCTAGGCACCATGGGATTGTGGGGATTAATGAGTGCTTGAAAGGTGAGCCATCAATCACCTGGTGTGATCAGTACAAAGCTAAGGAATGCAAACATTTCTCGGTCAGCAGGTCTGTTTTCGTGTGGGACTTTGGTGATGTATGCATGTTGGCTTTTGAGTGCGTGTCAGACAAAGAGAGAGTGGAGCGTGTGGAGTCCAAAAAATGATCATCCCTGATTATTCCCGTGTGTTTGACCAAGCTAGGAATTCATTTAAATAAGTGCAAGCCAGACAGCTGAGACTCCTCAAAGTTGAACTAATCAAACAGTTCTGGCTCGCAGGATTTCAAAAGAAGGGTCTTAAAACTTTCATGTGCCTCCATTCATTTTCCACCTCCTGTCAGAAACACAAAGAATTTTTTGACTACCTCATCTTCTCAACAGTTGACAGGAACATTTAGCATTTCTCTCACACCTCTGTGAGTGTCACTCAGAACGTCTGAGCCTTTATGTTCTCCGGGTCTGCAAATGATATTCGCTTTCACAGTGTCTGCTTCACCATTATCCCATTAAATCTAACAAATGTGTGGCGAGGCAGTGAGTGGTGGAGCCATTAAATCTTCTCTGACATATTAGGGAAAATTGTGTGATAACAGTGAATTTAGCAACTTCCAAATAAAAAGGATGCCTGTATTTTATTTGTTTCTGTGAGCTGAAATAAGCACGTTTAAAAACAAGCTTTACAAAGGAAGCATTTACTCCAGCTAAGTTGTTATTGGCAATGCCAATGAAATACAAAATGAAATGATAACACTCACCCAGAGCCTGGGCCTCTGCATGTAAGCACAGGTTCAATAGCAGCGGCGGGAGCAGGATGACGAATGTCCACAAAATCATTTCAGAGTCAGACCTGGAGGTTCCCTGCAGAAGCTTATCTTGCACTGGTCTCCTTTTTTATTTATTTATTTTTTTTAGATTAGAAGTAAGCCAAGCTTGACATGTCCAGTCTTTCTTAAACTGTTGTCTATTTAGTGTGTATGCATCTGATTTGTGAATAAGAAAGACGGGGGAGATCGTAGCAGTGTTGTTAAGGGAGGAGCTTTGGGGCTTGAACCTGCTTTTAAACCTTCCTCAGACTGCCCCATGCGGAGAAGGAGTGACCAGGGGGAAACTCTTGGCTCCTAGCGGCAGCTCCTGATTCCTGAAGGGTATTTCACAATTCCCCTGATCACGAGCAGCTCCTAACTCACAGGATCCCAGGTTAACAAGCAAAAAGTCAAACCAAACCGAGCAAAAGGTATATTTAGAAATACGAGGTCAGGCTTGAGGGGATTCTCTGAAAATGTGATTTCTATGTTCAGACAGTGTGAAGAACTGGGGAAATTCTTTTACCTCCCTTTCAGTGGATTAGACGTAACACCTTTTCCAAATGTCCCAGATTTCCTCCTCTATCGTTGGGCTCTTGCAGGAAATGAGGGCTCCAGAACTCACACCTTAACAAGCCGTGCTAACCAGCTTCAGACAAGTAGCAGGCTCACCAGGCGGCCAGGTCGTCGTCATGTCTGGGGAAGGTGATGAGGCCAAATTCTTTCCGAAAGTTTTGCATCCTTTGTATGACGTTTGTATTTCACTTTTGTGTCATAAACGCGTAAGCCAGTGGGTTGGCTGCTGCTTTTGAGCCCCAACAAATAAACAATATTTGTAAGAAAATGTTTGAAGCGTTCAATCTCAAAAGTCTTCTGGGTCACCACATGGTTTTACAAACAAACACAAACACGAGTTTCTATAGCAACAAACAGCATGAAGTGACTCACAGTTTCCATACATCTAGAAGGTTATTCTGCGTTTGGCTGTTCTTTGTTGTACATTGACGTGCACCCCATCAGGGGCACTCGGGGTGGATTTTCAAAATGATCCTTTAAAGAAGGCCCCCACAGACTCCCGGTGCAAGGCTGGCAGCTGCAGCCAAGATCCCAACAAACCACATCAGTTTTCTGGAGAACCAGGGCTGACTCACATCACGGTGCGGTGGATGAGGTCAGACAGTGAACAGTGCAGCTGGCGATGAGATAAAACCAGACCTCAAATGTGTCTGACAGCATCCCTCGACTATTTTTATTTGTAATACTGATATGAGCAAATCCTAAGACCCTTGCACACGGTCTGAGCTTTATTTCTTGTACTGTACAGTTGTAAATCACATTAAAGAGAGTGGTATGGATGTAACTCAATGAGTCAGTACAAGCTTTAGCCAAACCAAGAAGAACATTTTCACGGCAATGAGTTCTTTTTGTTCTCCCCAGACAAGGCTAAAAATGAACAGCCTTGCGGTGAAGGTCAAGATGACAAACTGTTTGAAAAATGAAAAGCTAACAATGTTTAACCCTCTAAAAGTAACAAAAAAAAAAAAAAACCTGTCAAATAACACGTTGAACTGTTTTGAAATCAAATGTTTTGGTGAAATGCCCGGTTTTCTCAGTTTACATTTCATTGCAAAGGCTAAATGTATATATTTATTTAATAATATACACAAGTTAATTAGAAGGGTGCATTTATCCCTTCCCTTCCGTGAGTTGTCTTCTTTGCAAATGGTGTGAGGTACAGCCATCAGTATCGTCAACAACTCTTTGAAGGATCTAAATTAATAAGTTACAACAACATTTGATTTCCCTTTGGGAATAATAAAGTATTTTTTTAATTTGAATTTGAATTTGAGCGCAGCACTTACCAGTGTGCTAATTAGACAAACACACACAAAAACTCCCGTATGGAAATTGCATTGAGAACCTTTTGGTTGGGAGAGTCTGCCACTGATTTACCATAGCCATAAGAAAATGAAGAAAGTGTGCTTTTAGGAAATTTACATCTATGAATATAAAATTGAACCTAAAGATTTCCAAATGCAGGGCATATATATGAAAATATATATCCAATTTATACAAGCCATTATAAATTAATCTGCTAAAAACTCCTTCCAAAATCTAAAAGGACAATAACAAGAAACCTGCATCCATAAAGAAAGTTTATGGACGCCATGTTGCTGTTGGAGCCCCACACTGCCCCCTAGAGTCTAGCAGAAGATGTTGAGAACGAGCTGCACATGGTGACTAGTGCAAAGGTTTTGTCAGGCTGATTCCACATGTTGTTCTGGTCAGCTACAGGAATTATTACGTCTGTGCGCCCTCCAACAATCCCCCCAAAAACACAGCAAAAATATAAAACAGAAGACAATTCATTCTAAAGAACCTACGCTTGAACCAAGTAGGAAAAATCTTCAAGCCTACCAAAATACCAACTCTTCTAATTTACTTCTCTCTCTGTCAAAGCCTCGGTAGGATACTTGCCGTAAGTTTTTGTCATCTATAGATCACAAATGAACTTGTATTTTAAACACTCTAACCTCTACTGTGGCTTTTTATTGTTTCTCTGCTGTTGGATCTCAGAACAAGCAACAAGTTAATTATCTGAGAGTTCAATGCTTGAAGTCTATTAATGCCCTTGAGTGATAAAATGACTGCTAGCTGAATAAATCACGCTCTTAGGCATATATGTCAGAGTGAGAATTACTATTTATCTTGCATCGTCCCGTGTTGCCCTGTGATGGACAGGCAAATTGCCCAGAGACCACTCCACTTATTTTTCCATTCACCCTTGGAGATTGATGCAAGTTTCCCGACAACTTTGCAAGATTCAGAAATTACAGTATCGCACTGAGAATATTTATACATTCAAACTTGCATCAGAAACTTTTTTTGAAATCTCGTGTTTGCGGGATGGACCCAGGATTTTACAGCAACAGCTGGAGGTGACCATGATGAGAACACCTTGCTCCTTTTGCTCAGTCCTCAAGTGCTCATTACGCTGTGGGACTCAGAGTGTCACAAGCTGTGATCTGTCTAACCTGATGAGGTTATGTAACAGCGGTCCATCAGCACATCACAGGGCTCTGAGCCAACACCTCATTAAATCGTCTGCATCTATCAAAATCTTACGCCAGCCCAAAGATGGGGCGTGCTCCAAAACTTGAAATTGCAGCGTTAAGTAGCCTGATTTTTAAAATGTGTGTATGTATATTTGAGTAGTTCTGAACCTAAGGCAATGGATTCATGAAATGACCCACATCCTGCACCATATTTAGTCTCTGTGCTCTTCAGCCAAATTGGCATTTCATGGTGGATGAAACACTTGAATTTCCTGGAATTGCCTAACACAGAGTAGAGGGAATGAATATAAACCAGCCATCAAATGTTTCTGGCTCAAAGTCAAAATTTATTCTAAGAAGAAGAACTGTGTTTTGGGTTTGTTATTTTTACACCACTGACAGCTTTTATCCCGTGTCCTCTTATGTGTTTCTGTGAGCTGGAGTAAATGCTACCTGCTCAGTGGGATTTATTGTACCATTTCTTTGGAAGTAGCAGGAACTCATTGCTGTAGTTTTTTTTTTTTTTTTTTTAAATTCCTTTCACCTTACTGAATCACTTCACCATAATTCTCTGCAAAATCACTCAGGAGCATTTGCGTTGTGGACACAGTAACATAAAGCTGTACGTCTTAGAAAACCGTGGCTATTAAGATGAAGGATTAATGGTGGAAGACGTTTTCTGAGAATAAAGTGCAGGGAACGAACACATAATTTCTAAAACAACAATGTGGTTTAAGCATCTTAGGAAGTTATTCGGTATTATGCAGAGGTACTCGATAAAAGCCCCCGCAAACCCACTGTCTGTCTGAAAGCTTCTCCAAGTCTAAACTATGAGTTCAGTTTCAGATAATTTCAGAAGTTACAGCTGCTCTTTAAGTCATTCACAGCAGCTGCTTCAGATTACTTATTCGTTTCACCTCAGTGATGGTTTCACAGACTCCCAGACACCTCCAAGTGCAGAGAGACACAGTTATAAATCACCTCCATCGATACTTGACACTAAGTCAGTCACACGGCTCAGCATATACATCCTTGCTTTGCACAAGAACACCCCTGTGTAAGATTTCAGCACTTTTCTTTCACTGCTGTCTTTCATATTTTATTTTAGAGAATCCACTTTGCAACTGCTAATGGATATTGTGCGGGGAACTCTTCAGAAAATGGATTTTATAAATCCTTCTGAGTCTTCTTCATCTGCTTCCATTGGAACTCATGAGAAGACATCTGACAAAAACTGAATGTTTTTTTTTTTCCGAAACGGAGTGAGACACGAAACCGAAATTGGTCATGGAGGCTGTTGGAGAACGGCATTTAGAGAGGGAGTCTCTGCCTCTGCCTGCCTTTGTGGCGCTAAAGTTTAGCGCCACAAAGTCAAGATCCATGTCTGGCATAATAACAGCAACACTAAGCATCTCCAAAAGTTCAGCATACCTATAGTTAAACATGTTGGTGCCCCCACTCCACTCCCCTTCATATTGTAGAGGGCAGTATGAAGTGTACAAACATTTTCCTAAAATAAAATTTTTTAAGTTCCATCTAAAGACATTTAAGTCAAAATCAAATTGGGTTTTTTCCAGTTTTTTCAAATTTGCCTCCCTGGAGTCCAGAAATTAGTTTGATAGAAACTTTAGGATAAGATAAAAGACTCAGGACAAGACATTTCTTCAAAATTTGACAGATTATGAGAACATTAGAAAAGGTGAAGTGAGCAAATGTCTAAATGGCAACACAAAAAGCCGTTTTCAGACTGAAGTAACTTTACAGGATAAAGCATTACGTTAAGTGTGCACACAGTTATGCAACCAGGTTATTGCAGCCTTTTCACATTTCCAATAACAGATGTATTTGTTTTCCTGTTAAATTCTGCAGAGTATTTCTGACATAAAAGGTGGAAAAACAGTGTAGATGGTTTAGTGAGGAAAGTGGTGGGAGCTGGGGCCTTTATTAGTCACAAATTTCATCTCACTCGGATTCATTTTCACAAAATTTTTCATAAAGGATGCTCAGCAGCAAAACACGAGTGGAACCATTTTCAGGAAGCGACGAAAAACACACCTACGCGATCCTGAGCCGCTTGTTTACACAAGCGCAGACAGCAGTGCATTGTGCTTCACTGAGCCTTATTCCATGTGCTCTTATTAGTCCCTCAGACTCCTGGCACGCCGAGACCGTGTCTGAGCTACACAGGTCTGCAGTGCAGAGGGAAACTGAAAAGAGGAAAGGGGAACACACTGTGTCATTTCTTCAGACACAGTGCAGTTCACGTTCATGCCCAGGCCACCTTCACCCTGCATGACTGACTGCTTTGAGGAGAAAAGAGCTGCATATCTACGACTGCATGTGGAAGCAATTATTTTCCCTTCCTAGTGTATAATTACGTGCAGCAGATACAAAATGACAAGCACATGTTTAGCAAAAAAAAAAAAAAGTTTTTTCAAGCCATCCAATTCAACCATGTGTGCTAGGTCATATTTAACGATACAAATGGGTTTTAAAAGCCAAGGATTTGCAAAAATTTGGTCATTTGAAATGTAGTCAAATATCATCTTATTAGTCATTTGTACTATTTTGAACTAGCTAGGTATAAAAATAGTAAAAAAATGTGTAAAAATGAAACTGCTTGGTTGCACAAATGAAGCTAAATGTTTCCATTCACTGTTTAAAGCACATTACCTTTTTTTTTAAAATCATTACCTAATATTAAGTTAGATTCATCTTCAGCTGTTTCAGGTCAGTTTGTATCATCAGAACAATTTTTTATTTATTTATTTTTTTTGCTAAATCAAAGTCTGAGATTCACATAGATGAACAATACACTGCATTGATACTATTTGATAAGCTCCTGAGAGGTTAATTAGAAACACCCCCTGAACACGCTGCTTTCTTTTTGCAAAATAAATAAATAAATAAATAATAAACAACATCCAAAAGAGAGCTGTGTGTAAAACAAATCTACTCAGACATACAGTGATAGGCCACTCGGCAGGGCAGAAATCATTTCTCAAAACTCTTTTAAAAGTCAAAATTAGTTGTGAATGCACAGTGGAACAATCGTGTTGATTTTGGAGACATGTTCTGATGAAACTAAAGCTGAAGTGGTCATAACTAACATCTCTACCTTTGGTAGAAAAAGGGGGAACCACAGCACCCCCAAGTGTAAAGGTTTTTTTCAGTATGAGGGACAAGTGCACTTCAATTGCATCAATTCAGCTCAAAGAAATGGGTCACAATACCAGAAACATTTTATAAGTTTATTCAAGGATACTAATTATATTAATGAAATGCTATATAAATACAAAAGAGTCCTATTTTAGGCAAGTATATTTTATTACTTGCCTAAATATAACTTTGCACAAGTAAAGTTACTTGGCTCTAGGCAAGTAATAAAAAATCACCATCAGCTTCAATATTTTGTTATTGTTCAAGCAGATTGAAATACTTTTGGTCATTCTAGCTGATCAACAACAGGAAATATTTTGTCTGATCAAGACAGTGAAAAAAAAAAGGCTATTTGTCTTTTTGTACAGTGCGTGTAAACATCTGGTTTGAATTATACGTCTGCTGTAGCCTGTATGTCTAATTTTTGAGTGAGAAGGTGAGGGCATATTCTGCAGAACAATAACTCAGTATCCTTCAAAATAAGTCTTTCAGGAAAGGGAAACAGCCCACTGGCACACATGGTAAAGTCGAGTTCCTTGAGACGTCGAATCAAATAAGTGACGATGTTTTAATGTCAAAGCACAGACGTTGTTCAAGTTTAACCGTATTCTTTTGTTACATCCAAATTCTTTGAAACTGAACTCGCGATTTCCTGTCTAGCAGCATGGAAGTGGGAAGATAATGTGTTTCCCAGAGAGACAGATGTGGAGTCCAGGAAATGAACAGACTTCTTTCAAGTCCTGTTGGAGCTTCGGCTACTTTCAAGAACAGGATTACAATTTTCTTTCATAACTGCAAACGCGCAAGCTCTCTTTTATCACCTCTTTCCACACAACTCCCAGAGCCTTTTCTGACACATGTATGGAAAATCACAGATGGTGTTAAAGGCAGCTCTCTGCAGTAATTGTCCCCGTCTTTCAGGGAGGATATTAAAGGGGTCGACAGATTTTTACAGGCTCCTCCCTGTGGAGAAGATGTCACAAAAGATCACAGCGAACGGGGATATAACTTTAAGAACATGATGATTTACACCGGTCTGTTCCACCTGTGGCTGTCTGTTTGTCCATAGCCGAGGATAAATGGCTCAAGGGGCTGGAAAGCAGAGAGTACTTTTATGTCAAAATATATGGCCATTTTTTTCCCACCCTTTTACTTGTCTGTTAGCAAAATAATCCTATCACAAGGCTGGATTTTGTTTAGCCTTGTGATAAACAAGGCTGATGATGTATTAGAGAAATATATCATCAGTTTGATATTGATTCAGATTTGTGTCACTTTGCTTAAATTTCCAAACTAAGATATTATTCTTGGCAGGAGCTCACTCTAAGAGCTTTTCTGCTTTTCAGTGTCTTCATTAAGGTTTGAAGTTAGAGGCTCACAAGACATGATTATTGAGTTCTGCAGTGGGCACAAAAATGAAACCTATTTCAACAGATTGAGTGCTTGAGAGGCAGTTAATATGCTGCTCTTGGTCGAGATGTCTCCATGTCTTAATCACTTTACATTAGGAACATCTGCAAACACTAGAAAGGTGCATAAACACAGATGCAGCGCTGTTTGACAGCACTATTAATAGTTTGGTGTAGAGTGTTTGAAATGTATTTGTTTCCATGGACCAGGACTAATATTTATGTTTCTGACCACTGTTTGAATCTGGATCTAAACGCAGAAAGCAGGACTGAAAATTGTGACCTGGTTACATTTCTAACAAATCAGAGACCAAAGAACGTCTTAGTGGAAGTCAAACATGATGTGTGATGGTCTGGTTGAAACACACTTGGGTTATGAAGTAGGATGATACTGCAAAGCACACCAGCAATATAACAAAGATGCAAATAAATGAGCGAAAAAAGAGCTTGGACTGACAAGGTGAAGGTCTGGATTAAAATCCAGTTAAGATCTTAAATCATGATCTTAAACAAGCTGCTCTCCTTTAAACAGATTCCAATACGAGCAAATTATAACAATTCAGCAAAGAGGAATGTTAGAAATATTTCCACACAGCTATAAAAAAAAAAGTTATCTTAGATGTTTATTGGCATTATTGAACAACCAGGAAGTTTTCGCCTTCAACTAATGAATAATTTGAAAACACCTTTTCAGATTTACACCTATTATCTTTGCCTGAATTTAAGATATGTTTGTCTTTCTGAAGCATGTTAGTTTGACAAAAACAAGAAAAACCAAAGAAATCTTTAAGGGGGCAAATTCCTTTATGAGACTCTGAATGCTCTGGTAACTCGCTACAGAATGTTGTTGCGTTGCTTTGGTGAGTTCCATGAGGATGTCTGAATGGGAACCAGGTGCCCTGTGTTTGTTTTTGTTTGGTCTTATTGCTGCGTTGTCAGCTCGGTGTGTACGAGTGGCTTAACAAGCTCAACGGGAAGCCTGACATCAAACACGTTGCTAATGGCTGATAAACTCATTGGGTTTGGTCAGTCCGGACCACAAACGCGCACCGCTTGCACCCAACATGCAACCAGCAAAAACCTGGGTGTGCTTCCCAGACCTAACATTTTAATATGGTTGTCCAGAAGCACTATATGTCCTCTTTATGGGACTAGGCAATGAAATATCAAATCCAAGATGAGCTAAAGGAGCAGCTGGTAAAAAAAAAAGAAAAAGAAAAGGGAAACTGTCTGTGTGGTAAATAATGACAAATGCAGATGAAGTGAATCGTGCTAGTATGATGTCATGGTGTTTTTACTCTGATTTTGTTAGACAAGACTCCTCAGGGCTGGAGGGCAGTCAAAAACAACACCTGGGAAACACACACACACACACACTCACTGAAGGGTTTTATCAGAATATAATCTGTTCTTTGCTGTGATTTACCTCACATGGAAACAGATATAAAGTTGCAACAGATGCTGTGGTTCATTTACAAGTTGTTAACTGCACAGTTGGTTGTGAAAATGGTTCATTCCTGCCGTCCAGCACGGCATGCAAATAATCTCCAGACAACCAAACCCAGAAATTAAAAATACTTGTTGTACCGCCGCCAAGGCTTACTTCAGCAAACCTTTGTGCTTCGCTGGCTAAAAATGCGCTCGGTGCATTTGCTAAATGAGATGAACATGTGTGCACCAAAAACTTCCGCGCTTAGGGCTGAAGAAAGACAGAGAGGAGGCCAGAGTTGCATCGAGGTTTAAAGGAGTGAAGTTTAATGGGATCGTGACTGTCTTTGTCAGAGGTCAAACATATTTAATTGCTTTCTGGAACAAAAAGCACAATCAGGACCATTTCTACATTCACTCAGCCAACTAAAAGTCTCTATGTTAGATTCAACATTAGGGCAGACAAAGAAAACAAGCAAGGACCCCCTTTTAAGCAGCTCAGGCATACAGAGGGTCATTACTTTTGACAAATGACAGACATCTCCAACTGGATTGGGAGAATAGCGAGGACGTATTATCTACCTCATTTCATCAGAACACTGTTCCCATCAAACCATTTTCATCTCCCCTGATCAAAAGGATGCATTGTTCCCCTGCTCTCTCCTCTTGCGTCTTGGCGATCCCTTTTCTCTGATTCTGTTTTACGGGGTTGAGATCAGTGTTACTTGCTGGAGTGCAATAGTGGTCGCAGTCTGACTCTTTGGTCAGCATCCTTCCGCTCCTAGGGCCCCACCACATGTACACATAGACACACACACAAAAAAAAATGCTGATAAAAAAAAGAGAGAGAAAGAGAGAGAGTGCTGCTGGATAGAGGTACATAGAGGCAGGTCTTACGTTTGCCCCGTGACAAAGGAACGAGGCAAATTAGTGCGGGAGAAAGGGCGGACTGTGACCTTATTGACCGGTCTGTAACTGAAACAGACTAAACGGTAACATGATCTTACAGCCAGCATCACAGTGTGCTAGCCGAGGATGTGGCCAGGCGCTTCCCGATGTAGATACTGAAAAGAGAGAGGGGGAAAAAAAAAAAAGAAAGACAGATTTTAATGATTCATCCAAACTAAACACTTCCTCGAAGTTTACCGTTGTTTAACCACAAGTGGAAACTTTTAGGTAATGTACGGGAAATGGGAAAAAAAAAAAAAAAAAAAAAGCTCCACCAAAGTGTGGTCTTGCACTAAGTGCCCAGTTGAGATGCTTTTAATATTTATTTTTATGTCCCTGAATGGCACAGTCAAGTTGAATCGTACCTCTTTCCTTCACCCAGAACATATTTGTTGAAGCAAAAATCTAATTCAAATTTCCTGAAAAAAAAAAAAAAAAAAAAACGAAAAAGAAAAAGCAGGAATGGGTAAACTGAGTCAAAATTGAAAGAAAACCATCACATGATGCCTTTCTTTGAAAGGAAAATATGATTTTACATGAAATGAAGGAAAAATATCTAAAACTGTTGCATTTCATGTTAATCTACATTTTCTAAAGTGTCACTCTGTCTGCATTATTCAGTACTGTGAATGAAGTATTTCCCATTCTCTTTTAACTTAAAAAAATGTAATAAATAGATAAACACTTTTGTCGTAAATAAACTTTTCCAAGATGTTGTGCTTTGTTTTACACATAATAAATGCTAAATTCATTCCTCTACCAGTCTATTTCATTAAACGCATGAATAGAAAAGTTCCACGATTTTTTGATACGGGTTTCGTTGACGATATCAACTATCAGCATCTTACTGGCGGCAAAAAAAAAAAAAAATCTGTCCAAGCAGAGTTTGCCTCACAGTTATTCCTGCTTTAGAGGTGTTTCTGCTCCTGCACACTTCATTTAAAGGACTGCAATTCCTCCTGGGCCATAAAGTGCTGCAGGAGCCTGTAAATCACCTATTCATTTCAGTCAGGTGTGTGGCGAAAGGGGAAACAGCTAAAACATCCAGGACAGTCAGCCCTGAGAATCAAGGCTGACACATATTGGTCTCAATGACCTCAGCTGGGAGAATGAGACGCTGATTCTCAATGGAGAATGACGGTTAGTTAGATTACTTCCAGTTCCAAAGCAGATTTTGTCTGATTCTGATTTTCTTTGGCGACCAGTCATTTCTTTTAATTCAGCAGCTAAATATAACAAACACCGATAGCGGCACAGGGTCTAAATCTGACAGGAAGCGAAAGGATTACAAGATCAGGCAGACATGTATTCATTTTCCAGTCTCAGGTATGACTTTCACACCTCAAAACATAGAAGTGACAGAAGGTGAGGTCTTGTTAATATGTCTCACCCGACTCCGAGTGTGAGCAGATGCGAAGCCAGCAGGGAGGGAATGAGGATGAGGAGAACGTCGGAGGAGAAAATTCCTCTTTTCATCACCTCTGTCTTCCTCACACTGAGGGAGCCTGGCTGTTTCGGGTGCTGGAACACAAACTCTCTGCAGAGAGAAGAGTGAGAAGTCAGATATAAAAGATGCACCAGGATGAAAGACCAGAAAAAGGAAAAACAGAGCTAATGAGAGCACAAGAGAGGACTGCAAAGAGGAACGATGCAGGCAATCTGAGAGCTGTCAGAACCGCTACCTGTCAAATGAGCTTATTATAGCGGAGGAGATTTAATGTCAAGTGTGGCAGAGTAAATAAAAATGAGAGGGATTCAAGTTCCTCAAAGTATAATTCATAAATAAAGACAAAAAAAACCAAAAAAGAAAACGTGTTTTTTCTGTCAAAGTTAACCCAAACAAACACACGAAGCAAAGTGAATTTTAAATCGCTTGTTGGGATTTGCGAGTGAAACAGACCTGAATTTACAACTAAAAACAAAACACCATAATATATTTATGATTCCTTGAATCTTGCTTTTTATTATGTAAAAATAATTTTTTTTCAGAGAGGTCATAACTGTTGTCTGACCTCATATCTTTCAAAAAAGAAAAATTTTTTTGTGCGTTTGCATAATGCGACTAAGCCTCAGTGAAAATCTTTGATGCCTCTGTTGCCAGAGGTTACTGTTACTTTAACGATCATAGTCTTACTTTGGTGGCATATTTTCAGGTCTACTGGACCAATCCCACACCCAGTCTGTATCCACCCGCCGCTCAGCTTCCTCCTGCATGATTCAAAAACGATCAACTCACAGTCAGATATAATACCAATGAAACACAAATAAAGATTCACGTGTAAATCAGGATTAAACAAGATGAATTATTGTAGAATATCTCAAACGGCATTTAACAAAACATATATAAGAAGGAAAACACTGTCAAATACCATGCAAATTGAATATGTCCTTAAAATTATCATGATTTTTAAAGATAATTGTTTGTTGCACAGTTCTGTCATGTGGACGTCAGGTTGTGTGAGGTTGATGGATGAATACCTGTATAGGGACACAGTCGCTGTCCTGCTCACTCGTGGGTCTGGTTGGAGAACTAGTGGACCGTGGCGTTACCACCTGTGGAGGACTACAGAGAGCGCAATGTTGCAGTGAACCAAGTAAGCAACCAACAGCAGTGTGACAGGTCAATGTTGCCAAAAATGATAAAAACGTGAACACTTGAAAAGGCAAATTATTGCTGAAGTTCAGCCTTCTGTTGAGCGGATCTATAAAACAAACAACCAAAGCAAAACCTTGAAATCCCTCACCTGTCTCTACTCCTCTCGCACTCCAGCTGCGCCTCAAGGAGGATTCTCTCTAGCTCCCCCTGCAGGGCAGAGGAGATGCTGTCCTGAGGTCCTGTCAGACTTTCCCTCCGGCTCACAGCTGCAATCAGCTCCTCCAGCTCAACCCATGAACCTGAAGAGGAACAGCAAACATCACAGTGAAAGAGAAGTTTTATGACAATCTGACTTAAATGTTGCAACTCGTGCAACAACCTACAGTGCTCTCTAATGGCAGGTGCACGAAAGCAAAGCAACAAACTTATTTCAGTAAAGCTGTGTGCATGTGTAAGTTTAGAAGCACATGTGTTCGACACAAAAGATGCTCAAATGAATGTGTTTGAAACAGTCAGCAGTGAAACTCCTGGTTAATTCCAGTCACTTTATGATCATCTAGAATTAAATCCCTTCTAAAAAGAGCACACACTAAAGAAGATAGTGATCTCACTCTATTGGCTGAAACTGTTGCTAGGCAGAGTTACCACTTTGGTCCATGAGAGAGCAAACAGAAGCCGGGAGTAAAGAGGTCAGAGATGTAAGTGGACAGTTTTTTTCATCCACAGAGAAGAAAGTTGAGCACAAGGAGAAGATTGCAAACAGAAGAAGAGATATTTTGTATTAAATTGGGACACAAAAATATAGAGACGAAAGAGTTTTGGAACTAGAAATAGGAATTCCAGCAATTAAAATGAAATTGTATCAGGATTAATTTGCAAAAACATGATATTTTACAAGCATAACGGTTTGAAAAAAAAACTACAACAAAGCGGAAGCCCTGTAATATTAAGAAAGGATTCACCTTTTCCAATGCAAATCTTAAAATGATTATATAAAAACATTCTAATAAAATGAGTCAGTGGTGTTTTTACCAAAGAATGGGCAGATACATAAAACATTTAAAAGTGCAAAAAAGCTAAAAACATACCTTTGAATTAAAAAAAAAAAATCATTTCACCTGCAGTAACGTATTTTGTTACAATATACTTAAGTATGTTTGCAGCTTATTTAATATTTGTGCAGAAATAGTGAGATAATCTTAAAAATGCTGAAAACACACACACTTATATTTTCACTGATTATGTTTCTAATTCCATTTTGGACCAAATATTCCAAAATGATGACTCCTGGTTAAGCCAAAAATAACCACAGCATGTTGGAGTCACATGATCAAATTCCTTTACAGTAAACAACAAATTCATAAAATTTACACAAATCATTCATCTTCAGAATTGGTTCAAAACATCAGGGAAGCTGCAGCACCTTCTTTGAGAAATGACCCTTAGCAGACGGCTCCTGTTGAAAAAGTTGTCTACAACGCATCCAAAACTGCAAATATTTCAGAATAAGCTCAGTGAAATATCTACGTATTTTAACAAATATTTCACAACGTGTAGAGGGCAATTATTCCAAACGTGTTACCAAATGAAATCACAAAGAACTTTGTCTTTAACGGAGCAGTTCCACCTAGGGGGGAAACTATTTCATTGCAACAACATGTCCTTCAAACTCAAATGAGACAGAAACATTTTTGGCAAATAACAGAAATCTAATCTACTGCATTTTACTTCATGTGGACATTATGAACGTATTTATAGAAATATCAACTTCTGTCTATTTTTCAAACTTCAGTTTTTGCTCTGTTGCTTTTTTGCCTTTGTAACATATTTTGAATAATTTACTAATGCCAGCTGAGTTGAGTAAAATGAAACCCTTCAATTTACTGATTAGATATATCAGTGACTTGATATTTTTGTAGGTTCAAATTCAATGTTGCAATATCCGTGTCAAACATATTACAAAGAGAAAGGTCAGGTGAAAGAAAGGGTCTCTTTGTTCCTTTTCTAACGCCTTAGTGTTAAGTGGATGCTGATTAAACATGTGCATGCTGTGCACTGACGTACTATGACTCATAGATGTCTCAAGTATCCTGATGTGACCTTATAAGACCCACAAGACTGTACCAAATGGAAACCTGCTGGGTAAAACAAATGCACTGGACATATTTGTGCAAACAGAACGAGCCGAAGACCAAAACGGCAAAGTCTTCCACGTGCTTTTTGTCGGCGACTTCAGAAAATGTCCACAGCAGAATGTATGAATGAATGGGATGCGGCGGCTTATTGAATGCAAGAGCAGGAAGGATTTAGGCACGCACGCTGATGTGTATGGCGTGCACAGCCCCACAGCTAAACAGTAGGGCACGGCTAACTCAGGCTGACAGCGTGCTGGCTTACATAAGATCTTATTTCTGTTTCAGATTAGCCATTCATCCTTTCATGTCCTCTCTCTTGTTTTTGTCCAGCGATGCCGTTTCTCTCTTTCTCTTTCTCTCTTTGACATAGACAACATTTTCAAAACATCTCTCCAAATCGTCCTAAAAATGTATACATCACTCCTTCACCATACGATTCTGTGTAACGACACAAACAACAGCTGAGGGGGCAGAAGCACAAGTGGATGTTGTGGGTTGGGGGTGGGAGGGCAGAGGGAACTGTGCCATTGCCCTACTTATTTTGCTACAGAGGGCTTGGTATGACATAACTGCGCCACTGCCTGATTTATCTGTGGCCATTCTGGATCCGTTTCTATATGCAGTCCCATACACAGTCATTCAAGCAGCTGCCAAATCGGCTTTATGTAATGTTGACCAGAGCTGGATGCTGAAAGAGTCAATGAGCTGCAGCACAACAGGCTCATGATTGGTTCCCTGGGATGCAAATGCGTTTTTAGAAAAATGTGAAGGTGCAAAGGTGACACCTCAAAAGGATTTATGGAAGGGAAGTGAAAGGAAGGGAAGGTTCCTCCTTACTAAAATTCATGGTTTGCAAAACAACAACAGCAAAAAACAAAAACTAAAAGTCTTGCGTGTGTGCCTTTGAAAATAAAGGACAAAAATTGTAGAGTTGACTTCTTTACATCAATTTATGTTTAAAAATTATTTTCTTTTATTTAAATTTGTGAAATACTCAGTGACTGGTAACCTGTCCAAGGTATTGACAAATGATCAATGCCCAAGATAAGCACCCACCTCCAGCGACCCTTCAAAGGTAAGAGGGTTTAGACAATGGATGGATGGGTGAATTATTAAAACACCTTTGACTAATATGAATAAATCCTATCACATTTGCCAAATCTCATTCTTTAATGTGCCACTAAGCCTCAGTGTTACTTTTTTTTCCTGCTAAGAAATCACCAAGCCAATTCCAGGGAAAGTTGGTGGGGAGATGGACCATAATGCTCCAGTTAAAATTGTCATCTCAGCCCCATCTGCTATAACGATTTAATGAAGTCTCATCAGAGAATCTGAATTTGCAGAAGCAGTCTGAGACTTTGGATTTATATTTCTTATCATTATAATTTTTGTAACTGACTCATTAAAATTGCAGTGCAGAGTGAATCATCCAGTCAGAGTCCAACTCAAATATTTAGACATGCGCAAATCAAAATTTTGAAGCTGACATCCTGTTTTTATCCGATCTCTGTTTGTTGTGAGGAGTGATTGCTGACACAATCTGTCCTTTGTCTATACTCGCTTGTTCTTGCAGGGTTGTGGTGGAGCTGGTGTCTGTCTCCATCAGCCATTGGGCAAGAGGCGGGGTACATGTCCGCAGTCTATCAACAGCCAACACACTACAAACAACAACACCTCAGGGAAATGTAGAGAGATCAGTAAATGTTTTTTTGACTGTGAGAGGAGGCCAGAGTACCCAGAAAGAACCCAGGCACACATTAGGAGAACATGCAGACTTCACACAGAAAGACCCCAGGCAGGAATTCAAATGCAGGACCTTCTTGTTGCAAGGCCACTTCACCCTGCTAAGACCAATTCTTCTTTTTTTTCTTAAGAACTATCAAAAAAAAAAAAAAAAAAAATGCAGTTAAACTTTTTTAATATTAAGACCAGAAGTATGACAGATACGTCATTGCAAAACAGGTCCTTACTATTCAAAATACAAAAATATTTACAGTAATAATTTTTAAATGGGCTTTAGCCTCTTAGATTAGCTATTAGCATAATTAGCAGGACCAAAACAGGAATCTTTGTGTCTCCTTACAGAATAGAGGTGCTTACCATAACTCTGAGCTCTCCAAAGTTTTACCAGAATTTCCAGATCCTGGAAACGGATGGAGATTAAAAGCTCAAAAGGTCAAAACTCTTGAACTTTGATTGTACACAATCAGCCTTGTTTTCTGCTTAAAGCGTTGTTCTCTTTCATAGTAAACCACAAACATTTCTGTAGAGGTCATTAGAAATACAGTTTTTGTGTTTTGTCTGACATAAATGAAACGTTTTACTGAAATTGAAAATATTTACATTTGAGTTTTCTTCATTAGGTTGTGGCGTCCACAGGAAAGAGAGTTATTACCAAAACCATACAGTTTCTTTTTGCCTGATTAAACAAGAACATAGAATTTTTAAAAGGCATCATTGCAGCAGCAACATCACTTTGTAAGTGATGAAACCAGAGAAAGAAAAATGGAGCAACTTTTCAGACTTCAAATTTGAAGTCATTTTCATGTTTATTTGATGCATGGCATGGCTTTAGTCCGTTATATTTGTGTGAGAAATTTGCTACTGGCCAAAATTCAAGATTGGACTCAAGATTGGACTCCTTAACGCCTTCACACACAAACCACAGACATGCTTGATGCATATATATTGTTTCAAACTGAGAACAAATATATCTACCAGCAACATTAAACGTGAATATTTTGCATGTGAGAAAAGCCTGATAATATATTTGCGGATACATTTGCAAACATATTAAGTTTTCTGCTTCCAAACTACAACCTTTATCAAAGAAGGAGAAAACAAATGCTTACACTTTATAGTGCTGAAGTAATCAGTAATCCAGTCTTGGATTTATAACAAACAAGTTCATTTTCCAAAACATGTCCACAATGTTTGGCCCCTCCTTCCGCAGATGGACATGTTTTACCCAGCATCCCCTGTGACAAGCGCCGTGCTGCCTGCACAGAGGAGCTATAAGTGTCAGAAAATCTCCGCAGCTTAATTGGCTTACAGAGATGCAAAAAGGTGAGTCAGGGAATCCGTTTACACAATGACCGAGGCAGTGGCAACAACAATAACAACGAAGAAGGTGGCAGTTCCTTATTCTGACACATGACACATTTGTTTTGGTCAATCAAACCTGCAATTACTAAATGCATTCATCCTATAACAACAATGAAACAAAGCCCTGCGTCCACACAGTGAGTAGTTTGTTCAAACAGCCTCGGCGCTGTGAAAGACAAACGTGTGTCTGTTGTGATTCCAGCAGGACGAGCAGGCCTGGTTCACGACAAGGCATCACTTACCGTAAAGTCCGTCCTCTGGTGTCTCTGTGTCGGACTGAGACATTCTGGAGGTTTGGGAAAGGAGCTCGGAGGGGACGCTGGCAGAACGGAGAGGACAAACGGGTGGAAAAAAAAAACAACCAGAGAGCCTGTCCTGTTCCAGTCTCCTGCGGTCACCCCTGTGTTTGGACCAGCGCTGTGGACACCGGGGACTATCGGCGCTCTAATCCGCTTCCCTCCCCTCCCTGCCCGGACTCTCTCCTCGGCTTCCCCCCGCCTCCACCCGTCTCTTCCACGTGTCACAAAGGACAGAGGTAAACAAAACAACCCGTAATCTCAGCAGGTTAAAATAAAACTCACCGACGTCATCCTGTCTTGACATTCAACCGTTCTGCCCTCTTCACTGGAGACCAGGGGTTCATATTCAGCACCGAAAGTAATGGTTTTCATTTTGCATAAAGCTGCGCAAACCTTCAAAAATCTAATTACATAATGCACCAAACCTAAGGAGTCGTGTCAATGCAAGAGCGCTAATGGGAGGAGGAATGATTTTAAATTGGAATATGAATAAAAGCAATGGTATAATATGAACTATCGCTGAAATATTGTAGTGCATCTTATGCTTCAGATATTGAAACTTACTCAGAAGTATTCACTCATGAAGCTGGGTGGGATTTTATGTCATAGCTCAACACAAACAGTTCTGAGCATTTAACTTTACCTGCTGAAGAAAAGCGCTTCCACAGCGTATTTTTGCAATAGAACTGGGCAATATGGACAAACATTAATTTGGTAATAATCACAAAATAATTTAAAATTAACAATCCAGGCTTTGACACAAACAAAAAAGTAAACAAGATGAAAGTAACACAAGTAAACACAACATTCCCTAAGAATTATGGATTATGTCGATGGGCAAAACTCCTTTGCAGTGCCGATTAGCAATGCTGACATGTTTCAATACAATGTCATCGATAACATGTCTACAGAATGTAACATTTTCCTTGCACTTGACAATCATGTGCTACATTGTATTGTTCTGGTCACATAAAATTCCAACTAAACCCACTGAAATTGGACTCTGCAGAGCGGCAAAATGTTTACAAGATCCAAGACTAAAGCCAAAGGTGACTTGTAGCACTGCTTAACAGCTTAGAGGCTTCTTCATCATCTTTTATTAGCAAAATAATATAAATATTTTTAGTTAACGATTGAAAAATATGCCAGTTTAAACCTGTTTGACTGCAGATCCACATAGAATGTATTCGATACTTAAATCTAATAGGTTACAGACCAACAATCTTTGAGATAAATTACATAAATATCAATGTGAAATACTCCCAAATGTAGTAGTGTCAAGTTCCTATATTAGACATTCAAAATGATTGGATTACCTTAACAGCATGTCAACAGCTTCAGGTGTGCTGCAGCACTTAGAAGCTGATGTGTATTTAGAAACTGGTCAACGATGTCATTCCAGGGCCAGATGTAAGTGAGTTGGAGCCATAGATATAGTCACACACCAGAACAGGATGCAATGAAGTGAAGTAACTTATAGAAGATAAATGTAAAAATGCTAGAGGCTTTTCAGAGCAGCAGCTGCTTTGACTGGCGCTGTTGAGGAGAACAGGATGCCAGCAGGTAACACTTGGTGAGATGGAGGGGAGTACAAAGGATGACAAAAGGTAAGAAACACAACATCCAGAAAAGAAACGCAGTGGGACATTTCATTGGTTGATGTTCCGTCTTAATCAGACCTTTTCAAATCCAGTAAAAGGAAAAAAAAAGGCTAAGATTTTATTATGAAATGTGTCATAATCCACTGTGCATCACAGTATTACAGCCTATTAGATTGCGTAACCAGTTGGCTGTCCCATCTGTTGTGCAAGAATAAGATCAGTTTGGCTATAAATAACTAAACAATTGTTGAGGGGACTTATTAACAAAACTAGTAATTTAGATCAAAATGACCACGTCTGGTAAGTCAGACTTTCTTTGGGTTTTCCAAGATTACACCTTCAAACATGTTACATTGACAAGATGTTGATTTAAAACACATGTATCAAAAACAAGAATTTAGCTTTTTAGGACTCTCTTTAAATCCCGCATGTACTTTATGCACCGTGAATAATAATATTAATAACTCCTTATGAGTGCCTACAATTTCTTACAGCTGATGGTGACTGCAAAACCTGGAGTGGTTCAGCATCATTTCAGCATTTAGTTATTTTATTTTATTAATTAATTTTTTTCTTATCTTTAGCTTAATTTTAAGGAGTTATAGGAGAGAAAAGGAGAAATACAAATGAAACAGACAAGATCATGTTCCCAGACTATAATTGCTCTCATTGCAATGAGAGCAGAATGGGTGAAAAGTTTGCGAGGGAGCCTTTTGACAATAAGGTCTTGAATCCAACATCCTCCTTTGTTCCATGTCAATGCACCCCTGGGCACTTGACCCCAAATTGAATACCGATTCAGTTTAAGGCACTTTGAATGATCAGTATGACTGGGAAAGCACTATATAAATATTTTCTTTTCTCCATTTCAACCCTGCAGAGGTATCCATGGCTGATAATTAATTTCCTTCTATATGCTTATATTTTTTCATACATTCTGTAGGAATTTCTGAATACCGTCCAATGAATTTAAAAGACTAGCAACAACATTTCTTGCAATGAAACAGGTTTAATGCAGGGAAGAGTATTTCAAACAAAGATACCCAGATTGAACATAGTTAGCAGTTTGAAATGATTATTTCTTGGCCATTTTCTCTTACTGTTGAATTATCAACATTAACACTAACTGGGGAGACGTGGTTTACTTTGGTTTTCTTGGTTATTTTGTAACGTCTCTCTGAGATCCCAAAGCTGTGATGATTTTTTAAATCTTGAATGTCCTAGATTTGGGGCATGACGCTGACATCGTGTTGACAGAAAAGGGATTCCTTAATTTAACAAGGCTGTTGATAAAGCCTGGGTGTGGCTTGATGAATTGAGTCAAATAAACATATTTTTAATGCAATTAAATAACAAAAATGAAATGTTGTCATTTCATTTTTGAAAATGAAATGTTTTCATTTTTATTTTGAAAAATTATTATGTTTTCTCAGTTTATATGTGTTTGATGTCAGAATCGATCGTTTCATGAACTGAAACGTGACAAAAAAAAACCAAATACATATTATTATTATTATTTTATGACTGTATTTTCTGTACAAAGTTGCAGCAAAACTTTATGAAAAAAAACTTAAAATCCCAGGCATGCAGCTGTGGAAACTCTTAGATGTTTTCCTTAAAGACATCAAATGAAACAGACTAAAACAAATTGGGACATTCATGGTTGCTGCATCGACACTTTATCAGTGTCATATACCTGAAGCTCATAAGGCCCGTTTTTCTTTCCGTGCATTAGACAAACAGCATCTTTTGGAATTTTTCTGTTTTTTTTTGTCTCCTACCATGACGCCCCTGGCCAGTGATTAATCTCCTTTCGTGGCATTTCTTTAAGAAGTCCGCTATCCATGACATCAGCAGGACACAGTGCTGGATTTCACTCATGCAGCCCGGAGCGAAAAGAGACATAAAACAGAGGCACACACGCACCGCTCTCTGCAGAAGCACAGCTCATTATCATCCGCCTGTTTGCCCCTTTATTCTCAACTCTGTAATAATTAACAGTTCAATAAACAAACATCCTTTTAGATTTAGACAAGTTGCCTGCATCCAAGTAAGAAAAATATACATGTACTGTTTATTGAATCATTTACAAAGTGTTTTGTAATGCCACATTGCCCATCACTTTATGAACAACATCTCCACCTGGTGGAAACAGCCATTACAAAGCATCACGCTTTCAGGCAAAGTTATCCACGAGCTCTACGACCAGATTTGCCACATGCTGCGCATATCTAATTTAATTAAAGTGCAGCCAATTGAAACCATCTAAACTCACTTTAAAAAGACATATTGTGGGGGCAGGCAGGAAAAGGAAGCATTAAGATTTGTCCGATGTATTATTGCCCTTCACTGCAGATAGCGGCAGCCAGATATCTTTCTATTTTCACAGTAAATCCTGTCTCCCATTTATTATGTTGCCAACCAGCTTTTCTTTTCTGACCTTCAGCCTCATTTTTGCAAGACAAGCGGACAGACACAGAAAGCCATTATTCAGCTTGGAAACAAAGCAGGAAAAGTTCCCTCATCTATCAAAAGGAGCCCAAGATCTATGACAATGTCCAGGGCACGACTCAGATCAAAGAGGGAGATGCCACCTTTACTCAGATCCTGCAAATGACTGACTGGCCTCATTCATCCATCACGCTTGAAACTAAGACATCAAAACAATAAAACCCTTTTTAGGTAATGGCTACAGAGGGATCCTCCCTGTGGAACATTGTATTAGGTGATGATTGATGACCTGATCTGAAGGTAGTTTTCAGGATCTGTTTAAATATAAGCTTTTTGTTTGTTGCAAGGAAGATGCAGAGGCTTGGTAATGAGAGTCAGGGGAAGGTTCAGTGTTCCCTTTATGACAGTGTCTGGAGAAAAAAAAAAAGTTTATTTAGAAGGGATAGTTAAGAGTTTTTCAGAACTACTGGAAATGCGTTGCAGGTTTTGTGGCGCAGCACTGGAGCACCGCAGAGGACTCTCATCATTCCTCTTCACTCGACACACCTCAGACTTTCAATGAGTCAGGGTCGCAATATGGGTATGTTTATAACAAGGGACAGAGCAGGCTTTGAATCCTGTTGAGCTTCAGGTTCTTCAGTGTTTGCAGTAAGATCTTTCAGCTCTTCCATAATTCTGTCATAGGGAGTCGTGTGTTGGGTTAGCAGCACACATACTAGAGACTTAAAAAGGTGGAACTAGCAAATTAAGAGGAGCGACTCTGTTACTAGGACTGCTCTGGATCATATTAAATGTTATTTAAAGCCCCATAAATCCCCAACTCTTTAAATGGTTGCCATGTTTGGATTGGGCCGTTAGTTGCACGCAAAGCAACACTATTTTGTCAAATAATAAGATAGTGTCAAATTAAACCTTCACTTAACTTAAATTTAGAATATTTACTCTTCTTTGATTTTATACCATGTGGTAACTATGACCGGAAACACCATCATGTTCCATTCTCAGCCCATATAGAAGGACCATTGATGGTGCGCTGCCTCCTACCTCTAACTCCTGCATGAATAATTATAAGTCCTTATGTATATAATTTCCAATGCTAATGTGATGACAGAATAAAGATTCATGGAATAGTATTTGCCTGAAAAACATTGATGTGTTGGAGATTGGAGTTGTTTTAAGAGGCCTGCTTCGATCTTGGCCCCTTTTAGACCAGTCTTTGGCTGGGACCAGCTAATGGATTTATACTGTTTGAAGGAGGCAGGAGGGCTAGCTACTGCAGATTAGATATCAATTGCTTATAAGCTTTTAACAAGGTCCCGCTGACAAATCCTGAGTGTTCTTGTCATTACATATAAGGAGGCTTTGAGTTAGATTAGTTTATATTTAAAAGGATTCCAAAAGATTAACTCAAAATCCAAAGCCAGAAATTAGCCAGGTTTACCTAGTGAATGTAAACCTGTAAAAGTTTTTAATGTTTCTTCAACCATTCCCCTTTTCACTGAAAATCTTAGCTGTCTTTCAATTGGCTAATTTGAAAATGTAGAACTTTAATTTTGTGTTTTACTTTTTTAACATCAGTGTCTTTCTAATTCCAGTGCAAAGATGGAACAGCTCGAAACAATATCAACACGACGTGACAATTTCCGATCCCTTCCACAGATAACTGCTGCATCTGTAGCAGAAAACAGTTTTTAGGTCACTAAAAATGGCCTGACCCTCACACAACTTCACTAGGAGCCCCAGTGGAGCAGCTGAGATGGCAGAGAGCTTCAAACGTCCAAACATAATGGACAATCTACTGAAAAACCCGCCCAGAACAGCGCCAGCAGACACGCTTTGTTGTCTGTAAACTCAAGGTCCTCTCTGTAGCCAGCAGGCTTCTCCGCCTGTTTAGACGGCTCATGGAGTCTGTCCTCCTCTAATTATCCTCCGCTGTTCCATCTGCCGCTTCACCATGCCGACAGTCTCCAGCAGCCACAGTTACTTCTTACATCAGTAGTCGTTCAGAGCTCTCGCAGACATCAAAGTTGCTGCAGTCGCGCAAAGTGAAACTCCCTCTTCAGTTAATGACCCTGAACACTCTCATTTGGACAATGTGTCACTATGCGTCAGTCGAGTTGAAGGTACAAATCATGGGCTTCTCTTAGTCGCTCTATTCCTGAAAAGTACAAAAAAAACAAAAGGTCGATTCCGCTCTTATCTTGAAGTGAAACCCTCATATTTACAAATGGGCTTGTTAATTTTACATGTGGAACTCAATCTGGTATATTGTTGTACGTGTACAAAAGGTCCAAGATGGAAATTATAACGGTAAATAATTATTTTATTGAGGAGCTTAAATTGTAATGGTGGATAATCAAACAGCAATGGACTTTTGCATCTTTTTTTGTAAGTTGCTATTTTCCCTCTGTTAATTTTACCATCTCATTAGTTTATGCGAATAACCCAGTAATACTTTAAGAATGCAGGATGTAAAACTTATAGCTCTTTATTTGAACCTTTTGAATCTCTTCACCCATCCTCTCATTAGTCCTGACCACTACATTGAAGTTTGTGTTTGTAAAGTGGAAATATCTGCGGGGGGCAAAGAAAAAAAAAGACTTTGAGGTATAAATACATTTGGCATCTAAATATGTAATTATTATGGTGATATCGCAGCTCATTAATAATTATAATGAAGTTGCTCAAGTTTGAACATATTCTTGCTTGATGTGCATATTCACAGTTTTGAATTGCGGAGTTGCAATACATAACTCTCATGAAATGCCTGTGCACGTTGTGCTAGGTTGGGCTGAAAAATATATTCAAATCTGTCATCCTGTATTACAGAACATTACTGCACAACCTATTATGAGTCAGTGGTGCACTGGATAGCCTGTCCATTGAGCTCTTACTCTAAATTCAGTTAGGGGGGAGGTGTGCTCCTTCAATGAAATTATATTTGAAATCCTTTCATTTCCTATTATTTGCCTCTGAAAGTGTAGAGAGCTATAACTACATGAAACACTTTAATGCAAATCTGATGGAGAGCAAGGTGATGCTGGGAAATGAGTGATCATGGCTGATAAAAATGGGATGAGATGTCTCAGCCCTCCAGGCATGTAGGTGTAGACTATTTTATTCCTCAATCTCAGAGTGGTTTCTGCTACTTACTGTACAGCCGGGGGTGACAACAGTCATTACAGTGACGACGGGGTCAATGCACAAAAGCCAGAACAATGGAGGAAATCAGTTTTCCCTCGTGTTCCGAGCCTTGAACGGGAGCCCAACCAAGCAAAGACCTGTGATTAATTTAATACATACTGGTGATTTGCCCTTTAATTTGCATGCACAACACTCATGCATGTTAATCAAGAGCGGCCTGAAAACAGTAGAGCGGCTTAACCTTCGGTGACTGTACGGCTGTGGCTCTTCTTTAGAGAGCCATTGTCCATGTGTCTCTATTATCCTGCTGGTCACGGTTCTCCGGCTATGCCCTCCACTCATATGGGAGATATCTGTAGAATAATTCTACCTGTCTGTTTCTATCGCCCTCTCCTTCCTTCTCCACAACTCCCCCCCGCCTCCCTCAAAGCCTGACCTTTCTGCATCCCCCACCAGCTGACCTTGGTGTCCTTTTAGTTCTTCCCTTTTCCCTTTCTCACACCACTCTCTGCTCTCCATCACATTCTCCTCCAACTACCCGGTGCCCCCTTCGTTCCCAGCCCCCGCTGATTGCCTCCACTCTCTCTCGGTTACGCCCCCTGGATCACTCGCCTCTCCTCTCTCCTCCTCCTGCTGTCTCCTTCTTTGCTCTCTGCAGCTGTACATACTCTGCTTTTTAATTAGACCGACTCGGCATAGCTCCACCTCCCTCTGCCTCCTCTACGCTCCATCCAGCCCCTTGCTTTCCCTCTCACTCCCCCCCCCTCCCCTTTTTTTTTTTGCTTACAAGGATACGCGGGGGGCTCGCATGGCGTTGGGGAGAGGAGGTCATGATGGAGAGATGCGGAGAGAAAGAAGCAGGGGAGAGGAGGAAGGGAGAACGGAGAGGAGCATCTGAGAGTGTAACTGCCTGTTTGCTCACTCTTGTCTTCTTGCTCCCCCTCCTGTCCTTTCACTTCCACTCACAGCACAAACACTCAGACAACTAGGTAGGCACAGCGCAGCCGCAGAGCTGTGAGGGATGGAGACCAGGGTTCCCACGTGAAAGAAAGGCTTGAATCCACGGGAGAAGAGGAGGTTGAGATAAAACACAACCGGATAAGGGGGGGGGGTGAAGAGGAGAGTTGATGAGCAGGTGGACCCAAGAAAAGGATGCAACGTGAAGCTCACCGTGCAGTGGTGACAGAGAGGTGAGGATAAGAGGCAAACACGAGGGATGGAGGAATGGGGAGGAAGCAACGTAAAGGAATAACAGAAGAGGACAGAGAGCGCGCGTGTGTGTGTTTGTGTGTGGGGAAGAGTCAGCGCAGAGGGCAACAGGAAGAGGGATGTTGTAGATGTGGTATGTGTGACTCAGTTCTGTGTCCTGATGGCAGATAGTACAGCAATCTACCCAGCAGCCTCCTCTCAGCATCACCATAGCGATGGCAAAGTGTGAAGAAGCAAAGATGAGGACAGATTTCAGAAACAACTCAAGCGCCTCTTCTTATTTAGTAACGTCGCACTTCTTGTTTGTTTCTCTTTGCATTCTGTTGAATTCTACAAAGAGGAGAGAAGCAGAGTGCAGTGCATCCTCGCATGCGTGAGTACACGTGCATGCTCGAATTTTGTTTATGTGTTTTAGGCAGCTGAGTCTGTGTGCACTTATTTCTACTGACAATGGAGGTGTGTTCCAGGACCCGCTGTGCACCTTAGCCTTCGTGCGTGCGCGTGTGTGTGTGAGAGATAGAGAACGAAATCTCGGGGAAATGGATTTTGCTTATTTGGATACAGGGATTTGCTTTACTGCAGGTGTGGGAGTTATTTTCCGAGTTTGCGCTGCTCTGTGAGAAGATTTAAACAGCCAGGAGCTCAGATTGTTAAAGCACTTGATGTAGCTTTGCAGAATCTAGCTGTGTTCCTTCTCTGCACATTTGTCATGACTCAGGCCGTGTGTGTGTGCGCGTGTGGTGTTTGGTGTAAGTTTCCGGAGGAGGCGGTATTGACAGAGGGAATTCCTTTTGTACAGACCTGTGTGTGTTTCTAAGAAAAGTCTAGTGCATCTTGGTGTAGCATTAGTCACCTAGTCACAGCAATGTCTACATTTTCATGTACTCGCAAATTCCCTTACACACACCTTTGTAAGGGAAGTCGCACAGGTTTCTCCCTCACATTCCTGCAGGATTCCGATAGAAACGCGAGGATTTTGACATTTCGGAAGAGCTTGGAAAAAAGAAAGCTGATTTATGATTTCCAAGCATTGTTTTTATAATCTATTTACTGGAATAATTGTTAAAAAAAAAATGCTGACAACATTTCAGACTGAATATATTGTATATAAATAATGTGCATAGTCACATCATTTTTCTTGATGATTAAAGTTTCAGCCATCAATATAATTGAACTGTTACTTGAAAACCCCCACATACATGTTGCTCATTAGGGATGGGAAACAGACTTACATTTTTACCACAATATGTCAGAATATTTAATGCAATAACAATGAAAGGGCTTTAAAAAAAATCCCTAAGTCTCTTTGGCTTTAAATCTTCCACTGCATAGAGTCAATTCCTCACAAACACAAAGCCTGCTCTAAAAATAAAACTTTTTATCAAATGAGCTGCTTCACTTCACTAGTTACATTAATTAGTGCAGTTATACCACTAAACAGCACGCAAAAGTAAGTAATCTAAGCATATTGTCAGTTTTTCAGGGTTTGGAAATGCCATTAGAGTTTAGTGTTTTCATAGTTAATTACAATTCTTCTTTCTGATATTTCCCCCTCCTGATTACAATATTTAATAGCATAATTCCCCATGGCTAACTCTCTTACAGGGGTTGCTCTGTTTTCAACCCCAGTCCGCAGGGGGTGGGGACCGATTACACATCTGCATGTGTTAGCTGTGTAATGGTCCATCACTTTTGGATCTCCAAAACGTGAACCTCCACAGATGCCCAGAGAAATCTGTTTAAAATTGAAGCCAAGCTGTTTTATCCAAATTGAACCTGAAGAAATTCAGGCATATTTTACCGTTTTGATCAACCTCAATAACCTTTCGAGCGTGTTTTCACGATTCAACCATATTTTCACATTGTTCAGGTGAAAAGCGATGTTTTCTTCTATTTCAATGTCTGTACTGCCTTCAGGATATACAGAAACCTGACAGATTCATTAAAATTAGATGTGTGGCGAAAATAATACATCGAAGTCATGAAGCACAGGGGCCCCTGAAAGATCAGGGTTAGTAACGACCACCTTCGATGTAGAACCAGACCTCCAATGATTCGACATGAAAACCTACAGTTGCTCCTAATGGTAGTATGCTGCTCCTTATTCTATTTTGAGTGTGTTTGCTGGTGGTGTCCCTGGGCAAGTGGAAGGGACCCAGGTCCATCACAGGGCCTGCACAGAGATGCACAGGACAGACATTTACTCTTGCACACAGTCACACCTCGAGGTCATTTTGGGTTCCCAATCAACTTAATTTGGTTATTTTGAGACTATGGGAGGAAACACAGATTTGGATCCTGTCGTAACTATGTATGAATGGGCAAAACATTGTGAACTAATGTGGACATGTTGGTTTCCACGCATGCTGTAAGGTTGATTTTCAATTTTAAATGGCCTTGGTTTATATTGTGGTGTGTGTCTATGTCACCCTGTGATGGACTAGGAGCTTCCTGAAAATAGTCCACTTCTCACTTAACCTTGATTTTTTTTAGATGACTCAGTAAGAAGAACTGTCATCCCGCAAATGACAGTTTGTGAGTTCGATTTTGTATTCTCTTGGACAGATGCTTGGACAAAATTCTGAACTTGTTTGTTTTATTTTCTTGTTTGTTTTTAACAGGACGAGTCCTGCAGTAAAATCAGGCTTAGTTTTAGTGGACATCTGCCATCACTAACTTTGGATTTAGCCCAAAATGTGTTTGAAAATTAGCATCTGGAAAATGTAGTGTGGAATTTTGGAGTAGATAATGAGGAGGAATTATTTTTTTCTTCCTTATTTAACATAATGAATGTCAGCATAATAGGCATAAGCTACATACATGTATATAGAATCAATTTCAGTTGTCTTTCTTTTCCCATCAGCTAAGTATTTACCAGTCTCCATTTTTCTGTCATTCAGTTTCTCCGCACTTGGAGAGCTTTCCTGTCTGCTGGCCAGCTGTTTTCATAAAGGTGACATTGACTTGGCTTTAGAGGCAACGCACTATTATGTACTCGTTGATTTGTAAAGAAGTGACACTGCTTCGCTGCAGCTAAGCAGAGAATCTTTTGAGCGTACTCATCCTTCCTGCTTTGTTCCTGACAAATTACGAAGATATCAACTTGAAACTTCAGCAAAACTTTTTTGCAATGATGGATGCAGAACTCAAATCATAAACTACCTAATGAGCAAGCAATGTTTGCTCCAGCTTCTTGTGACGGGCAGACATTCTCAAATTTGCACACAGTTGCTTGAGTATGCTTGCTCCAATTCACTGGCCTACAAATAGGAATTTCAAATTAGGCAAAGGATTTTGGTCAGAGGAGGACAGATGGAACAAATCATTATTGGCAAACACATTCTGGAAGGAAAACTCAAACAGTTGTGATCCGTCTTCCTTATGAAAAGCTGAACCGATGACTCTGCAAACATTTATGTTAATGTAAATTATAATTAATGGCAGCAGAAGTTAATTTGCGTAAAACATTTTCAATTTATGATCAGAGGCATGTCTAGATATCGAGAAACAACCAGGAGGGTTATTTGACAGCTTGACGTTTCTTCATCAAATACAAAGAAAAAGTTACATAAGGATATGTTTAATCTCAAAACAAGCAGCATGTGCTGTAGTAAACCATTATTACATGGTAGATAAGACAAGTTGTAAATATTAAGATTGCCCACCTAAATGGCAAATAGAGTTCACAGAGTCATAGAAGCTGTTTCAAACGGTAATGATTGGGACTCATTATTTGCAACTAGTGTATTTGGATTGCATTTTAGTGTCACACCAAAATGTACAGCTTTAAGGAGCAACACTCCAATACCAACTTTCTTTCAATAAAAATCTGCAAAAAAAAAGCAAATAGATCAGGCTGAAGCCGCGTCAAGCTGCACTGCCACACTAACAGTTTAGGCTTGCATCGAGAACACATTCAGACAACAATGAACCAGATGCTTTAATGCTCCGTCGTTATCTTAAGTGATTTGTGTCATAAGTGTATATTTATTTACAAAAATAATTTGTGGGCATGTTTTGCACAATGCTTTCACTTCAGCTCATGAATTGTGTCTCTCATTGGCTTTTAAAAGGCCACACGGAGATCGTTTTAGACAAACAGGCTATTACAACAGCCTGTGCACACAATCATAATGGTTGTACTCACTGAGTTCCCATGCAGTGCATTTAATACGAAAATTTTCTTTGCATGATTTGATTTGCTGCTTGGGATGATTGGATTGATGAGATCAGTCAAATGCATCTACACCATACAGTGTTTCCAGCTAGTGTTTGGAAAAGTACTCATGCTGCATGTTTTTCACTTTTTGTCATTGTTATAACCACAAGTTTCAGTGTAGACTGTTTGGATTTTTAGTGATAGACCCTCGACAACTAGTGCATCATGATGAAGTGGAAGAAAACATCTGAACTGTTTGAATATTCATGTGAAATAATACTCAGAAACTTGTGTTTGTATAGAGTGCATCTCCAATCTTTTGCCACAGATTCTCAATTGGATTCCGGCTGTATGTTCACTGTCATTGTCCTGCTATGAGTTGAACTCTAGTCTCAAGTCTTCGAGAGCCTCTTACAGGTTGTCTTCTGGCCGCAGTTTCAAAAATACTCGTGTCCACATGGGACTGTTTTCAGAAATGTTTTCATCCACACAAAAACAAGACGTTGTTTTTATTCCTCCAGACCTATAAGTGGCGTTAAATATCAGGAATTGGACTTGTGCATAACGTCGCCACATGAGATTAGAAGTAAACATGACAAGAATGGTGAACCACATTCGCCAGACTTTTGTGAAACATTTTTACCTTTGATGAGGTGCTGCAGCAGCTGCAGACAGGGCTGGCCCGGGCCTCCATGGGGCCCTAAGGGAAATTTGGTTTTGGAGCCCTCTAGTTCTGCTAACAAGGTGGCCTGACTGCAATCAGTAATCTGGTCATTAGAGCATTCACATACCTGCTACAAACTTATTTCATCTGTGTTGACAGTGCTGTTTACATTATATGTATAATATAGGATACATTTATTAGCCAACTGATTTATCGACCAGTCGATTTCTAGCCGCCGATTTCCTTAATTTTCAGGGGTTGTGATGTACCTTCAAATGATTTTAACAGAAATTTCACTTGGAAGTTGATGTAAAAATAATGTTTGTTTTAGTCACCAAATGGTTATGCTAGGCAGCAAACAACATATCCCCAAGTACAGCACAGAGAAACTCATCGATATAACAGCCATGTAGCCTGACGTAAAAACATTTTGCTAGACAATGTCAAACATTGAGATGTTTTAATTATTGTTATCAAACTTTAACAATAATAAAAAAATCAGCTCCACTGAGGGAGTCCCTTAGTGGTCCTGGGATGCTAAGTGGCTGCTTAGTTTGCTTATGCCTTGGGTCGGCCCTGGCTGCAGAACCATTATAAACATGCAATCCGCCGTTGTTGTTGTTAGACACGACACATATGATGCATTTCAGATTATAGGTCAGGTTAATGTTTGGGCTAATATGTCACCTTTTTCACAAAACATGCATTTTCATTTTCTACACAAATACACACAGACACAATTTTCACTCTAGAACCCAATGTTTAGAAGGGGGAATAATGGTTAAAAATCTTTGTTTTTTAACAGAAACTTTCTGACGTTGACACTGGAAAATACATATCACACTGTATTCACATCTATGCATTTTGTAACCAACTCACCAGCCCTGACCCTACTGAAAAAAACATCCTAAATTCAAGATGCTGGCATCCACATGTTCTACTTCTAGGCTTGTGACAAACCACAAAGGAAATGGCGTCATACTTATGTAGCACTTTATCAGGACACTCAAACATGCTTTAGATAAAATATGACTCCTCATGTCCAACAATAGTCTTGCCAACTTCAATCTGCCATGTATGAACTAGTGGATTTTATTTAGGGGAAGTCGAGTGAAGTTTGTTAAATGCAAATGAGCTGGTTTAAAGCTCTTCTGTCTCCTTCACAGGACAATCCAAGGATGCTCATGTCACTGAGAATGTTGTATTTTTCTAAATTGGAAAAGAAAAAAAAGAAAAAAAAAAAAGCTTATTATAGCTGCTTTAGGTCAAAGTTGTTTACTCCCTTATTTCCAAAAGGCATTCGTATAATTTCCGGGAGTGAGTGGTGTAAGATTGCTTACATATGCATGTGCTTGTGTTTACAGAGAAATCTTTGTCACCACAAAGTCGTACATTTGCAATTTTTAATTCACTCGCTGCTTGTATTGTATCAAATAAAATGAAACACCTGCTTGCGTGAGACTTTGCTGCGCTTTGCTGAACACAGTGCTTACCTGACAAAATAGGCATCTAATAGCAACTCCGAGGGAGCTGTTCTTGAATTGGTGATCCCTTTTGACAAGACCGCAGGAGAACTGCAACGGCTGGTGCGGGTTGGATCGACTGTGAGAGCCACGAGAGCGTTGTTCATTTCTGTGACAGAGCACAGGTATAAACCAGGAGCCTCTTTGTGTTCACAGGGCCAATGACTGATCATATAGCTTTTCTTAGTTCCTCTTCAGTAAACCCTTAAATGCCCTGACGCGCTGATGCTCCCGATTTACCACTTCACTGAACCCTAACCATGACATTTCCTCTGCTGCCAGGGGTTGTTCCCTCCTGCTTTGCGGCCTGCCAGCCCAACTCTCCCCACGCCACCCCTCCTTTTTCCCTCCGCCCTATCTCCCTCTTACTTATTCAGAATCCTACTCCTCGCAGTTCACTCTGTGTCTCATAGCATCTCTAAATATAACTAAGCATGTCTATCTCTTCTCCTTCCTCTTCCTGCCTCCTCCTCCTCTTAGTCCTGTCTGACAAATTTAGGCATGCTTAGACAATCTGATCTGACATGACTTTACATAACAATTCAAACCACAGAACCCCCCCTGCCTCCCTCGCACAGGGAGAGCCAAAGGTGTGTTATTGTCATGGATGTAATTCTCACTACTCCTGTAGGACCCCGGGCTCAGAAAATTACAATTATATTTGCACATCCAGGATGTTCTTGTTTCCTGAGACCATGAGATCTGTGCTTCTCTGAGTAACCGCGGTTTAGACAAGAAGAGTTGGATGCGATGCAGACATTATTGTCACCCCACATGAGGGGATGGATGCCTGTACTTGGAGTAAAGCCTTCTCACAAACGCTAGCAGGAAGCAAGAGGGCTAGAGTAAATCTTAAATAATAACGATAGAGAGTTATGACCCCTGTTGGCGTTATGCCGTTGCACACGTTCATCCTCTTGCCTGGTGATTTATTTCTTGTCTGCCAATAAAGGTTTAACATGGAAATGTCACATGTGGGTAAATGGCTGGCCTCAGCCCCTGGAGTGAGCTCATGCAGCATTAAGAGGGTATGGATTCATTAAACTGTCGGCATAAATTTTGACCCAAGGCTAGTTTGCAGGCTGAGAGCGAAGAATTCGGATGCGGACAGGGGAAATTTTCAGCAGTGTCGTAAAGGTGGAGCGGAAGACACAAGTGATGGGTGAAAATGAGAAAAATAGGCCTGGTTTCAAGTAAGATAGAATGAGAGCACACTCAGGACGACAGCCCATAGAATAAGAGAGGGCAATACTCCTTTGGCGGTGCCTGGATGAAACTGGAAAGTCTGAATAGAATTTTATCCTGGTCGAGTGGTGAAATGATATAAATGTCAAATACAAAGAACAACATTTGTATATACTACTCAAACTTTTACCCAAGTCTAATTAAAACCACAAACCTCCAGTCATTTTGGGGGGTTTTGAGTGATATGGTCAAAATCCCCCAGTCAAAACAGACAAAGTAATGAATAGTTGTGAAGTGAAAAATGATACATGAAATTCAAATTATTTCACCGCACATAAAATCTTTTTAATGTGAACTGATATTTGTGACTATAAAGTAATAAAAGCTGAAGAATTTTTAAGATTGGGTATCATGTGCTTGCTCATGCCATTTTATAACCCAATGAAGCGTTTTGCCTCCATTTTTGAGGAAAATGCTGCATTAGGTCAAAAACAACTTATAAACATTGTGACTTTGCATCAGACAGAAAAATTGGTCTCTATTTCATCAAGAACCTCCTTCCCTTTCCAACACCCACAACAATGTTGTACAATACTGTCCATTGTACAACCGTTATTAGAAGTATTGTAGTTTGTATGATAAGCTCAGCAGATGCTCAGTTTCACCAGATGTTTGCTGACTATGGCTGCTTCTAGTCTGGTGGAGATGTGCTGGGGAAGTGCAAGGAGAGGCTGCTTGGCTGGAGACTGCAGCTCTAAGGTGACATTTTGGGGAATTAGGCAGTGCACTGCAGAAGCAAGGGTTAGGGCACCCCAACTGGATGCCACAGGTGATTCAGTGATACCTCAAAACATTCACAAATGAGTCAAAACATCACTCTGGGTTTGTTTTGGATGAGGGAATGACATTATGACATAAAGCCCAAAGGTTGATTTTGCATAACACCCCCTTTAAGAGATATGAATAGTTTTGCAAGGCACCTTATTGAACTAAAGATAAATCCTTGTTTTTGTATTCTCAGCCTCTGTAGCAGAAAAATGGATTATCCACGCGTAAGAATATTTATCGTTTCGAAGAGCGATTTGGTCTTGGTTTAGCTCATCTTTACACACAGAAGTGATAAGAAAGTAAAAAGAATCAGAACTTTGTGGTATGTTTCATAATTCACTGTGGTTGTTATTTTCCTTAAGGCTCTGTCTGTGTGACTGTAATCATAATTAATCCTAATAACCATGTTTTTAAAGAGGTTGACGGAAGGGTGCGGCTGTGACAAAGATCCCTCTCCTCAGAGCAGCAAAAAGAGAGACAGAGAAAAAAAACGGTGGACATAAATAAATGTGGCAGGGCCTCGGGTATCGCATTCCCCAAATAACCTGGGAGCTGTGAAGGAGTCACTAATTACCCCTCCCACAGAAGATAAGAGTACGGACAGTCACACTCGCACCCAGAATTAGCGCATGGGCCTGTCAGTGTCAGGGGCTATCATGAGGAGATAACAAGGAACAAATCCATAGATCCTGTAAGGCAGACGACAGCATCACGCCTGACTGGACAAGCAGTGGAAGTAATATACAGTACATATATATATATATATATATATATATATATCAGAGAGACAAGAACATACTACTAACCACAGCATGGTAGACAGACTGCCACAGAGTGACCAGATGAATCAGAGAGGATGTCATCGTGGCAGGTCATCAAGATCTGATAACAGAGCCACAGACTGTTAAAACACAGAGGAAAAGGAAAATCTGTAAGACACATGCGCACGGGGAATATGATAACAGTCATTCTGTGTTCCCAAGAGCTGGAAAAACACTTTTTGTTGCTTCTACAGCAACGCTACGTTTAACAATTGCTAATGATACAGAGAAAATCAAATAGACATAAAACATAAGTATCCCCTTCAGCCAATATGAATAGGCCTTAATTACAATCCCTTTTCTCTTGTTTGGGGTGTTTATTTCTCCGCTGCTTGTAGTCTTCCACCTCCAACTCTTCAGTCGTTTCTCCTAACTAATGTATTCTTCTTCCTCCCACTGTGTGGACTGTACCCTTATTCATTTCAAAATAGCTGCTTATCTTATGTCGTCCTATTCATCTCAAACCACTGCTTAAACAGATATGCATTTGTAAACAACTACAGTCTCTTCTCCCCCTCCCCCCTCCCTTTTTGTGTACTTTTCTGTAGGAGCTAACACCATCTTCAGCTATGGGAGAATGACTCTTTGACTCCAGAACTGAAATACAGGAAGTGAAATCAGCAAAACAGACAAAGCAGTCTGATGACATAAGTTTCAAAAGGCAGCTCCTCATGGGAAGACCCTCCGAAGACCATCCAATTCATGGGCCACTAGATCTCCTGAGGGATCAGGACACAAAACATGTGTACAAGAAGGGACTGCCACGTATGCAAACCTAAGGGTGAACAGGCTATACTCACTGGCTCTCTGCCCATTGGCATTGCAAGCCTTTTTGGCCTCATCATGATATTTGCAAGAGGAAATTAGGAGAAATGAGAGTAAAGGAAAATGTGCACAAATTTAAAGGACATACAAAAGCATGGACATGTTCACTGTAACAAAATGTGATGCTGCTTTTCTCTAATTTATCTTAATATGTCATATTTTTGTAGAAGTGAAGGTAAAACTCACAGTTGCTGTAGAACTTAGCATTGGTCACAGTTATTTGACACCCTTTTTATTGTCTATGATGTTGGTTTACCTTTACCTGTGGACATTGTAGTAATTCTTCTTAAGGACAATTATTCTACAAATGGACTAAGCTTTGCAGGAGTTGACCGAACTTTGTTTGGTTTTATGAGGACAATGGGACTCATCAATAAAGTAGATAGCTCTCACATGCATTTAATACTATAGCAAAACAGTAATGAAAAACGTACTTTCCTTGTTGACGCATGAACAAGAAGGCCTTTAAAACGGCAAACTGCCTGTGAATGTTGGGGAAGAAACAGAGAGGCCAGAGAAATGGTGAGCAAGGAGCCTAATCACTTGCTCACAGGCCAAAGCAACGGCAAGAGCACCTTGGCGGACAAACTGCCTGGAACAATGACTGTACGCTCTGTGCTGCTTAATCGAGACTCACCAGATATTGAAAGTCGCCTCAAGCGCCGTCGCAACCGCACCCATCAGGTTCGCTTCAAAGACCTTGAGGATGGCAGTAGCAGTAGTGGCAACAGTGCAACAGGGGAAAATAACACCCGTCAACGGCCTGCCAAGGACCGTGACAGCCCACATCCTCTCCGGAAACACAACAGCATGTCCCCTCAGCCATGGACAGACAGAACCCGCACTGAGGACCTACTTGGTCAAACCTCTGTGGTGGGGGCTGTGCGTGGGGATATGGCAAGTACAATAGAAAAGGTGGCTGCTTTTTTAGCACGGGCCCCACCTCATCCACTAACACCTGGTCCTACACGCAGATGTTGGGTGCCACCACAGTCTAACTCTCTAACTTTACCAATGACACGGAGACCCAGTACAAGCACCAGCACAGCCATTCAGACTTCACCATGCCTCAAAAAACCTCAGTCTCTGTCATCCACCCATGCACGTAGCCACAGCATTGGGGACTCAGTTGGTGTGGATGGAGATGATGAGCACGACTCTCAAGATGAGTTCCTTAGCCACAACCACGTGCTGCTTGGGTCCAAAGATCAGAGCAGACCTCCGAGCTGTGGGGATAAAACTGTGGTAGAACGAAGATCTAAAGTATCAAAGACAGAAATTAAGTCAGGTGTTATGGTAAAACAATCCAGACACAGCTGTCCACCTTCAGTTCTTCACAATAATGATCTGTGTCACAATTCTTTAATATCTTGCCGAGATGGTCCCAAGCGCCAGGGAAGTAGCACTCCTTCAGTAGTAAGGAGGAGAAAGCGCCTAAGCCGGACAACAAGTGATCCTGGAAAAGAAGTGCATTTCTGCACCACTCCCACGCAAACTGAAAGCCCCCCTCGATCGCCTCCTCCTACAAATACCAAACTGTGTACGACTGAAGTTCAAACAGAGGGTCCGTCCTCATCTCCAGCTTCAAAGCATTGCACCACCCAAAGTCAAACTGAACGTAAACATCAGTCTCTAAATTTGAGTGACGAACACTGCTCAACACAAATTCAAACCACTAATTCTTGTCCAACCCTACCTCAAAATGTTGAGCAGTGTACCCCTCAAAAACAAGCAAACTCTCCGTGTCCATCTTCCCCAAATCATAAACCTTGCACTACACAATTGCCAACTTGTAGCTCCGTTGCCTCTCCACCTTTAATTGCGTCACCCGTCTTAGATTCTGACATCCAAGTGTCTGCTTCTGCAGCTGAAAACCCTCCCACCACCAACATTTCTACTGTGCCTTACTGTACTTCTCCTCCAACACTGGCAAACGCACCACTACAAATCACTGAAAAAGGCTATAAGGCAGCTTCTTCGTCTCCTACTAAGCCAGCAAGTGTCACTAATCCTCCACCAAACATCCTACCTATTCTTTCCTCCACTCCTGCACCTTCTGCTGCCCAAAGCCCTATTCCTTATTATACTGTTTTGTCTCCACCCACACCACCCAGCAAAACTGCTGTCTGCTCAAGTCCTTCCTTTTCTGCCCCTCAGTCCTCATCATATAACTGCACATCCCCAGTATCAATATCTTCCTCTTCCTTAACCTGCTCCATCCCTACTCCAAATGCAAGCACCATTTTAACATCTCGTGAACCTAACAAGCAACCCAATGCTGTCCCAAATGTAAGACATCAACAGCCACCATCAGGTCCAACAAATAATGTACCACTCACAAACCTCACACCCTGTACAATCGTGACTCAGACTGCCCTGTCTTGCACATCCATATCATATTACACAAGTACTCATCCAGGTGGCCCCCACACACCCCAGATTAATCAAACATCACCTTCTTACACCACTGTTATACAAACAGTATCTCATTGTAACATACCGTATCAAACAGTGCAAAATACCCCCCCTGCCAGCACTGGGATAACCCTTTATCCATCCCCTGTCCCTAGACTCGAATCTTGCACTTCTCCACCTCCAATTGTGAAAGCATATGTGTCCACTCTTCAGAATGCTCAAGCTTGTGGGACTCCAACTAAAGCTGTTCCTTTGTACTCTTCAACATTTCGTGCTGCACCACCATACACTCCCCCTTCGCAAGCCCCCTATAATGCTCAGGATAAGAGGGGCATTCGACTTCCACCTCCTCCTCCACCACCTCCTCCCTACACACCACGGAAAAAAGGAAGTGAGCCAGTAGTTGCCACAGCCCGAACACCCATGCTCAGGACAGAGAGCAAAGCCAATGAAAAAGGTATGGAGAGGGAAGAGAAAAAGGAGGATACAATGAATATGAAGTGTACAGACTCACCCAAGTTCTGTGGGAGAGCCAGTTCTCTGAAGCACAGAACTCAAACTCCACCAGTTGCTGTGATGAAGGGAGAGAGGCGCTCCTCTACCTCCTCCCCTGCCAAGGCCTGTTTTAAGCCCAGCTGTCTTAGCTCAGCCCAGGCTCAGCTTGGGGTGCTACACAAAATGCTCTGCTCAGGAGCCAGCGTCAGGCCCAACACACCAAACAGCCAACACTCTCTGCCTTCTAACCAGCAGGGTTGCTCTGGTGCCAGGGGCTGCTCTGCCTCTGGGGGTCAGCCTGCAACTGGGACACTGAGTCCCACAAAAGCTGACACTTTAAGACAGGTTCAGGAAATTCTTGGAGGATTGATGTCTGGAGCCAGGTGTAAACTGGACCCATCACGGGTGACGGAAAAGCTCCTGAGTCCCAATGGACCCCTGCATGATATTCGTAGCTTGCAGAACCAGCTTCACAGTCTGGAGGGCGTCCTGGAGACAAGCCAGAATACGATTAAAGTCCTGCTGGATGTCATTCAAGACCTTGAGAAAAAGGAAGCAGAGAGAGATGGGTGAGTAGGACAATGCAATACTGTGAAGTTACTGTAAGGGGCAACTCACATCGGTGGCATAAGAAAACCCGCAAAAAATGATTTGTATTATTTTTCTATTAAGCTACCGACATTGGTTGCTTCTACATGGCGCATTGGGGCTTCTTCATTTTATAATACAACAGCCGACACCTCTCATTTAAAGAGATGCACTGTGGCACTCCCGATATGTGTTCCCCTTTGACCTATTTTTACCCCCCAAAATTCTAATGCTTGTCATGTCAATGTTCATGATTTGGATTGAACAATTCTAAGTCTGGGAGGTCAAAACTTTTCTTCTGAGGTCTACATTTTCTTGAATTCTCAGAAATAGGAGTGGTTATAACAGCATGCTTCAGGTGCTGAATAATCCACAGGTGCCAGTGATAGTTCAACCCTGTCACCCAGGGTTAAATTAAGGCATAAGAAGGGAACTCGTTTGACTTTTAAAGCAACATAAAAGCCCTGAGCCAGAAAGCGAAGGATCCAGAATTTGAAGCTGTAAATACATAATGACTGAAACCCTCAGGCCAACAGAGCTGTAAATGTTGCCCTTGCTGGACATCTTAGCTAAGGGCCAAGAGTGGTGTAAAAAGGCCATCTGCTACTCTATATCATCCGGTATTCCCTTTGACCCAAAGAAAAGATGGAGGATATTGTCCTAAAAAAGAAGTGGTATGACAGTAGAAAGTGTGACTTTAAAGGTAGATGTCAGATTATAGCCTAGGAGTTCATAGTTTTATTTTAAAAATATATCTCTTTTCAAAGTTCAGACTCCATGAAAGAAAGTAATATAATCTTAACTTTAGACTCCTTAGTTGGCTTGTTATCTCATGTATTATCTACTGGTACAGAAAAGTTGTTCTTTGAAGCCAAATTATACTTCACCAAAAAAGTGCATACACAAGTTGGCAGTAACAACCTCCCTGCATCATGTGAGGTAACTCTTACAGATTGATGGTTTTAAGGGATACAATTCCTCTATTTATATTTCATTTCCATGGTGTACCCATTGCCAATAGAAGAATAAATGGATGGAACACAATGTAAGTTTGTTCAGAAAGAGAAATACAACAAGGTAAAACATCTAGGTTTGTGAAGAAAAGTATGAAGAAATACCACATTGAATACTAAGAGGAATATGTAGCTATTTTTATGATGCCTCATATCAGTCGTTCAAGCTTAAATTATCTGCATGTCAAAGAATTTATGTCACGTCAGACTACAGGAAATCACCAGGGGGCTGAGTTGCATGCATTTGAAGTAGCTTCATGCATGTGTGCAGCATGCAAGGTTTGATAGAAATCAACATTTAGCTGTCGTCATGTTGGTGGTTTCAGATGTTCCAAGCCTCTTAGTGTAAACCCTTTACTGTTCCCATCAAGACTTAATTAATCTGCTTCCTGCCTTGTAAGCGGCTTAGTAATTTCTCTCGCTTTATCGCACCAAAATAGTACATATATGATGTGGGAACATTCTTGGACAGGAAATGATACGTAAATGAGTGTGGGTCTATGAATCCATAGAAAGTTTTTAGTGGCACAGCTGAAATCAGACGTTTACATGCCCTATATTAAAAAAAAAACACATTTTATGTCTTACAATCTGACATTAAATCATTGCAAACGTTTTATTTCTTAAGTCATTTTGGATTTTCTAAATTATCTCTGTTTGCTAGATGCCATACATTTTAGGGAATTGTTCATAACTTTAATTAAAATCAGGGATTTACATATGCTAAGACTATTTGACCTCTAACGGTTTTGGAAAGCCCAGATGATGATGCAAAGGCTTTGTATACTTCTAATTGGTTAATTTTGTCGTCTCAAACTCCAGTCCTCGAGGGTCAGAGTCCTGCAACGGTTAGATGTGTCTCTTTTCCTGAAGACTTGGTCAAACTGTTCATCATACTCCTCAGGAATGAGACTGTGTTCACAGAGAGATTAGAAAGAAGCCATTACCCCAAAAATCATCTAAAGCGACAGATCACAGTTTAGAACTTGACACAATGATAAAGATGTTTAATTTTTAAGACATGTCCTGTGGTCTAATGATACTAAAAGTGAAGTGTTTGGCCATAATGACGCTTGTTGCAAAGGGAGAAACGTGTAGGCCTCGGGACACCATCTCGGTTGAGACGTATGGGGGTGACAGTATTATGCTGTGTGGGTGTTTTGTTGCAGGACAGCCTGGTGCTGTTTACAATATGGATAGAATAGTGAGGACATCACAAGCAACACCTCAAGATATTAATTGGGATTCTCAAGCTTAGGCACGTGTGTTTTGTAAATGGACAATGAACTATCAAATAAGTCTGAGAATGGCTTAAAGACAAGAAGGTGAAAGTCCAAATCTCAATGTAATAGAAACATTTGTAGGGAAAGCTGAAAAGGTGTTTGAGAGTCATACAGTTTAAAATGTAACTCTACTAAATAGACAAAAAAAAAAAAAAAACTGTAGTTTTTGTCGATTTCAGAATTTTGACTAAGTAAATAAATAATGTTCTTTATATTGATCTCTTATTCTTCTAGGCTTGAGTAAATAGAAATAGTATCAGCAATCTCAACTGACTCAGAACAGGGCTGTCAGCATAATGTCAGACCGTGAGAAATAAAAAGGGTTTTTCAAACATGGTATGGTAATATGTGGCTAAAACTGTATCCAGACAGAATATCCCACAATATCATGTCAACTTTAATGCAGAGACTGTACTTCCCAGACATGTGACTGACAGGTCCTTTGTCTCATTTTGCCCATTCTAGTATTAAAACTCCACAGTAGTTTGTATGCATGCAAACTCGACTTCCACCTTCTAAGCATTATTTTATGCCCTGAGTGACACTGCGATTCATGGTTTACATAACTGAGGGAGCTTGTTGGAGGGGGTGTAGTTCATTAAAAAATGATCAGGGATGATTTCAGGAAGAAGACTGGCGAACTCTCAGAGATTCTTGTGCCAGAAATGCTGCTCAGTGAGGTAACTTGACGTATCAGAAGGGTTACACAAATGGACATGCAGCAACACATGCCCCTGGTACCCCTGATCTGTCATCTGTGTGCTTTTCAACAGAAGACATTCCTACAGGACGGGGCAGGACATTGAGAACTGTGGGACCTGCAGAGACTGCGCCTGCATCATCTACAGGTATGTTTTACTGAAGCATGTGTGAATTTCCTCAGCTTTATCATTGCCTTTCCTTCTTTTTCTAAATGCTGAGAGCACAGAGTTTCTCTCGGTGCACATTTATGTGTGCATCATGCTGTCATTTAGAATCACATCAGATCTAGAGGTTGTTTTATGGCTTGGTAGGATTGTTGTTCTGCACCATGTGACAGCACAGCTGGGTGCAGCTCTCAGAAGAATGGCCACTCGTCACCAGGACATTGCTGCATCTATACATTATAACATATAACTGGCAACCTCATGGCTTCAATTTAGTTAGCTGAACAACAGCAAATACATATATTTTTCCCCCGTTTAATTTTCTTTCTTGCACACACACACACACACACCCCCACCCCCCACACACACACACATCACACACACACACACACACACACACACACACACACACACACACATACACACACACACACGCACACACAGGCACATTTTCTGTCTTCACAGGAACGTTTTGATTTCCATTCATTTTTCAATCATTTCTATACATTTCTACTTATATTTATGTTTTAAAACCATTTCTGTCTAAATCCAATTCACACCTCAGTCATAAACCTACGCCCTGAACCCCAACCCCAAAACATCACTTCTTCTTATGGGGCACAGGCTTTGGATCCCATGAACAGTGTGTTTGTTGCGAAAATGGACCTTACAATGTATCAAATATAGGCACAGTTGTATAAATCATTCTGGCACAGTTGTATAAATCATTCTGTTCCCAAGATTTAAACAGCACTTTGCATAAGGCCGTGAAAAGGCCAAATGAAAACTGTGAAAAGCTTTGAAACTGAAAACTTTCAGATGTGAGTAGTTGAAAGGAAAAAATAAATAGATATTTCAACAGGAGAGTGGTGAAACTTATTGGTACAGATACCTCCTAATAAATAGAACATCACAACCAAGCTAATTCATTTCAGTAACTCAGTTCAAAGATTGAAACCATTTTTATGCACACGCAAAACAAAGAGAGAATTCCTTTGTGAACAGGACTCTCTGCACCTGCACACATTGCCAAAATGTGTGCAGGTATTTCAGATCAATAGATAGATATTTCAGATCTATTGTCTGAAATAAAAATACTTTTATCTATCTTGCTGTTATTGTGATATAGTTTTATTCTGAGACATAATGTGTAATGCATGTTGAAAATTTATATAATAAAAGTAAAGATGTAATTATATTTCTTTTTAAATATTTTTAAATTATTGAGATGCAACAACAAAGCGCTTCTCTGTTTATTAAAACCATGATGTAAACAGCTTTGAGGTGTTGGTTATCTCATAAATCTGAAAAGCATAACTCAATTATCAAGCCAACACTCATCGTCAGTCTTTGTAATGGTGCACTGCTGTTGAGAAAAATGGCAAGTACACACTTCAGACTGTGTGCTCAAATAATCACAAATTTATTATTCATCATTATGCACAGCTAAGGCGGCTTTCCCCATCGCTACAAAATATATTCAACCTAAAATAAATAAATAAATAAATAAATGCAATTGTAGCTGAAGTTTGGTTATAGTACACCACATAAATGATTCAGTCAAAGTACTATATTATTTTTTTGATGCTCTGTAATTTATTTTCACTGTTTCAAAATCTCCTCACATAAGAAATGATGAAAGGAAGAGTGGTAGAAGACAAGAGAAAGAGTTGAAAAGTGGTCAAATATATAAATCGCTCAAAGGATTTTGGGGAAAAAAAGATCAGAAGTTTTGAAAGGGAATGAGACAAAAGGAAAGCCGAGGGAGGGGAGCCTCATAAGGGAGCGATTTATTGAGAATCTAAATACAAATTTCTGTTGATATGTCTGAATATTGCTCTTTTGAAAGGGAAGCATGTGCGCTTTCTTTACCTACATTTTATTTCCTCCCACAAGAGCCGTTTTTTTGGTCCACTCTCAACTTTTTAAGTCAGATTCTTTTGTGGTCAAAAGCAGTTTTATCTCTCAATCATGTGTCAACACATTTCACTACTGTTTGAATGAAGGGTTTTCCTGTTTTGAGAGAGAAAAACGATATACTCTTCCTCCACACCCTCGCAGGGATTTGAGTTCAGTTTAGTTAAGAAAAAAAAAGAAAAGACTCAGACAGCTGGAGAGAAATATCTGGAGATAAAGTGCAGCCTGGTAAGAATGACTGATGGTAAAGCCTGAAAATCTGACAAGGCCGATTCTATCAATTAAAAGGCTCTTTGAAATCTAACTTCCAGGAGAAACAGCAAAGCTTTAGACGCTATTTGCTGCAAATCAGCGCCTGTTGAGGTGCTGATACTGCTTGAATTGTTTCATGTTTTGTCATTTTACAACTTTAAACAGCAAGGTGATTTTATTTCATAGATCAACACATAGTCATGTATAATGACACAACTATGTGTGTTGCAATCCCACCAGACTGGATGGAGAGTGTTTGTGAACTCCTGCCAAAGACTCTGGATTGAATTTAGGTCTGGCCTTAAGAGGACTGTAACACATGAATATGCACAGATCTAATCCACTCCATTCTAGCTCTGGCTGTGAGTTTAAAGTGATTGTCGTAACTCTTCTGTCTCAACTCGGAAGTCATTATTTCTTTCAAGGCCATGTATTTAAATGAGTCCATCTTATTTTTCCTGTTGAAGAACACTATGTCCATACCATGCTACTCCCAACACCATGCTTTATTGTGAGGAAGTTGCCTTGTTAGCTTATATGTCAAGTTCAGTTACATGTCCCTCTTAGGAAAAGACCCTTTTCCTGTGTTTTATCCTGTGTGGCTTGGAGCAAATTGCAAACAGGACTTCCTATGGATTTCATTCAACAATCTCATGCTTTCTGTCACTCTTCATGAATACCAGGTTTGCAGTTTATGACACTATTAAATCTACTCAGTGTTTCCTCCTATAGATTATACTACCAGCTCATAGATGATGTGGTATGTTGTGTTTTGTCTTTCAAATAAAGTAACTAAAATGCCATCAATTCCGTTTACTGTAAATATTCTCTAACATAGAAAGTACTTGTGGACCGGTGAGTCTGTGTGTCTACTTTGTCTTCTCAAATTCCCGTTTGAATTGAAGATCGGTGTTCACATTGACCTAAGTTCTTCTGGAGGTTTCCTCCTGTTACAGGGGAGTTGTCCCTTTATTTATACAGTCATGCATGCTGAGAGATTGCCGCAACATGAATGAGCTGGTGCAATTGGTTGATTGTTTTGCAAGTTGATATTTTGAACTGAATTTGATTACACTGTGTTAGATCATATTCAAAAGTGTCGTATTTATTTCTGTCTGTGTGATTTTATTGATTTGACTCAACATTTCTGTATATATATATTTGATCAGTTTGTGTTTTAAAGTGCATTGAGATGAGACTTGTAAGTTGGTTTGTAAGTTGTAAGTTATTTAATTGAACACAATTAGATATATCTGTCTTTGGGACAGATTTGTGAGCTGTGGATCTCTGCAGCTCCTCCAGAGTTGTCATGAGCCTCTTGGCTGCTTATCTGAATAAGACTCTCATTTTCCCACTGGTCAGGTTAGGTGGATAACTATGTCTATGGAATTCAAATAAAAAGCATGTGAATATTTTTACAAAACACTGTTCATTGATTAATTTGTATTTTGCAGGTAGTATTTTTTATAAAAATGGTTTTAGTTTTTGAGTCAATATACAATATTTATATAAGTTAACATAAAGTGAAAATAGCCAAAAAATATTACTAATTGGCCACTTGGCAGTTCTAATAACTAAAACATAAACTTAAGAAAAAATATGTGATTGAATTAAGCTATTGAATATTTCAGGTTTTTTGGTTTAATTTTCCAATGGGGTTGGGAGTTGAATTGGCTGCACTACTGCAAATATCTGTGATTTCAGTGTCTGAAATCACAAGTACAGCTTGTTTAACATCACAGAAAGCTTAATATAATCCAGTATTATTTTTTTCCTTGTTGGTTTGCCTGTTTTCAAATAAATTTGGTAATTTTCAAGCCTTGTTTTGACAGTTTCTGCAGTTCCAACACTGCAATTTTCAGAGGTCTTGTGTTCCTTTGTCCCTGCCCCGCCCCCCTTAAAATATCCTGCAGTAAAGTTACTTATAGCTGGATAGCAGCTGCTCAAAAAGCTACTTCAGTTTGAACATGTTAGTTTTCAAACGATAAGTAGCAAAGGGTTATGAGGGGTTCTTGAGTTTGGACTTTTCTGAAAGGATATACAGCTCCTTTGTTTAGTTTTTCTCCTTTTCTTTGCTTTATGAAGTCGCTGAAGCCAGAACAACTCATTTGATTTTAATCTGCAGCTCTCTTTTGAGAAGTCTCTGAATTATGCATATGCATACATGTTGGTTCAATTTCTCTACACACACAGCTTCAGCAGGCATATAATTTAAGAAAAAAGCTTGAATATCAACTTGTCAACATAGAATGTACTGTATGATATAAGGAATGGGTGTGTTGTGGTCATATATCACACGTTTGTATTAAGCCACATTTGATTCGGGGCCCCTCTTCCTGTGAAGAACATCAGCACCACTATCAGCGTTTAAATGCATTTTTGGTTGAATCTGGAGGAGGTGTCCAATTTTAACTGGCTAAGCTTAAAAGCCTTGTTAACATGAGGGCACTCTGATTTATTGTGAAATGAAATTGTACTTATGTAAACTCAACAATGAAACAACAAATTGGTTTTACTTTTACAAATTCAAATTTCCAATTCCTTGAAATCTTTAATAAAACCTCAACACTTTAAAATCCTGCATTTTTCTTGTGCTGAGACTGTCGTATCACATTTAATAGCATTCACTTTGTTAATATACAAGTATAAAAATTTGTTTTGCTTCTATTGTGATCTTATCAGTCTTGGGGGGGAAAAAGAGACTTTAAAAGTTTATATGAATCCGTCCTGCTGTTCTTTAACTTGCCCTCTAAAGCCTCGTCCCTGTAGGTTAGACTTTCAGAAGGTAATAAACACATAAACTGAAGGTGTCAGCTTCAAATTATTAGATTTTCCTTCCACTTTCATATTTGTTATGTCCAATAGGGAGCTGTTGGTTTTTACAAATCACAGTACTGACTTTACCAGAACAGGCGCCACTAGAATTAATGTCACACATGATAATTTCAGCAAGCCACTCAAATTAATTTTATTTAAATTAAAATGTATTCCTACTAAGCAAAAGAACATAGGAGATAATGACATTGAGTGCAAGCCTTTAGGTTTCATTTATTACTTTGTGAGAAGGAAAATGTTTCCAACAATGACATAAGAAAACTGTAGAAAAAACAAATTATGTCCTTACTTATTCGAAAGGATTTGAAGAGGCCAAGAGAAAGGTGCGTACTAACTCGGTGCTAAACTAGATGATATCCGGAATCACCTTAAAGAAGCAATTATTGCTGCCCATTACGTTAAGGAGGGTTAAAAGATCAATAGTACTTAAAATTATTCACAATTGGAAACCGTCCGAAACAGGTCCATTAGCGGTACAGCGGGCGCCCCATACATAGAGCCTATTAGTCTGTGACGCAGCCCGCTGCAGTTCGATTCCTGACCTTGAGACCTTTGCTGCATGTCTTCCCTCCTTCTCTCCTTTCCCCATTTCCTGTCTGATTATTGCAAAAATAAAGGCCACTAGAGTCACAATAAGCTTTAAAAAAGAAACCCAAAGTTTGACTGTGCACTGATCAGAAGAACAGAAAAGAAACAAAATAATTCACACTCAGAATCTATGGGTCTTGTTTAAAATCCAACGGTTAACGTTTATGAAAATGAAAAAAGACTAAAGCTGAAATCCTAAACGAACTCCAAAATTTATAAAACCAAGGATAGTCATTAGTAGGACTGTCAATGTAAATGTGTTAATGCATGAGATGAATCTGAAAAGTTTAACAAGGTAATAGTGGACAATGAAGATTAATCACATTCCTATTATGACTTAAAAGCCTTTCTGTTTAATAAAAAACACAGCAATGGACTTTTAAATTAAACCGACTTTTAAATTGGACTTTTAAATTAAACCGAGTTTGAATGAAGCCCACTTATTGCAACGGTGAGTTATCCTTCCAACAAAGCACAACCACTTGATAGTTAGCATTTCTAAATAATATTTGAAACAAAATGACTTCTTTTAAAACCTTCTGAATAAGAAAACACTTTTTAATTGTCTGACAGCAACATGTTTGACAAAACTTTCTTTGCTGTTAAGCAGATTGTTGTTATGAATATAACAACAATCCCAAACATGGCAGCAATTTTAAGGCTGAAATGCTGCACAGCAATCTTTAGAGAGGTGTGCTGAAACAAAAGTCTGTTCAGAAGAGTGGCCCAAAACTCCCTCACATCACTGTCTGCTTCATTTAGTAAAGAATACGCCTTTTTTTTTCTTTTAAATATAAAATCCAATCGTTGAATATTAAATATGAGCTGATGCTGTGCCACTGTGGGTTTGCACACAGAGCTTTGTTCTCTATTACTCAGGACATTTTTCTGGGCAAAGCTTATGTAAAAATGCAAATGACACTTTAGGCATGCAAATGCAGATACCAGCGAGAGTGTAACACTTTGTACCTAACCAGGACTTATAAATAAGTGTTTTATTGGTATCAAGTTCTGATGCTAAAGGAGGAATAATATATAATGTATCCAGTGTTATTTAACCAGCACCAGTAGCAAATTAGCTGCATATTAATATGTGAATCACATTTTGAGTCTATGCAGGGGTGTGAAGTAGTGAGGGGAATGATGATTTGTACTCCCTGGTATATTTTTTTCACTTACAGCAAACGTAGCATACGGAACAAAGTGGGGAGGTCTAACAAGGAGCTGTTGTGTTTAATCCCCGTGGAGTGTGCAGAGACAGGAGCCTAATCAGATCTGTACTCTGCCGCTTTATCTGTGCAACTGCTCCGTCTATAGCTCGATCACGCATTTTGCCGGCGGAGTTCGATGGGTCGCCACTCTGAGATGGATTAATGGCTCTCTTGACCGTACGGTTTCAGCTAAGCTTCAAGTCCACTAAGAGTTCCCCTCCGCACACCCCCTTCAAATGCGATCCATCATCGTCTTCAGTGAGCAGCAGATAATTGAGGAAAAGGGAAAAAAAATAGGCTGCTGAGGAAGCATTCTTCCCTCATTCCTGCTTGCTGACTGTTATCTGTGGCCTCATTTCCCGCTAATACTGTTTTCTGTTCATTCTTTTCATTTTTATTCCTCTTTGCATCAGTGATACCTATATGTACAGCGTGTCAGGTGCATTGATGCAGTGCAGGTGGGTGATTGCAGCTGGAGTTTCTAACACCTTTAGAATGAAAGCTTTAGATAGATCCACTTGGAGAGATTTAAGAAAACACTTTGGAGCAATACGTACAGTTCTTCACAAACTAATTATGAGTGCTTCATAGCTCTTATCCTTACTGACACGGCATCGCATTTCAGACCATAGTACAAGGTGGTAAAGCTGCAAACTGGATATAAGAACAGACATTGGGCTCAGTGCTACAGCTTTCTGTGTCTGTAGCACACATCTCTTATATCATCTGGAGTCTCCCACACTGTCCTTTTGTAACTCTAGAGCTCTGTGAAATATTCATTCACATTAAAAATGAATTGCTGTGGCTTTAAAAGATTTTAAAAAGTAATAATGGTGTTGAAGATGAACTAAAGGCATGTCTTTCTAGGCTCTGTGTGGATGAAGGATCACTCTTTGACATTTCTTGATAGAGCACAATCATTAAGCAAGAATCTTTAGATAATTACACAGACACTGTAAAAAGGTCTTTCAGATGGTATTTACGATTCATATTCTACATTGTCGAGCGCTACCACAAAGCATCATGTGCAAAAGAAAAGTAGAATGGTCCACATGTATTGTTCAAACTTTTACACTCTCCAGTACAAAATATGTTGCACGGTTATCATCCGTCCGTCCATCCTGCCAACGACACCCCAGTTGTAATCCAGGAAACCATAACAACATTATAAAATGTGTGTTTTGACATCTACCTCCTTGGATTGGGATGTAAATCAAAGTCACCTTCATTATATTACACATGAGCTCCTCTTCATCAGCCTCATTCTGTTGTAAAACAATGCCTTGCAACGATATTCATAGTCCTTGAACTTTTCCACGTTTTCTCAGCCATAACCTCAATCCATTTTATTCAGACTTTATGTAAAAGAACAAGACATTGTGGAATAATTGCAAAACGGAAGGAAAATAATTCATATTTTCAAAACCTTCAAAAGTGCAACCATGTCTTCATGTTATTCTGCATTCAGCCCCACTCAGTCAACACTTTTTAAAACACCTTTCCCCCCACCCCCACACACACGTTGCTACCGGCGTTCTCAGTATGGGAGATTGCTTCAAAGTCAAAGACGTCCTGGACGTCCACAAGGTCGTCCAGGACGAATGAATGCTGCAGGAAAACTTTTAACCAACTTGAATCCCACACTCACATTGACTGAATTGTTTGATCATTTGTAATATGTGTGACTGATTTGGATTCTGTCTGTATAATTGGATTGAATTCACTTCTGTTGATAAAGTGACTTCAGATGACATTTGTTGTAAATTGAACTACATCAACAAATAGAACTGAATAGTAAAACCCTTTGCTGCAATTAAAGCTGCAATGGTTTTTTTGGGGGGGTGGTTTGTAATATTTTTTTCTCCGAGGATTTTTGTTGGCTCTAGTGGCCTGTATTTTTTGAAAGAAGGCTGACAGGAAAGAGGGGATGCATGCGGCAAATGTCGCCGGGGCCGAGAGTCAAACCTGCGATGGTCACGTCCGTCCATTCGTGGGTTGTGCTAACCCCCCATGCCACCACAGCACGCCCAGCTGCAAATATTTTAAAGTGTTTCCACCAGCTTTGAAAATCTGACTGATATTGTTTTCTCAGGCTCCTGGAAGCCTCTGAAAAGCAATTTTCAAGTTTTATGCATTCACACAACAGTACAGAGAGGATGAATGCATTTTCCAAGGACATATAAAATGTGCTGTAGGACACTGGAATTGAACACCCAATCTCTGGGTGTTTGCTTTGACTGTGTGCCGTTCAGAGTGTTGCAAAATTTACATTAGCACATCCTCAGTTTCTTAAACTAAAAAATACAGAGAAAAACAAAGTTTACGTTTAGAGATGTTGGCAGACAATGTTCTCTGCAAAATTTAGAAGACATGTTTCTGCACGGTAGTGCACTGAGACCGTGATGCGGCGATGTCTTCCTTTGTGACACAGAGGGGAGCTGCAGTGTAGTTTTTAGTGAAAAATCGGCATGTATTCCTCAACTGCTCTTAGAAGTCTGACGGGGATTGAGCTACAAAAATGTATTCATAGAGGTAGAAGGACATGTTCCACACGGTTCTGAGAAAGAAAAGGAATTAGATTTGTGCTGCTCCAAATGAGAAACTCTCTTAATGTTACTGCAATAAAATTACTGAACAATTATAGTATTTCTTAATTTTTTTCAATTAGTGTAGTATATTCCTTTTGACTGTGGGATGATCTGTGATCTTTTTTGAATCCTCTCCAAATAGACCTTCCATGTTCTGCACCTCTGAATCTGGTGTCTTCGTTTAGCTGTTCGAAAATGTTTGCTTTTTATTCTGAGGGATGAATGATTCTGCTCTGACAAAATACATGTGCATGTGCTACAGAATAAATTAAGTGCTAAAATGTCTTTCTTTTTCTCTTAAGTAGTTTTTAATTTATTGTTGTTGCTATTTAAGGCAAGTAATGACACCGCCTTCTACTCAGGGTTCATCAAAGATATTAAATCTGTCAATGTATCAGTTAACACATCAATATGGTTTCAGCAAAGCAGTCATTTTCGAAATAGCGTGCAATCCATTGTGGAGTCAAACAAGTACATATGTAGAAGAAGAGCAGACTCTAGAGGAGATAATTCATAAAGTCTTTGCTGCCACTCAAACTAAAGATCTGCTGCCCTGTTACAGTATGCCTCTGTTTCCACCCAAAAACTACCACTTATCAGCTTGGGAATAAGTTTGCTTTCACTGGCTCTGATTACTCTTTTCTCACATGCCCCATAAGTGCACAAAAGTCTAATTCAAGTATTTTCCACATGGTTCTAAGACTGTCCCGTAGCCACAGACAGCTTCTTGTTGTCCTGGTTTTTATCCAGAGGAATATGCAATTTTACAGACATCAGACAGAGGCGGTTTTTCCATTAGATTGCTTGTGTCACTTCCTTTGCTCTCCCTCCTCTTCTCCCTTTTTTCACTGCTGTGAATAGAAATACATTTCACGCCTAAATGGGGATGAGGAGGAATGGTGCAAACTAGCAGCTTTAGGCTGCGTGTGGAAGCAGCAGGAAAAGAGGGGGGTGAATGTAGAGGTGAGCGGGAAAAGTTTGCTTTGGCAGTCGCTCATGGTTCTGGTTGCCTTTCTTTACCTAGTATGTTTCTCTGCTGTTTACTCTTGACAACTAGTATTCAAATGAGCAGAAATCGCTAAAATAAAATAAAATAAAATAATTTGGCCTCAGTGTGAGCATATTCATCGAGCTCTCTGAAATTTTTCATCTATAATTTGTAAGAAAATTATAGATTGAACCTCTCGTGTTCCACAGTGAGGATATTTCTTCAGCCGGTATCTAGCCTCCAGTCTTTCATTAAACATTGACAATTCTCATGCATTATCATAACAGAAGAAAGAGAACCCAGCTGAAGAGAATATCAAATGAACTCTTATACACAGTTCTTAAAAATGAAAGGGAGAGAGTGCGTCAGTATGTGAGAAGCAAAGGCATAAAATGGGCATGGCATTGTGAAAATAATGTAGTATTTTTACAGTGACAGCACTTATGTGTTTGTGTAAAAGAGCGGAAGTGATTTACAAAAAGACCTCTTTGAATATGGCAGCTCTATTTCTGCATTCAGTGTCTGAAATCACAAGTACAGTGCTTTCTATTTGTTCCTTAAAAAAAAAACAAAGTTTTCTTTTCTTTGCCCGCTTTTGTAGTGGGCAAAAAAACTGTATAAAATATTTATAAGTTTCATCGAACAAGGAAAGTCATTCTTTCTCATTTGTTTGGAGATTGATGTTCTCAGTACATAAAAAAGGAAGAATTTAAAATAAACACAATGTTGTTATGCTTATTGCAAACACACTTGACTACTCTGTTAAATATGTAGCTTTAACACAGACACACCCCCAAATTGTGCATACACTGTGTGCTGGGAGATTAAGAAGTGTGTGCTCTCCAAGCTCTGGTCCAATTTAAATGCAAACTTGATCCATTGTCAAGGAGAAGTCCAAACTAAGTACTTTCATATGAAGAGGGACTGAGGAGGAAGCACAAACCCTGACAGATTTTAGATTTTGCGTTGATGATCCCCTCTGACTGCACTCCCCTCAGATGGCTGAGCCAAGTTAAAACCATTGGGCAACAGTGCATGCTCAGCAATGCATTGGAAAAATCCCCTGACCTGCATCCGCTCAAGTTCATAAACGTTTATAGTCCAAGACCAAAAACCAACTGTGACTTTGTGCACCTTTCAAAACAATCCTTTCCTAATTTCTGAAATAGTGTTATGGTTTCTATTTCATTAGACAAGATTTTAAGCAATTATTCTGACATCTGAATATGGATGTGTTGATTAATGATTTGTTTTGAGGTGGGTTAGTCTGTTGTATTTGATGTTCGATTTTTAATTGGACAAAATCACACAAGTCCTCTGAACGTGATTCTAAATCTCATTAAGCTCAGTTAAAAACTGTCAAATGTATGTGTTTCTCTTCTCGGTAAATCTCAGGACTTCAGGCATCGCTGCTTAGAAACCTGATTATATATTGGCAGAATGATAAAACCTTGTATCTAGGGGCATAAAATGTCTGACAAATGTAGGAAGTCTATTTTGTTATGGTGTTGGCAAATCATTGCTTCGACTGAGCAGCAATTTAAAGGCCAAGCTGGGTTATGCACATTGCGTCCATCTGGACTGAAACAATTGTACACTTCAAGTTTTTATGAGTTCACATAAAAGTGTTGTAAAAAGCTGTAAAGTGGACATTTAGAAAACTTAGTTTTGTGTGCGGCAATGGCAGTTTTGCAGAAAAAAAAAATGTTGCGATATGGCGGAATGACATTATTAGTTGTGCAGCTTCTCTCTGCTTTCAGCAATGGAACAAAGTGACTATTAGATATTTTTTATGTCTGTCTTAATGTTTTATTTGCTTATCCCTTATTTTGCATGACTCTGCATAAAAATTGCAAGCATGCTGAATCAATTTATGATCTTGTTTGGAATTGTGTTGTTTTTGTTCGGAAGAGTCTTTAGCCATGTTCAAATTTTTTTGTGCAGGTTTTTTTTTTTTGCTACCTGGTGAAACAAACTACTTTAATACACTAAAACCATTCAGCTATCATGCAAAAGGAACATTAGGTATGGTGGATGTATTAGTGTTTCAAGGTTTTGTCAGTATGTTACTTTTAGACAGCAACATGGAACAACTATTAATTGTTCCATGTTGCTATTAATTGTTACTCCTGTTTTATGCTATAATAATTTCTGATAGCATAAGAATTGGCAGAATGACAATATGAGCCAGCCTTATCAATCAAAGCAAGTTATAGAAGATGTAGGGTCATGTTTTATTCAAAGGTGAGGGTAAAATGGATTGGCAAGGAATATATATTGAACACTTTCAAATAAACCTCTTAAATACTTTGTGAAGAAATAAATACTTTGTGAAGAAGGATACCTTTTGTTATGACAATGTCAAAATGTATCCTATATGGAGAAATTTGGTACATGTATTGCATAAGTATAACTTCAACAAATGGTTATTTATTTATTTTTTTTACTGTGCACTCAGATCTTTAGTTCTTTGCACATTTTGGCTGTTTCATGTTTCTTCTCTGAAACCAATTAAGAGTTTTCTTGGCTGTGTGTTTCAGAGTATTGCCTTCACTTTGTTTCATCTTTGGATCTTTACCGAGAATTTCCTGCTGTATTTCGTTATTCAATCATCCCGTACTGACATGAAGCCTCCCTCCCTCAGATGCTGTAAGATGGACTTTTAGCTTAAGGTTTTTGGAGTAAGTTGCAGTATCATTGTAACTTTGGACATCAATTGATGTTAATATGTTCAGCGACACTTCTCAGTGAAGGTCTCTTTGCTTTTACCAATGCACAGTCGTATCGCACCTTCTACTGTGTGCAATACTTTTCTAATCGGAAACCTTTAAATAGATCATTAGTTAAAATCAAACTAACCAAAAATAATTTGTAGAAATTATTTCTAAATAGTAACATATTTCAGCTGGTTTCTTGGCTTCTTATGTCTTTTACTCGCCGTTTTCCTCATGTGTTCAGGGTTTTTTTCCATGTCATTTAGAATTGTGTTGTTGCTGACATCTGGGGTAAATTGTGGTACAATATTTTGACTGAGAAAGTTGTTGATGTGTCTAATTTTACCTTTGGTGTACCTACCTACTTGTATTCTCGGATTATTTTTAGATTTCTTAAAACAAAGAAGCATGTTTGGTTAGTTATCTGTTTTATTATTTATAAATTCAGCAGGGTCTTAATTTATAATCACAGGCTGTGACTGACCAAATTAACAAATATTACATTTCCAAAACATCACCTTTGAACAAAGTAATGTCTCAGTACTACCAGGTAATAATTATTAGTTTTGACCTTTGTCAGAACTAATAATTGACCCCTGCAAGCTACATTCAGTATAGCATTATGACTTTCAAATAATAATATTTATTACAGAAAAAAATAAGGATTCAAGATTTCAATGTTTTTCTAAGTAAATATATTCCTAATGAGCCTTTTGAGATAAAATTTACATAAGTAGGTAAATTAATTCTTACAAATAAATCAAGACAAACCCCCTAAAATCTCTCAATATGTACAAAGCAACCCTTGTACCCGTCAGAGCTAATTATTGTCAGCTGCTTTAGTACTCATTAATGGCGTATGAAAAGGTTTCTCATTACCAAGCACAAGAATCATCTCACATTGGATAAAAGAAAATGTCTCTCTCCAGACTTTTGCAAACAAGTTGCTGCAAAACAGACGGCTGTGGTTACAGGAATATTTTCAAACATTTGAACATTCCAGCGAGTCCCATTGGGCTCAAAAGTGAAGAGAAAATCAGGTTATTGTGAAGCGGCGACATCCAGGAGCTCATCACAACATTTGTCACAGAGGAATATTTCGAAGTGTTGTCAAAGAGCCAAAGAGCACTCACAGAGATCTGCAAAAAACTACTAGCATCACCCACCATAGCATCTATAGCTATTCACTACACAACACTCCACTGCAGAAGAAAAGGCATTTTAAACCTTGCTTTAAGTTTGCATCAGAATTATTGGACAAGTCAATGAAATACTAGGAAGATACAATCCAGCATATATCTTGGTTGGGACTAAAAGTAATCTCTTCAGTGTGTGTCGTTGCACTGTGCAAGTACTGCCTTTCAAGACACAGCACTGACAGGCTGAAGGAAACATGAACGGAGAAATCTCAAAGAACATTTCTTGACAGCTCAACATTGTCCTCATGTAATGGAGAGGAAACAAGGCAGGACTTTCCATAACTTAAATGATAGCAGGCACAGAGCCCCAGAAAATGTCTGAAATAGAAAATAAAATTGTTTTTTGTTTCTTATTTTGTCTTGGAGTTTTCCTCGTTAACTATCTTTTGGCAGGCATTTTAATATGTCACACCTAGATTTCTAAATGAATTACATCGTATTCTTTAATTGTTAAATAGCTGTCTAGAAACAGCTATCCCACTGCTTTCTGCTCACGACTAAGTTTTAAATTGCTATCAAATTATTGTGCTAAATGTTTAATGTATTTCAGTGTGCATCTTTGATGCTGGTAGCAGCGAAAAACAACTCAGTTACGATTGAATAAATCTACTGAAATTTGAGGTCAAGTCCCTTGAGTTTGTTTCTTTCAGACAGTTTGTTTTCTTTACTGCCTAGATTTCCAGATGTTTTTCATAAATACTTTCTAACCAAGGTCGTCCTTAGCTGACAAATCGATATGCAGGTTTTTTTTTTTTATTTCTTTATCCACATATTAACCAAGAAGGATGGAGGTAAATACAGACTAAAGACAAGACAGACAAAGAAAAATAATTGCCAATGTGTTTTCACTTTTGCTGGATTCAAGAGGTCTATGCCTCCCTGAAAAAAAAAAAAAAAAAAAAAAGATTTGTCAGATTCGTGACTCCGACCCTCTGTTAACAACCCTGTCAAAGCTTTCAGACCTGTGTGGATTTGAGTGTTGCAGCTTCCATGCGTGTACCCATGTGTCTGTGCATGCACGTTTCCCCTCTCCCCTTGCTTTCCCCTGCGGATGAAGCTGATAATGGAGAACTGGTGTGTGAGAAATACGTAAAGGGCAGGGCACGCAATTCTTGTGGAGTAATCCATCTTTACTACAGGGCTGAGCCGTGGAGCAACAGGCATCTCGCAGGGGAAGAGGAGAAAGTACATTGTAGGCATCACTCCTATTCATATGAAACTACAGAGAGGAAAGGATCAGCCAGCAGGAGCAATAGATTTCCATGGCAGGAAAATAAGAAAGAAGAACTGAAGAGGATTATTCAGGTCGTGCGTTTCCTGACTCAGTAACAGCAAGGAAGAAAACAGCGGAGGCCGTTCCAACATTAAGAACAACTTTATTCTCCGATGCTTTAGCGGTAACCACAAAATTGTCGTACGTCCCCACAAATTTGTGTTCATTGACACGTGAGTTTGTTTTTGCTTAGGCGACGAGAGACATAGTCCTGGGTGTGAAACAGAAGAAGAGGGAGACACACCAAGGAGCGAGGGAGAGTGAAAACCCTTGTTCATGCTGTTTGGCAATAATCACTGAGCCGAACTCGTGCCAGCAGCGGAGAGCCAGATGGTTCCTATCACCGTTGCGCCTTGTCTTCTGAACAGGGAGGGGAGAGGAAGATCAAGAGTGGCATGTGGAACAGGAAAGCAGTGCCTAATGTGGATGATGTGTCATATAAATACTAATCACACTCGAATCACATTCACGGCTAAATTAGATCCCTGAAGCTCATTCACCACACAGCCACTCTCAATCTCCTCCTGCTTTGCGCTGAGCCTCTGTCATTATCAGAGGCGATCAATAAATGGGATATTAAATGCTGAATCCGAACCTAAGATTTCTTTTCAACTTCCTAATAGCGTCTGCTGCCTTACTCTGCGATAGAGGCCCAAAAAACTGAGGGCTGCGGAATTTATTAAGGAATAATGCATCAGTAAATAATGTGTCGCAGGCCAGTTATTAACACTTTTGAATTTCCGGGAAGTAAAACAAAATCAATACAGAGTAGATTTCTAGAAAGAATCTACTTTTGAAATCCTTTTTACGGCCTTGCATATCTTCTTCTAGTATAACCCAACACAGCTTGTGCTGCATTGTTTCTTGTTTTGTCTGTGTTGGAGGACATATTGTGATGCTTTGACGTACCACAGTTTAAAAGTGTGTGCAGTGGGATAAAGGGGTGTAAAATTCTGGACTGTACTGTATGTCATATTAATTTTGATGTACTTAATTATGGGGAGATAAATGTTCAATTTGATATGCACACTCGATGAGTGGTTGAATAAGCGTGAGCCGAATTGATCAGAAACATCTTTGCAAGCAACCTGGAGAATCCTTATCAATAAGTGTATCCGTATAAAATAATTCTTCATTAGAGATTGATTACCTGCACAGCATGGAATAAAATTAAGCAACATTTGAGTAGTGCTTACGTTGATTAAGTAGCAGTAAAAATACTGCTTCTCGTCCCATTTTATTTTGTACTGAAATGAAATCGTTTTCAAAAAAATGCACCAGCATTTCATGAAGGCAGCTGTAGTTGCTGTTTGGAAAGTCACTTCCTGCCTCGTGCTGAAGTGTCTTTGGGAAAAACACAGAACTCTACATTTCTTACAGATTGCCTGCCCTGGAGAATGAGAGAATATTACTGAAACTGTAATAGACTTTTCATTAGTCTGGATTAACATCATCAAAGTTTGGGTGTTGAAAGTTACGCCATATTTGAGTTGGGGTTTTGTTTAGCATTTTTATCCATATCTAAAACCAGCTCGTTTTTTTCTCTGACTTTGGAATCATTAATCAGTACAAAGTCAAAATATAGTTTTATATTTAATTAATTTTGAATATCTTAGAGTAGAATAGATATTTTGGCACTGCTTTTAGTTTACACTAAACTAGTTTTGTTTTTAATAAGCACTACAGCAAGATCTAACTAGACATATTTGTAATGTTGGGGCCTGAAATACTTAGCACAACCTGCAAAGCAGTGGCTCTGCTATATGGTGATGTTGTGGTGACTATATAAGCTAAAACTCAAAGCAGACATTTGAATTGCTGTGGACTGTCATTGCAAATTGTCTCGTTCAGCAGCTGGACATTATTGAGTTCCCAGGCCTTAAGAAAGGCAGGTGCTGGTTGTTTAAAGAAATCTTTTCATGGTATTATGAAGTCCTTACCACCTTCAGAGCTTTGCTATTTGCTTATATAAAGCATCATAACACGGATCTCTCATTTTACCATATAATATATATTCACTCCTGACTCTCATATATTATCAGCGCGTCTGAAAATTCCCTCTCTTGTGGGTTTATAAAGGTCAGCTTTATTGTTGCAGCTTGCTTCTAGTTTTGCAGGATTTTTATAAGGTGCATTATAATATCTAGAGTAAATATTGCATGTAACAGACTTGAAATCAGGTTCCTGAAACCCTCATTCCTTCCATACCTATGCAGTTGCAGAAGTCCTTCAACTTTGTGGCATCTGAAAAAGCTGGAAGAGGTGAAACAAAACCATACATACTCATTCACAGAAAACAGTGAGGAAAGCCCCAGTGTGTTATTCTGTGCTCATCAGTGGTCCTAGAAGGAAATGGGAATGATTGATGCTATCTTGTAGTTGTTTTTTTTGTTTTTTTTCCAGGCAGGTGGCAAACTGCCATCATGCCGTCACACCTCTTTCTGTCACATCTCCTCAACGGCCACTCATCCGTCAGAGCCTTCCGCTCCAGCAGCCGTCACTCAATACCTCTCTGTGTGCAGCCAGCCAGCACCTTTTGCTTTTTTTTTTTTTTTAATTCACTTCAGCTGAATTTTTTCCTAATTCAGCTGAAGTGAATGCTGCTCCATTGCTTCGATGTCGCAATATTGTAGAAAAAAAAAAAAGAAACTAAACAAAAACAAACAAACAAAAAAAAAAACTACAGTGGATCAACTTTTGCAATAAATAGGGTGGGTGTGCAGTTCTTTTGTTTTGCCCGCTTGCTGAGCCCTGGGTGAATATCGATCGTGGGCGGTTGCCGAGGGAAAATCCTGGCTAGAATGTTGGAACAGACTGGGGAAGCACACCTCGACACATAAGCTGCGCTAAATTTGGGTTGCAGCAGCCCCAGGGGAGCTCAAAAGTAAATGTTTTTCTCATTAAAAGTCAACAAAAATCCACTTTTTTTTTTTTTTTTGACACCTGCACAAAAAAACTACCGTGTGGCAGTTTTTTAGATTTACACTGAACACAACTGTAATGAAATTACTTGTGCTGGGATTCTTCACACACAAAAGAAGCGTTGATTAACCATCCTGGTTCAAAGTTTCCTGCTCAGCACTCCAGAAACAGTGCTGTGTCTGCAAACTGAAGACATGGAAAAAGATTTACTGTTAAAGCGCCCCTTCTCAAAGTATTTGCTAATAAATCACAGATGGAAGTCAGCACTTTATGTTTCAAGTGGCATTTAAAAACCAATAAATCAATATTTTATGTTGTATTAAAAAGTCACTTTATATTTAAATAACTTCTTTTCCCCCCTCTCATCATTACTAATTAAAGACCGAAGTGGTAAATAAATTAAATTTGTAAAGCTTTTTCGTCAAGTCACACCGACCATTCAATGCGTTTTTCACTAGAATAGTTTTCCTTCTTCCAGATTCGGTTTTCTTTCTTGCAGGCTTGTTGCACATTTATGGCAAACAAGACTTTAGATTAAACTTAGATTTGTTCTCTAAATCTCAAGTGTCCCTCGCTGCCTTGATCTGAGGCAGTCGGGATGGAAAGTGAGCCTCAATGTGAGCAGACCATGAAAAAAAAATGAGAAAAATATTTGAACAAGGTCGTGGTAACTCTTACGAGAGCATGTCATTGTCCTTGCATATCTGTCTCAGCTACTGTTCCTATTAAAACGCCACATTAGATAATCGGATGCACACAGCAGCCCCCGACACAGGCATTTAGACAATAGCAGCATGTTATGCTCAGCCACCTCCTAAAGTAAACAAGTCATGAAAGGGAATTCATAGCAAACAGGCTTTTTTTTATCCCTCTCAACAGACCCTGGATGCTCACGACTGTGAGGCTCCCCTCTGGCTTCTTGTTCAGAGTATGCAATCTTGTCTCATTTATGCACTTTGTACACCCCTCCTCCACCCGTTTCCTTTTTTTTTTTTTTCGTCATGTGAGCTCTCCAGGTGACACAAGACACTGAGCGCTGAAATGCAGGAGCAGGTCGGTCCTCTAGCCAGTGCAGGTACTCTGAATGGGCTGCGGGCTGCTGGCCTCAGCAGCCTCAGTCCTTATGCTCGGCTTCCTTAGCATTCCTTTCTTGGCCTATTTATTTACAAAGCGGGGGATTTTCTTTGATCTCAAACCTTTCAGGTCCTCCGTCTCGTCTTTTTAAGCAAACAGCGGTTTGCGTCATTTACTCGTACGGCTGAGAAGAAACGTAATGAAATTAACCTCAGCTCCGCGGCGTCTTCCAGCCAAGCTGTTCTCAGTCTATCATGGAAATCTACTTGCCGGAGTCCACTATCATGTTTGTGAAGTCCTCTATCTTCAGATGTTTAATTAGATTTCTTTCTGGGCCCTTTGAGCGTGATAAATTACGGCCCTTTGAGCTCGATGAAAACTCATCTGATAACTTGGTGGGTACGCAGGGATTGATGGTGTTCCAACAAAACTTTGTTATGCTGACTGGGTGTCGTGTTTGAGATGCTGCTTTAATTATCTCATGATCTTTAGATGTGATGTAATTCTTCAGGATAACAGCTTAATTAACAAAAGTTTATATTGGCTTCATGAGGCTGTCATCACGAGATGCTGATTTCATTGCATCCCTGCGTCCGTATGTCCGTTCGTCCGTCCATCTTCAGTCAGGAGCCAGTGGATAATCGGATGAAGTCAGTCCTCAGCAGGCTATTCCTGTGATTTAAATTCAGTGTTTAAAGTCTGTCTGAGATCGTTTTATTCAATAACTACCAATTAATTGGCTGGCTCAAATGTTTCGGAGGAATCTTTAAACAAGTTTCACCTGGATTCTTCTTCTTCTGCATCAGAGTCCTTTGTGGTGACCATGCACACAAGGCATGGCTGAACACAGTTATTTAGTTTGAAACAATAGCACTTGCTAATCCCACCTCTTTCTCTTCCTGTGAGTAGTGCATGAATTTTTGAAAACCTTTACAATTATTTTTCTCTTCTCTTTATTGTTCCACTGTATTACGCATATCCTAATTTATGGACCTATTAATTTTGGTGTCTTTGCACATGCAGATTTCTGGGGACGTTACAAACACCTGGTGAAAATATTGTTTCAGTTGCTTTTGTTATGGATATTTTGTACCATGTTAAAAATGTTGTATTCCTGTCATATTGGAAACTGCCTTGAAAGTTTGAATCCTGCATGTTGGAGGATTTCCCTGCCTTCTATGCTTTTTTTTTTCTGCGTAGATAAAAGCTTTAAAAACTCAGCAGTGTCTTTCAGTCTTGCTGCATTGCTGTTCCAAACGAGACGGTAATGGATGTGCATGATTTAATCATTGCATTTTACAATGTCTAAATTAAAAGCACATGTGTCAGGCCACACTCTCTCTGTTGCAATCAGAAGCAAATCCTTTGTTTGAGTTTAGAGTTGATCTTAGACTCTCACTTCACATTTAAAGGCTTTGCCCTGGGCCCTAAAGTTTGGTGGCTTGGCTGCTGCTGGACATGAGGGAGCTCATAGAGATTTACTACTGTCCCAAAAGTCTCCAGCAAATATACCTGCAGTAAATTTACCTTTTGGTTGAGCTTTCAGCCCCATGTAGACTTGTTGTCATTTGGATAAATGCAGGTAAATTTCAGAAGCGTGACAGCTGGGTCAGTAGACGTGGAGTGGCTGATATAGAGGTAGAAGAGCAGTAAACAGAAGATGCCTCCGTTTGGAGAGCTGGGGATTACTGACCTCATGTCAGAAATGATTTTTATCAGTCTTACTCGCTGCCTGTCAGGAAGCAGCGCATCCGCAGGACCAAGAAAGAGAGTTGGGAGAGTATGAAGAAAAAAAGTATCGCATCATTCTCATCATTCACACTCCCAACTTTATCAGTCAGAAACATGCATGTCAGGTTAATTGTTTTCTCTCAATTAGCCTTTTCTGATTCTTTTTGTGTTTGTCTGTGTTAGTCTTTAATAGAGCAAAGCAGAAACACACATGACCTTTTAGAAATAAAAAGGTATCCTGGGAAAAACTGAGTGCCTCAAACAACAACAACAAAAAAAAGACCCTGGTAGATTCAGAGTTGCTTTGGATCGAAAGAAGCAAGTTGTTGTGGATGCCTTCCAAACATTTAGAGAGGTGATTTTGGAATATGTTAGGATGTGATTATGTGGGAGTCTTTCTACAAGATTCACTTAAAAAAAATAACAATAAAAATAAAATAAGTGGACATGCAACACCAAAGACAATTCCACATTGGAACTTTGCTCTGTCTTTAAATTGCAGAAGATCAGCAAAAAGATTAAATGTGAAAAATAACGGCAGGGAAAGAACATCAGTTAGAGAGAATCTCAGCCTATATGGTGACGATTTGCTCCAGTTGAATACATTTCCTCATGTTATCCAATTCATTCTTTAAGTCAGTACAATCTGATAAACGAATTAGAAGCAGTCTAATTCTTGCATCTCGCTCAAGAGACTCCATCATTGGCGAATAACTCTAAGTTTCTTTTCTGTGGCTAGGTTTCTAATGCAAAAGTACGAGGAGGGAACAAATAATTTGAGTGTTAGGATGTAAGTGAGGCCTGGACTTTCAGAGAGTAAAAACATCTAGTGATCTACGGTCACAGATCCTAACAGAGACTGAAAGTTCTTCTGACGAGATGCAAAGCTCTTTTTTTCCCCAAGGATGTTCAGCCTATATGGTGTGATAGAAAATTGGAAAGATATTTCATGTTGATTGCCTCTACCCTACTATGTTTCAGCTGAAACTCTCTCTTCATAGAATGAGAGACGGAGGAGAAATGATGATCTCCTGCTGGTGCGGCTGAATGAATGTTTTATGGATGGGAGTATAAAAAAGAGATGAGGCTCTGCCCTGTTACTGTGTCTGAAATACAGTTTTAAAATATCATTTTCATCTAGTCAAATAGTAACCCAAATCCATTCTGACTTTATCTAACACACTAATTTACGCAAAGTGCAGCGTGGTGCAGGTATCGTGTATTTTCTGCCGGCCCCACCGGCTGCACAGCGACAACGCAACGCAGGCTGCAGCTTCTTCGATACAAATTCAACCGCCGACGTAAAGCTGTTCATCTCAAACGGCGAAGCTAATTCTCTCGCTTGTTTGTTTACCTTTAATTAGCCGAATGACAATAAACAAACAACCTTGAATTTCGTAGTGTGGCATAGACACAAATCTGCTGATTCAAACCCCTGTTGAGATGTGCCGCTGTAAAGCTCTTGGGCAAGGTCGCCGTCTCCCAAACCGAACGACTGCAACCAGAGGGAGGCTTGGGTTTAAATCTCCAAGGATAGAATAAAATGAACAAGGTAAGGACACTGTAGGAAAGAGGTAGCATGCCAGTGACTTGAATAGGAACAAACTTCAGCTAATGAGGTTTGACTTTGGACTCACGTTAATTTTTAGACTCAAATGCAGATTTGTGTCAGAGGAGAGAAACTATAGAGCAAGTCCTTGCCACATCATGGTAAGTGAGCCTACATGCTTTCGGCCAAACAACCTCTTAATACATTTATTGAATGTATTTACTTGAGTTTAGGAAAGTGACTGAGGGATAATGCAAAGATTGAGCTTTTTCTATCCCAAACCAATTAGTTAAATTTCTAATTGCAGCTTATCTTTTCACAAACCATAAAAAAAAACAAAAAACAATGAATTGACAAAACTGTTGTAACCATAATCATTACCATCACATTTCACTCAGTCTCTGTGCAGTTTCTCTAAGAGCTGGTTTTAATTCAGTGAGGCCTGTAAAAAAAAAAAAAAAATTAAATAAAAATAAAAAAATTGAAAAATAGTTTGCCAAATTGACAGCTTGGTTGGAGGTGTGCACATCCCCAGGAATTGCAGAATAGCAGAGGAGTTGATAGACGAAGGAGCAAGGGCATGAGAATAAATGAGATTATTATTAGGTTTGTGGAGAGAAATATACCAGCACACAGGAAGTCACAAATGATCCAGGATGTGGGTGAATATGCATCCATGTTAATGATTGAGTAAAGATATAATGACCAGAGAAGTGGAAAAAAAAAAAAAAAAAAAACTAACTGAAAGTTAGTTTTATGGCTAAATCTCCCACACAGTTTTTGTAAGGACTGAAAAACATCCAAATATTAATATTAATGAATGAGATAATATTATAAGTCAAGTGGCATATTTATGAATATTAGAGAGAATGTGTCTTGGAAAAGTTAGTTAGCTCAAGCCCAATGAAGCACTTTAGGCCCACAGGCAAGAACTGACTCAAAAATATCACAGAAGAAAGTTATAAATGCCGTAAACATTTTTCTGACTGAAGTCAAAGATCGGTTAATTGCTATGAGAATCATCTCACTGAAGTTGTACTAACTGGTATTGTTGCTCCAACCACAGAGGGTATGATAGTCCACATTCCTCCTCAGCTAGAATACTGTAATAATAATTTGTATTTACTTATTTTTGCCTAATCAGAGCAGTGTTGCATTAAGTATAGCAACCTCTAGAGCATTTAAAATGAAGTTCCTTTCAACTAAAAAAAGACGCATTCTGAGATTCACGTGTAATTTTGCATTTTTGTTCTTTGTTCGTTACCTTGAATCTTGCATAATCCTCCCATATGAGCTAGCTTTACAAACAAAGAGTAAGAGGCGAGCTTACATAACAGTGTTGAGTATTACCAAACTCTGATGGAGGGTCGGTCTAAGCAAACAGGAGCTAAAAGCTGGTGACATATTCTGTTTGCCAAAGATCTTGAATGTGCAGCAACACTAAGCTGTTAAAGAGAGAGATTAAGACTCATAAACCATTCATTCTCATGATCTATCGAAGTTAATCTCAAATATGAATTATTTATATTTTGGCTGAGCAATCTCTAGTCATGTGAAAGTATTAGGATGTCCCATTAAATGTTTAATTCTTAAAAAAAAAAAATATATATATATATAGTTTTTCACCACTGGAAAAGAAATGTATTTTTTAAAAATTCCTTTGTCTTATTCATTAATGTTATATGCCCTTTGGATGCCTGTTGTTCATGTTTTGCATCATGGTACTTCTGCATCTAAAATACCAAGTTGCATGATTTGCACATCTAACTTGCCCGCAGGCAGGACTTGAGTTTGTGGAAAGCCCGGAGCAAAAAAATCAGAGATGTGAGCAGCGCTCTAAAGAGGAGCAGTGGGGAGACCTATGTAAGGTTCGCAGCTTCCTGCCTGCCACAGTTTGTGAACTCAGTGAGTAGATAGTTCTGGCTGAGGGTAGGAAGTCCCCCGCCCTCCGGCCCCCCGCGGAGCCCCTCTGCCTTGATCACACATTACCATGGTCCGAGGCTATTCATTTTCACAAAGAGAGAATAGGCTGGGGACGAGTCACAGAGGAGATCTTCAGGGAGCCGGGGTGTGTAGTGGCACAAATAGAGTGGCAGTGAAGATGAGAGAATGCGATATTTTATTTATTTGGGTTATTTTATTGCAGCACAACCTCACAGACAACTTCCATGACTTGTTTTCCCACACACTGTTCCCTCATTTGACACAGCTTTGGAGGATTTTTTTATTTATTTATTTATTTTCCACCGTGAAGGAGTCCTGACTGCCAGACTGGAGTTTAGCTGAACGCTCCCCCCCCTCCCGCTCCCCACACCTGCGGTAAATATTGCAAAGGGAAGAAATCCTCTCCACTGCTCTTTGAACCCACACACTTTTCCACTGTTTACGTTGTCCACATCCACTCTGCTCGTATCGTGTCGCTCTCTGAAGTCCGAGGTTTCATTAGGTTTGCTGCGCATTAGAATAGCAGTGGGCATCCGTAGTAAAGTGGTTGAGTGACTGCGGGTGTGGGAGTTGTGGAGCGAGATGGATGCGAATGCGAGAGTCCTCATTGTTCTTGCTTTAAAAACTTCAGTTCCTGCTGCTGAGCTCCATCCTCGTTGCTTCCTCTGCAACATTTCTTTCCTTGTATCGTTGCCGAGGGAGTCCTCTTTATTTCCAGCATCTGCGCTGTGATGAGAAACACCAGCTAACTAGGCCACTGCATAATAAGCAAAAATAGCAGGGAAGAAAAGTGAATAAAAAAGGAAGAGAGGGAAAGAAGAATCCGTTAATAGGGGGATTGCTTACTAAACATGTAACTCCTGGCAAAACTAAGTCAGCAAGCTGATATTTTCCTCTTTCTGTATTGCAGATGCATTCGTTTATTATTGCTTACCTTTTACTGATGGCTTCCAAGGCAGCGCATCAGAGCTCACATCTCATTTTGTCAGTGAAGCCCCAAAGCTATGGTGCCACGTGACTATCAGTGCACCTTGCTGACTTGTTCTTTTGGTGTCTGCATCGACTGCAACCCCAGAATCTCTGCTGTTGGAACTAGTCGATGATATTCAGCCTCTCTGCACTTGATTTACTTTTTCAAAGTCTTCATTTTGGACTGTAGGAGGTACCAGATGCGGATTCATCACTGCGTCTTTCACTGGTTTTCCCCACTTGAGGATTCATCTTACCATATGAAAAGTGATGCAACTCAGTACTGAATGGGTTACAAATTGTGTCTTTGTCAAGAAGACATGCAACTATCAATAATGAGTGAAATACTCACTAATTGCTTGATGCAGTACCAAAAAAAAATAGAGGTGATGTAGTGTAGTAATCATTAGCCCAAAGAAAACAAGATTAGACAACTTTAAAATCCTCAAACAATCCAATTAAAAGATCAATATTTAAGCTCAGATCAAGATTGATAGAAGATTGTTTTCCTAAAACAGTGGATCTCAAACTTTTCAGACCAGACAAAGAATGATTGTTTCCTTTTAGGTTCGGCAAAAATCAATTTCCCACAAAAGACAAAATACAGTTGACTGCTCTTATCACCTCAATTATTTCATTTAAAAAAGAGAAGTAAAGAAAGTGTGTTTTCTCTTAAGGACCAAATAGTAAATAAGGCAAATAAACTGGGATAATGCCAAATGTTACGGTATCTAAAGAAGCAATCTTTCTAACAAACAGCATTTGGTGCACTTCAGTATAAACACATATATTTCTTTCATCAGTAAAAATGAGAGAAACTCTGAATGGAAAAAGCAACACACATGCATCTAAGCTATAACTCCATGCTCTTTCCCACATCTTCTTCAGAATCAGCTTCTTGATCAAGGTAAACTTTTCTAATATGAGAACTCTCCATTGTGCAGCACCACTCACAATTATTTGTGTTGTTTTTTTTTTCAAGCAGACGTAAGTTTAAAAAAAAAGTTACAAAATTAGAAAGCTGTTAGGGGGAGAGAAAAAAAAAAACCTAAGCAAGGTTTTAAAACACTCAGAAATCAATGTCTTACTTTTTTTCCCCGATATTTGACCAATATAAACATATTTGACGCAGTCATGATCAGCCCTTAGCTGTAAATAAAGACTGCTGGGAGTGTAATACATTTCAGTTTCATTCTGAAAACTTGATGTGGAAACAGGCTTTAAAGCAGTAACCTCACTCATCTGTTTGCAATTCCAGATTCTTAGAATAAATAAATGTGATTCTGGGCAAAAATGAGTTCAATCATTTCTGAACCAGCAGTGGGAATCGTTTTGGTTCCTTTTTAAACCAATATGGTTTTTAAAACATATCAGTTTATCTTACAATTGAATGTAAGATATGCGGCTCAACAGTCAGCTTTACATCAGTTAGGAACTGCTTCATGTTGACACATTTTTGTGTTTTATTTCTGAAAAAAAAACAACAACAAAAAAAACACTGAACTGAGGAAATATAAGGAAAACATGAGATGCGCTTTAACGAAGTAGGATTGGGGCAGAATGCATTAAATGTAAGACATTTATCCAATGCTTATTGGTTGATCTGAAAGGTTTTTTTGATGCACTTCAGGGTTTTTTTTTTAAGCTTTTGTTACTCCTCTTTGAGAAGATGTTTGGTTATGGGCTATGTTCTCTTTACTTTTGTTTTCAGCCCAGCATGACTTGGAAAACATTAAGATAACCCAATTTCTGCTCCCTTTCTCTAAACGAGTATCTGCTCTTTACATCAAAGCAATTTGGAGTTGTGTCCTAACCATAGCTACGGGCGGGACTCATCACCCAATTTTAAAGAGCAAACGGGTTTCCTCAGGATACCCAGCATGTCTTCTGAATTTTGCAAGCAGGGTTAGAGGTGGGGTGAATCCGAATTAAATCAGATTTTCAAAAAAGGCTTTTGTTTCAAGTAGACATCCAAGGAGTCCCACTCCTTACACCTTAAAGTAGGTGAAGTTGTGCCAGACACTTCTGAATGTCACAGCAGTCTCCTAATGTGCTGTTTTTTTTTTTTTTGTGCCTGTCACGAAAAAGGGGAATTTGCATGCATTGTCGTTAATACATTTTCTAGATTTTATTATTATTTCATGATATTTTATTTGTTTTGACTAGATATATGAAAATATTCACATTTCATTTTTAACATTGTAAAATCACACTTGAGGAAAAGCTTGTGTCTGTGAGTTACAAGATGATTTGACATGTCAGGTATGAGCAACACTGTAGACAACATTGTCAGACCAGACACTCAAATTCACTTCATGCATCGTTTTACGTTGGAAGGGATTTTGTTGATTTTCATAAATCAGAAAATAACTACGAGGAAGAGGCCACCGTCTAAAACCTGCTCATATTTAAAATTTGAAAAATAATTAAAATGTTTTTTTTTTAAAAAGTGAATCGTTGCTAAATGTGACCGGTGGATCATCCACATTTTTCTAGTCACCAAAAGCTATTAAGTGGCAAAGCAGAGAGAAGAAAAAAAACATCTTTCTACTTTTAGAGAAATGCATAAGAGTGGCATCTTGGCACCACAGTGTCCATAAAAAAATCTGTTTCTGGTTTAAAAAAAAAAGTACAGAAAAATAAAACACAGATTAGTGTTGGTGGGTTATCCTAAAGATTGGGACTTTGGGCTCACGAAGTCTGGAAGGCATGCTGGTGGAAAATTAACATTACAAATCTAAAGTTATGATGGTAGGTACTGATATTCTAACTTAGTCAAATGAGACTGTAAAGTTTTAGCTTTTCAGTAGCTAAAACCACCTCACCGAGACAGACAGACAGACAGACAGACAGACAGACAGACAGACAGACAGACAGACAGACAAAGACCCCCTGGAGTTTGAGATTGAAGTTTATCGCTGTTGCTTCATTGTCGACAGCGAGTCAACATACCATTACTATTTGTTTAAATATCAATAAGTTATTGATAGGGCGCTACATTAGCTTGTCGTCCCCCGTCGCGACGTGTCACCAGCTTCATTCATTATTCTAAAAGATCACTAGATTCTTGTTTACAACAAAAAAGGCTTATTTTGCTAGGTAGGATGCTGTTTGACTTTCTCTTCCACAGATCTTTAGAAACTTGTTAGGTCATGGCGTAGCATGTTTGTTACTACCGTACATGAGATTTTAAATATCAATCCAGAGAAACCAAGAATGTTTTAATTTAAAAATGTTAAAAGAAATGGAAATGAGGAGTTATTACATTGTTAGAATATTAATCAGTGTGTATTGTATGTACACCGAAAGGCAACCTGAAATGCTCTTCCTTGCTCTTCTTCAGAAATTGTTCCCTGATCAAGGTGAACCTCACTAATATAAAAACTTTCCATTGTGCATCATGACTCAGCACCACTCAGAATTACTTATGTGTTGTTTTTCAAGCAGAGGTTCATTTCAAAGCGCAATACAAAACAGGGACGGCACTCGAAGAAACCTTCGCAAGGACAAAAAAAGAGATATATTAAAAAATCTGCACCAAGCTATGAATCCTTTGGAGAGACTGAACACAAAAACCCATGAGAAATATAGAGTATAATAAACTATTGCTGTAAACACATGCTTCTACAGTACTGTAAGTTGTTTTTGAAGAGAGATATTTTCTCTCAAATTGGAAGCATAGAAAGGTGAATCAACCCCAACGAGAGATACTCAGTGAGGGATTTTAATTTTCTTGGATAAGGGTTTTCTAAATATGTGACGTTGAGTAACAGTGTAATCTTTTTTTCTTTATCTATATGCATTTTTTGAAACACATTTCCATATAAAGTAATTGTAATTCTAAGGTATAATTGATCCTGGGAAAGTTTGTAGAAGATTATTTCAGTGTTTTTTTGTTTGTTTGGTTTTTTTTTTTCTGTTGGCTTCATGTATCCAAGAGAAAGAAATGCTGATATTTAACACTTTTTTTTCTTTTAAATCCTCTTTTCAGTGTGGAGCACGATTTCCGTCTGCAAGAAGGGCAGGTGGTACGAACTTGGAAGGTGGGCGACCCTCCAGAGGGCTCACCACAGACTCCCACCTCCCAGACTACAACACCTCAACAACAAGACTCTCCACAACTAATGCGGCCCCCTGCCTCCACCAAGAAGAACCGGAAGAAGTGCTTTTGGTTCCTCTAAGTGTCAGGAGGTGGGGGCGGGGGGAAAAAGACATTTTGTTACTGTAATGCACCGCACACGCTTCTTTACAAAAAAAAATAAATACAAAAAATTGACTCTGGAGGGGTTAAAAAAAAAAAAAAAACTGTGAAATTACCAGAAGGATTAAGATGCAAACAAATCACTATGAGGGAGAAACAGTTTTTAATCTGCTTCTGTTAGATATGATGGAAATGATTTCACTAGACTGCACATGTTGTTTCTGTTGTTTTTCTTTTCATGCATCTTCAGCACTTACAAATTTGATCCAGGTGCAGGATGGGAAAAAATGCTGAAGTCAAGGAAATGCAAAAGTTTAGTCTGCCATATAACTCATAGTCAGGAAGCTATTAGGAGACATAAAGAGAATATATACTTTCCAGGTATGGGGAAAAAGGGGCAATACAGCAGATAAGAGAGCATATTTATTAAAGGTTAAATTAGAAGAATTTATAGGGAAGACAAGAAAGAGACTAAGATTTTTCTTTTATGGACTAATGAGGGTCAGCACACCAGCTTTTATATCAAGTGACATTTAAAAAAAAACTATTATGACCCGATTTAAAACTTTTATTATACTGTAACTGATGAAATATTACATGTGTCTACATGTACATACAGTGCTCACACACACACACACACACACACACACACACCCCCACACACACACACACACACACACACACCCCCACACACACACACACACACACACACACACACACACACACACACACACACACACACACACACACACACACACACACACACACACACACACACACACACACACAAAAAAATCCCACTTACTTACATAGAAAGTATATGTGAATTGATCAAAATGGTGAATTGAGTTCTGTATGTATCAGAGCTGCTTGGATGCTTTATTTCAGATATGGATTAATGCTCTATAAAAGTATTTTACCACAGCTGCTTGGTGGATGTGTGGTCATTCATTCAGAAAAAAAACAAGGAAAACATGAAAGTTAATGACAAAAGTGGAAATAACCAAAATGTTTTCTGCTTTAAAACAAAGATCTTTTTTTTTTTTTAGCCATTGAACCATTGTGTGATGGTTTCTGATGGAAGTTAAATGCTATTAACTTATTTAAGTGAGTCTGTATAGAGAGTTCTTTGAACTGGAAGGCCACAATGATCATCCTCCTCCACTCGTAAATAAAGAAGATGAACCGTAGATGAACAGCATGAATATACTTCATTTTAATCCAAAATCAATGTTTAAACAGAACTGCCATTTACTGGGATAAAAATGCAGGTGAAAATAACAAGATGTTCCAAAATGTCTGAAAATTAGATACAAGGAGGAATCTTAGAACAACAGGAAGATCTTACCAAGAGCTGACGCACAGAGGTATTTAGGTTGAAGAGTTGATTAAACAAGGAGCAGGAGGTTGATTAGAAAGTGAGTGGAGCTGAGAGCGAACACAAGTAAGTGAATTTGAACTGAGGAGAAAGAAGAAACGTCTGACAGAAGACAAAGGGAACAAAGAGCAGAATATAACTACATTTAAAATACTAAAATGCAGCAAAATGCAAAACCAACGTCCCAAATGTCATGATAGGAACAGCAGCAAATAAACACACATATGGCTTTCTAATAATAAATAGCTGAAAACCTGGACAAACTCTGAGAGGATACACATCATCATGGAACGTAAAGTTTTCTTGTCATAAATAAAAACTAATAAAATCATTTATCAGATTAGAAATGAGATGAAGCTGATTTTACTACCTTCAACTTTTATCTCCCTTGCATTTTTGGTAGATCAAGTCATTGCAATGGTCTGATACACATTTGACACTGTTGTACGTATAATTTCGTTATCAGCTGGAGTTTTTTTTAAACATGTAACATGTCATACAAATCACAGATGTGCACCAAAGCTACAGAACTGATTCAAGTTTTCCTCAAACAAAAATTACCCAATAACTGCATACAGTACAGTAAGGCATGGAAATGCACTGACAAAGATTCACTCATACTCAAGTTTTGAATGTTTGAGTTATTGGCAGCCTGACCTGCTTTTTGATTAATTTTGCTCCACTTGGAGGCACTGATGGAGCATTACATTTCTGTTCCCATATGGTCTGTCGATTCTTAAATTTAGGGAAGGAAAACAGACATTTATGTCTATGTCAAATTCTACACCATACATTGATTGTAAATATCAGATCATACTCAGAAAGCATTGAATGAACCGATGAAAAGAGTCTGCAGGGGTTCCCATGGTTTCACCTGCGTCTTTAGTTGGTAGCAAAGACATTTAATGAACGATTCTGATAACAACACAAAGTGTTTTATAAGAACATGAGAACAAGTGACGTGTTATTTAAAGCCAAATATGACCTCTTGCTAACTGCTTACACTAGCAAAGGCTCAGATTATTGTTTTCTAAAACACTTGGATGGTTTGGGAGACATTAGTCATCCATCATCTCTCCTTTTTAGTCTTCGTTTAAGTACAACCCATTGAAATATAAATGTATGTTTGATCATAATTCACCATTTTAAGCCTAATTATGATTTCCAGGAAGATTTCTTGACAGAATTTAAGCGAAAGAGGCTTTTCATTCCTCAGATAGCAGCTCAGGCAGCCCACTTTCATGGACACTCCAGGGCAAATCTCAGGAAATTAAGCCTCAGCTGTTTGATGGCAGTGAGAAGCCCCAAATATTGCTACTTAGTAATTCATGACACACATAAGCTGCTTCTCAAAGGCTCTGAGGTGGTATGAAATCCTAATTCAATTCAAAACTTTGCAAAGCGCTCGCTTTTGGTTTGTTTGCCTGCTTGCACTGCTGTCACTTTTCCTCCCTGACTTAAACAAACAGATAAAAAGCAAACTGTTCTGTCTTGGCAGAAGAAAAAAAAAAAGGTTATTGGACAAGAAAGAGGTTTCAGGCGTGCATTTAAGGCAGAAGTTTGTGATCCCGGGACTTATAAGTTTCTTGTTTGTCATTTTTCAGGGCTCACAAGGCTCGAGTACACATCCCTGTGTGACTACACGTGTGAATACATGCACACGCGCGCACATGCACGCATGCATCAATCCAAGCTTGTCTCAACAGAGGCCTGGTTCACCGACTTAACTCTAACCTGCTGTGCTGCACTGAGGTGTGGAGGTTGGAAAGCTCTAGCTGCACGTACCGCGGCTTCAAAATAAGCAACAAAAAAGTGCACACAGATGCACAAACCCACACAAAACTGCGTAGAATCTCACTGCTAACATATTGTTCCTAGACCAACACAATGCATTATCTCCCCCGCAGTTGTTCCTCTCTCCATCGCAACCAGGCACAGGCTGCCGTCCTGGTAACTCTGTGTGTGCCTTGCAATGCTGAGAGGAGTGTAGAGATGTCAGTCATTAATCTGCTACAGCACAGCCTGTAATCCTGATGACAGAGCGGAGCAGGCTTACAGAGAGCAGAGAGGATGTGAGCCTAGCCTAGAGTCGGGAACAAAGGAGCTAGAGAAGACTGGCTTGGAATCCACAAAAAGAAAGGAAACGTGTGTGTGTGTGTCGAGGTGTACTGGGGTGAGACAGGTAACTATTTTGTCAGCAATGCTTCTCCGGAATGCTTGCACACACAAAAGGTATAGAAAAGATTGAAGTTTGACTGCCGGGGCACGACTCTGGTGGATCAGATCAAGCCGATTCGGTCCAGGCTGGTCATTACAACACACTTGGAAAAAAAAATATATACACACACAGGAAAAAAAGTACAGAAGACTGGAGAAAAAGCTTTTTATTCTTTTTTTTTTTTTTGTGGGCTCTTTTAAAAAAATATCAAGGGTCAACGTTGGCTCACGCAATTCCGTGCAACATGATGAGGCAAAGAGCGGCCGAAAAGGAAGAAGAAAAAAAAAAAAAACACGTCTCGCAGCATCAACAAGCATGCATAATGGAAGCGTAAAAACAGCTGCAACTGGCCGTGCATGCCGAGAAGACGCTGCGCAGCAAACACTGTGTGAGTCATTGATCTTAGGCTCCTTCAAAGGTATTATGTTTCACTTTACCACATTACGGCCAAATAGGTTGTTACACAGTCAATCAGAAGGGGAAGGCAGAGGCTCCTCAGCCTGTCCTCCAGCCAGGTGGCAAAACAGTGTTATTTGAATGCTAATTCAAAAATGGTTGAAACATAAGTCCTTTTCTGAGTGATTTAATAACGTCACTGTTGTATACTCAATAACATAATAAGAACTGCAAAGGAGCAGTGGTTCTTAAGCTGTGCTAAAGGTACCAGTGTTGACACCTGGGTTTCATTTAGTGGTATTTCAAACAGATTCAGTCAGATTTTGTTGTTAAACACTCACAAGACTTTAATAAAGTGATGTAATAGCCAAAACCATCAGATGAAGTTGTTCTTTGTTTCAAACAGAAACCCCTAAAAGTGAATTCTTTGTCCTACAAACAAGAGCTAGTTTCTTCTTATGTACTCATAAATTAAAAAGGAAATGAAGAAAAACTTGAACTTTTCCAGCGTGAGACTCACACGGTGCTTTGTATTGGATGTCGCTGTCATTGGTTCGTTAATAAATAGGAGATTGATTTTGATCAAGAATACAAACTACATCTAGGCAAATCCTAGCTTTGCTATTTGCTTAAAACAAAACAATTTCAACATTTTTTGAGCCAACTGCAAGTGCCACTTTAATAAACACTTAACTAGATCGGGCCTGTGCTCTGCCTTGACACCGATGCAGGAAAGAGCAATCACCCATTTACTATTGTAAACTGTGGTACTTTTGAAGTATTGATCATACTTAGGATAGTTTGAAGTTATTGCTCAGTGCTAGAGCAGGCGCACCGTATGCAGTCTGAAGTTTTCCCGTCCCGGGGTCTGTCATTGCTTCCTGTCCAGCGACTAATAAATAAAGACCACTAGTGTCACAAAAACAAACAAAAAATGCCAAAATACCAAATAAATCAATTATAATGTTACTATCACAGCATGAGGTGTCAGTGCACAGCAAAAAAATAAAAATGTCATCTGATATATATATATTCTAGACCAGGTGTTAAAATACCTGGAAAGGCTCATGTATGTTTCTGTCGACATTTAAAATACAGAAATCAACGTCATTTTTGTCCACTGAAAGATTGTTCCTGATTTATTCACTCGAACAAAATGACAAACCAACAAAGATATTTGTTTCCTATCACAGATGAGAGCTTCTTTCTCTTTTTTTTCCTTTTAAATATGAATTTCTCAACTCAACAAGCCTAAAAAAAACCCTTGTAATTCCAAACAAGAGCCTAAAGGGGGGCAGAACATTTTGAACAAAGAATAACAACAGTTCAAATCTATACTGCCTTCAGGGCAGTCAGGGTGCTCACGAACATTTTTGACAATTATTTCCAGGGGAATATGTCACTGTTCAAGAGGAGCTTTCTGAACATCAAAGTCGGTCTCTCTGAAGAAATGTTAGATAACTTCAAAGTCTTGTGGCTGCTTCGCCAAGAGGTGCTTTGCCTTTGTTTTGTTCTGCTGGCTTGTTTTGCTCTCCATTGTGGAGAAGATGATAGTGACTGCGACTGCATGTTGCATCATGAAACACTCCAACGTAATTTCCTATTCAAGGACACAATGGATGTTTGGCACATCTTTTAACAGCAGATATTGTGACAAGTTGCGGCGCGCACCGAGAGGCAGGATTATTGCTTTCTTTTTCTTCCTAAATCAGTCATTGAAATGCGCTGATGAAAAAGGTATATAATCGTAGAATTTTCATTTGCACGTCTTTCGATTGTCTGCTGATGAAAAGCTACATTACTTCCAACTCATTTTCTTCAAAGTCATTTTAAGTAAAAAAAAAAATTAATAAAAAAAAAAGAAAAGGGAGCATCTAAGAATTTCTCATAGCGTATTTATACTTTGAAAACATTGAGAAAGCTCTCAAAAGATAATGTGCATACACGCTATTTCATCCTGGACCCATCTCTAATCTGCATTTTTGCCTTATTATGGAATTATCTGATAAATATTCAAATTTGATCTTGAACTTGCTTAAGTTGTGTGCAGAATAGATATGTCACACTGTTCTGATGTTTAATTAGAATCCCCGACCCCAAAGGATTTCAACCTTGCAGAACTTTTAGGTAAAATGCCAATGAAATATATTGAAGTTTATGCTGGTGACGTGATAATACATGAAGAAACTCTGTTTATCCAGTCATCAGCTAATGCTTGCTGACTGCTGGTATATTTGAATATTTAATATTAATGCCAACCTGAACATCTGGGAGGAAAACAAGGTTTGACAGAAAAGATCATCTGCTATCTTTTCAAAAATAATTAGCCATAGTGCTGCCTTCATTTAGCAAAGCAAGCTGGAAAATGAAATGCTTCTGTATTGGTAAAGGAAAAATTGCTTTCATACACAATTTTGTGCAGCTGCTGCATTCTCGCTGGTTCTCTGGTCACAATTATTTTTGAGATGCTGCAGCATTAGTTGGATTTTCTTTAACCCGGGATCAACGTTTGTGCAGAGAGCATTCTGTGACACTAACTCCCAAGTCTATTCAGTCAAGAGTCACAGTGTGTAGTATGACCAACAAAGAGGAAGACCGTCATTTGCAAAAGTCAAATGTCTTCCAACAGATTCTTTCCAGTTTTTTTTTTTTTTATGTTTTAATTATTTTGCATTATTGTGGTATCAAAAATAATAATATAAGACGTAATAAAAACATAAGAATATGTGGGGAAAACCCACTTTTTCTTAAAACAAGTGGAGGACAAAACAAAGGAAAAACAAGCCCAACAATCTACCAACTTTATAACAATAATATTTTATGCAAGCAGATGAAGCCATACTTATCTGGGATTTTGGGGTATGTTGCATCACAGATTTTGGTAATCCTCTTCCAATTCCTATCAACTGTCACCATTTGCAGTTTTTCACATGTTACTGTGGAGCAAAATAAAACAAGCAATAACATGCTCCTTGGCTTTGGATGAGAAGGTTTGTTTTCTGTGTTCTATTAGCTGCAATATAAGAAGACAAAAGGAAGACATGCTATGGTGACACATTCCTGCCAAAAATCCCAGGAGAATAGTAAGACATGACGACAATGCATACAAACCGAGAGATCACCTAGAAATGCGGCCACGTTTCCATTTATTTGCAGGCCCTTGAATGCAGCATGTTGAGCAGTAAACACATCTGTACACTCTCGCCAGAAAATTGCGTTTGCTCTCTGGGTTTAGTGGGCGTATTGGTTAGTTGGGGGCGGTGACTCTTCTGATTAGTCTGATTGGCCAGATAATCAGGTAACAGCCACCATGAGGCTTGGCATCAAAGCAGAAGAAGGACAATGAAGGATAAGAAGGAAGAACAAAAAAAAAAAAAACATAAATCAACAAACGTTCCTTTTCCTTACCGTCTTATTCTTGTAATCTTCCTCCTCCTCCTGCACTTCCTCTTTGTCTTCTTCTTCTATGCTTTGAATCCACATTACATTCTTCTCCTGAAGTCCTAATTAAAAGTGACAAGTCAATATGCGCTCTACTTGTTTTGATGGATGACAAAGAAAAGTTGTTGTTTTTTTGTTTCAAAATACATATGCAAAGAGAAAGTTGGAGTCAGAATGGTTCATTGGAGATGTGTCGCAGAACAACACCAATTCAGCTGGCAGCTGCTTCATTTGTGGATTGAAGTTGCCAGAGAGAGAGAGAGAGAGAGCTGAAATGCTCTGTAATTACAAACGAGTCTCCATGGACCACTGAGCAAAGTTTCAGTATTTTCATATAAAAGCAATCAATTTTGTAAATTAGAGGAGTTGTTGTGTGAATTCAATCAAAATAGAATATAGTTTATATGGAAAACAAGACACTAGGAAGGAATAAAACAGATACCAGGCAACAGAACAATGTAAATTATGCTCAACAGCAAATAATGTACATTGTTAAACTACTTTTCAGACCAATTATGATAAATGAACTAGACCTTGTTAATGAGGAACTAATATAAAACCTCTTAAACATAGTTTTCTTTTTGTAATTATCATTCAGGTTTACTGAAAGTGTGCCACTTTTAGAAAAACTATAAATAGTCATAATGAACACAACAACTCCATATAGTTAGATTATAAGCCACTTTCATACCTGGTGCTAAATTGGAAATGTATTTGCTACTTTGTAAAGCATCATCCATCTCAAGTGTATTTCATAATATTGGATCCACAATTACGTCTGTAAGCACTTTGTGTGGCGTCTCTCCTTTTTCTATGCAGGCTGGTTACTTTAGGGTTAAATACCATTAACACCAGAGTCTGATGATAGTTGCATTTAATTATAATGTAAACAACCCAGCAACACAACTCAGCAAAAAAGAAGAAGAAAAAAAAAAACTAGTTACAGGGTTCCACTTTATTACTCGACGCTTCATACAGCCAGAGAAAAGGGAATTTACTTTGGCACTTTTTCAGATATCTCATTAAAAAGACTTTTGTGTTTGTTAGAAAATAAAGCCTTGATGTACTTTGATACTATTGATTAGTACAAGACTTAATTGCTTTTTGTAATTAATAGTTACAAAAATAGTTAAGGGCTGCATGAGACATTGTAACGAACAGGTCAAGATAACTTTAGAAGCTACTTTAAAATAACCAATATTGCAATGTAAGGTCTTTATTTAATGAGCCAGGTGTTTTCTTCAGAATCTGTGTATATTCTTTTAAATTATGTCCAAGAAAATACCAACAAAACATAAAACATTACTGGCTTCCTACACCTGAATAATGGTCTAATGGTGAAAATTAGGCAAAATTAATCACTCGCCATGGCCACCAAGAGCTAAACGCTCAAAGATTTCTTAATATAAGCTTTACACAAGTATAAACAATGATCCATGGTTTCATGGAGGACAGCATTTATCAGCACACCATAGAGGAAAGGTCTTGAACATTAGCCATATTTTCCCCCTTCCACTGACAAATAAAAACAACGTAACAGGGACAATGTATGCCAAGATGAAAATGTTATCCCAGCAGGGAAAGTAGCCTGGTGTTAGAGGGGCTTTAGGCCAGGACAGCTTGCTGTCAGTGATGGGGAAAATTAATTTCCACTTTAAACTCATCTAATGGCTGAAGAGTAATATTTGAACAGAAGGTTAAAAAAAAAAAAAGTGCTGTTATCTCGACCAAAAACAACAAACATTTGTTTCATGTTGCAAGCAGAAAAGTGTAAATGGTGAAAGTCACAGTGAGCAGCCAGTTAATTGAGTGCAAAGAGCAAATCAAACATTATAATGAATCCTTTAAATCACATTTGTTGAATACATAAAAAGATTTATTTAAAAAAAAAACAACAACAACACTTTTGGTTTAATTAAAGAATTAATCTTACACAAGTTTATGGCTTAATATGCAAACAATAACTACATCCACTTAATCAATGTTCTGTTTGAGCTTTATTCTGTTAGCTGTTGAATATCCTGTTTCAAAAGTTATCAAATAAAAGGCAAATACATTCCAGAAAAGTCAAAGTACATCTGAGGATTCATTAAACAAACTCTACACATACAGGTTCCAGTTTTGGCGATGTCAGTCTAACACTAACTAGACGCCTAACGCTGTCTAGTTTCTGTCAAACGGCTTAAGGTAAAGACTTCCTCAACACTTCGATTCTCAGTCACAGGACAGACAAAGTCAGCTGCTTAGTATTTACTGTGACTAAAACTAAAGAGAATCATGACGTGGCCTGTTGGGCATCAACAGCAGTCCTGGCTCTTTCAGACACAAACAAACAGCTTTAAGTACAGCAAAAAGCAGCTTTCAAATTAAATACATGTTTTTTGCCTTAATGCAAGTAAATTGAACCTCCATGCTGCTTCCTGAAGTACAGAAGTCTTGTTTCCCAAATGTGCTGTGCATTCTCTTTGCCACATTCAGAAATGGTTTCCAGAACCTTAAACCATTGAGACTTTATATATGAACTTGTGGATAAACAATGAAATGTTTTGCAATTTCACCAAGCTGCTTGTAAGTGCAAAAATGCAGTTGATTAAATTATTTAAAAAAAAACAACAACACTTTTCTGTGAACAAAAGTGGTGCATATAAGCTGTTGCACACTGGATTTGAAGGAGGGAAACATAAACAAAAAGTAATCATAAACTGAGCTCTGGTAGCACAGTACCTTTTATTAATGAGACTCACTGAAGCCTGTATCTAAAATAAACTCTTTTCTTCAGCGTAGTTTCACAGATCTCTCTCTAAACATTTCAGGTTATCTGGGTGCAGTGTCTGATTATAAGAGTACTTCCCCCCACCTTTTTAAAAATATACATATCTTTAAACAATGTATTAACTCTACTGTTTCTTCTTTTGCAGCACGGAGGGCTTTCCTGTGATTGCTTCAGACTGACCTAGTTTAAATGACAAATTTCCAAAAGCAGGGATATAAATTCACAGCCTACCATGCTGCCAAGACTAAATGTGTTGAGCCAAAAAAAAGGAAGAAAATAATAACGATAATAAACATAGAAATGTGATGAAAATAAAAGGAAGTTTGAAAGCCCTATGCACAGGGTTCAGGCTTTCCACAGTGAACATGGCAGATTATGAATTTGTTTCTTTAACTATGTGAACAAAAATCACTCAAATATAAAAATGCAAAAACTGGAGCTGGAATAATTTTAAAAGTAGAGCAAGTGAAATAAAGAGAAGAAACAGATTATTTGAAGGTTTTATTTTTAAATGGCCGATGCTGTCATAAGCCTCCGTGGTTCATCAGAAACTTGGCTGAAAATGCAAAAAGTCTGTTAAAACTGAACCAGAACAGGCTAAAAGAAATTTCACACTGTGTAGAGCAACATACAGGAAGGGTCATTCAAAGGAGCTGACATGATTAGGTAATCCGAAGGCCCCATGTTCAAGTAATCTGATAGGTGATCTCTGCCAGTGAACCAGAGTCGAGACGTGACAGCTTCAGCCGGCCACCATCCCTGTTTTCCTTCAGGGCTTTGAGAGACGGCTTCTATTTGTGTTTTTTCTTTTCTTTTTTTTTTTCCCCTTTTTCTCAGCAATGAGAAGCAGATTTAGCCAAACCGGTCGCAGGAACAACGCATGAATCTTCGACAGGAAGGCAACTGCAATTGATCAGAGCAGTAATGGGACATTTGTTCGCCGTGTGGATGGGAACTCTCCTGCAGCTTTGTCACGCCACCATTTATACCAATGACTGGGCGATAAAAGCTAGAGGGGACCCTGAGTCTGTGAAGAGGATAGCAGAGAAATATGGCTTTACAAGCCTGGGTCAGGTGAGTGTGCTGAAATGCCAAGCATATTTTCTTGATTAACTCAGTTACCGTGAAAGAAGCAGTTTTTTTTTTATTAAGACAAAACCTTCCAATAATACTCCAGGATTATGTAAAAGAATAATATAAAATGTAAATGTTTTATCACATTTTTCTAAAGAAGCAAAACAATTCTCTTTTTGTGAATGTCTGGATAGAAACTGAATGTGTTATTTAAGCTCTATGAAGAACTAAAATATTGAAGATTTTATTAATAATCCTAATAATATCTTTGTTCAGACAATAGAGACGTTTGTGGAGCTGAAGGAAAAAGTAGTGCTACTATTAATAATCTAAATTTGTTCCCCATCTCGTGTTCACACCATCAAAGATTAATTGTTGCTTAGCATAAAAACCTCATGGGAATAAACTCCTGAACTTTATCACTGTTTTATTCAAGGTTCCGAGACCCACAAGCACGACCATGTAAATAATGTATTAAAGCAAATAAATAAAGTATGTCTATAAAACTCAACTACTCCCTCGAGTTGGCTTCTGTAATGAAAGTTTCAGGTTTGGATCTGCTGAAAGTAAAATGCACCTCAACACTCAATTAAAGCTAAATACACTACTTTATAGAGCTAGGCAGGGGGGGGGAAAAAAAATCTGAGTAAATTTACCAACAGAGCCACAGGGGAATAAATTAAGGCAATTATGTCATTTCTCTTGAGAAAAATGGCAAGCGACTGATTTTTTTTTTTTTTTTAATAAAGCATAAAAGAGTTTGAAAAAAAACCCCAAAATCTGCTGACATCATTTTGTCCGAGTGTGCATGTTTCAGGCAAACTCATACAGCAGCGTGGCTCCAGTCCCGTGGCTCATGTTGCAGTTACCTGAAAAACTATCACAGGTGTTAGGTAGCCACCGAATGAAAGACACCAACAACTGTTTTAATTATTCAGATGCTGTTTAGAACACAGGCTGCAGAAGAGCAGGACGTTTATCTGGAAAAAGAGAGGTCTTATTAAGTGGATTTTATTTGTTTCACCAGATCGGAGGCTTGACGGGTTACTACAGCGTCCGTCACCAGCAGACAGCAAATCGTTCCACTGAATTCAACAAAGAAGTGACAAATCACCTTGCAAAGGAGCCAAAGGTAAAGTAACGTGATACAATGCAGATGGAAGACTCTTTTGAAATATTAATGTCAGCTTTTTACAAAGGTGTACCCGAATTAGATCACATGATTATGGGGGTTAAGAATGTTTATCTTCATTGTAAGCCTTTGTAATGTTGTTGACCTTTAGTGCTGCAATAAGCCGTGCAACACTTTTAGTTAAAAAAAAAAGAAACATTGAAACTGGACTCGACTGCAATAATGCCAAAAGAAAGAAATAAAGAGTAACCCTGACAAATGGTACTTTTTTTCTCTTTTCTTGCACAAAAAAGTGGAACAGAAGGAAAGCTTGCCTCAGGCCTTCAGCAACGGCCTTAATCCTTTGAAAAGCATTTTGAGGTTGTTGTCTGTCTGGGTCAGTGTGTGGGAGAACGGAAATAAAACAAAGAACCTTTTTGTTCCTCCTCAAAAGCATTTATTTATTCTATTTTCTTTTTCTGTAGCTGCTAAGACAAGCGTTGAAAAGGTACAGCATGGTCATGATGTCACAAAAAATGATTCTAGTCATGCTGACTCAACTCTCCCACCCAACATTTAGCTGGCTGAGCCCCTTGTTGTTTACATCTTTCATTTCTGTCTGCCTTGTTTACAAGTTTAAATTTATGAAAACAAGGCAAGGCGACAAGGCAAGAGATGATGCCATTTAATATTCTTTTGAGAGAAACGTTCACACATCTTCTTTTGACTGTGGGAGGGTTCAACAGGGAAGACAGCCGGAAGACAGAGAGGAAGGGAGAGATATTCTCTGTAAAAGAGATAGAACAATTGTCTGCATCTGTCCTACTTACCCGTGTTGCTTTTCAGGTGGAATGGCTCCAGCAGCAGGTGGTCTTGAAGAGAGTAAAGAGAACCTCCAGAAGAAGTCGCCTCTGCGGTCATGACCTGGTGAGGAGGCATCTTCATCCACCAATTCATCAGCCTGCCTTCAAACACAACACGCGTTTTAGTTGGCCTTTGGGGAATGACTTGTGGTACACAGTATGTCACTTTTTTTTCCCCCCTCTTATTTTTCTAAAACCAGAAAAATAATCCAAGTCGAATATGCTAATGTGTGCCTGACAGAGCTGTAGTGAGGCCAGTGGCTGCCAGACTGGTATGAACATCGTAGCGGCCTGGAGGAGAGGCTACACCGGGAAGGGTGTGGTGGTGTCTGTCCTAGATGATGGCATTGAGAAAGAGCATCCAGATCTGAAGCCAAATTATGTAAGTGCCCTGGGATGGGAGGCTCTTTTCAGGAAGGGGACATTAATCATAAGCAATTTGGCTGAGCTGTAAGTGAAAGAGCAAGGAGCCGAGACAGATATTGCAGTCAGGAGCTCGCGGGCCAAAGGTTTAGAAAGGCCGGTTAAGAGTATTGGAATGGACATTAAATGTCTGATCCACTTAGCTGTGCGGTGGACTGGTGAATAATGCTCTTTGTGATTTGTCTGATGAAATAGAGACAGATAGCTGCTGGCAGCTGCTATGTGCTGCTTCTTACTATCCACTTGATTTAGGACCCACTTGCCAGCTGTGATGTAAACGAACAAGATCAAGACCCGACTCCGAAATATTCCAAGAATCCAGCCGACTTGTGAGTACACCTTACCTCTAACTTTTCACGTTTGCTTGTGCTTTGCAGCGTCCCCATCACAACACCAGCTCTAATTAAAGCAAGTTTTTCTTCTCTCTCTCTCTGTAATTACATGCATGTATAGATATGGAAATTAAAAGTTTTATCTTGTCCCTGCATTGATGTCACGGAAATACTCTGTCTTCTTTTCATGCATATGCATCTAACTTCATGTTCTGATGTGCTCCTCCTTGCTCTGAAGCCATGGGACTCAGTGTGCGGGGACGGTGGCTGCATCTGCAAATAACTCTCTGTGCACAGTCGGAGTCTCATTCCGCGCACGCATAGGAGGTAAGTCCACGTCGAGGCTTCAAAGAAGCATTTTGAAGGTCTTCTGGAGGAATTGCAGTAGATTCAAGCATTCTTTTTTTCTTTTTTCTTTGCCTCAAAATTACCTTTAGGCATTCGTATGCTGGGAGGCGATGTGACAGATATTGTGGAAGCTGTATCACTGAATTTCAGGCCACACTACATTGACATATACTTAGCCAGCTGGGGGCCAGATGATGACGGAGCCACTTTAGAGGGACCTGGACCCCTTGCTCGTCTCGCTTTACAGACTGCTGTTAAGACAGTAAGAGAAAGAGCGTGAGAATTTATTCCTCTTTAAATCATTTTATTCTGCTATAGATAGTTTACAAGTGTTGGCTTCTTTCTCAAATTCGCCACAGGGTCGGCATGGAAGGGGCTCAATTTTCGTTTGGGCCTCAGGGAACGGAGGGAAAGCAGGCGATCACTGCTCCTGTGATGGCTACAGCAGCAGCATATACACCATTTCTGTGAGCAGCGTCAGTCGCCGTGGAGTCCAGCCAGAACACCTGGAACAATGCTCCTCCACACTGGCAGCGGCGTATGGTGGTGAAGAGACAAAGAGGATGGTGAGCTCAGAATTCATCAGGAATTAGTTTGTTAAATCTCAGGGACCAGCCTTTAGATAGTCACTGAATTTGATTTGCTGTATACTGACTGTTATATGAGGGGAAAAAATAAATCAAACTGAGGTTATGGATGAGAGGAAATGGGACAAATCACTGCTCCATCAACAACAAGGAAACCAAATGCAGAATCTTAAAAAGGATTAAAAGTACTGCATAGCCTGAAAATGAACTAATAGGTAGTACAACACTCAAACTTACTGAGAGCAATGAGCTAGGTCACATTGATTATTAAAAAAACAAAGAAATGTGTCAATTAGCAATGGACATGAATGTTATTCATAATTTAAAATGTGTCTGCTTATTTAAATATCCCCTGTTTTCTTCAGGCATACGTGAAATATATTTTATTCTTCATTTAGATCTTTTGTTATCAAATATCCTGACACAATCTGTGACTGGAAAGGAGTCCATTACCTTTCATCGTGGCAGTTCTAAAGCATGTCAAAGTTAGCCTTTATCTATGCTACAATCCCAAATTTATCTAATAACACAAGCTTTCAAAGCCTCCATTTAAATAAAGAATGGCTACATCTACAATAGTAAACATCAGAAGTGAGAGAAAGTTGTTTTTTTTGGGTTTTTTTTCAAAAGTTTGAGCTCAGCTTTACTGTCCCTGTAAGCAAACACCTGGACTCACATCCTGCCTGGAGCGGTCTCCTATGGGGTGCCAAAAAAGCCAAGTGTGCAGACACCATTCTGCATAATCTTTAAGTTATGTTTAAAGCAAACTCACAGCAGACATCCAGCCTCTATCCTCGGTGGAAATAGATTTGCATGATGTATCTAAAGTTTATTCTGGAAGACTCCCACTTTGCAGCAGCTGTTTACTCACTGTGAATTCACAGTGCTGTTTAATGTCATCAGAATTAGCAGCTCTCAGTTAAAGACTTCCACATGCAAAAGCCTCAGTAAGATTGTTGACACATATTCCCTTGACAACAGAAACCCTAAATATCAGCAAATGAAAGCCACAAATTTTGACCACAGGATCTAATGCCATTTGATGGTTTAGCCAAATTAAACTAACATATTTTTGGTAATTTTGCTACATTACCCGTGAAAAACAATATTTCCTAAATCTCTTTCTGGAGATCAAGTTTCAAGGAAATTAGAAATTACTTTTATCAACAACACCAATGCAATAAAAGTGTGATTTATAAAGTGATCACCAATTTGAAAGTTCTGGGATGTTTAAAAAGTTATTTTAATTTGTTAAAGATTGAGTTATCTTTGGATCAATACCTAAGGAAGTTTGTTGAAAATAATAATGATTTGATTAAGTAATTAACCGAAAATGTAACACATTTTAAACCATGATTTTGAGAAAATGATCATGTGAATTTAAGTAATAGAGAAGCTAAACAGTTGCTTCATGTTACAGAATTGTGAGTATTTTCAAACAGAAACACAAAATTGTGTCATAACCTTATAGTGGACAACGAAAGCCAATTAATTAAACAGGTGGTTTCATTTGTAGCACTATAGGTTCATTATCCAGAATGATGATGAAAAAGAAACAATCTTTTCAGCCATTATCGTTTCACTTGGTGCTGTTGTTGTTGACAGATGACCCTCGGACCACAGCAGGGCTGCAGCAGGACTCTGTCTGGAACGTCCCTCTCCTCCTCATTGGCTGCTGGGGTGATTGCTCTTACATTGGAGGCCAAGTGAGCAGCTCCACGCCACACAACACATCCACATATCCAGGACCAAATGGTCTAAATCAATAGCTATAATAGCTACTGAGACAATTCTGTTTCTTTCTATCTGACCTTTCATAGCCCTCTCCTGACCTGGAGGGATGTGCAGCACATTATCGTCCGCACATCAAAAGCACATCATCTTGTTGCTCCTGACTGGCAGTATAATGGAGCTGGGTACAAAGGTAACATCATATCTCTGTTATATATATATATATTTTTCCCCCCGAGTTTTTGCCGATATTAGTGTAAAAACACACGATGCCTTCCGCATGAAATCCCTCCAACACTCAGGGAAAAGATTAGCCGAGACTGATGTTTCAGTGAATGTTCTTTTAGCTTTTTTTAGGAGAGCCATAAAGCAGCGAGCGTTTTGAAAACTAACGAGGTACAGAGAGCAGAACAGCGATAAACGCCTACAGAGTCTCGGGGGGACGTGAAATCTTTTAGAAGCCTCTGTGCCCTCCCCACCCCTTGCTAATGTGTTGTGTATTTGTGTGTGCATGTCTGTCTGTTAGTGAGCCACCTGTACGGCTTCGGCCTGCTGGATGCTGAGAGCATGGCGAAGGAGGCTGAGCGCTGGAAACAAGTCCCAGCACAGCATGAGTGTGTGGAGGAGGAGGCCATCCAGCTGAGCAGGTAACGCACCGACAACTCTGTGAGAGCTCTCTGTTCTGAGTCAGGGCTTCCCCTGATTTCTTCTCATCTATCACACTTCATCTATTTCTGTCTCAGTTCACATGCTGATTCTCACGCACTTTAATAAGCTTCATTTTCTCTTGTGCTGTGCTCTTCCAACTTGCTTCTTGTTTTCCGCCTCCTCTCTCTCATCTCTGGTGCTTAGTGTGTTGCTTCATGTTTTTGGTTTTTTTTCTTTCCCTCCTGTCTGTCTCGTACAGAATTATTCATCCTGGCTCAGTGTTGACGTCTACGTATGAGACCACCGGCTGCTCCGGCGCGGCCTCGCGGCGCGTTGTTTATGTAGAGCACGTCGTCATCCGCGTAACCATCACTCACAGCCGTCGTGGCGACATTTCCATCACGCTCACGTCACCTGCAGGCACCGTGTCGCAGCTGCTGGCTCACAGGTAACAAGGGGGCTGCTCCATCCAAACTACCGTGGCACCGCCACAACCTTCTCCGCAGTGGATGGGGTAAAGGCAGGGAGGGAATTTCTGCGGGTGGAAGCGAATTTGTTTGGAGCTCAGGATTCACTGCTTATACCATTAGTCTTCAGATGGCATCCATGGGGAGAAACACCCCTGGAAAAGCAAAGTATTGATGTTATTCCAGAGGAACCGGGTTTTGGGAAATGAATTCCTGGCAAGCTTCCTGTTTTCAGCTTGTTCTTGTCTGAACTGAACTGGATGCATCGTGAATAAGACACACAAACACTTGAAGGGGCAGTATTATGTTAAAGAAAGGACTTTTCTTAGCTTTACATCATGTTTTAATATTGTTCCTTCATCACCAAAATACCAGGAGTGTTGCCCTGATTCTTTCATGAATGTTTGAGAAATCCTTTAATGACCCGTGGCAACCATTGAGCTGTATAAAACACCTCGGTGGACCGAGCTTCACCTTCTTCCACCTCACAGAGCAGCACTCCCCCCCGACCCAGCTCCTTCAGTCTAGCCAGCAGAAATTAGCAAACACCTGGTGCGGCTGTGCATCTGCTGAGATCATTATACAAGCTACTGCTTAGGGCTTATAGTTTTTCATTTTTTATTCATCTAAAACTTTATCTTTATCTTCTGAATCATCCTTACACACTGGTGCATGTGGATCAGAAATGAGCATCAGATTATTAACGAACAGTACGATTTCAGGATGAAATTGTTGGACTCGTATTCCAATAGATTCATCCAGAGGCTCTTCAAACTTTTTTTATAAAGGAAAAACTTTGCTTTGCGAGTGCCACAATACCAACAGTCATTTTAAAACAGCAACAAGAATCTTTTCAGGTTGTTATCACTTAAAAACTTAGAAAAAAACAAAACAAAAAAACAAAGCAGGATGTAATTGAACTGAGAGGTTTACATTTGTTCTGAAGTTAAAATTTCTAAATTTGACTTTGGAAAAATAAAAGGAAGGCTCTGTTAAAGTAGAATTTTAAAGGGGAAAAGTTTGAAGTTTGTCAGCCTCTTAAAACCGACTTGGTTATAAAACTTAGAGGCAGCTATGGTGAAACTATCTGGTCAAAACATTTTAAGATTTTTGTTTCATGAAATAACGTTGCGGTGAGGATGTTGAGCACATTGCAGCGGGTAGTCCAAATGTTAACAGAATAATGATGAAGTGAAACATTGTAATGTAAACAGATTATAAAACTGAAGAAGACAGAGATAACCTGCAAGAAGCAAATTGGCAAAATGTAGGGAGGAAAACATATGGATCTGACGAGCAGTGGCTTAAATACACGGGAGGGAGACTATTGGAAGCAAGGACAGGTGAGTCCAATCACATTGTGCGATAAAACAGAAGCCGGAGGCTGCTGAACAAAAATAAAACAAAAAACCCCTGAGGAAAATGGAAATGGAGGAACACAGAGATACATTTAGCTGTGCAACAAATAGTAAATCACAATATACACACAGAAAGCTAAATAGCAAATCACAGGAGCAACTCAAGCAGAACCTGAAACTCAAACAAAACAAAATAGTTGGGAGGTTTGACTATGAAAATAGCCTGAAATGCTTGTTTTTTGTTGATTTTGACAAAAATAACAAACAACAAAAAACAGATTCTATACTTACTCCACGAATATGAAACTACTTTTCAATTGGTGTGTAAAAAGTGTCCAGTCAGCAGAGGCTCTCCAATTTCCAGAAGCCTTCACATTTGTTTTACATTTGTCAAAAACAAAGAAGCAAAACTTTTGAGATCACATGAAAAGCACTTTATCTTTTACAAAAATCCAACCGGGGGAACTAATTACAAATTAAATACCCTATTAATTAAACAATGTTGCTTTAAAGACATGTCTTAATTAGTGACGGTAGTAGTTGTGTGCTCATGATTGTGTAATGTTTTGCTCTAGGCCTCTTGACAACTCCACTGAGGGATTTCAGAACTGGGAATTCATGACAGCTCATTCCTGGGGGGAGCAGGCAGCCGGGGAATGGACTTTGAAAATCAAGGATACTCCCTCTCGGAAGCGAGACAGCGCTGAATTAGGTTTGTTCTTTCTCTTTGTAGCGTCTCTTCATTGTGAGACCTATTTACACTGAACATCAAGAGGAGGCAGCTGAAACACGGCGCCAGCCTCGGGGGACAAACCTGTTTTTCTTTCTCTCCGTTGTTTCGCAGGGATACTGAAGAAGTGGTCTCTGGTGATTTATGGCACCGCAGAGCAGCCGTATCACATGCGGCATCGGCGAGTCCGATCAGCAGAGCCCTCCGTGGATAGTGATCTCACAGAAGGATACGACGGTGAGTCACTTCCTAACTCAGGGTTTTCAACGTTTGCAACGTTGTGAGCTTTGTCATGTAGTTGCAAAATGTGATTCCAGGTTATTTTTTTTTTGTATTTTCTTTTTAGCAGAACACATAATAAAACAGTCCAAAAGTCTTTTTGTGCTTGCATTTTGAGAGTATTTGCCACTTTAGGACCCTGTGACCCAGAATGCAGTGATGACGGCTGTGACGGGCCTGGCCCACAGCAGTGTGTCACATGTCTGCACTTTTTTCTCAAGTTCAAGAACAATTCAAGGTTAGCATGTTTGCGTAATGCTGGTACAGTGAGTGGATGCAGATGGTAAGTGATGATGCTGTTTTATTATCTCACTTTCTTACAAAGTCCACATTCACGCTGCCATGTTTTAAATCAACACTTATTTCCTCCTGTTTTTACTTTTCACATTTTAAAGAGGGCTTGAGTAGGTCACTCAAGCCCATCAAATGGAAACTTTGATGGGCTTTACAGTCCAGTATCTAAACAATATATTTTTTAAAATTTATTTTAAAACCACTTAGCTTTGACCTATGAATCGTTCACACACAAAAACACACGCAAGCTCACGCGTGCATCCTGGGCATGATGATGTTTCAGCCTCCTGCAGTTTCAGTCCTTCATGGCTGGAGATCCACCAATGGCAAAGTGTTAAATTATGCTTACAGACATTGATATATATATATATATATATATATATATATATATATATATATATATATATATATAAACAACATAAAAAACATTTCATTTGCTTGAAAAGCAAGTTTCAGTCACATGCACTTGAGGCAAAAGTCTTTAAGACTTAGCTTGGACTCAGCACTGAAAACATTTGAAATTTGACTTGAATTTGTGGTTAATATCTTGAGACAGGATTTATACTTACTTCTTGAATTTGACTTTTAACAAAATATTTGAAGATTGTTTTTTGCAAAAGACTTGAAACCCAACTTGTGCTTCATCATCAAAGCATTTGACTTGAGCAGGCTGACTAGAGGACATCTGTCATGATGTGTGTAGGAGTGGACCCAATCGCAGCAGGCAGTAGATGTAGTTTATGTGGATGTTATTTCAATGAAGAAAATAAACTAACAAAATCCAAAATCCAGGAAAAACAAGGAAATCCAAAACACAATGAAACAGGAGACATGAGGGATAACAAAGGTAATGACTGGCAACAAGACAGACTGGTGAGTTGTGACTGAAAAAGAGGAGCTTAAATACTGGGAGGTAGTAAATGGAACAGTGGTCTAGCTAGATGAGAAGAGTGATTGCAGGTGTGAGTGGTTGGCACAGGGAAACTAAGGAGATCTGCTGGGTTCGCAAAAGGAAGGAAACGGGAAGCTGAAAACTACAACTAATACAGGAAACACTAAGAGTAAAGAAAACCTGCTGAACTAAGAGAGAAAGATATAAGGAAACCATAACCGAACCTAAATAGAAACAAGGCTGATCAACAACAAGAACTAAGGAACATAGAGCTAGAGAAACTAGAAGATCTAAACAAAGAAATAACCTAACTAGAATTACTAAAGGAAGATGCATCGAGTTGGACATGGAAGAATAACTGAAAATAGGGTGATGAAATTAAGAAATCAGCATTAGAAACACTTCAGGGAGGCTGAAACAAGAAATAACTAGAAGGATAAAATATTATAAAACTTGTCATTAAAGAAGACTTGACATGGACTCAGACAAACAAGGACAGAACCTAAGGTAACTAAAGAATAAACCTGGGGTGTGCTGTGGTGGCGCAGGGGTTAGCACGCCCCACGTTTGGAGGCCTCAGTCCTCGACGCGGACGTCGCGGGATCGACTCAAGGTCCCGGCGACCTTTGCCGCATGTCTTCCCCCCTCTCCTCGCCCTCTTTCCTGTCTGCCTACTGTAAAAAATACGAGCCACTAGCTCTGCAAAACCTCTTCGGAGGGAAAAAAAAAATAAATAAAAATAAAAAATAAACCTAACTAGAAACATGATATCAAAAGGACCATGAAGGGTTAAACCAAAGCTAAATAAAATGAAAAGCACCAACCCAAAACCCAAAACAGAGCCCATCTCTGACTGCATGCAACAAACAGGAATAACGTTTAACAAAAGCAATCTTCAATTCTACATTAATCAAACTTTTTTTGAGCTCTGATTTATTGCAAAAATAAATAAACAAGCCCTAGTGTTACAGTTAAGCCATTACTGATTATCAACAAACCGACATGGCTGACATTGAATGCCCTCGAGTGTTTTTGTAGTACATTTTTTCTCGTGAGTCTTCTTATCTTCATGTTTGTCCACCAGGTTGTGTGTCTCAGAGTGTCCTCAGGGGTTCTGGGGTGACCGCCGGCGCTGCAAGAGGTGCTACTCCTCATGTGCGAGTTGCAGCGGGAGCCGCAGCAACCAGTGCACCTCTTGTGTTCCTGGTCATCACCTGACAGAGGGAACCGATACCTGCACAGCCTCCTGTGGAGACAACTATTACCTGGACCACGGTTGGACTTTTGACTTGTCCTTGAAAAGTCTCCTTTTCGTTTTGTTTTCCTTGCCTTTCGGAATATTTACAAAGGACGTCACTGGCTGAACTTTTCAGGCCTCGTTGTTCATACTGTGGTTGAGGGGTGTGTGAGAAGTATGGCTTGATTTCTGGTTCTCATGTCTATTGTTTGTTTTGTTTGTTTTGTTTTTTTCCCCCCACAGACTCAGATCTGTGCAAGAAATGCAGTGAAAACTGCTTGAAGTGCACCTCATACAGCATCTGCACGGAATGCAAACCAGGCACAAGGTGAAACAAATTCTCTGATGATGCTTGAATTAACTCCTCGGTAAACACGACTCCCGGCGACCAGAATACTGATGCTCCCTGTGTAAACGCTCCAGGCTACAGTACTTTATAACTCTGTCTCTTGCCTGTAACCCAAATGAGAGAGAATAATTTCTGGATTTTTCACAATCAATACTGGAAAGCAAAAAGCTGTCTGGGGAAAAAAAAAAAAAAAAAAAAAAAATATCAACATATTGCGTAGTTAGAAGTTTCCGGAATGCGGCGTTCACTGACTCAGTTCGGTGCGGACTTGTGGTGGCGTGCTGTGGGCTGGAGGAGCGAACCTGCGAATATGAAGGCGATGACTCACGTTTTTTCGTGGCGTCACATGACTGGCTGAGTGTGTCACGGTGCCACATGCTCTCTACACCCTCTCCAGTCTGCAGGGGAACCGGTGCCAGCGGAGCTGCGACGACGGCTTCTACCGCGATGCGCAGGAAGACGAATGCAGGCCCTGTCACCAGGCCTGCGCGACCTGCGCAGGTGAGAACGGGGTCAAGGCTCAGAGATGCGATCTGTGTCAAAAGTTACAGCATTTAAAAAAAAAAAAAATACTTGACATATTAGACATAAGAGTAGTAATTGTTTTTCCCCTTTGCGGCATCAGCGGCAGGTGTTGAGTCGTGCAACCGTTGCGCAAAAGGTTTCTTGATGGAGGAGTGGAGGTGTGTGTCCTCCTGCAGCGCTGGCTTCTACGCCACAGAGCCAAGCCCAGAGATAGCGGATGGCCACGGGATATGTAGGAGGTGAGCTTACTGGTGTGTGTTCAGGTGTGGGTGGTTTGTTTATTGGCTGATGGCAGGCCTTAATCTGGTGGTTGGCTCGCCTGCTTTGGTGCTCCGAGTGTGTTGTTGTTGTTGTTGCGCGCCTGTATGGAGTGTGGGAAGCTTATCTCCCTGCATTTTGTGTTGAATTTCTGTGCTGCTCTCCTCAGGTGCGACTCCAGCTGTCTCACCTGTGCCGGGCCGAGTTGGCAGAACTGCAGCAGCTGTTCCAGCGGTCACCGCCTCCAGGAGGGAGTGTGTGTTGTCAACACTGAGTGCACAGATGGTCAGTCAACCATCTCCCTCCTCTATTACATGTTGGCCTCAATGCTCCTGGAAAACATACCTTGTTGTTTCCTTCCTCCTCCCCCCATCCCCTTGCTTTTCTGATGTTTTTAAGGCAAAATAATAAAAATAAAGTCCAGTCAATTTGACACATTTGCAAACACCAGTGAGATTATGCAAAGTGTGGCGCCTTTTAAACATTTGTTTAAATGTGGAGCCATTTGGTCCTACATGCCTCCCTCTCTGTTCTGCATCTGACATCAAGCCTTCCTCTGTGCCTCAGACGTCTATTCATATCTGAGTCAGCATGCTTCTGTTGCTGTCTGTCAGGAGAGTATCAGGACAGTGATGGGGCGTGTCGCGCATGTGATGCAACGTGTCTGAAGTGCACAGGGCCGCGAAGAGGGGACTGCATCAGCTGTGGTTCTTTACGGTGAGTTACACTCGGCTGTTTTAGATTCAGGGTCAAAGGGGAAATGAATCCCTCCCGCTCTTTATCTTAGAAGTAGACACACATTTCAAATAAACCACAAGTATACTTCCAAATACTTAAAACTACATCAGATTTCAATAGTTGATGACAGGAAAATCCAGATACGTTTTTTTTTTTTTTTTTTAATTTATTGTTATTTATGGTTGAAATACAATAGATATTTTAACACACAGCAACCCTCTACAATAATTTTCCCTGGTAACCCAGTTGGTAACAAAATATGAAAAATGTAAATTTTGCTCCTGTAGCACAATCTAGGCTAGCAAGAATTTCTAAGGTTTTTTGCTGGGTGAGGATGTTCTCCCTATGCATTTGTGGATTCTCTCCAGGTACTCCAGTTTCCTCCCTCTGTCCAAAAACCAGTCAAAGACGAGTGACAATTCATGTGTTGTTTTTTTAAGAGCTTTGAATTTAGGATAGGTTCAGTTTATGGTCATATTTAAACAGCTTTTATTAGGGTGAGTCCCAGTAACAAACTGGGACTCACTTCTTGATCATGTATATCTCTCCCCTTTCTTTACACGTAATATGAAATTAAATTATAATAATAGATTAATTGTAAAAACAGATTGTAATATGTTGTTATTGTTATTGAAAGAGTAACATCATCCTTGCAGTGGCCACAATTAAAAATACAGCTCAAATTGTGCTGCTTGTCTCTCTGACTTTCCCCTGTTTTGCTTCCTGACAATTAAAGGAGTAAATATGTAAATTAGAGCAGCTTTAATGGGAGTCGTATTAAAATGAAGTTTATTAGATCAAATATAACAAGGCAGAGTCAAACAGATAGAAATAAGCTAGCAGTGGACTCGTTACAAATGTTGTGTGATGACATAATTGGCACAATTACCACTATTTTTAAAAACCTTCTTTCATACAGAGATGATTAAATAAACAAGAACTGAATTTAGTTTAGATTGTTAAAGAGATGAAAAATAAACATGAAATAACTCAGCTTTAAACACTGCAAGCTGAAATCACAGCTAATTATTATGAAACATGTATTGGTGGCCATCATATTATTCATATAATCAGAATCAGTGAACATTATTGGATATCAACAGTTTACTTAAACATCAAATAATTACCTCATGTTACCTTTTCATTTCATCTGCCATGTTAATGTCTTTTTCTCCCTCATCTTTCTTAATGCACTCGGTTACATCTGTGTAAATGTTCCATATGGTGCATGCTGGGCTGTAAATGAGCTCAGCTCATTAACAAAGACATAATTTATATGTGTTGATTTGTCTTTTGTTTTTTATTTTGTCTTGCCCTTCGCTGGCTGCAGAGTTTTGGAAGAGGGGCTCTGCGTGGTGGAATGTGCAAAGAGCAAGTACCGCTCAGGTGGACAGTGTCACCTGTGTGACCACACATGTGCCACATGTGTGGATGCAGGGCCTGCCAACTGCACCAGCTGTGACACAGGTAGGAGACAAGACAAGAAAACCATTCTGTGTCAGCATGTGTGCTGAACAGATGGCTGACAAATTGGAAAAAAAAAAAAAAAAAGAAAATCCCCGGCCTCTGTGTAGTATTTGTTTTAGCCTTGGCTGGCACAGCTAGAATGTAATTGCCTCCTTAGAGCAGGGGTGTCAAACTCATTTTCATTTTGGGCCATATCAAAAATTGGAATGTTCTTAAAGGGCCGGTTGTGCCAGAATATATTGATAAAACCAATTAAACTGTGAAAATATCATTAAATAGTTGTTCCTCTGGGGTTTTGTGATTATTTTAGTTTTCTTTTTTGCAATCAAAACGACAGATTTTGTGGTGAGCATTTAGAAATGTTCGTAAGGAATTTTGACAATATTTGCGGTGATGCATGATGATAAATGTGACTCTTGATCACTCGCCCAATCAGTTAGGGATTCCATGTTTTTGACCAATGTTGAGAAGATCTGCAGTAAAATCAGGGGGAAAAAAAAGGAAATTTGTTGATTGTGGGTGAATTTTGCAGATTTGTGAAAAACTGGAAGGAGTTATTGATGTAATTTGGAGTCTAGAGGGCCACCTAAAAAGCTACGGCGGGCCATTTTTGGCCAGCGGGCCTTGAGTTTGACACCTGAACGTTAGAGGAAGGATACACTCCAAATTAATACGTAGCTGTTCTGATTGATCAAACACATGAGACACCAAATATGATTAGGGGGAATTTAATTAAATCAGCATTTCATTCACTAATGTATTTTAGAATGTTTTTTTTTTTTTGTTCTTTTTACTTTTATAGATAAATTTGGAGTGGAACGTTATCTGCATCAAGGTCAGTGTCTGGACGCCTGTCCTGAGACCTTTTACCACACAAGTAAGAGAACCTGCCAGCCCTGTTCGGAAAACTGTCGGCTCTGCTCCAGCCCAAACCACTGCTTGCAGTGCAACTCCTCCTTCTACTTGTCTAATGGGCGGTGTGTGAAGCTGGAGTGTGGAGAAGGTAGAGAAGGTCACTCCATTATTTATGAGGCAGATCTCTAGACGTCTAATCTGTGACCTTGGATCACGTAGTGTCCACCCCTCAGTTCTTTCTAAGCCTTCTGTTCTGATTGTTTTTTCTTTCCCTTCCTGTCACTTTGTCTGCTGCCTGTGCTCTCAGGGGAGGTGGAGGATCCAGATTACCAAGAATGCATGCCCTGCGAGGAAGGCTGCAGGAAGTGTGTCCTGTGTAAGTCACAGTTCAGTAGCAATGGTCATGTTTTTTTTTTCTAGAAATGAAAACCTGCAGACGATGAAGCTGCCGTGTCAATCTATGCAGACCCAACTGCACAGGGTTTCATTTCATACGACTCCTATATATATATAATGAAGAAGGCTGAGTTTTTTTCTGTGCTTTCAACAGATAACCCCAGGCACTGTCTGTCCTGCATTGAGGGCTTTTACAAGTAAGGCAGTGTGCCTCGCTGTGTGCCTCGCTGTTGCCGCGTGCGATCTCACCTCTGTTCTTTAGTCCACCTTTCATTTCGCCTCTTTACCTGACCGAAAAAGGCTTATTTTCGGCCACGAGAGCTGAGTGCGTTTCTATGTTCTCATGACTGCATGTATTGACTGTTGCTTTTAATATCAGCTTTCAGGATGGCTGCTATAAAAACTGCCCAGCAAAGACATACAGTGTGGAGGAGGAGATGACCTGCGCTCCATGTGAAGACAACTGCATGAGCTGCGATGAACATGAGTGCTACTGGTGTGAGACGGACCTTTTATTATCAGGTACGGCCTATAATAGAAAAGATGTTGAATAATACTGGGCCTTGCCATGAGAAAAAGTATGTGGACAAAAAACATCTCATTCCCACTCCTACGTATGAGAATGAATCTTGCGGCTATCGGCTTACCTATTAGTTGTGAGCGTAGGATTGTAATCTTTATGAATTATGAGATTTAAAAAACAAATAAAAAAAAATCTGGTGGCTTCAACAAGAAGACTGAAACCAGTGGCCATCATTGGGTTTGTTTCATCAAATATTGACCTACGACTTTCACCCAAATCAACAAAAAACAGGTTCACTAGACAAAAATCCAATATTTGGCCATGGCGGCTCAGCACAATTGTTTACTTTATACCATATGCAGAGGTGCACAGAGGATGAATGTGTACTTACAAATATTGAGATAAAGCCCAGCAGACTGCAAGGAAGGGAGGAACAATGTTATCAAAAATAGATACACTCTTTCCCTACTTAGAGATTTTCATCTTGGTGGAGATGCCCACAGTGTTAAAGTTGCCATCATGGTGGCAAAATGAATGTTAAAGAAACACTGCTGGATATGTATCTTAAGTGTTTCATAAGGTGTACGCTTTCTACAAATACACATTTATGCCCACCGTAAGACTCTATGTAAAATAAAGAGTTCCTTTTCAAAGTGGCATCTTGAATTTTACAAATTTCACTTTGCTGGTTTTACTTTGCTACCAATGATAAATCATCCATTTCATTAAATCACACTGGACTACAGGCTAATATTATTGTGCATGTTTTAACTCTGAACAAAATAAATTACTGTATTGAGCATCTTTGGCTACAGTTTCCCCAAATACTATTTAGGAGCCACTTTGGCTTGTCTCTGGCTGAAAGATGCTACATAAATAAAGTTGCATTTTATGAAGATGCATCTCTGATCCTTGCCATTTTCAAATTGGGTCAATCCTGTTTCCTATCCGTTTTAACTTTCTCCTTATGTTTTCTATAATTGTGACTCACATCCCAAAACCTCTTGATTGCTAATGGCTGTCATCATTCCAGTGTTGTTGCTGTGTCTTTCTGGCTGTGTGTTCAAAATTAGTTCATTGTTGCACTTTTTTCTTGATCTTAATCTGAGGTTCTCATGGCTCAGGTTTACTTCACTCTTTACTGTTGGTATTTAACTTATTATTTACATTTTGTTGACGCGTCACGAATAACAGCAATAATTAGCATTCTATAAATTCTTGCCTGGAAGCTTTGTGTCTTCCTGGGCAAGGAAACTAAATGAGATGTTCTGTGAGTAGAATTTCACATCAAGGAAGAGCGCTTTGTCCTCTGTGGTATCTTTGTTATGTGATGAGGGCGGAGTGGGACATTTCTGGAACACGGATAAAAAAAAAAAAGTTTGGAGATGTAATTAACATTTCAAATGCCCTCAGAGCTGCTGGAAGAATTTCACAAGGACTGCAGAGTGAAAATGAAATTAATATATACATCTTTTAAACTAGTGGGTGACTTACAATTTTCTGTTTATTAAAAAAAAAAATCATGCTGTTGAACCATAAGTCCTCGTCAGAATATGATGCATTTTAAAGCACTGAAGGTCATCACCATTCTAAATGAGACGCTTCATTGTGGAGAAAAGTTCCCTGGTTTTATTTATTTATCGATAAATAAGTCTTTCCTCTCTTATATATATATATTTTTTTTTTCTTATTTAAACTTGATGTTGTGCTTTGGGAGATCAGCAGACACTTTCATCACACATATAAATCTATTTGACAATAATTAACAAAACAGAAAAAATAAATATTTCCATCCATCCATCGGTAGGGGTGCTGGTGCCTACCTCAGGCGACGGTTTCAGGCAAGAGGTGGGATTCATCCTGGACAGGGCAACACAGAGACAGACAGGACAAACAACCGCGCACACACACTCACACCTATGGAGAATTTAGAGAGACCAATTAACCTGACAATCATGTTTTTGGATTGTGGGAAGAAGCCAGAGAACCCGGCGAGAACCCACCATGCACAGGGAGGACATGCAAACTCCGTGCAGAAAGACCCCGGGCCGGGAATTGAGTCCAGGATCTTCTTGCTGCAAGGCAACAGTGCCACCAACTGCGCCACTGTGCAGCCCGTACTTTCTATTTTGCATTGCCAATTCCCTACTAAACTTTCTATTTTCCATTGCTATTGAAATTTATGATTAAAATATGGTAATTATGTAAAGATTTAGTACTTTTGCTTGGCACCCTCAATTCTGTAAAATCCTAAATTCAGTGTTTTTTGTTTTTGACTGGAAGCCTCCAACAAATCCAACATTTGAATTTTTTTATTTTTGGAATGGGTTACATCCATCTCTTGCCTCACAAAGTACAATCTTCTCATCCTCTCTTGCCAGAGGGGAAGTGTGTTTCGGTGTGTCCCGATGGTTTCTACGGCAATGAAGACCTTAACGAGTGTGAAGAGTGTCACCCAGACTGCGCCACGTGTAGCGGCCCGGAGAACGAGGACTGCCTCTCATGTGAAGAGGGGAGGACGCTTGCAAACGGGGAGTGCGTGCCGCAACGCGAGGTCTGTCCCATTAAGACCTTTCTCAACGGTGAGACTAATAACTTACATTCCGCTAATCCGACTGTCTGCTCTTAATGAAGCAGGGATTTGGCCACTTTCAGAGGGGCAGGAATGAAATAGTGGAGGGTAATTGGTCTGTGTGCCACCGTCCCTGAATCCTGTACCACCGTACGGACACGGAACAGAACAAATGTCAAACAGACAGACTTTATAATAATTGACTGTATATGCTGCACATTTTGTTCCCTCTGTGGAGAACTTTGAAACAACAAGAAAATTAGTGTGAGGCGGGTACTCTTAATTATAAGAGCTTTAATAACTCTGACAAAACTGAACAGGTAACTTAGAGGTTAAAAATGCAGTTCTGATACAAAAAAGTTTACTTACACTCACCATGGCAATGAATAGCTTCTTATTTTATTTCATTTATTTTAATACTTCTTTTAAATTAGCACATTTCTGGTTTCAGAATAAGAATGCTCTTGAAAAATGTGTGATAAATGTTATCATTTGGCTACAGTAATAAAAAGTGTCCTTGGCGGTGTCAAAGTTTTACTCTTACAAAAAGGTTTAGCAATCTTTCAAACATAGTGGTGGTAGCATCATGATATGGGGCTATTTGGATCCAGCGATACAAGTAGCTGGAGCTATGCAGGAGAACTACTTCTGAATTCCCACACTTCATCTCAGCTTAATAATACAAAAAGAAAACAAAGTCCATAAACATAAGAATTAGGTCACAAAACTGAATTAATCCAAACACAAGCCAGGAACATGGAGGGAAGGCGATGACAGACTAGAGCAGTATGGAGCAGATGAACCAGCTGTCACTTAAGAACCAACGTGGAATACACCAAAGAGAAATGAAGAGTGGAACAAGAAACAGATGGGATAGATGAGCTGTGGAAGCAGCTGAGAGTGCAATCAGAGAACAAAGACAGAGAGAATAAAATAACACAATTTGGAGAAGAAAACAGGAAGTAAAGAAAACACAGAAAAGAAAGGTTATCTTATCCAACACAAAACGGGAAGATATGGATAAGAAACTAACGACAACTCTAAATGCAACACGTTTGTTTCCTAAATCACAATAGAGTCCAAAGCATGAGAGTTGAATGTTCCTGAATGGATAAAATACTCTAGAATGGGGCTATTCTCAACCCTAACATTTAGGGACCAGGAACGCACATAATTTTACTGAACTCCACCAATTCCTCCGAGAATAGCAGTCAGGTCCAATCATATTTACGCCAAGAGACTTCAAAGAATGTGGTCAAGCTGAAACTAGTGAGGGAAATTTAACCTCATTCACACAAGACACGATGTGTGTATGCATGTCCGAGCTTGGATTTAGAAAAATCAGCAATAAATTCAAACTTCTGCATCCAAGACTTCATTTTGAAATTGTTGAAAGTGTATTCTACTCCATAAAAATGTATGTATACATGCATTTTATAGCCCAAGGTTTTCTGGGAATAATGAACTTTCCACTATCATAGAAAGCTCAAAAAATGAAGTTTGTCCGATGCTTTGCATTTATGTGCTTTACCATAAATGCAAAGGTGTCGTCTTGTTCCTGACATGAACTCGGTGCATAGTGAGGTACTGTCAGTAAGGTATTGGCTTGGGAAAAATAATTTTAAACAGAATAATAGACCTTTCACCAATTAAAAACTGTATCTTAAACATAAAGCTACAGAAGGTTTTGCCTCAACACATAATAGTTGAGTTTGTCATTGTTTAAAATTAATCTGTTATAATATAAATGTGACAATCTGCTATTTCATGCCTAAATTGCGTCTTTGCTTTGCAGTTTCGTTTCTGTTGACTATCATTTTGCTAAAGCCACATTAAGTTACTATGCCGATCCTGGATCAGGACTCGGCTTCCTCTTGTTTTCTAACAAAAAGTCACTTTATCACGAGTGTACCGCCATAATCCCTGCTTTGTTTTCCCTTCAGATTATGGGGTATGTGAAGACTGTCACACATCCTGTGAATTCTGTTCCGGACCAGAGAAAAACCAGTGCACAAAATGTGGGAAAGGTCTGTCAATCACCTCTCAGAGCCGCGTCTGCAGGTTTATACTTTAACTGTTGCAACAGGTTACATCAAGTCCGTTTTGCTGCAGGGAGATTTCTGACCATGCAGCAGACGTGTGTGTCGAAGTGTCCTGCGGGTTTCTTCGCCAGCCAGCTAAGCGGCGTGTGTGAGGCCTGCCCTCAGGGCTGCTCGCTGTGCGTCGATGCTCGGCGCTGCAGCCGCTGTCAGAGCTCGCGCAGGGCTCCGTTGTTCCTGCAGAACGGACAGTGTGTTGCAGAGTGTGTCAGGTCAGGAACATGACCAATATTTAATTCACATATGTGCAGACATATTTGTCGTCATTTTGTTTTTTCCTATTTTATTTCCATTGGTCATTAAAGTGAGATGTTCCCAGTTTAATGATGGACATAGTTCCCAGCGATCCATTAACTCTGACAGGTCTATTTTAGACATGTAGCTCTTGTCATATTCAAATTCTACCAAATTTCTAATACACAGTCAGGCTCGTATTTGTCTGGATAAATTATTAGTTGTCTTCTTCATTGGAGAGCTGTGGGAGTAAATGGTGCACGTCCATTTGCTTGTTTAGCCCAGGAGCACTTAAGACAGATTCTTTGATCTTTTCATATGCAATAGAAGTCAAATTGTATAATAAATGAAACCAAAACACAACAATTTATGGGTGTAGTTTCATTCTCCTCAACACATGTTATTTTCCAGGCGTTTTCATTGAGTTAAGGATGATGCTGAAAAGATATCATTTTGCTGATGCAGGAGAATAAACACAGTCAGAATATAAATTGTCTTATAGAAGAACACAAATGCATTTCTGTCTCGTTATCGTGACAGACTTCATTGACTTTTATCGGGATTTCACACCAATGCATAAACAAGGAAAACTGTGAAGTGGAAGCAGAATGATAAACAGTTTGCAACATTTTGTTTGTTTGTTTTTTTCAAGAAAGAAAAGTGTGTAACACATTTGTTTTCAATCCCCTTTATTCCAATACATCTAAAAAAGTCCAGTGCATTCGATTACTTTCAGCAGTCACCTAATTTACTTGCAGATCCAGCTGTTCTGTGAATTAATCAGAGGCTTTTCTTAGAGAGCATTAGTGAGTAAATATCATCATGAAGACAAAAGAACAGAGAAGCAAATTTTCAGAGATGTTAAAAGCAGAATTGTGTCGTAATGCAACATCCAATTCTTTAAACATCTCAAGGTGTCGTGTGGCGGAACGTCAAACCAACCAAGACACAAAAGGGGAGATCAGTAACTATAGAAATAGCCAAGAGTTTCATGGTTTCTCTGGAAAACCTGTAAAGATCTAGATTCCAGCTGAGAATCTGTGGCAGCTTAAATATTACCGTTCACAGACAGTCTGTTAAACTGATCTGACCAAGCTTTAGGTATTTTCCCCAAACAACCCAAAGAAACATGAGCAAACTGTACATTTCTAGATCCGCAAAACTGGTAGAGACAAACAGCAAAAGACTTGCGCAGTTGCAACTGTGGGAGGCTGCATTTTTAGAACATTTTGGAAAACAATGTATCATCCTTTTTATTTCAAAGAGATGCACTCTTTCGTGGGTCTGTTACATAAAATTCCAATATACTCGGTGTTCTTCTCCAAAGTACATAATAAAAATCAATGTGATCTTTATTGTTTATTTAGGTTTTTCACCATCAGCCCACTGACGGCTGTCTAAATCTCTGCAGGGGTTATTCTGCAGGCCAGCTGTGTCTCAACTGTGTGCCTGGTTGTGCGTCCTGTGAGAAAAATGCCACTCACTGCCTGACTTGCGACGAGCCTCTCCTCCTGCATGATCACCAGTGTGTGGAAGAGTGTCCTCCATCACATATTGTCCAGGGCAAGGAGTGCCATCGCTGCCCACCCGCCTGTCAGGACTGTGACCCCCTTGGACAATGCACAGGTATGGAAACATTCATTTGTAGGAACTCCTTTTTGTGGGGCTAGAAAATATAGTTTCAGATTTTGTTAATCAAGTTTCATTATTGTTTTTGGACCATTTTTTATCTCAAAAATCAAAATATACAGATGTCCTTTTTTTTTTTCATCTTAATTCCCAAATATAAGGGATGTGACAGATGATGATGTTTCTTCTACTTGCTGTCCCTCTTAAAAAAATCTAAGACACTGTTCTTCATTTCACAGACATGTAATTTTTGCTCCCGGATTTATGTGGAAAGTCGTTCTCTTTTTGCAGCCTGCGAGGAGTATCACTTTCTCCACGAAGGCCAATGCGTGCCGGAGTGTCCTGAGAGGTTTTTTGAGGACGACGAAACAGGGAAGTGTCTGCGTTGTCACGCCGACTGTGCCGACTGTGACGGAGCCGACAGCAACGACTGCGATGCCTGCGTCGACCCGGAGACCGTCCTGCACAACGGGGCCTGTCTGGCACCTTGCCCCTCAGACACGTACAGGAACGCAGCTACAGGAGAGTGCATTGGTAAGTCAATGCAAAACATTGTGACATACATTTGTGCAAAAGGCTTCTTAGAGGACTTCACATGGATAAATTTGCAGGAAAATCTCCTCGTCTAATTAACATTTAGCTGCAACTCAAAGTATGCCAAAGTCATTTGTCACCTCTGAAACTGAGTTTTCTGTCCTGAAGAGCACCCTTCATGCATATCCTCAATTATATTCTCTACTTTGCCTGAGTGTGTTTCTCGACGATGGCTCAGACTAAAATAGCAACCCTTTTCCGACGGTTAACAGGCAGCTGTCAAACGTTGGAACTGCATAGTGATACCACTGACAGTTCCCTGGAGGAAGACATACTGCTCTGGCTTTGTTTTTGGTTGTTTTTTTTTTTTTGGTTTTTTTTGTTGTTGTTTTGGGTTTTTTTTCTTTCTTTCTTTTTTTTTTTTTTTAAACACAGAGGATGGTGTATGCCTGAAAGGAAAAAAAAATGTAGGCAAAGCCTACTTTAGTTGCTACTGAAAGGAGCTGCCAGTAGGAGGATATTTAAAGGGGAAAGCACGACTGTACTGTGAAACTGTTATGATACAGAATATATTGCCCACAAATGGCATTTTTAAACCACAACCAGTAAAAATTGTCAGGTGGACTGGGTAGCAAATAAGTACGCAGTTCCTTGGAAAACTATTCTTTAAACCTTTTCAAATCACAAACTCCATTTTAATTTAGAGTTTATGTGAATGAACTTGTTTTCTTTCAGGATTGATCTGTGTTTACCCCGAGCCATCTACTTTTCCTGTCACTGCTAGAAAAAAAACTACCTACATGATGCTGTAATCACCATGTTTTACTGTGGGATTGTGTGCTCAGGGTGACAGTTTGTTGCTAGTTTCTTCTTGTCTCTACTATCTTTAGGTTGTCAGCCAGTGTATTGGAAAGGTGCCACGCTCTTTTTAATTTTGAACAAAACTTTGGAGGTATTGTTTTAAAAATAATGTCTCCACAACTTTATCCCTTAAATGTCTGGCATGTTACTTAGTCTTCATAATACTGTTTGTTCATTAATATCCAGCAATGTATCTTTGAGGGCTTAACGCCGTTGTATTCATCTTGAGATTAAATCACGCATTGACATCAGAAGGCTATTTGTTTCACAGGATTTTACTTAGACATATCATAGTGAAGCAGGTGTGAATCGTTCAGGTTATATTTTTTATATAATATATTTCTGAATAGCAAGTGATGTCTTTTGCTTCAAGTTCACAATTCTGCACTGCTTTTTGTGGTTTGCAGCAGAGGTGGAGGTCGGCCCATATATTATCGGTGCTCCATTCATCCATCTGGGTTTTAATTCCACACCTGTTATTAAAAAAAAACAAAACTATAGTATCACAAAATCCTTTTAGAAAATCCCAGTGAAAAACATTGAACTTTGCATTTGCAAGGTGACAGAATTCTGAAAACTTTTGAATATTTAATTCTGATTGTAAATTCCCTTTATATGGAACGCTTTACATACCCTGTTGTAGTTACCATATGGACCGATAACGTCCTTTGATTGAGTAATTATTATTTTCATGTTCTCAGACTGTGACGCATCATGCCTCACATGTTTTGGGCCCCACATGGGTTCCTGCACCAGCTGCAGGACGGGTCAAAGGCTGGAGAGCCACAACCGCTGTGTCCCATTGGCCAACAAGTGTTCGCCTCACCAGTACGCAGACGAGGGACGGGAAATGCCATCTCTGCCACAAATACTGCTACAGATGCTCGGGTCCAGGCCAAACCCACTGCTTGAGCTGTAATCAGGGACACCTCCTGCTCGGTGAGTCCGGTTTGATTTGAGTTCATCCTCAGAAGTCTAGTGCTTCTGCAATATGTGTATGTGTGTCGGTGCAGATGGCTCCTGTGTGGACGAATGCCCAACAGGCTACTACGAGGAGGAGTCGAAATGCGAGCCATGCCATGCTTCCTGTCAGTCCTGTGTCGGAAAGCAGAGCCACCAGTGCCTCACCTGCAAAGCCCACCTGTTCCGAGAGGCCAAAGAGTGTGTGGAGACGTGCCAGCACGGGTAGCTGAACCTGCTCACTGTCATGCTCATTCATTAGCGTCGTCCTTAATAAATGATCAGCCCGGACGCAAAATGTCATTGTGGACTCCGAAAGATCACCAGATAGGTTTCTAAAATGCTTTCTAATTTAGTTTGGGATTTAAATTCTCCTTTATGAGGCTCAGCGCAGTAACTGAGAGGGACAAATTAATGTGGCGGAAAATTGATGTGCAGTTAAATACCCAAGTGAAAGCAAACAGGATACAGAGGCTACATACCATCGGAGATGCGCGCGGACGATGCTACACCCCTCATCAATGACTTGAGGATTTTCATTATGACTGCATACCCTCTGTTATTTGTTTTTCTTGTCATATCTTGGTTGTGCTGGATGAGTCTAACTATATGTGAGGCTGTGAAAGGGAATTTCCCGTGGGAAAGCTCTAACCTCATCTCATTTAATTGAATCTAATCTATCATAACTTTCGCCATCTGTCCTCCAGTCACTATGGAAACCCTGTCTCAAGGATTTGTGAGAAGTGCGACCCGAGTTGCAGCGAGTGCATCGAGGGCGGCGAGGACGGCTGCCGGAGCTGTGCTCCGGGCCTCGTCTACCTGCGAAAAGAAGGCCGCTGCCTGCCGACGTGTCCTCTGGGTTACCATCACGACCCTGCACACAAGACCTGCGAACCCTGCCACGCTGGCTGCAAAACATGCTCAGGTACATGCATCTACTTTAAAGTTTATTTAATAATAATACAAAACATTTATAATACCTTATATTATATAATATCTTTCTCACTGGCCTCCAAATGGGAAAGTCCCACATAGTAAGGGCGACTTATTAGGACACACTAATGTAAACCAAAACCTAATCTGTTTGATTTCCCTACAGTATGTCATAGTAAATAATGATATAGTGGAACTATACATTCATTAATGACAACACATCTGGCCACTTCTATTGTCTTTTACACTTCTGCCACCGACTTTAACTTCTGAAATCAGGACGCTCTTGCTAATTAGAACTATTTCATTGCATTTATAGTAAAAAATGGATATAAACAGTTGAACCTTAAAAGTTCTGAGTTGTGCATGCTAATATGTTGAAGTACTGCTGTGAATATTTTCATTTTCCCGGTCAAGAATTCATGTACAAAATAGATCATGTCTAAACAATCCATTCAGTCATTCATCCATCCATCCACCCACCTACTATTTGAATTTGAGAAAGTGTGTTGTCCTTAAGCAAAAGTTAGAAAAAATTAAATCTCTCCTGAAAAACACCATTTACACATTCCTGTGACCGATTTTTAAGAGGCTTTTCTGTAATAATTAAAATACCTTTTTTGGGCCCAGGTGTTAATGGACATTGGCATTCAGAACTCCCCACTGAATCAAACAGATAAAAAAAACTCAGTAAAGAAGAAAAAACAGGACATGTTTTTTTTCCTAAGCATTAAAACTAAACTTTGTAAATAAGCTGACAGAAGAACTGCTGTCAGACTAAAGCCAATTATAACTACTGGAGGCATAAATTAGCCTCCCCCACTTTCAAGGAGACCAGTCTTCCTAAAAAAAAAGGGAGTCAATTTTAACTTCTTCGAACCTCAAAACTATTCAGTTTTTATAAAACAGACTGGTCAGCAAATGGTTTTATCCATAGAGCTAATATAATTCAACCATGGGCAAAATGGCTCTTAAAGTTTCCAGATTAAGCAAAAAGAGCTGAACTGAAAGCACAAAAGAACAAAAATTGGCATAAGAGCATAAAGATATGGTGGAAAAAATGAGGTCAATGTCTCTCCTCTTGTGTTTCTCACTCTCGTTACTCTGCTTCACGTTTGGATGATTGTTCTGTCTGCACTCACACTTCATCTGACTTCCTCTGTTTTAAATGGTCATCCCTCCTGGTGATCAAAAGGGAGACGAAATCATACTCAGGGTATTCTTTGACAATTTGGAGACAGTTCATCTACCGACTTTCAGAGATGCACATGTGCTTCACAGCTGGAGGTTTTGAGCTGAAGATGCTGCACAGCAGGAAGCAGGAAGGATGCAAAAAAAAAGAGAAAAAGATTTGTTGTGGAAACATTCTTTCAACTCCATTTTTAAAAAAATGAAAGAAAAGAATTGGCCATATAATTCTTCTATCATCATCTGATAATCTCGCTTTGCTTCGTCAGGAGGATACCAGGTTTTAATTTTTAATTTAACTTCGAGTCACTGTAAATTATCTGCAGATTAGTTTTTACATTCACATATTGATAGACTCACCAGTCTTCTAAAGACATTTGATTAAGTCCTGAAAAATGAGCTGGAAAACGTATTTCTGCAAAAGTTTCTAAGTAAGGATCTAAACTTGACCAAATTCTTCCTTTTGTGGTTACCTCCAAGGCAATCTGCAAGTAGAAGCACAGCAAACTCAAAATCTACAACAAGATCTAAGATCCTCTGTTACAATCTGAATAGTTGTACCTTTTGACTTGTATTTTGGTTTTCTGATTTTTAATATAATTGTATCTATCTGAGAAAAATACCAGTCCTAAAAGCCTACTATTAAAACGTATGTTTCTTTCTGTCTTTGTCTTATGTGTGGTCACATTTACAGTGTTTCCCCGTTTTCAGCCCTTAACTGTCATATCACACTGCGACTTGTCCATCTGCACCGGTTCCCCATCAACTCCTGAGTACAATTTAAGATCGTAGTTGTCATTTAAAAGGGCTTCCAGTGCTCATGTCCCTAAGGCAATGTGACCAAGGCCTGCTGGTTGTGCCGAGACTGAAAATTAAAGGCGACGCAACCTTCTCAGCAGTCGCCCCGGGACTCTGGAAATTTCTCCCCCTTTCGCTTGAGGCAACTGGATTCTATCGAGCATTTAAAAAGCTACTAAAATGAAATACTATGTGTACTTTGTTTGTTTTTTTTTAAAGGGTTTTTAGTGTTTAGTTTGTTGTGATCTACATCGTCAAAGATGCAACAAAAATAACATGTTACTTACTCTTTGCTTACTTTTTCCCTCAGCTCCTCCTCCAGTCACAGTTCCCTTAATTAGATCCACTAATCACTCCCACTGGCATTTAGGCCTCCTGTTTCTGTCCATTCCTCTCCTGATTTAAAATGGAATATACAAGATTTATTACATCTTGTACATCATTTTTTAAATCTTTCCTTTTTTGTTAAAAATTATGTACGCATATTTACATAAATCCTTTGAAAGTATGGAAGTAAATATGTGCCATCAGGATCCTGATGGCACATATTTACTTCCATAGAAAATGTATAAAATACACTTTTTACTATGAATGGGTTATAGATTGCACACACACACAGAAAATACAATGATTTACATAAATGAAAGAAGTTGGTTTTTGCATGTTTTCCTGTGAAACTGAGCTTGCACCACTTTGGAATATTACAAATGATCCAGAAAATAGGCAGCGAATTACTTAAACAATTATACCACTGACAGTTGAAGTGAATCATAATGATTGCACAAAGGCATCTGTCAAAAAGTGAGCAACATTAGGAGCAGTTCATTCCTAATCATAATGCAATAGCATCAGCAAAATAGTCTGCATAACTGGCATGCAAATTGCTAACTGTCAGCGAATCCTGGGAGCGCTAAGGCTTGTGATATGACTCAAACATTCAGTGCTTAGCACAGACTAAAAGGGATCCGAGGTGAAACAAACTCAGTGTACAATAGTAAATTTCTTCCTGGCCTTTCTAGTCTGATAAAATTTGCTCCTAACTGTGCATCTAAGCCGCACCATGAAGAAATGAGCAAGGGGTTCATTTTCAAACAATCACAAATTAATTTGCTTTATGAGAAAGACAGGGCTGACAAGCCGACTGGCCTAAAGCATACTCTGTAGTAAAGATTGACTGTCTTGACCAATGATCTCACCTTTGAAAAGTGCTCAAACACAAACTGTAGAGTTTTGGGATTTCATGAAACCATCATAAGGTAGTACATTTGTGAAACACGAAAAATTACATTTATTCTTTTCCTAAATAAATTTAGCTTCTACTACTGGCAAAACTCTTTGTAGAGAACAAATTTCCAGCCATTCTTATTTCCTATGTAACGTGACCTCTGTGATTGCTCTGTGTAGCTCCGGCCAACTTCCATGTGCTTTTACTTTCCCTATAATAAAAAAACATTTCGATAGTGTGATATTTGCACTTCCATGCCCAAATACTTTGCACTGAACAAAACGTCAAGTAAACAGTTGTACGGAGTTGATTGGGAATTAGCCGGAAAGACTTGCCGCTATAGTAGCAAAAAAGTGTTTCTACGAAGTTTGGTCTCACTGCAGGCTGAAAATTTATATCTGCATTCCACACTTTGTAGATATAAGCTAATAAAAAAATTGCTGGAAGCAAGGCAATCATTTTCTGCTAGAAGTTTGTGTTTGCAAAGCACCACAATGTAAAAAAAACATTCAGTACTTTTGTAGTGCATTGCACTCGTTTCAACTTATATTTGGACCATTCTGAACACCCGCAGTATAAAACTGAAGAATTGAAGTGTTATTGCTGAACTGATAAGGCTATCGACAAAATTACTCATTGCAAGGCTGGAATTCTGCGATTTTTCTTAAGATCTAGAATATAGTAGATCACCTTATTTACCCTTTAAAGAATGTGTATGTGCAGGAAAAGCCTCCCAGACCTGTGACTCATGCTACCCAGGATACCTGCTGTCAGGCGGAAGGTGTGAGTCCATGTGCAATAACGGCCAGTACCCTGTTGTAAAGGTAACCTCACTTTTCCAGGTCTTAATTTCACTAAAATTAACTTTTTAAAATTAAAAATAGATTCCCCTAGTACTTCACCAAAACAATCGCTAATGTTTGGGCCTCTGGTACCACATAATGTGATTCAAACAGACTTCTCGCTCCACCCGAAGCAAACTCAAACAGCAGAGTGAAATTTATTGCAGTGACTCATTTTCTAAATAAATTGCCCTGCTCCTGCTGTGAGGTTGCTGATTGAGACTGTTTGATAGGTACTGATGCATGTTAATTGACTCGTGGAGAGAAGCTATTACTCAGATCTTTAAAGGACGTTTTGGAAGCTTGACAAAACGAGCTACTAGTAAATTAAAACTAGTATTAATTGTAAAATACAATTCAGATAAATGAAGAAAAAGGAAAAACTACACCTTGCTTCAACCACCTCTGTCTGTCAGCAGGAATCGGACGCCTCGTGCGAAGACTGCGACGAATCTTGCCACGAGTGTCGGGGGCCAGGTCCGTTCAACTGCACTTCCTGTTCCGCTCAGGCGATCTTGGAAGCAGGCGGACGTTGTCTGCTGTGTTGCCCCCTTGATGAGGAATGGAAGGACACGGAAACACCAAAGCAGGACTGTTGTAACTGCACCGAGACTCGAGGTTAGCTGCAGGAAACCTATGCTTGGTGGAAAAAGTGCAACACAGGGAGTCATGACTGCATAACAGACGTGAATGATCGACAAATGAAGCTTCGCTGTAGGTCTCATCTATCTGTGTATCTGTGACTAATTATCCTTTTGCTTCATTTGGAGAATGCAGCTTTAATTTACATGCAGAGCTGTTTGCTTTGCTTCAATCAGTAGGGAAATTAATTATAGTCCTTAAACCTTTTTGTCACATTGCAATGACAAACCTTCGCTATTGTGTGGGTTGTGTGTGGTTGGGGATGAGGGATATTATGCGATTTCTTTCTGTTTGCATTGTATTATGCATACAGAACGGGTATTACAATTGCAACACTGCATTTTGTGTTGACTTGTATTATTTTTTTGACTGATTGTACAATTGGTTTGATGTTCTAAGACGCTTAAAGGTGACAAACATTCAAAAAAAAACATTAGAAATCAGGAAGGTGGCGAACACTTTTTCACACCACAGTAAACACATCATCATAGCTCTATTTTCAAGGCAGGAGTACATCTATAGATGATTTGTTGTTTGGTTTTTTTTCCCAGGCCAGTGCATCCTCAGCACAAACTTGGCATTCAGGAATGAAGAGGAAGAGGAGTCTAGCGGGAACCTGGCTATCTTCATCATCGCCTCCATCCTGCTGGTCCTGGGACTCATCGGTGTCGTTTTCCTCGTCAGGCACTCCCGCTCCAAGAGCGGCCCCTCGGACCTCCCGCCCCGCGGGTACAAAAAGCTCGGTTCCGGCGGGGGGTTCGGAGGCGGCAATATATACAGCGGCTACTCCTCGGCCTCTTCCACGTCTGGAGGCCGCTTCCAGGAGGCTGAGCTCGTCGACATCGGGAAGCGTCGCTCTGGCAAAAGGGACGATGACGACGATGACGACGATGAGGACATTGTTTACATGGGCCAGGATGGCACAGTGTACAGAAAGTTTCGGTACGGACAGCTGGGGGATGACAACGAGGACGACCTAGAGTACGACGATGAGAGCTACGCGTTCAGATAAGACACGGGACGCGATAAGAGAACACTCTTCTGTTGTTTTCTTCTAGACATTTCTGCCTCTCCTATTTTCCTCCTCTCTACTGTTAATCTCGCTCTGCCCTGAGGGACAGATCTATTTATCCTTCACTCAATGAGCTCAGACAAATGAGACGTGAGAAGCTATTTATAATGGGTAGCATTTTATGACTGCCATCCATTCACACAATGAAATGTGCTTCAGAAATAAATCCATATTTACCATGCTTAAAGCGGACATGTTATGCTGGTTTCCTCATTTCTGCGATGCGGCATGTGGCTGTCATCAGTCTACATTTATGTCCTGCAGTGCACAAAGCAGTCATCTGGTGACAGTTTATAGCTTTCTTTTGGCATTGAGCATCTTTAGACAAAAAAAGCGCTTCAAATGAACTTTTCCACTTTTCTTTGTGTCTTAACCTCCCAATTCTTATTTTAACTACTGTAGTTTTTATTTATTTTATTTTTTTTCTGATTTTATGGCGCTAGTGGCCTTTAGCTACAGTAAACAAACAGGAAATGGGCAAACAGAGGAGGGGTGGACGACATGCAGGAAAGGTTTGAATCGAACCTTGAACCCCATTTAGGCATGAGAAAAACCAAATGTAAATTTTATGTACTTCTCAGAGTAGAGCTGCAAATCCGGAAACAAGCATCATGTTCTGTGTAGCGATTTACTGTCACCGTAAAAACAAAGCACACGCTTTATTTTGTACAAATGTTTTTCCTTTTTGTTTTGAAAATCGTGACTTTATAAAATCTGTGGTGTGTCATGAGTTTAGAAGCTGGCTATAAGCGCATCCTTTATACATTAAAACCATGGAGATGATCGAGTGTTCTTTAATTTCATTTCTTGTATACAATCAGTATGGAAATCATTTTCTGAACAAGTAAGACCTCTCAGGAATCATGGATGCTTGCCAGCTTTTTTTTCTGTCATCTCTACCTGTCATTTGTTTGTGGTGTTGCTTAAGTTGATTTATTTGCTTGTTTTCTTTCTTGTCCTGTTATATGTTTACCATTAAAATTTGAATTTGGAAATACATCACTCAAGTAAATAAATAAAGGTTTTTTTGGGACGATCTAATGAGGCGGTAATATAGCCTTAAGATTTGACTCACAAACGAGACAAGGCTCAAAACGGCCTGCAGGCTATAAATCACTTTTATTGAGTCAATAAACAGCATTTCTTCATTTTTTTTTTGCACAATCATTAAGACACATGAGTTCGGATCATCAGCTTTGAGATGTGGGGACCATGCACTGGTGTACAAATAAACACATGCATATATGGACACACACTGATGAGACGTTGTGCTTCACTGACATCTCATTGTTAAGGTCATTTGAGGTTTTGTCTGAGGATCCAGCAAGTGCTGACGGGAGGACTTGTTTCACTCAAAACACACATACACACACGCACGCACATTTGTGTCCACAGTACAATGTGATTGATTGATTTTATATTGAACTTACCCCTGCTTGGCTTAGATTCACACTATAAAGTTTAAATATCTATATATATATATGTTTATTCCGCACTTTCAGGACAAGATACAAGATTAAGTGACTCGACTGCAAGTCGGTCATAAACTATGGCACAAGGTTTTTCTTTTTTCTGGAGACTTCTGGTCCCTTTTCGTGTAAAACAGCTGACACAAAAAGTCGCCTCTCATTTCCAAAGTACTGGGTAACCACAAAAGGCGTGGGATTATTGCTTTGCCGCTTTTCATGCACATGAATAAAACAGTCTCTAAAATTGAATTCTTGAGGTGTGCCGTCTGTTGTGTGTAATCGCATTTCCATTTTGACCACAAAGTTAACATCGATGCTACTCTGCTGACGCTTGCAAGCATCGCACACTTGACTACGGGTTTATCTACGCTGCAAGGTGTACAGTGCAGCAGATGCTACAGTTAAAATTGATTTTTACCAGGAACTACAGCAGGTTGTGTTTAAGTTGAACTCCAGTGTCTGAAAGAAAAACACTGACACACGCACTGACACACGCACACAAGCAGCACTTTTCAAGCTCGACCCGTTCATTGCAGTTACTTTTGAGGCGTCCCATCAATTCAGGACGCTCTGGTTTACGAGCTGCTGGCACCGGCCTGGTCTTGTCTACTGCGAAGATGAAAAAGAAAAAAAAAAACAACAACAAAGTAGACCATTTAGGACGGGTGTGTTTATGTGTGTGTGACAGACAGCAAACGTGTGGCCATTTGTCTTCTACATGTGAACTTTTAACATCTTTGAGGACTTACTCTGGTCTGCCGGCTGCTGTCAGCTCGGTTCCCTGCAGGAAACTGTTTATTCTTGACAGAAGAAACAAATGGGAGACGTTGTTAGAGGACGATTTACTGTTGTAATATGCTTCCATGCAGGGAATTTGAAGGCCTGTGCAATTTATGACTCGTTACACAATTAGGCAGCAAGTGATTAGTTTGTGATGTCTGCATCTTTTGGTTATACAGTTATTATTAGAGTTGTAGATCTATGCGCAATAAAGGCTGGCTCATTTATTTTACTGTAATGATAAATTAGATAAAAGCAAAGCGTTTAGCGTCTTTAGCAACTATTTTTTTTCTGCCTTTCCGGTGTAATTGGAAAGGCAGCCAAATAAAAACTGGTCCTCGTCCAGGAGAAGCCTCCAATCTGATAAATGAACACTCATTTATCAGATTGGAGGTGAAAACCGAGACTGGGGGCCACCGCCTCCACGAGGGAGGCTTATGAGAGGCAAAATAGCCAACGCTTACTTGGAGTTTTCCGCCGCTTCCTTCAGTTCCTTGTCGAGTCTAGAGGTGGAAGTTCAAATAACAAGATGAATACGAAGCCATTAGCACAAATCAGGTTTGCAGTGGATACGACTGGTGTTACACTCAGGGGCTAAGAGGGACTCACTTAATGATGCACTCTGGGATCTGGATGCTTTCCATTGGGATTAGTTCCCGCAGTTCATCCAAACTGCTCACATACTTGATCTTGCTGCTGAACTTGGCGCTGAAGCAGGAGAAATTATGTGCACATTTACTGAAGTGCATAAGGAATGACACATTAAAAATGTATGTTTCATTTTATGAATAATTTTCTGCTATATGTGCAGTATAGCACAAATCCTTCACATCATTAGACCTGTGGTGCCATTTAAGTTACATAATTCACATCAAAAATATAACTAGAAAGTAATGCCTACATTAAACATTAACCTGTTTAAACTATCTTTTACATTGTTGTCGTAATAACGTCTCATTGTTTATTGTTAAAAATTAGAACATTTATTTTGTCATAATCTCATAATCTGGACATTTTTTTTGTCTCGCCATAAGGCATAATTCAGATTTTTGAGGCGAGGATTTGTCGCTGACCACATATTGATTGGCTTGAATTAAAGAAGTTCATCACTGCTTTCAGTTTGATGAATCAGAATTTGTTTTAGAGCAAACCAGCTCATGCAACTGGTGTTTCATAAAACCTTTAACATTAATCAGTGTTAAAGGATAAAAATCACATAAAGTATTTATGACTATTTTCCACTCTGGGGAAAACAAAATCATGAAAAGTATAAAACATAAATAAATCACATCTAGTCTTTCCATTGTTCTTCAGAGTGAAGTAAACAAACATTTCTGAAATAAAATACCTTTTTAAACAAGAAAGCACCGTCTTATACGAGCTGTGACGTAAAACGGGAGTTCTTTTGTTTATTTAAAATAAAAGAAAGCGTGCAACTCTTCAAAGATATAAATCTTATAACTTCAAATAATATCAAAAAAGCTCGCATTTATTTTAGCACATAATTCTATAAACAAAACACGGCTAAAATGTTTTACGCTGAGATAAAAACAAACAATGAATCTGACTCAAAGTGTGTCAAACATGTACCTGATGAAGGGTTTGGTGATGGCCAGAACAGTCCTGATGAACCATGACGGATGAACGATAATGAAGGATTTCAAATTCTTCCTGAGCCTAAACACATATCAGTATATCACTTGTTAGACGTGTCCCTCCCACTGAGCACATAACCACCTTAATTCATTCAAAATGTGCCAAACAAGCATTATTTTAAATAATGCTAACACTGTGACCTTCAGATTTCAGAAGGACGACGACTGGACGCACCTTCTGTCAATCATCTGATAGCACTTCTTTAGCCAACCCAGACCAGGCATTCTTCTGTGGGGCGTGGCGCCGTTCAGATAAACAATCATGTAGTCCTCTGCCACCATCAGCTCCAGTGTGCTGATCACATAGCTGAAACACAGATTTTGTTGCTGTGAATTCAAACAAATACGTTGTGATCGTGAGACAAGTTCTCGTAAGATTCATTTGCTTAGGATCAAAGTGAGGCATGCGATCATAACGCGACGTCAAACTCAAGGACTCTGGCACTAAATTAGAAATGCTAAATACCCAAAGACTTCATAGAGAAACAGAAGGCTAATTGCTGTGTGTGTGTGTGTAGATTGCTAAAATTTGTAGCTAATCTATTTAGTTAGTGTGATCAAGTAGGTAGTTTGTTCTCTTTTCTTTTATTTTTTTGACAGAAAGACGTGCCGTCATTTATGTGCATTACTTTTGGGCAGATTTTAAAGCCAGAAAACAACTGTTGTCTTGAACCTGAATGCAGATATATGAGGAAATAGTAGAGAAGTGTTACAGTAAATCTGAAAACCCCAACCAGCAGGATGCTGAAATCTCTCTCCTCTGATGTGAGAAGAGACGAGAAATTGGTACAAGTGTTGCTCCATGAGCCGTTTCCCGTTTCTTCATCTTTTCGTTTCAACATCAATCTGAGAGGCTCAGTCGTAAAAGTCCCTTCTCTGAAAGCAAATCCCACACTCAGATTGTAATGAAGCGCCATCACTTTCTGTCCTCGTTTCTGCGTCCACCTCCTCTGTTCTCTCAGTCAGCGGGGAACTTTTCGCCTCACTTTGAAAATAAAGTTGGAAATGTCGTCAGCGAGTTTTCTCTGTGACTCCTTTAACTTCTCGGACTTTGGTCTCAGATCTGTTTGACACCCTCACGGTCCAACCCTGCCGATCGACTGGGTTGTGTGACTGTACTGAGATCATCTCCCACCGACACACAGTCCTCCACAAAGCTGCAGTAACTCCTCCTCGCAAGGAATCAAGACTTTGAGCCATCTGGCATGGAAAACTGCAGACACCACTTTTTACCTTCTCTCATTTCTGTCCAAAACTCTTGAAACATGCCAGCTCTCTGGATATCTGTCACAGAACAGCCTGTGGGATCTAAACTTCACTGCGGAAGCATGAAACGTAATTCAGCCAGAACAACAGTGGAGCCACAAGCCCAGCGAGTCTCAGCAAGCAAACTTTATTCCTGTCACTTCATTCAGAGCGATTTTTTCCGCGCTCTCTGTGATTCAGCGATGTTACTTTGCAAACAATAAAGCCGTTGACACAGCCTTGTGTGGTGTGGAAACAACAGCGTTTAGCATTTGCTTTGCACTGTTCATCTTCCAAGACAGTCAACTCTCTATATTACCATTTATGTGAGTATTACTGCACAGTTTTTGTTGTTGTTTTGTTTTTACCTACGCTGCAATTTTGCCAGGATTAGCCACACAATTATGATAATAGGGGATCTGAAAATGTCCCGCTGTGACTTAAAAACCCTTATAGTAACTCTGGAAGATGGGAGCTGCAGTTTGGGGACTTGCAGAGCAAGGAGGTTCATCCGGCTGAGACAAAACCAGATTACCCTGTTAGATTCAGATGTGATGAATGTTTTTCTTAGCATTAACACAATTTGCTATGTTTATTTGATTTTAGAGTGACGTTTCTGCGAAAACTCAAGCTCCCCTCAGGTTCCCGAAGACACGTCGCACAAACCGACATGTCTTTGGATTTTGCGGTCCAAAGTGAGAAACCACAAAGACATTGAACAAGCTGAACCAGAGCCAACAGCCTTTCAGTCTGCTTGGATGGAAAACAGCTCTTGATGTTGTAGTAGAGTCTTGCATCTTTGTTTTATCTTGTGGGTTTATGTGTTTCCATTCATTTACCTGAGAAACACAAATTCAATTTCTGTGAATAATAATGAAATTTGATCTGCTTTAGAGATCAAATTTATACTAGATCACAAATTCAATTTTGGGGCAACACTTTAGTCAAAGGGTTGTGCATAAAATTGACATGACATCGTCATAAACACACCTGTCACTGAACATAAAGGAGTCTGCATGAATGGTTATGACTGTTGTCATGAAGTATCATTCAGTAAATAATGTACTGTAACTATTTTAGTAACGGTAAATAAATCTCAATCTGAGAACAAAGCAAGTTTAGAAAGTCACTGTGTCACTGAGATAATTTCTCCATCACCTGTAAACTGTTTGCACTTTTAAGGGATGAGTCAGTGTTTTGTTAATGGTACAGAAAACAATTATTGTAGGAGGTCAGTGTGAAATGAGAGACATGTCTTTGTTAGTCATCACTGCATACTTACAGGAAGAGGTTCTCCATTATGTCATGGTAGTCTTCTCGGGCACTGTCTGGCAGAAAGCATGCAGCAAAGACTATGATGGCATTCACCCCGCTGCCATAGTAACCTGATAAAAAATAAATAAATAACAAAATTGCAAAAAACACAAAAAAGGAAAGCAATAAGAGTCAACTTGAGAGTTCGCCTTTGTTGGTGAAAACTTGATTGCTCTCTTATTTTCCGCTTTCTGTTCTATTTATCTGCCAGTCTCTGATTCCTTTGTCTGGCTCTTTGTCCCATTTCCTCTCACTATGCTTCCCCAATTATTGTAATTTCCTTTTTATTCACCAGCCCATTTATCAGCAGATTTGGTGACATGCAGACAGAAGGGCTTTTCTTCAGATGACAGAGCTTCTGATATTGACTTTCCAGTGACAGACATCTCTGTTTACATGGAACAGCTGTGTTTCACTTAAGCCTCCAGCAACGAGTGGAGCGGGAGAAAGCTCGATCTGCTTTGGGTAAAGGTCACATTTGCATTTATAATGGTGGGCTGCTCTCAAAAACTCATGAGTCACAAGACAACGTATAAGTAGGTTGATCTATGTCTACTTGTGGAAAGATAACCAAATTGCAAAATGAGTCATTTTGAAAGATTTACGAATGAAAATCTAAAAATAACTCTGTGTTCATATGCATTCTGGCAATTATCAGTCTAATAAACCAAAAAAAAAAAAAGACAAAACATCTGGAAGGAAATGACTTCATAATTAATCTAATTAGTCACCTAGATAGTAAATAAATAGTATTGTTTTCCTTCTACTTCACTATTTTGTTGTGCTGTGAATATTTCTGCAAAGAGGTCGAGTACTTTACAAAAATCTTGATCAGCTCTGTAGTTTATATTTTGCTTTAAATAAGCCAATTTATTTTGTCACCTTTTGAATGTCGTACTTTCTTTTCTTTGGTTTTAAAATCTTCAATGCATTCTTGCATATGACTCTTTTTAAAGGGATTTTGTTTCTGTTGCCTCTTAAAAATGATCGAAAATCACTTTGTTGCCAACAAAAAAAAGTTCCCGTAGATGGATAAGGCAGCGGATAATGTCTTTCTCAGGTCCTGTTTGAAGTTTTTTAAGTATTTTTCCTCCAATCTCTTTAGGACATGACTCTCAGATGCACTACATCTGCTGCAAATCATTTCTTGCGCCTAATATTCAGTTTTTCTCTGCGGTTATCAAGATTTTTCAAAACTTTCAGTTACATCTCACACCAGACCAAGGTCTGTTATGTTTTTCACTTTATGTTCTGACTCACCTTGAATCTCATAAATCAAATATTTAATCTTTTCCAAGATGTTTCTTATACTCTTGTTCATCCATTTGAAAAGCAGCTTTCAGGATTAAATGACATATCTTCAAAAGATAAGAAAGTCTGGCTCCTTTGAATTAAACGTTACGCAAAATATGCTTAGAAAAGACAATATTTATACCACAGCTGATAATTAAAAGATAATATTGGCTCTAGTCACTAAGACGAACAATTATCATTGCTTATTAATCTCTTTGATGTATTTTATAATTAATTATGAAAATAACTGGTTGGTTGTTTTTATTTAAGCAAAACAACCATGACGTTTAGAGAGGAGATGAGGAGACGATCTAAGTATTGTTAGTGACCTTGAGTTGAACTTCTGCCTCCAGCTTGTGCCTCCGTCTTAAATCACAAGAAATGCCTCGGAATAATGATGTGTCACAAATAAAAGCACTCCTGAGACGCCGATCCGGCAGCAAGTGAGAGCTCTGTTGAATTCATCGAACCTGGATTAACTTGGTTCAATTTTGATTGCTTTGTTAATTCACAGTAAGTTTGTTGTAAAGCGATCGTTTCATCCACCAGACTAGGGAACTGGATGACGACCAGAGTTCCCCTTTCTTGTCCGTTACAAATTTTCCATCAAACTTAAATTAGGTAGAGTTGAAATAGTGCGTGAAACCTTAAGCTTACATTTTAGAGAAAGAACAACAATGATAGTTTGATAGTTCAATATTTAATCCGCTAATATGCACTAAGAGACAAACAGATTATTCACGAGCAGCATGCCTTTGAATGTATTCATATCTGCCTCAATAAACAGTTCATCATAACAGCTTTATGGATGTAGATGTTGCATTTTCTTTCATGTTTTTTTTTTTTCACATTTAAATGCAGGATCAACATCTGCAGGACAAAAGATTATTTCAGCTCGATTTGGTCATAGTGCGATTGCTGGATCACATTTAGGAGAATTTCCAAATGCTACATAAAACAATGAGCAAAGCGTGTTTCCTGGCAACATTTGCACATAACAACATGACCAAAGATAATATCTTTAGGAAACTACAATTTGTAATCCAAAATACCAGCCAATTGGAAAATGTCTGCAATTAGCTACAGGTGTAAGTAATGGATGCAAATGAAAATCATATAGAAAATTAACTTGCTTTATTCTGTTTTACTAATCAGTCAAGGCTTCTGATATACTTTCTTTTTGTATGTGTACCCTAAAGTCACAGTAAAAAGAAAGTACATAAAATTGACATGGGAGAATTTTGTGTATATACTTCTGGGTTTTTTGGATGGCGCTTAATTTTTTTAACACTCCTCCCATTTGGATTCATCTTTGTTCATCGAATCAATGAAATGGAAGAATCTCCGATGTGTGTATTTCTACGCCGAAGGCAAAATTAAGAATAATTTTACAGTAAAGACTGGGTCATTTATAAAATACAACCCCAGAACTAACAGAAGGTGCACTTTGTTTACAATGTGTGTGTTGATATAGCATTTTTTTTTCCCTATTCTTGATTGTTTGTGGTGTTAGAAATTGATTTAGTAAACAGTCTCACCTCCATGAGAGATGACTTTCATGTAAGGCTCGATGACCTTCATGTTGATTCGGTGCTCCTGTTCCCCGATGACAACGGTCCTCCACAGCTTGACGTCACGTCGCTCTTCCTCAGCGCTGTACGTTGGGATGGTGTTGTAGGAGTCACTTGTCCCACTCTTAGTGGCGGCACCGGGATCTGGTTTGAGAAAAGAGCACCGAGTCAAGTTTGTGGGATTTATGTGGCCCACGTTAACAATAGCGGATCCATCAGCAGCACCCTGAGAAATAAAGCAGGCAATTACAACACAACACACAAAAAAAACACTTGGTAATCATAATTTGTTTTCCATATGAATAAATCAACTTCAAAAGAACATTTCAAATGAAAAAAATGCAGATAAAGTACAAAATAAACTGCATAGCTAAATTTTGGGTAATGAAATGAATCAACCGTTTTTTGTTGTTTCTTATTTTTTTATCTAACTCACCTTCCCAGTCCATTTCATGGTCTGTGTAGTCAAGGTAATCTTCCTCATCTGGAGTGTCGAGGTCGTCCACGTTAATGTCCAGATCATCTGGAGTCTCCACCAAGTCATCTTCGCTGTGGTCCAGAGATAAGCTGATTCGAGGGGCAGAAAGTTTTTTCTTCTGGCTGGGACCTCCTTGCAGAGGTAAAGATGTAGGGGGGACTAGGATGAAAAAAGCAGAGTGTTATTTATTTTGGAACAACCAAGTCCTTTTTTTCTATGTGCAAAATGTTTGGTTCACTCTCACCTGGTCTGCCGTCATCACCCTCTGAAGTCATTTTACTGTGTGAGGTCAGGTCCATCATCCCCAGAGGGACCTGAAAGAAAAGAAAGTTACACTGTAAACAGAAATTTGTGATGGAAAAAAAAAAAAATTAAATGTGTAATCTACTGAGCACATTTCCTCTGCCTGTGAAGACTTGGCAAGGGGTGAGTGACATTATATATCCTTGAGTTATACTGGATTATAAAAGTTTATAATTTATGTAATGGATGAAGATTTGATCTGGATCAGTTCAGTGCTCTAAAGTGTCCACAGTTTTTGTTTACCGATTATTGCTTCCATCAACCTATTTGCATGTTTTGCTATGTACTTTGACTTCCTCTTTTTTTCTAGTTTTTTTATTTTTTTAGACCCAGCTCATTGTAACTGCTTTCACTACTAGTTACCATGTTTTAAAGCTTTGGCTCCCATCTCTTCAACCAGAGCTAAAAGCCTACAATCATCAAACCTATTGACTCATATTTTTCAGAAAATTTTGACAAGAGCTAGAAAAGCAGCATTGGCAGGTAAGGCCTCAGAAAAACAGAATTTGGCATCATTTGTTAAAACACTTGATCGATGCATCTTCAAAAAGTTTCCTTAAATCCAAAGTATGACACTGCATTACCAGGGAGTTGCATTCTCAATTAGTTACCTAATTATTTGAATTAATTAACCTTAAACAGAGATCAAGCCAATCTCTACCTGGTTCGAACTAATAGAAAGTGTGTTAATCTGCTGAAAAAACAAATATAAGTTTCCAGTTTTTATGCATTTAGCAAACGGGGTGAAAAAAAAATCCAATTATTTAGATCCTGGACCTGATGATAAGGGTTAGAGCAACCCGAGGGATAAATTGGCTAATTTCATCACTGGTAAACTGATTGCTGTACCACTAATTATTATAGTCTTCTTAATGGTAATACTCAAATTAGATTCACATTAGTTTCCAGGAGCAACTTAAATGCATCTGTAATTACCACTCTGGCCTAGAGAGTGCACTTTCTAAAAGGACAAGACCTTTTAAAAGGATAAGGAAAGTGATTCACATCTGTACCATTTAACAGGTCACCAACAAAAACATGATACAAGCAGCATCATGTAATTTTATATAACGTGGGTGACATTAGTCATTATATCGACCCTGAACAAAGACCAAGTATTGTAAGCTAGTTTGACACCTCACTTTTAATAGTTCAGATTTTAGGCCTGAACATTTTTTTTTGTTTGGATGCAAACAAGATACTTGGGCCTTACTGTAACATTGAAACTACAGATGACACTAGAGTTGTTTTATTACTTTTTAGGCTTCTGATACATAAATGTATTTTAGTCCAACACCTCAAACATGCCGTTGCCTTTTGAAGTGTTACAGAAAAAATAAACAGCCAACAGAAACAAAAGTGTGGTTCATCCTTGGGTCAAATTTCTAGAGGTTTAAATGTAACACCTTCATTTCAATCAATCAATCGATCAATCACATTTTATTTGTGATTGATTGTTTATCAATATCAATGCTTCATTGATAAGGTTTCAAAAGCAACTTTAAACAAGTGTCATTCAAGTCTGGATTTGAAGGAAATCAGTGTTTCAGCTCTTTTGGAGTTTTCAATTTGTTCCATACTTGTGGTGCATAGAAGCTGAATGCTGCTTCTTCTTGCTAGTTTCTGATTCTGGGTTTGCAGAGTAGATCAGAATCAGAAGACCTGAGAGGTCTAGAAGGTTTGGTAAAACAACAGCAGATATTTAATGTATGGTGGCGATGATCTGTTCAGTGATTTAAACTAGTGCAGGAAGATGGAAGATGAAGCGAGCAGCAGCGTTCTGGGTCAGCTGCAGCTCTCTGATATTTTTAAGCAGACCTGTAAAGATACTGTTGCAGTAATCAATGTGACTGCAGATAAACACATGTCTACATATACCTGGGAATGTCCAGCCATCATACTATTTCTCAAAGATGAATGTGTTCTAATATGAAATGTATATCAACTACAAAACAAAAAGGCTTCAGTGGAGATGCTGACTGAACACTTAAACTCAGTCCTGCACTGACATGGACTGAAAGGTCACTCAGAGATGAAGAAGGCCAGGTCACAGTTCGCAGGGGCACTTAGGGAGAAAACCATATCTGAAGACGTCTCCTGTTTATTTAAACTAATACAGGAGTGTTGGTCGTTGCAGAAATGTCAAAGACATCAAGTTTCAGCATGATTTCCAAAACTGTTAACTTCATTTTTTAAGTGAAATTAAAACCGTTATGACATTTGAACATGACACACTGAGTCTTTCTGTGGTGACTTGTGAGTGCAATTGCAATATATCCTAGCAGTCAAAATGCTAGAAGATATGTGGCAAATTATGTAGACAGCAGCCTTTGTGCAGAAACACCTAAGATTCCTGAATGTTTCTGTTCCAAGATTAGCAGCTGGCCGTTTTTATTTTATTCAGCTTCTCCACTGAGATCGCCAGATCACAAAGATCTAAAGAGGTGCAAAACCTCAGTTTGTGCATCACTGAAGGAATCAAAAGAAATATTCTTCCACACTGAACAGAAAACAGGTGCAACAAGTTTAGGAGTAGCAACAGGCAAATATGATGGAAACACATGAAACTGAGCTCAAAAGGTCATCTTTGAACTATGAATAATCCTTGTATTGAGAGTGGAGGAGGCGGGGACGGTGCTTTGAGTGAGGGGCGGGAGCTGTGGGGATAGGGCCAGGTTCACTGCCCTCTGTGTTGCCTATAGTGCTGATTCAAATCGAAAGACGACACGCTTGCCAGAGCAGATTGGGCAGGGATGCAAATTTGCAGCGAGTCACATGACGCGTGTTTATTCGCATGAAAAAGAGCCATCCTTGTTCCTCTTCAACAGGCTTTCAGGGCAACGGTGGAAATGTGATTACATCAGCAGCTGAAACAGAAAAACGCTGAACGCTCTTGTGAAAGCCGATCTCTCGACATAACTGCCTTAATGAAGATTGCGTGTGTGTCTTCTTCCCCGGGATGTCTACACACACACAAACGCACACACCCAAACATACACACTGTAACACAGATCTACATTCAGATCTATGCTGGTACCCAGGTCTTATTTTGCTGAATCATACAAAATGACATCCTCCTTGGAAGATGCTGCCTCAGATTTACTTCCACATCACAGCACAGGATCATGGTGCTGATGACAGCAGCCCCTCCCTCTCTCTTGCTTCCTGTCTCTGCTGGCTGAGGAGAGGGGGGAGGGCAAAAAACAAAAAAAAAACAAAAGAAAAAACAAAGCATACACCTCTTTTCATCTCCACTGAATAAAAGCCGTCTACTCACCGCTGCTGGGGCTTGGGAATCTCTGTCCCACTGTGTCTCAGAGCATGAATGCACAGCCTTTTTTTTTTCCCTGCTCCAAGCCTCTCGATGGAGATGCTCAGCTTATAAACAGCTCACAGCTTCCACCATTTTGTGATCACGTGATCTGGGTCACTTCCAAATAAGGGCATCACCTGCCACGGCAGCTTCCTCAGGCGGTGCTACAGAACGGGTTTATCAAGAAGTGCGCGTCTGCTTGTAATCACCTCTAAATATTGTCTCTGTGTTTGCTTGCTCGGTGGCGTTATTGGCCGGGTGTAACAGTCTGCAGCCTGGACTGTTTGTGCTAAGATGTGCAGCAGCAAGAGAGAAAGTGGAGAACAGAGATACTAGCATGATGGCTTGTGCATTTGCAATAAAAAAAGATAACTAAAGCACCTGGAGTCTCTCAGTCCTCTAACTACTCTAATGTTGTCTCTCCGGACCACGTTGAACTATTCAGCCATAAACAAAACAAAGTGCAATCATAAAACTGCTGGGTTAAATATAATTTGATTGTCAGCTCTTATATATACATACAATTGCTCAACAAACAGAAAACTTTTTAGTCACTTACGCTGCTCAGCAACAAGTTGACACGTGGAGGAAAGCCTTGCAGCTTGCATTGCTGATTTGTTGAGTTCAAAGTTCACCAGGCCAGGAAGTGAGAAGCCCTTTGTTAATCAGTACCTTTACAGACCTGGTGGACTTTCAGGCATTAAGTCAGACACCTTTCTTAAAAGATATGCACGGAGATTACGTTAAAAAAGTATCACACACAAATTTCTTTGTAAAGAGGCAAAAAAGGAAAGGAACACCATCTTTTAATCTAAAAGTACAAACTTAAGCAATGTTCTAAGCTGCAGGATATTCTTGTTCCTTCCTGCTGTGAGGCGGGATGAATTGCACGTTTCCTGGCTGAAGTTCAGCAGACTGTTTATGTCGCATTAAGATGATGGAAGCAGTTTGGTTCAGTTCACACAGTCTAAAGTCCAAACATTAAAGAAACGGGACTCAGAGTCATTGGTGTTTGTGATTATTCCTGTGGCATTAAGACGATTTTGGGGGAAAATACCTTCGACTGGAAGTTACTTGAGTCTGTGGCATGGCAGGAGTGTGTAGAGGGGTTCGTGACAATCTTTGTTGAGCTTCCAAGACAGTTTTTGCACATTTTTGCAGATTCAGCGTAAAAGCTCGCCTGGCTTTAGCCTTATAGTTCAAACTGTACCGAAACCATGCATGGGGTTTGAGATATTTTCAGGTGCCTGATGATGGAGATTTTCATAACTCCACTTCATTTAAAGTAAAAGACAGGACACTTTCTTCAACCAGGAGAAAATGTGTGATTCCTGGCTTCATGGTCAGAAAGTGATGGAAGATTCAGCAGTCGAGAGAGAATTTGACAGAGGACTGTGATTCCTACTGCAACCTAACAAATGGGACAGAATGGCTACCATAGAGTGAAGTGTGTGGCTGTAATCAGGGAAGCTGTTAAGAAAACAAGTTCCATGAAAAACAATGACTGCATATATGAATATAATGCCGCTAAATTGTAATTCTGCTCACATCTGCTTGAAGGTAAAAGAGTTCATTTTAACTCTTTTACCTTCAAGCAGATGTGAGCAGAATTACAATTTAGCGGCTTTATATTCATATTATTTTAAAGGTAAAAGAGTTCAGTTTAACTCTTTTACCTTCAAGCCAGAACAGAGGAGATTCTGCTTAAGTTTGTTGTTATTGTACAGCCAAAAAATACACAGTAATGGCAAAGATCTCCTGGAAACTGAGAGCTAAGTTGTCCCAGAAAAAGGAGGTGAAGCATTCACTCATTGGAAATTTTGAAATAATTGCAAAACCGCAAAGTCAAAATAACTTCCACTAGCCTGGCCATTAGTGTTGTGTCTGTTTTGAGGTCACATTTTAAAATGTAAATAAATCATCATCAAATTTTTAGTAGCGTTTTAGTTTTTTAAGATCTCACTACTCAAACTCCAACTTCATGTGGGCTCTAGTTTTAAATCGCAGTTTTTAAAATAGATATTTGGAAGCATTTCTTTTAATTAAGTCTTAAAAATATCAGTGCTATCAGTAAAACCAGTAGCTTTACCTCCGTTTACTTTCTTTCTTTTGATTCTTCAAACGGTTTTTCTGCTTCTCTGGAAATCCTCAAGGGTTCTTTTTCTTCAGGAGAAAATTTGAAATGCTTTATGGTTGCTGAAGTTTTTGCACCTGTCAGGAATTTGCGATATTACTGTCTATTGATTTTTATTTTTTTTTTGTCAGACCCTCATTCCAGAAATAGCTAACCGGTGAGCTGGTGACTGGTTCAGGCACATTCCTGTTGTGCAGCATGCTCCGACTCAAACGCTTGGCCGTGACAATCTGCTTTCACATTCATTTTAATTTAATTTTTAGCTTTATTTCCCCCTTTGATTGACCGTGGAAGTAAAATAAATGACAGTCAGCAAAATAAACCGTGTTTCACAGCATGTGTGAAAGGAAAGCAGCACAAGCTTAGACTTAAAACTTAGATTTAAAAATAATTGAAACCAGACCAGAGTTGAGTTTGTCTTAGACATGCTGTATTTCATCACAAATCCTTCAAAAAATGTAAATTAAAATAAAGTGTATTTTTATGTACATACAATGGAAAGCAACCAGATTCAGATGCAATTTAATTCAGGTCTTACTACACACGCATACACAACCTGAACCTTCATTGTTTGTGTTTTAAAAAGATAGTGGTGACTAATACAAATAAAAGGATTTTTTTAAAATAAAACTCCCATCATCACTGTTAATTAAAGAAAAAAAAAAAAGACAAGGCGCGTTAGCTGTCTGCTGGGGATACTTTTACTTCCTCCTTTTAAAGCTGTTAAGCAGGAAATGTTGTATCATTCTGAGTTGAACTTGGTCAAACCTGTCTGATAACATCGTTGTTGAAGAAGTCGTATCAAGAAGAATGATCAGGTCTTATTGATTTGCATTTTGTAAACAGGTGACCAAATGTGTTGTGTTCAGTGCTGCAGCACAAATAAGTTTTATAATCTCTTAGGAAGAAAAACATTTCACCAAATGTGCCCTTTAGCTAAAGTAATCTATTTTAATGCATTTTTCATGGATTATTTTCTGTAATGTCCCATCCAATACACTAACATAAATTTACTCGGCCATTCCAAAATAAGAGACCTCAATAAGCATACTAATGTTATGAGAGGGTTTGGTATAAATTCTCTGCGGCGACTGCAAGTCATACAAAGAATAGAAAGAGGATGTCGTGGCCCGACTCCAACAGACGCGCCACACATCAAAGGTCACCCAGAACATGCCAGAGGAATTTGGATGAGACAGAAGTTTTGTAAATGGATAAAAACCAAACCGGAATTTGTTACATTGCAAACGTTTGGATATTTGGACCCGGGGTTTGAGAAAAGCCATGATAACGACTAGAAGAATAATAACCGCAGAGTCAAGCGTGGATTTGGGTTGTTGATCAGATCTAAATCTGATTAAGGCCTGAAAATGTGTGTTTTTTATTTCCTTTTACAGCCGTGCGTAGCGTCAACATCTGACGAAAATAAGCTTCAGGTGGCCGAGTTGATTCACTTCAAACCAATTAGTGGAAACTCACCAAATTTGCACTTTCTTTTTTACAACATTTTAAAATTTTGCTCACAATTTGCACAGCAGGTGGCTGGAAACATGAATGTTAAACTTTTCAATTGAACTTAGGTCACCTTCTGAGTTATTATCAGTAAGTATTTTTGAGTGCTTAGCTTATTTTTTTATTTGTTTTTTTGGTGCCATCTATGATGATAATCTTTTAAATCAGGACGATGTATTGAGGTGACAAGTTTGAAGATTTTTAATTATCACTGCATAACTTTAATAGAATTTTTTTCATAATTTACTACTATGACACATTGGTATTTTAATAAAATTATGTTATAGAAAATAAACACCATCACCTTTGATACTGTTTTTCTTTTTATGGTTGAAAAACCTGAGTCTGGCAGTATGTCGAATATCGAAACATTGCAACATGTATTTGTGACTGTTCTTTTGGGCTACAGAAGATAAAAGTCAACACTTGGTTTTCTCTCATACAATACCGAATTTTTCAAGGTTATCTTGGAAGAGTGTGTCTTTGACAGCTTTGAAGACGACCCGGATGTTCTCCGTGTCTGTGGCGCAGGTGAAGTGTGTATACAGGGGTTTGGAGTCCTTGCTGTGCAACTGGATGTACAACTTCTCGATGAACTTTTGTGCTGAATCGGCATCGCCCTTCGGGCCTGTTGGAGGGAGAGTGGACAGGATTAGTGTAAATCAAGAAGCTCCATTCATGATTTGCCTGTTTCTATAAATATATAATTCATCACGCATCAAACTGTTTTGCGCATGGTGCCGTGAACTATTTGAAATTAAAAATCTTTGGTGAAGGCTTTTCCACCAAAAGGCTTTAGATGAAGGCCTTTGGATGGCCTTCGCCAAAAGCCATCAAACAGGAGTCTCGTTGAGGCTCAAGGCAAGATAATGATCCAACAGATATGACCAAACCACCAGAAATGGATAATCAGTGGTTCTGTGTTCATTTTTGGGGAAGCTGAGTTTTACAGTTTAGTTCATGTTTCTCTTTATAGAGAAGTTACATAGTTCCTGTTGGACATTTTACCTTCATTAGCGGTGCCACTAATCGTTTCTACTACAATGTAAAACATGCCTTTTGAGGCTTTTTTACACTCTGAAATTACTTATTTGTTTTGTAGTGATTGTTGGCATCGTTTTCTCAAAGCAAACTCTTGCTTTCGTTTGTTTGAGCCTCTATATGGATTTTGCAGGTTTTGAACGGGCAATCTGTTCCTGACACTTGATATGAGCAAAAGCTCTCCTGCAAACTATAAAAAGCACTTAAGAGCTAAAGTGTTTCATCTGTGAGGTCAACAAACGGCACCAGAATAAATAGCTGACAAGTGTTTGTGAACTGTTGGTAGTAAATTCTCTCTACCAAAAATTACGAAAATGTAAACTTGAAAGCAAATTATCTTTAAAGCGAATTATTTTTTATTAAAATGTGATTGTGAAAAGTGGTACATTTTAGAACTGTAAATAATAATTGGGACACATTTTCTCATTAAAATAACTAAATAAACAGGTGTAGCAGCATGGCAACATTTACCTGTATATTCTGGAAAGTAGTCCTTCAAATCTGACTTGGTGATTTTCTCTTCCAGAAGATCTTTTTTGTTCAGGAAAAGGATGGTGGAAGCGTTATGAAACCAATCAGACATGCAGATTGTCTGGAACAGGGCGAGGCTCTCACGTAGTCGGTTCTAAAACAGCAAATTGAAATAAACTTGACAAACACCAAGCTCAGACCCTTCTGAAGCTGGAGAACAGAGTATCTGTGACGGCATCAGAACGTACCTCGTCCTGGTTTTCATAAAGGACTTGATCGTATTCGCTTAGAGCTGCCAGGAATATGACAGAAGTGACGTCTTCAAAACTATGGATCCACTTCTTCCTCTCTGAACGCTGGCCCCCAACATCCACCATCCTAGAGGCAGATGACATGCTGATCTGAAACTCTGCTTGCAATAGGTCTGACCAAAACACTCAACTTTGCTTCTGTCTTTAAAAAAAAAATAAAAATTCAACGTGCATGCAAAAATGAAGTCCTAGAAGTTAGGGTTGAAGTGATTAAGTCAACCTTTTTCAACGAATTTGTGATAGATAGATAGATATATAACAAAGCAGCAGCATACCTGAAGATGACCTTTGACATATCAAACATGTACTCTATGATGCCTGTCGTTGGTACTCGGACCCTCAAAATGTCCTGTAAAGTGGGGATATATCCTGGGACTGCGATTCTGTCCACGTCACTCAGATAACTAAAAGATTGGCAACAAAACATGTAGTTTTAAAACTGCGACATGCATTTAGCTGTAGTGTACAGAAACTGTTGTCATTTATACCCATGTTCAAATTTTCAAAATAGATCTTACTATTTGGCAGAGTCTGATAGCTGGTACTCCCTCCTCCGTTCATAGCACTCTTGCACACCACGGTCATTCCACACTCGCTTAACGGCATCCACCTGCCAGCCCGTGAATACGTCCAAATCTTCCACTTTGCTCAGTCTCTCTGCATCTCCCTGACGTGGGAAACATTCGCACAGCGTTTGCAACACATTTCGACCACCGATGTATATTCGATTTCATTTGTAGAGAGTTGGCAGACGGATTCAGTGGTGGGATTGCAAGTGGAGCAATATGGAACAATCAGTTTCAAGAGCATTTGACTGGCAGAAAACTTAGCAAAAGTCACCGGGCACTAAAGATATCCCATTCATTCAAAAGACAGATTTGCTATGACTAGAAGTTAGAGAGAGGTTACATTTGGCAGTGATCAATAAAGAGACCATGGATAGCACTACAAGTCCTTTGTAATCAAAGAGATGCCAGAGTGGACTTATAAACAATTGCTTTTGAGCTTCTTACAGCAGTTTGGGCATCAGCATAGGCAATCTTCAGATTCTTCATGGCACCAATCAGCGTCTGGATGGCTATGAAGATATTCTGGAAGACGAGACGAGTGAATTGTTTTTTGTCATCGTCACTGTACCCCTTGCCATGAATGATCCTCATTTGTTTGATAAAGGTGCTCTTCCCACTTTCACCAGTTCCTGCAAAAAGAGACAATAAAATAATGAACATGTTTGAAAGGTTTGTCGACAGATCTTACAAGGCATTCATTGACTATTTAAATACAACATAAGACTTCCTCGTAATCTTGTGTTTGACTCAGTTTTTTGGGGGGGGTTTTGCAGAGAAGTAGGAATGTGGAAAAAGAAACGCTTTTAATGTGTTTTAATATAAAGCTCCTTTAATTTTCTTTATAGTGTATTATTTAGTTGGGTAATATCATTCTGATTTGTGTAGCTTGTCTTGAGATTTCCAGTTTCAGTGAAACTTCCTGGTATAAAGAAAAAAACCTGACTCAAACACAAAATCACAAGGAAGCCCCATGTCGCAAAAGTAAAATCTGTTTTATAAAACATTTTTAAACATTGTTGTTTCATGTCTTATTTTCCAATTCATGATCAGACACTATGATATATTGACAACCTGAATATTTATTGAGCGATTGAAGGCATTGAATATGCATTCTGAAAACATACAATATATTACACAGGAAAATAAGCTCAGGTGATTTTTGTGCACCTACCACAAACCAAATGACCAGAAAAACAAATATACAACTTGCATGAAACGTGTTTGTGGTGCATTAATAAATCTTTTATTGTAAAAGAAACCACAAACTGAACACGCAAGCGTTCTTACTTTACTCAAGATTTAAAGAACCAAATCTTTTTTTTTTCATTCAAAATATTTTCCACTAATATGTAAAACACAGTTCATTTGAGACTAAAGTTTAAACTCCAAGATTTCCTAATTGCTTAAAAGCTATGTGAAATATATGTATTTAGAGTTCTCTACTGTGAGACTAGCAGTCAAGAAGACAGCGACTTCTTAAACATAATCAGTTGGAGAATCTATCATTTTCTCAGCTCTCACCTAAAAGCAGCAGCTTCAGTTCCCGTTTGAGGGTTAGTTTATCCCGTTTAAGCTGTTTCTCTATTTCTCTGGATATCCTCCGGCCCTCTTCTTCTTCAGGAGACAAGCAGCACTCGTCCATTGTTTTCCAAGCTTAGCAGCTTCTGTTTGTCAAAGTGTGCCGCAGCTGAGATAAATGTGTTCTGAAGTTGTCAGACGTGTCAGGGAAATCTTTTCCCTGAAACCAGCACATTGTTGGGGAGTTTCTGCTGCCAGTCTTCCTCATACAGGATCCAGTTCAGGTACATTTTACATTCCTGCTTTGCAAGAGGCGGGTTCCAGCTGAAAGGGTTTTGTCATGTGGATCTGCTTTCACATTCATACTTTAATCTACAGCTTTTGTTTTTTCAATACAAAAGGACAAGGTGGAGACACGAATAAAGCGTAGGTGAATATTCTAAATGAAGTAGGTTTACACTGTTTTTACAAAAAGCAAATGAAAATGAAGTAGAAAGAAATCAGGGCTTTTAATTATGTACGATTGAAAGTGACAACACAGATTTTAATTCAAATTGTGCAACAAAGGACACGTTAAGTTTTGCCACAAAAACGATTTGGAGACAGTGGGAACAAAAAGCTAAATTTGTTTTACCGTAAAACATTGTGTCATTATCACTGTGAATTTAAAAAGAAAATAGATTCATGTCTTTTTGCTTATGGAGTCTGCAGTCATTCTTGTAAAGCTGCAGGGCAGGATTTGTGGCATTCTTCATTCAAAGAACATTCCAAGAGAGACGCCATCTGATTCAAGTGAATACTATAAAACGCACATAATTCCCAAGTGGGCACAATAAATAAATGTCAATGCTGTACATATATTACCTCTTGCTATAGTACATTTGAAACTGGACAACCTTAAATGTGCAGCTGTTACAATGAAACATCATTTAAAGCCAGCGTAGATTGCCTCGCTGGCTCAGCCGTTTCTGAATTTCTGTCATTTGTCGTGTTTTAAACAGATTCAAATGAAAACCAAAAAACCAACCGAATATTCAGCACTGATGTTGGAACCTGTCGATACCACCACATAAAAGAACAAAACAAAAAAACTCTCTGCTTCATTATTAAAGGTTTAAAAAGTCCATGTTCTCCATAAAGATTGTGTCTTTGACTGATCTGAAGACAATCTTCATGTTTTCTGTGTCTGTGGCACAGGTGAAGTGAGTGTAGAGGGGTTTTTGACGATCTTTGTGGATGTTTTTGTACATCTTCTCAATAAACCTTTTTGCAGACTCAGCATCATGGGAAGGCCCTGTGAAAGAGGAAGAGCGTGACTTAAACAGCACCATTTGTTGAATTGATTTCCATCAAATCTACAGCAAATGTTCTGAAGAAAACTCAGAAAATCTAAACACAGGTGCATTCACTGCTTCGATGGTAAGAATCCGATGTCTTCGTGTAGAACAGCTTTTTTTTAGACAGAGCCAGTGAAATTCTCTTGCATGTCACAAAATGAAAATGCACAGCATGCAAAAATGTAAATGTAAATACAGCAGCACAAATGAGGCTCAGAAAGACGCAAACTCAAAATCAACAAGTCATGATCGGCGGATGGAATTTGACCTTTTGTATAACAAATAATAGAAATAGGTATAATTTACCATTGTATTCTGGGAAGTATGTTGCCAAATCAGATGTTCTAATTTTGTCTTCCAGCAAGTCTGTTTTATTCAAAAAGAGGATGGTGGACGACTCCTGAAACCACTTGGATGACATGATCGTCCTGAACAGGGCGAGGCTCTCCGTCAGCCGGTTCTAGAGAGCAAACAGAAAGAGTCGTGCCTAATCTTAATATTTAATTGTTTTGAAGCTGCAGAACAAATACACTGTACTCAGGACTCTACGGGATAAAAACATACATCTGCCTGACTCTCGTAAAGGACTTGATCGTATTCGTTGAGGGCTGCCAGGAATATGACGGAGGTGACATTTTCAAAGCAGTGGATCCATTTCTTCCTTTGGGAGCGCTGGCCGCCCACATCCACCATCCTATATGAACAGCAACAACTGTTTTAGTCACTCATTTTACTGATTTCCTTCAAAAAGTTAAATAAATAAAAAGATCATAATCACTAGAAAAGACTTTTTTTTATCCCCCCATTTTAAAGGAAGTGTGTTCACAGATACATTTTCTGTTAACAGTTTGGCTTCCAGCTCATCAAAATAATGTAAAATCGTACCTGAAGATGGCATGTTTCATGTCAAATAGGTACTCTATGATCCCCGAGGTGGGAACCCTGACCCGCAAGATGTCCTCCAGAGTGGGAACGTAATCTGGGGCTGTGATTCTGTCCATATCACACAGATAACTAAAAGAAAAAAAATATGTATATGTATTCTATTGAGCTAAATCATTGTTTGTAACAGGCATTTTGCACAGAATATTATAACATAATTATTGAGTCTGTAGGTAATATATTTAATTAAATTGCGATAAGTGATGTGAATGAATTAGGGTTCACAGAAACACTTTATTGCATGTAAAGTGTTCCTGTGTTCACGTCTCCTTACTCCTTTAAAAAAGTGGTAAGCAAATAATTGTGTTCTTGTTTTTGTAAGCTCGTGTTATTTCTCTGTCCCAATGATTGCTTGTTCTCTTGTCTTTTACATCTTGTTTGACATAAATAAATAAAAATATAATACAGTCTTAATTATGATAAACTGTAGCCAGAAAATTCACACTAATAGAGTCTTTAATTTCACAGGAGTAACAGACCCACCCATTCATTCTGTCATTGTTTTTTTATTTATTTTTTTTTATTATTATTTTATTTCAACAATAGAAAACAGAAGGTCAGATTATTTTGTGATATTGAAAAAGAGGACAGCATCTTTTTAACACTGAAATCTGACACGTCAAGGGGAATAAAAAGGCTTACAATTTGGCAGAGTCTGACAGCTGGAACTCTCGCCTCCTGTCGTAACACTGCTGTACTCCGTGGTCACTCCACACTCGCTTAATGGCGTCCACCTGCCAGGAATCCAGTGTTGTCACGTGAATTTCATCCACTTCTTTCAGTCTTTCAGCATAGCGCTAAAGCAAAAGACAACAAAAACATCCACAAGCGAGTCAACTAAAACAGAACTCTTAAACAATGCTAAATGTAAAGTTTATGCTGGCTAGTAGATTGAAGGTGTATCATTAGAGGAATCCTGTCAGTTCTGCAAATAAACAAACCCATTTCCTCAGGTTACGTAGAGGTTTAGTTCAGAACCTTAAAAGGGAAATTCTGTGAAGTTATACTTGGTAAAAATTTTCAATGCAGGCCACAGAAAAAAAATTCCTGCAACTGTAAGCTAGTCATAAAAACAAATAGATCTTTGGAGTGGAGGATACGAGTGAGCCAATCAGATGTTCATCAGCTACTTTACCTGACTTTAAAACAACAGCACCTAAAAATAACCATGTTAGTGGGAATTAACCATTTACATTTCATGTAACATTGATGAGCATGGGGGCATTTTGTTCTGCCACACAACAATTTCAAATGATGATCAGGAAGGAAGTATACAAAAAAAAGATCATTCATTTCATCTGCAATTACAGCCCTCAACAGCAGAGGGGTTTATCTTAGGTGTGAATATATATGTTTCTGTCAGTTTTATATATATATATATATATATATATATATATATATATATATATATATATATATATATATATATATATATATATATATATATATATATATATATATATATATATATATATATAGAGAGAGAGAGAGAGAGAGAGAGAGAGAGAGAGAGAGACAGAGAGAGAGAGAGAGAGAGAGAGCCGTAGTCATATTTGCTACATGGTAGCAAATATGTGTGATAAAAATGCACATATTTTGATGCAATTATATGCTTTTCAACAAGAATTTCAGGATATTGTTCTTGTTTGTTTTACTAACACACAAAAAAGTATCTTACGATATTTTGTTCGTCAAGATAGTCGATCTTCAGAGTCCCCATGGCCTCAATCAGTGCCTTGATGGCTGTGATGATATTCTGACACACCAGCTTGATAAAACCTTTTTTGTCTGATTCACTGTATCCCTTGCCATGGATGATCCTCATCTGCTTGATGAAGGTGCTCTTCCCACTTTCACCAGTTCCTAATTAATTATAATGAATGAGTTAAAGCTTGAAAAGGAGAGTAAAGACAAGAAAAAATCAAATTGAAAGATATAAACATGCAACAAATGTGCTTAGAATTGTACCACGTAATGTAAAGAGGAGTTTCCATTTTAAATATCAAATAGGGATTTACTATTTTTTGCAGTAGTACATGGAAAAAATCTTTTCTCCAATTATAGTAGTCAGCTTCTTGTCACTGTTGCTGACCAGTTTTCTGCATGTTTGGTATTTTGACCTTTTACACTTGGTGATGAGCTTCAGATGCTTAAGGTTGGAGGGCCTCCTGGCCATCACACTAATCTCTAACTTCCTGCACACATTTTCTTTCAGATTTAGGTCAATATTCTGGTTGGGACGCGCCAAAATGTTAATAATGATGTCGTGTTCTATATTGCAAACATGAGGTTTCGAAGTTTTGATTTTAAAATTTACAAAATCCAACAAGTGTTGAAATACAAGTGGAAGTTTTGGAAAACTATTTGACCTGTTTTATGAATCATACACAATTTGCTGTTTTCTGTCGCCAACATTATTATCTGTTGTCTACATTTCAGATTTAGGAATATTAAGTCTTTTGTTCACGTCATTTAGAGAGCATGATAGCAAGATGCTGGCAGCGTCATTTATCGGTTGGGGAGGAAGCATTCTGCGGGACATCCTGTGTTATTTTCTCACTACATTTCTGGCTCTGCATGTAGTTCCAAGAGATAAGCTTTGTTTTTTTTCTACACCAGATCTCCTACATGGCTTTTGACAAAGTGCAAATTAATTGCCATGCCAACAGATCCTGCCATCTGCGTCACGGATCTCTACATCTCCCCCAAAATTATTGTTGATCTCTTGGCATTTTGTCTCTCTTTTCCAGGCCTGTCAGTTCAAGCAGGCAGCTTCATGTTACTCTTTTCTGTTTGTGAATGATGGGATTGAATGTGGTCCGAGAAACATCGGGATATTGTTTTGAAAGCTAACCCTGTCTTAATGTTTTTCTACAACTATATTCCTGACTTGTCTGCCACTATTCTTGTTCAGCATGACGGGTTTAATCTTACTAATGTAAAATAACGCCTTCACATAATAGCTGGATTTATATCGACATTAAAGTACTCAGATGTGGACTCTGTTGACTAAGAAGTGATTGAATGAAAATCATGTCCAGGTTGTCAAAAGAATTGTATAAAAAACAAAAATATATATATTTGTGAGTCAATATTTTGTTAGCTTTCAAAATATTTCAATTGGGTTATAACATGAAATACAATAAAATGTGCTCACGTTTATATTTGGCACAAGATGTGGAAAAGTGTGAGGGTTTTGGATATTTTTCACATCTTATGTCTTGACTACAATCATGCAGAAGAAGCTAGGAAGGATGGGTCGTGAGGAAAGAGAAAAATAAACTAAAACAGCTGAATACCAGTTCCACAAATAAAAACCCAGAGAGACTCACCTTCAACACCTGGAGTTGCCAAAGAGGGAGCATACAAAAGGTATTTCAGAAATCTTACCTAAAAGCAGCAGCTTCAACTCCTTTTTATTACTTTCTTTTTCTTTTCTTAGTTGCCTATCTATTTCTCTGGATATTCTCTGGTTTTCCCTTTCCTCTGGAGACGCATAGCAACAGTCCATTGTTGTCCAAATTCACCGGCTGCTTTTCAGATGCACTGCCACTGCTGACTGGAACGGGTGAAATCTGTATACTATGGAGTTTTTCATGCCTGCCAGGTAAACCTGTATGTCTCAGGACAGGCGGATTGTCGACGTGTTAGTCACTCTTCCTCTGCCGGTAAACTTTACATACCTGCTGTGCAAGAGGCAGGACCTGAATGAAGAGCTTTGACGTCATATAAAACTGCCCAGTGCTCTTAGGTGGAGTTGTTCTCTAAACAACATCTTGACATAGAATGGGTATTTTTTTATCTATTTATTTAGTTTTCAAATAAACAATAGGGTCTTCTTTGTGTGAGACATCTTTAATACTTCTCTTTGGCCAAAAGTGAACACGACTGGAAAGATAGTTTTTTAAAGACTTGGGCACACCCTGCAGTGATTCAGACTGTGCTTAAGGCCAACGAAGACATGTTGTTCAAGTTCTTTTCTTTTGTCAAAGCAGCTTTGTTGTACTTTCCTGGGAGGGTTTTCCTAAACTGCAAAATCACAAGTTATCCAGATTAAAGAAGTGTCGTGATTTGAGTTTTTCTGTGTATTTATTTTAAGTTTCTGTGTCTTCTGAGTCTCCGTGTTGTCCTGTTTTCCCCTTGATTGTTCCCAGATGTGTCTCCTTCTGAGATTAGTATTTAATGCCACCTGTGTTTCTGTGTGTTTGTCGGGTCCTTGTCTCTGTGTCATACCAGTCTGCCGTCAGCCCACCGTTTGCTTACCAGCCGCTGCCAGTGTTGAGCCTTAGCCTTCCACTCAGCTGTGCTGCCTGGGATTTTGGACTTTGGATTGTTTTGCCCTTATTTTCATGATTAAAACCACTTTCATTCATTTCTACCTGGGTCTGCTGCGTTCTGCTTCACCACCTCACACCACAACTCATGACAAGAAGAGAGATATCATGAAAACCTTTTACTACAAAAGAGTTAATTCCTTCCTTCTGAAACAACATCAAATCCATTTTGGACTAAAAGAAAAAGTCCTGACTTGAATCTGTAAAGGGAGTTAACAATAAAAAGAATGATGGCCTGGAGGCCTTCCAACTTCAAAGACTTGGAGGCTGTCATAACAAATAAATATAATATTAGCCACTGGTGGGAATGTTCAAAAGCTGGTCAGAAATTATTTAAATAATTAGATTGCTGTAATGCCAGTTAAGATTTTTCCATTGATGACTGAGAAGGGAATAAGCTTTTTATTGTGCTAATGAACATGCTCTTTTTTTTATTAGATTGTAAACAAAATAATGTTTCATATGTTTTATTAATCTCATCTCACATCAGACACAAACTAATAATTTAAATCTAAAGCTGCCAATGATATAAAGAAAAACAAAGTTATGATAAATTGAATGCAGTCTGCTTTCATTTTTACACTCTAATGGGGAGAAGAAAATAACACAGGCAAACAAAAGACAAAATCTATATTTTGTCCAAATGTAGAAGCTAGGACAGTCTTTTGCTAGAATTATCTAAAAACAAAACAAAAGTATTTTTTGAAATGTACAATCTAATGCTTGCAGAGCTATTTTTAATTTCCACCTCTCAGAGCTGTAAGTCAGGACATGTGGCATTCTTCCTCAATAAAATATTCATTGAAATTTCTGGAATATGTAATCATCCAGAGGATGTTATGATCCAAATAACCAACAACCTCTTTCATTCTGGGGCTTCATGAAGGCAGCAGCTCAAGGAAAATTTTGACTGGTTTGAAGACAGCAGGGTCGTTCTCTGTGAGGCATTACCACTTGGTTCTGGGTTATAAAACTCCCAGAAGTTTTAAATGGTCTTCTATGATCGCACCTTGCACTGATTTGAAGACAAACTGGATGTTTTCAGTGTCTGTGGCACAGGTGAAGTGTGTGTAGAGGGGTTTGTCCAGCTCTTGGTGACGCTTGATGTACATCTGATTGATGAAGTGTTTTGCCGATTCAGCATCATATTGAGGCCCTGTGAGAACGAGAGCGGTCAGAATCAGCACCAATAACGTATCACTTACAAATCACGACGCCAACACAGAATGCCAAATTATATTTTGTATTCAACATGTGACAGTCGATGTTTCCCTCACAGGTGTTTAATTATTTTTTGTTAAATGAACTAAGAAGGTACTTTGATCTATTATCATTGCAGAAGTAGTGTTTTCTTTCCCTTTAAATCATTGATACAACACACATGTCTTCTGTATTACATTATGTGCATTTAAATTTTTTTTACTTGATCAATTTTTTAACATAAGTTGGCAGTAAGACTTCGTGCCTTAAAGGATTTTCTGTACAAATCAATAAATGCATTGTTCTTTTTACTTGATTTAACAACAACCGAATGATCGAAGAAATTGCAAAAGTCAAATAAATCAAGTGAACAAGGATGTCTAATTTCTGTCTGAAGTGCATCAATTTTATTCATTTTAGCTCAATTCAACGTATTAATTTAGAAATATACTAAATCCCAATTACACAGGTTCGAATCCAATTTTAGTTATAAAGAACTGCAGTCAAGTATAGTTTATTACACTCAATCGTAAAACGCTTTCAGTCTCTGGAAACCAAGTCGATTGCAACAGGTCAATGAAGACGTGCAAGGAATGTCGCCAGGACCTTAATGCTGCAAGGCAACATGGATACCAAATGAGCCACCAAGTAGTGGTTATAATCTCCCTGCTTCCTGTGTCGACTGGGATCTTGGAGAATTAACATCGTACTGAGAGGGTGAACAGATGCATCGGTAATGACACTAATATTTCATGCATTTTCATAATGTTGAGACTTACTGCAAAGTAAGACATATGTTTGCTCTGTGGCAGTTTGATTTATTTATTTGTCACAAGAAAATGACACTAGTAAAAAAAAAAACATGAAATCTATGAATTTGTTTGGCAAAAATATCATGAAATAATGATATAATATTAATGTTATTTCCAATCTCATACTGATTCATTTGTAATCAACCAGAACAGTTATTAGTTACTTATTAATTGATGCTTCATTCCCTGCTGTTTTTGTAAAAAAAAATAAATAAATAAATAATAATAATAATAATAATAATATTACATGTACATTTATTTGTGTTGTATTACTTGTTGGACTTGTAGTTTTAAATTTGCATAAAATTCAAAGGAACAGATAACAACACAGATCTGCACTGTAGAAATGTAGAGCAATTCCATAATTTACCATTAAACTTTGGGAAGTAAGACACCAAATGTGATGTTTTGATTTTCTCCTCCAGCAGGTCCGTTTTGTTCAAAAAGAGGATAGTGGAGGACTTCCTAAACCAATGAGATGAAATGAGAGTCTTGAACAGGGCGAGGCTCTCCCATAGTCGATTCTAAAAAGCCAGACAGGTAAAATTGCAACAATTTAAAAAGAAATCCATGTCAAGCTGCAAAACCATAGAAAAAGGACAGAGACAACGTTGGATTAGAACGTACATCTGTCTGACTCTCGTAAAGGACTTGATCGTATTCGTTGAGGGCTGCCAGGAATATGATGGAGGTGACATTTTCAAAGCAGTGGATCCATTTCTTCCTTTGTGAACGCTGGCCGCCCACATCCACTATCCTGAAAACAAAGAATGTTGCTTTTAAATGTATCCACTTCAGGTCTTGCATAGTTTTATTTCAGAAGATAAAACTGTTCTTTCAGTACTAAAATGTTAAATATATATACATATATTATATTTTCCAGTTAAAGAGGATCATACCTGAATATGACTGATTTCATGGGAAACAGGTATTCTATAATGGCCTTGGTGGGAACTCTGACCCTCAGGATGTCCTCCAGAGTGGGAACGTAACCTGGGGATGTGATTCTGTCTATGTCACTCAGATAACTAGAAAGTAAGAAAAAAAATACATCTGGTAAAATTAGCTGATATGGCAATCTAAAGCAGAATGTTGTTCAAGCTCACTTATAAAGGACATTTAATGAAACCATTTATGCACTCTTTATTCTAACTTTCTTCAGTATATTGAACGCATGCGGGGATGGTGGAAATAAAAAACTCCCCTTTCAGACGAAGAAACAACCCTACTCTCAAATTAAATATATATATATATATACACAACAAAAATTACACAATCAATCCTATCTCATAAATGCTAAAGAGTACTGTAAAAATTAAAAGCTCACTATTTAGCAGAGTCTGACAGCTGGAACTCCCTCCTCCGGTCATAACACTTTTGCACCCCAAGGTCACTCCATACTCGCTTAATTGCATCCACCTGCCAGGAATCTAACCTGTACACCTCGGTTGAATCCACTGGGCTCAGTTTGTCTGCATAGCTCTGAAACAAACAAACGAAGAGACATCTAAAATGGAGTCAATTGAAACCAATTTTTTAGATTGAGCCTTCAAAATCCACTGAAAAATACTGTTCAACTGAGTCTCACTCTGAAAGGAGAGTGATGACTATGTAAACAGATTAATTGTAAAATGGTAATAGTATATTTTGCACAAGCCAGTTCATCAGCTGACAATGATGCTTCTTTTTAATTTTTCAACTTCAGTATTTTCCTTGCAAGTTTGTAAGATAAAAAAAAGTTTAACTATTGAGTCCAAAACTTTAAATGATAATTTGCAGAATCCTTAAAATTATCTCCGCCCAGATACATCACCATCTGGGAAGAGAAAGAAAGAGGTTATTGAGAATTAAAGTGTGGATCGGAATAACTTTTAATTGACTTGTACAAAAAAAAGAAGAACATTTTTTTAAGACGGGGAATTCTCACAATCTATGTTTAAAGTCAAGAATTGACCTGGAGCCCCTCCATGACCGTAAAATATTATTAAAAAGAAATCACAGGAGTCAGTTAACTAGTTGAACTAATTCACTTTTCCATCTGGGCATACTTAACAATAATTTTGAATTTGTTCAGGCATCAGCTACGGATAGCTTGAATTAATGTAAATTACCTAACAAAGCTTTTACAATAACAGGTAATGTACATTTTCTCATAAAGATCCTAAAGGGTTTGGAAAGGGGGTGAACACATGGGGGAAAAAAAATAAGATTAAATAAGTTGAATAAAGGATAATCATTGTCTGTCTATTTTGTTGTGATGCTGACAGAGGCTAATGTTGACTTTTTGATCAGAAGAAAGGTCATTTTTGTTTCAGTCAAACTGTTTCGCCTCTGCCAATTCTTTGGAAATAATATAAAAGGAAGATGCGAAATGGATTTTCTCAGGAAAGATCAATATGGATGTAGTGATAGCCTGCATCGCCATCGAAGAAGGTAAATTATGAAACAATAATACAACCATTCGCAAGTAATCTTATCAGTGATGGAAAATTTATAACAAATTGATATATTTTTTTTTTTCCTGAGTCACTTTTTCTGTTATTTTCTCTTGTACTTTGTCTAACAAAAAATCTTAAAACACCAGAAGGCAATTTAAGAAAAGTCTCTTACGATATTTTCGTCATCAACAAAGTCAATATTCAGAGTCCCCATGGCCTCAATTAGAGCCTGCATGGCTGTGATGATATTCTGACACACCGACTTGATAAAACCTTTCCTTTCAGATTGACTGTATCCACTGCCATGGATGATCCTCATCTGTTTGATGAAGGTGCTCTTCCCGCTTTCACCTGTGCCTAGGAAAATGTCCAGAGTGTTAAAAGCAAAGCAAACAATGAAATGTAGGACAAAATAAACGACATCAATACATCACTACTGGACTCAATTTAGGAAAAATATTTAATCATATTTTCGATTTATCTAAAGTAAAGATGGATGGTTTTGTCTCAAGCAAAAACTAAAATCTACAAAGAGACTGAATTTCTTTTTTTTTGCAAAATGGCTCAACTCAGTCAGATTCAGTGGAAATAACAATTTTCAACCCTCACCAAATATTGCCTATTTGATTTAGAAGTAGGCTTTCATTGAGTCATTTTAATGTGTGTCAAAGGTCGTTACGTCAGAGACTTTTGCGGTCCATCTTATCATCAAAAAGGAAGTGAGAAATGAAGTTGCAGCCAAAGTGGAGCAGAGTTGCTTTGGAAGGGAAAGGAAGGGAAGGGCACTATCAGACAGGTGGTCATATTGTTTTGACTAATCTGTACATGATTTGATGTCACAATCCAAATGCGAACAGCACACATCCTTATCTTTGGAAAATATGCAAACAATGTCTGTTCAGTAATATCAGCAGACGTTGACACTAAAACTAGCCCAAATTCAGGCATCAGGAGGCAGATCAATTTTTCAAAGACAAAAACTTTTGACAAAATGCACCACAGGAAACCCCCAAACCAGAAACCATTGATGAGTCTAAACTTGATGCTCTGACAGCTGACTAAAACACACACAAACGTGTGCGTGTGTGTGAAGAGATTTTTCACAGATAAACAAGGCTCTAGGTAAATACAGCAATTGAGAGTTGAAAAGTTGGCAACTTATGTTAAAATCAAATGGAAAAAACGCGTAAACATTAACAGAATGTATCCGATTAACAATAAAAACAGTGCCTGAACTCATTAATGTGAGCTTAAAGCCAGGCCATGGCAAAATGTCTGAAAACTGATGGAACAGATTATTTCTAAAATCTTACCTAAAAGCAGCAGCTTCACCTCCTTTTTCAGTTTTTGTTTGTCCCTTCTAATCTGTATTTCTATTTCTCTGCTGATGTGTTCCTCCGGAGACAAGTTGCAGCACTTCAACATCGTTGACCACGTCAATCACCTGCGGTTTGTCAAACTGTGGAGGAGGTGACCACTGAATGCATATTAATGTTTTTCATACAATGAAAAGGACATCTCAGAAGAGGCTGGTTGTCACGAGTCACTTTTCCAGTTTTGCTACATTTAGCAATCCTGACATGCAGGAGACTGTAACTGTTAACGGTCTCTTCTTTCAACCAGCATCTAGAAAAATTGTTGACAAGCACAGCTACTGGGATAGACGACGCTTCCTTAACTATGGGGTGTTGAAGAAGATAGAGAAAACACAGCCAAGCATATTAATAATTATTCATTTTCATTAGCTGCCAGAAGGGAGCATGGCAGAAAAGACAATCAGATTACAGACACACCTAGAATAACTTGTTCTGTGTTTGCGAGCTACACAATGACACGGGATTCACTGTAAATGTAGCTCTTTGTCATTTTTGCCCAGTTAAATGTAACCTGATACATTTTTCAAAAAGTACAAAAATGCTCCAGAGTTCAAAGAAATATAATGACAACAACATTTTGCCAATAAAAGTAGCCGAAATGAACCAAATACTAAACTCTAATTTAGTTGGTATAGTTTTCAGAACTCTGCAGATGTCGTTCTTCTGAATGATGAGTGATTTCATTTGTAACATCATTTCAAGGAAGCTATTTTCAAATCCCTACTCTGCATTTTTTTTTAAGTGAATAGTTTTTGCTGTTTTACATCAGAGTCGGAAAATCACTGATATATCACTGATATTCACTAATAGCCGCGAACTCTTAAATTCTTGATTGTTAAATACCATTTATTTGCAAAATTAAATAATAGAAAATTATTGAAATGAAATAATGTAAAGCTGCTATTATACTATCACCATGGAGTCACTAAAATGTTAGAGTTTGTTTAGGTATGGATAATGTGCAAAAGTATAACCCTCATCTTTTTCTTTTGTTTGTACCATTTAATGAGTTATGACAGCAAACGTAGTCATTTTTATTTATTCCATAAACAACTTTTCCTCATTAACAAAATAAATGTGTCCTCATCCTACAACTCATTGTGAAGGAAAATGGTAGAATTCACATTTACAGCTCAACATAGTGAAGATAAATTAGAACAAAGAGAGTTGAGGACAATTTGCAGCAACGCTAGAATGGAAAGAGCGCCGCTGATGAGAATGAGGGAATCGGGACGAGAGCTGATAAGCAATAAACAGACACAGGTATTTCTAGTACAACATAATGTTGATTAAAACAGATGTAATTCATTCTGTAGAACCTAAGAGCAAATAAAAGCCACATTTCACTGGCTTGCTATTGAGGACGACTGAGTCTTTGACATTCATTTTAATTGCTTTGTGTTGTTACAGTATTTCGACATTACAAACAACATGCGTTATGAGTAAATTTACCTTCTGCAAAAAGATTCATTTGGTCAGTCAAAGAACGCGATGCCCATTGGTTGCCAATGATTGTGGTTGTACTTATTTAACAAACATTTTCCAAACCCTGCTGACTTTGACAGAGCGTCTTAGAAACAGCAAAAAATAAATGAAAAAATTAAAAAACTTAATTGCTAGCTTATTAAATTTTGGTTCAGGATTTGAGCCAAAGGCTTTCATAAACGTTTTTTCTTCTTTGAATTTTTTTATAGGCATTAAATTGCTTTCACACTTGTACTTTGTTTTGGTTACACTTGCATCAGACTAATTTTGTTTGGACAAAAATAAAATTAGTTCTTAAAAATCAAGTTTTTAAATGATTATTATATTTAGCGAGATTATTTAGCGAGATGCCACAATGTGTTTTGATGTATAATAAACACCAGTTGCGACCTCCAACCCTGAAGAATAATTAGATATGCTGCAGATTCACTTGCATATGCTGGAGCTTTATCTAATTATAGCAGCATTTTAATATGCAAATGAAACACGAGACAGATATACAATGGTGTACTGTGGTTGTCAGTCGAGGTTTTTGATAAGCTTATGAGTTTGACAAAAACCTTGTAATGAACACAACAAACATTTGGAAAAGGATGGTCTGATTCGATAAAATAAGTTAAAAAAAAAAGATTCTTCGTCGAAAATGCTTTATGCAGAGGAAAACTAACATTGCACATCTCCCTGAAATCACCATCCCTGCAGGGATAGTTTAACGCCAGCGTCCTGCTGCGAAGCTGCTTTTCTTCAGCAAGTACAGTAAAGCTGTTAGCTTAAACCCAAGGAGATAAAATCTGCTTTCACAAAATGTTTACAATAGCTTTATCATCATATTCACAGCAAATATTTTTAGGTACTGGATTTCTATTATTTAACAATCCTCTAATTCTCTATGTGGTTTACAGCTCCCACTTTGGGAAGCACCGCTTTTAAATGTCCTTACAAGAGGAGTGTAACTGCTACAGCACTTTAAGTGTTTGTCCCCTAAAAATAATGGTTCTTTGGCACAGTGCAGGTCTCTGTTTACAGGCCTAAAAATACAATCCTCCTCCTGAGAGCTCCAGCCAGATGGATGCATCACAGCAGAGGATTTCAGGAAGAGCACGACTCCAGATGAGCAGAGGATACAGCCAGGAAGACAAACCGGCAGAGCACACAAAAAAAGACAAAAGACAAATTTTTCTTACTCTATAATATTAAGACGACTTAACTTTTTCTGTTTTAGGTCAGTTACAATTACTAAATTATTTGCTGTCCTTTTAAGCAACGTGGGAAAGCCCTGTGGTTAGAGGCTGCATTTCAATTCACGGTCCTTGAGTCAATAAGAGCCAAATCTGTGGAACTGTAGATCTCATCAAAATTGGTGCATTCACAGGTACAACTTCAAGATGTTCAAAAAAAATTAATAAAATGTTTGAAGAGGAGAAGGAGCTTGTTTTGTAAGAAAAATGTGTCCAGTCCAAAATGTGCAAATCAACCCCAGAACAAAAGCAAATGTCTTTGTGAAAGTCCTGACGGAACAAGTCATGGACTTGTCAGGAACAAGTCCATAAAGTCATTAAGTCATTAACACTGACTTTAATGCTCACCAATATATAACAAAGTCAAAACAAAGCTTCACCATATCATACAAGTGAAAGCCCACTTAGAAAGGAAGAAGTCAGCCACATAGACAGCCAGCTCAGTTTGCAAAATCCCCTCAATGAAAATTACCAATATTTTAGAAGACATGTTCTGTTTTATTAAATTAATCATTTCAAATGGTTAATAATGGGGCTGCACAGCGGCGCAGTGGGTAGCGCTGTTGCCTTGCAGCAAGAAGGTCCTGGGTTCGATTCCCGGCCCGGGGTCTTTCTGCACGGAGTTTGCATGTTCTCCCTGTGCATGCGTGGGTTCTCTCCGGGTACTCCGGCTTCCTCCCACAGTCCAAAAACATGACTGTTAGGTTAATTGGTCTTTCCAGATTCTCCTTAGGTGTGTGTGTGTGTGTGTGTGTGTGTCCTGTTTGTCTCTCTGTGTTGCCCTGCGACAGACTGGCGACCTGTCCAGGGTGAACTCCGCCTCTCGCCCGGAACGCAGCTGGAGATAGGCACCAGCACCTCCCGACCCTGTTAGGGAGAAGAGTGACGGAAAATGGATGGATGGATAATAATCCCAATCAGGACCAACTCTTGGCATTATTTGCCTAGTGAGCGGCCCGTTGCTGCAACAACTCAAAGGAAAACCTAGAATAAAACAACAACAATGCGCAGCCCTGTCAGGTGCCTTTCTCTCTTGCTGTTGAAATTAAAAATTCAGAAAATATAAACAGCAATCCGTCGTTCCTCAACCTGACAGATCCTCAGCCAATCAAATCCGCCGACAAGGAAAACTGACTCTATCAACCGATGCTCCACAGAAGCAGGTCTGGCAATTTTTTACAAACATTTTGTTAATGAGTTTTCAGTATCTGATCATAATTGCTCAACCTGTTTTTGCGTAACACCGTTTGGAGTCTCTCACACTTATCGGTCACAACTATTGGTGAGAAATCAGAGGCGTTATGCCATGTGGGCAGAGACAGAGCAGCAGCCACATCTTGACCAATCAGGTTGATCAGATGAAGAGGTTTGCCTGTCAGGGGTCACAAATGGACAACCACCCTCCAATTACAGGATTCATAACAAAGCTGACCAGCCTCGCCATCTTCTCAGGAAGCAAAGATATTTTAAAGCTCTCAAAAAAAAATTTCTGTCATGGTTTACAGAGCACTTATAGAATCCATCCTCCCTTATCCTCACTTTCAGTATCACATCCTGGTCCAATTTTTATCACTAGCAAACAGAAAACAAAAAATCTTGCAACACAAATGAAGTTCCTAACAAAATTCACTCTCCCATTTGCATGCACGCTTCATCCCCTCCATCACTCAGGAGACACAAAATCTCACTGATCAGGAAAGAAGCACACAAAAAAAAGATCATTCATTTAAATTGCAATTACAGCCCTCAACAGCAGAGGGATTTATCTGTGGCGTGAACATATATGTTTCTGTCAGTTATTTTCTTCATTTGGTTCCTTTTACATAGGTATCTATATTTATAGCTGTATATATTTTTTCTTTTTCTTAATAATTTTGTCAAAAAGACTACAGTTTATAACAGAATGCACACTTTTTAAAACATTTATCTGTACAATATTTACCTATTTTTATCTGAACAGGTCTAATTTGGTCTTATTTAATATCAGACGACAACAAGAAAAGTACAGAGAAGGAAACTATGTGATTCCACTTCACACTTTTATTGTTAAGAAGAACACGGTTGTGTAAACATAAGTACTTTCTCTTTGATATATTTGATCAAAAATAATTTTCACTTTAGGATTTTACCTTTTAACACTGACTTTAATGCTCACCAATATATAACAAAGTCAAAACAAAGCTTCACCATATCATACAGTATGTGCAAAATCTAATCAAATTCAAGAAATGATACAACTTTTAACTTCAGAGTAAATAATTTTAAGAAAACTCCTTTAAAAAACAACACACACAAAACAGTCCATTTGGGAATATGATTTTTTTACTACCCAGTAAATTGACTCCAAAATGCTGGATATCCCTTTCAATCCCCGCACCAAACATAAAACATGGATGCCCCCCTAAAAAAGTTTTCTTTAGCAAAGTCATCACAGGCAGATCCAAAGTGCTGATCAAGACCTCACTAACTCAAGCCCATGCAGCAATGCAGCAACATGCACTGTGCTCATTTACATGAATGGTGTTATTAGTGTTCTCCCTGACCTGTTCCCTTTTAGTCAAGCCCTAATCTAAGCTTCAAACTCAAATCTAAAGACAAACACCACTTTAGAGATGCCGGTCTTTACAGAGCATCCAGTCCCGCAGCTTCCCAGAAGGAAGATCTACTACATCACAACTCCTCCGAGGCATTCGAAGCCAGTAAAATATATTTCCCCCTATTAATCTGCCAGTGTGCATTTCCACCGCTCCAAAATGTCCACATAGCGCTCGATAAATTTCAGAGTGCACGCTATATTAGACTCCGCTGAAAGCCAGCACTTTAATTGGCAGGTCACACTTTGTAATAGCCGAAGACATCCACTTACAGAGTCTAACAAGAAAATTTGAAATGCATCGGCTGTACAGTCATTCGATGACAAGCTCTGAAGCGCTTCAATTTCCTGTTTTGGATTAAAGTGTGGAACAGCAGGAACAGCAGTAGCGGCGGCGGCGATGGCAGTGGACGGAGATGCTGCAGAGCCCTCCCGGTCCGGGGAGGTGGGGGGGCTGCGCTGAGACGAGTAAATTACAGCAGCAGCGTCAGGAGCTCACATCAGGTTGTGTTCTATCAGGTTTAAGTGCATGATGAAGTGCTTCACGTCCTTGAAGACAACTTGGATGTTCTCTGTGTCCGTGGCGCACGTGAAGTGGGGGTAGATCGTTTTCTCCTCATCCACATTGAGACTCAGGAACATGTCCAGGATGAACTTTTGTCCTGCCTCAGCATCCTGCTGGGGACCTGAGAGAGGGGTCCAGCAGGACAATTGTTTAGTATACATTTGTAGAGCAAAACTGTTGATTTCACTTGAGTTATTCTATCATGAAATAAGATGTAAAGTGACAATTGCAGGTGCATAAGAATAATTTCAGGGTGTTCTATGGTAAAGATGTTTCAAAACAACCTTAAACTAATCCTACTGAATGGTAGAGAAATCTAATCTTTAACTTTTCAAAAAAAATCATTTGGATCTTTGTCGATCTCTCCTTGCACAATCTCTCTTGCTCGTACCTGGGATGAGTGTTTACTGAAAAGTCTGTCTGCACTCTTTTTGTTTTTTTTTATATAAAAACTCCCGCCATTTCAAAGAGTTTATGATGCCACTTTTTTTTTCAGAATCACTCCTGGAACGATGCTGCCAGTGTTATGTGACTTGTATGCACTGTACCAGTCCTCTCACATTAAGCATGATATCAACTTTGTTTAGTAAATGTGTATAAAACAGATCAGAATGAACCTCAAAATTAGATTTATTTTATAGCTATTTCCAGCACCAGTGATTGCAGTGAAAAAAATAATGTTCCTTCATTTGAAATATTTCCCCCCCACCCACATAAATGTACTTAAATTAAAGTAATAAAGTGAAACATTGGGGGTTTTGCACATGCCAATAGGTGTGTAGGATGCCATACTTTTAACATGTTATAGCCCTTACCCTTAAACTCTGGGAAGTAGTCCACCAAATGTGAATACATGATTTTTTCCTTCAACAGATCCATCTTGTTGAGAAACAGAATGATGGAGGACTCGCTGAACCATTCATATTTTATGATTGTCTCGAACAAGGCCATGCTCTCCTCCATCCGATTCTGTGGGAAGCACATGAGCAAGAGTGAAAATATTAGGAGAATATCCTGAGAGTCGTAATTCAGTGGCGATGGGTGTGAGCAAATTCAGCTGGCTGCCAGATTCATCACAGAAAACAGTTTTCCACAGAGCAGAGTGACTAAAGGGCTCCCCCTGCAGGTCAACCTTATGCACAGCCAAAAAGGAACATTGAGAGGAGGCTTTTCAAGCGTGACCAAAGAGAAATAGAAAGAGAGGAAGAGAGAGAAAGAGAGAGAGGGAGAGGGAGAGAGAGGAGAGAAAGAGAGACTGGAGAAGGGAGAGAGGCATCAAGCTGGTGTCGGACTTGAGAAATCTGGGTCATCATTTCCACCTAACAGGTTTGGCCTCAAACAAAGGGAACAATCTCCCTTTGTGTCCCTTAAAAGGATTTTTTTTTATCATCCCAAAGTGAGCCTCTTTCACATTCCCCATGCACACAAATAATAAGACACTGTGTGAAAGAAAAATGTTTTATTCTGTCGGCGGCGGCGGCGGCGGCGGCAGCAGCAGCAGCAGCAGCAGCAGCAGCAGCAGCAGCAGCAGCAGCAGCAGCAGCAGCAGCAGCAGCAGCAGCAGCAGCAGCAGCAGCAGCAGCAGCAGCCTGCCTCTCACCTCATGGTTGGACTCGGCGAGGACCTGATCGTACTCGCTGAGCGCCACCAGGAACATGATGGACGTGACTTTCTCAAAGCAGTGGATCCACTTCCTCCTTTCAGAACGCTGGCCACCCACATCCACCATCCTGAGGGGAAAGGTTAAGGCCATAAGAAAAAAAACAAAAAAAAAACAGATTAACAATTAAAAAGATGATGGTATCACACACAGATTGCATGTTAGATGTGGTCAAAAAAGCGCTGAGCAGGAATGAACGTCTTGCTGCAAAGTCAACTCCCTCGAGTGCCAATTAGATCTGCAGCAGAGCTTAAGGACAAGAACAATGAAGCCGTTTGGCCACATTAGCAAAAACTATGAAGTTGAGGTGAGGTTTTCAAACAATAAACCAGCTGCCAAGCATGGTGGTAGTAGCGTTAGGTTTTGGCACTCACACCGCTAGTGTTGCAAAAACAACATAAATTTGCAGAACTACATGTGCATTCTTCAACTTCGCCTATTCTCAGCAATGAGATTGGCGAAATAGGAACACAACAGGGTTTTACGAACATGCGACTTTTCTGTAATTCTCTATATTTGGCCAACTTAATGTAACATAATGTAATGTTGTTCATCTGTTTATTGTGCTACGTTTTTATCACGTAAAGAACAATCATTAAAACTGTTCCCAGAATGAATAAAACAGATCAGCATTATTCATCTAAGGCATTCCTCCAGGCTTCACATCTCGACCTCAACTCTATTAAAAATGTTTAAACTATGGTGAAAAGCCAGGCGCATGCCGGGAAACCAATTTATATGAGGTCTATTATTTCTGATGAGTTGTCCAAATATCCGCACAAAAAGTGGATGCTTTTTCTGCAGCTTGCTATGAGACGTTTATCCAAATGTTGCCAGGAGCGCATCCGCACATTTAGCTTGTTTGCTGATTGCAAACACGCCGCAACCTAAAGAGTTTAAGAATCTGGACTGAGTAACAAATCAATTGCAAATTGAGCTTCTATGTTTCCTAAAATGTTTCCTACTACTTATAATAACCCACAACTATCCCAGTGATGGAGTGCGTGTGAACTGCAGTATTTTCCATGCAAATACAGAGACGTCAAAGTTTCATTTAATATGTAACCATTACACCAGGGCCTTAAAACATCTTCACTGCTACTGTGCAGTGAGATCCATGTTCTGTTTGGTCGTCGTAGTCAAAGCAGTAATCAGGTATTTCCTGCAGTCTGACTAATTGAAAATCATGCAAATATGACAACAGGAAAAGCGTAAGCAATCACCCTAATGCGTCGACAATGTGCCTGGCATTTTGAGGGTTTATTTTTGTAATGCATGACATTCCCAGACACAGAGTAGTACTTCGCCAAGCACTCACTGTGCTTTGTACAGTGTGTGTGGCAGCAACCTCTTCTCCTCCCTGACATAATAAGAGATAATGTCAGGAAGATAAGACTAAGCTACCCGTTTTAGGTCAATTAAGACTATCAAAATTGTTTTAATGCCGAAATAATGAGAGATACAATTTTGAATTACTTTCTTTAAAGGCAGACGTTTCCCCAAACAAAGATGAGAATGCCTCTAAAGAATTTCGGTAAAAGCCTCGATAATGAAGTCGTGCCTGAAACAATGCAGAGAAAATGTACCCAGTCAAAGACAGAGCTGCAATGATTTGTGGATCACAGCCATGAAAAAAATTTTGTCAACCTGCTGTGCAGAAGGATGATTATATAGAATGCTGGTTTACAGGAAGTGGTGGAGTCAGTGCTGTCTCCATTGTGTGCCAATTGGCTGTTATTTGTAGCCAAAGTGAATGCAGGCTGAACAAACAGAGCTGCCCTTCTATATTAGAGCTGCAGGGAATGAGTTTCAATTCAAGCACCAGAGCTATGTGTCAGCTCTGGACAGGTAAGTGTCATTGAGTAAAAACACGAGGTCCGTCGCTGTGTTGTGTGTAAGTTTGGATGTCAAATCCCCCCCATTAACCCAACACTGAAGTACACCAATACAGAACAGATCAATCATCTGCAGCCAGGAATACTTTCTTTAGAGTAGTTTTTTAGAGGGAATAACTGAGCAAAGAGGCAGGGAGCACTGATCTGTAGAAGGACACTTTCAGGGTGGTCTGTGTAAAATATTAATTCATTCAGTAGACCTGCATTTTTGAGTGAGAGTAAAATGGCTGTTGCCCCAACGACTTTCCCTGAATTTTTAGTACGTTAAGTTTAGTTGCCAAGTTGCCAAGCAACAAAGCAACAAAGTACACAACGCTGTTCATCAGTCCCGATCGTCGATCTCTGTTGGTCTGTTCCCAAAATGTGATTCTTCTTCTTTATGCAGTATCTACAGTGTTAACAAACTTCATCCACAAACTATTATTATTTATTTGAAATGATACAACTAGTGAAACTTAAAATGTGTGACAAAAATAACAAAATAAATGAACTATGTGCTTTTTTTGATTCCCAACAAATATTCAGTAAAACTTTTTTTTTCTTTTTTCTTTTTTTTAATCAATAATTGCCTCAGCAAACCAGATGTTGTACCTGTGATATTGCAGCAACAAGAGACTCAGTGAAGCATAAACAAAAACAATAAAACTCACCTGAACACCACATTCTCCAGGTCAAAGGGATACTCTATTATTCCTGTTGTAGGCACTCTGACCCTTAGGATATCTTGGTGGGTTGGCAGATAAGCAGAATCAGCAATTCGAGCCAAGTCACTGAGATAGCTGAAGGCAATGGGAGATATTGCAGTTTTAAAAAAAAAAATTAGAATTGAATTATTTATTGAAAACCGAATTCTCAGTGTTAGCTTCTAAGACGTGGTAAAAACTAAAAAAGGAATTATTATCAGACTGTTTTCTTTTCTGAGAATACTGAAGAATTAAGCACAGTAAACTATTTGACAACGTTTAAGGAGTTATTAGTCTGTTTACACTCACTACTTAGCCGAGTCTGAGAGCTGGTATTCCCTCCGCCGAGTGTAGCATTCCTGAATTCCCGGATCATTCCACAGGCTCTCCAAGGCCTCCACGTATGGGTTTGTTAATGTTTTCACACTTTCCACATCAACGCCACTGATCAAGTTGGCATTATCCTGAACCACAGAATGTAAAGTCAGTTTGACACACAAAGATCATATTGTAAAATACAACTCTGCAGCAAGAACAGCATCATTACACAAATTCTTCTTCCTGAGCTGCATATCTCGGCTTTAAATTAAACTTTCGCTTTAATAACATAAAGCTACAGCATTTTTAAAGTCTAATCAGCAATACTTTTATAACAAATTTATGTCAGATCATGAAATAAATTTGTCATGATCAAAGACATTTTGAATAATGTCAACTTTGTATTAAAAGTGTCCAAGTGACACTTTATGACAACCGTCATAAATAATCATGAAGACTTACTCATGTTCATGATGGGTGTTATGTCTTGTTTATGATGGTGTCATGACAGTCTTATTCACAAACCCTCAACTAAAGTGTTACCAAATTGTATTATTAATGAGAGTGAATTTCACACAATCGAAATGTATTTAACTATATTAATTTACTGATTCAATAAATTCTGAGGGAAATTGGTTGGACCACATTTTATCTGTGGATGTCTGAGTTACCAGGATGAAAATAAAGCCGAGTCTCATTTTTCAGATTTCAACTGTAAATAAAATAATTTGTGATTTTGCTTCCGCTTCAAAATGATCTTGACCACTGTATTGTCCCTATCACATTAAATCTTATTAAAAAACACTGCAGCTTGTGGCTGAATCTATAACTTTACTTGTACTTTCAAAATGACAGTATTTACTAAGCTGCTTTACAAGCCAGAAATATATTGAAACGACTAAAGCTATAGATCTAGAGAAAAAAAATGGTCACCTAAATACACTGAAAACCGAGTGCCAAATAACCAAAAGAATAAAAACTAAATGTTATTTTTAAACAATGTGAGCCTAAAATGGAGATGAGCAGCGACGCAGCAACAACTTTTAGCTTGTCAGAACATTTGTGAACTTTTAACAATAATGTAAAGTCAGAGCTTTGACCCGTTAGCTTTGACTTTAAGCCTGAAAATTGGTTCTTCCACTTCCTGTTTGAAGTTCTTCAGCTGCACACTTTCAGAGTAAGCTTTCACCAATAATCTACTTAGTGTTGGAGCGGCTCGGTGATCATTTATGGCAAACTACTAGAGTCCGTTTACATTCAGGCACGCTTGTTTACGACTACATCTCCATCAGGAAACCCAGCTGCCTCGATGTGTTATGTGTCACAGCAAACATTTTATCCATGATTCATAAAGCGGCGGATTTGAACTGGTCCTTCCTGCCACAAGCCGCAAATATGAGCAAAATGCCATTGTTAGGTAATGCATTTTAGTCCACTGTAAATAAACTGAACAAGCTGATTAAACCGTCATTAACTTCCATCAAACAAAACAGAGCTGTTTATCGGATCCTTTATCTGCCCACACTGCAGTTAATTAAGTTATCTGTAAGAATTTGCAGGAGAATATCGCTGCTTTGCCGTTTATTTAAATATTTATGTGTTAAGCTTGAATTATCGTGCACAGTTTACGTTATTAACACTGGCATTTGGTGTTTTACATCCTCCAATATTCCAAAACGTTCAGCTTCAAATTTAAACAAAAGCAAGCTGGCAAGTATGAAGAATTTCCAGCCAAAGTGACAGCTGCTGCGTGCAGATTTAATCAGCACTCATTAAATGTAGCTCCAGGAGCCGTTTTAAAAACATTGTCTCAATGATTTTTATCATGTTTCCTGCTGGTTTGTAATGAACCAGTAAAATGAAGGGCTTCCTTCCTGCTATAAGCTTGATGAGAAAACATGGTGAAAAAATGGCTGAAGGTGAAGCTCCCAGCAAAGAGCCGGGTATTCCCACCATGATGATTCGGATGATGTGCAACATTTTCCTGCTGGAATCATATTTCCCAAAATGATGCAACTGGAAAACTTTTTTAGTTTTGTTTAAAAAGAAAAACTCTTTTTCTGCATTTTATAATTACTGTGTGTCATATTTCCACCATTATTGTCTGGAGAACTACTTTTTCTTTACTGCTGACAGATTCAAAACAATTCTGGAAGCCAGTTGTGTTTTTTTGTTTTTTTTGGCCTTGCAAAAAGTATTCACACACTTTGAAACATTACGCATTTTTCCATGCTACAACCATCAACTTCTGTGTTATCCGGCTGGGTTTTATGAGACAGACAAAAACAAAGTCGTGCATATGTGTGAAGAGGAAAAAAAAGATCTATCTTTAACTTTTTAAGCAATAAAAATCTGACAAAACTGTATCCTGTATTTTTATTCAATCGATCTGAGCCAAAACTTTGTAAAACACCTGCTGGTACAATTACAGATGTGAATATGTTTGGTGTTTGTTTATAACAACATTGCACGTCCAGAAACATTTTGTGTGTTTGTCTTTGCAAAATACCTCAAGCTCTGTCAGACTGAAAGACAAGTGTCTCTGAACGCCTATTCGAAGTTTAGCCACAGATTTTCAACTGGAGCTACGTCTGGACTTTGACTGCACCATTGTAAGGCACAAATATGCTTCCATTAATAGTCCCAGAAATCACTGCGATAACATTAAAGATCCAAAATACATAAACATACCATAAATGAATAAAACATAAAAGTAAGTGAGTGCAATCCACACCACATTTCTAGTATTTTATTCATTAAAAAAAATTGTATTTACTTCACAATTTGTGTTGCTCTATCACATGGAATCACAACCAAATTCTTGAAAGATTGTGGTTGTGCTGTAGCAAAATGCAAAAGCCACAAAGAGTGTAAATACCTCTGCAAGGCGCTGAAGTATTACATGATAAATGGATCATGTAATTAATGTAACAGCCCTATTAGTCTCCCTTTGACAGCTTCCTGTATGATGGGCATACATTCTGTACACAGAGTCCTGTTGTCCACAGATAAACCCAGAACATTGCAGAGCGTGTCCATTGCAAAGCACAGTTAAACGTTCAACCGCTTTGAGGCATGAAGTGGTAGCAGTTATCTAATCTTTAGCTTTATCGGAAAAAAGAATAAATTAAGGCAACGACAACAAAACCAGAGACTCAAATAATCAAATGTAGATCATAAAAGAATGTCTCTTTCGCTCTCTCTCCCTCTCTACTAGAAACAGAGTTTGAGTCTCTATAGCTAATAGAAGAAAAATAAATGTTGAGCAGGCTGCTAAAGTGGAGTGGAAACTGCTGCACGTCTTCTACACCGCACAGATAACAGAGAAGTTGGACAGAAGCATGCGTTCAGTCAGACATTTATTCGACAGCACAAAAACAAAGAGCAGCACAGGAGGTCATCCCTCCGGCAATAGTTTGAATACCCAATTAATGTCTCTACAAGCAATTTTGTTTTTATGTTGAATTCACTCCAATTTGACTGTGGTTGTGATTAAGCTTTCTTACTTTTCACCATCATCACATTTCAACTAATATGTCATACCTGGGCTGAAAATTCATCCTCAGTCCTGTGAGCCGCCACAGATCTCCATCCCCTTACAAGTCAAAAGCTGACTCAGACTCAGCGCCTTGTGTCTGCCTCTCGTCCCGACCTGAAACTCTCGCTGTTTTTAACTGTTGTATACTTCTGTGAGCCAGCAAATTTAAGAGACTAATGTGCTCCTGTCATCGGCGTGACAGGTGCAAATTCCTGTGGGATTAATAGGGAATTGTCTGCCTTTAGCGGGGCCTGCCGTGTTCCACCATGCGTTCATCTGAGAGACAGCCTGCTCTGCAATCAGACAAAATCCACTGGCAGCAACATTGCAAGCCTAAACACTGTTGAAAATTACCAGAAGTGCTTTTCCGGGGTGTGTTGCAGACTGCAATACGCCTTTTGCGTGCTCTGTAAGTAAACCTTGCGAATACCTCTCTGAAGTGGTGTGGAGTAAACCCTCTTTTCTCACTTTGTCTGACTGAAGCGACAATGAAACGAAGAAGGAAAAAAGAAAGGAAGAAAAAGCTGTCAGGCCTACCTGGTTGTGCTTATATTTGTAAGAGATCTGTAATGTGCTCATGGCTTGGATCATGGCCTGCATTGCAGTGAAGATGTTCTCATAAATCAGTCCGGTGAAGCCTCTCCTGTCCTCCTCAGAGTATCCACGGCCGTGGATGATCCTCATCTGTTTGATGAAAGTACTCTTCCCACTTTCGCCGGTTCCTGGCCACCAACAGAAGCAACGGAAACAAGATCATCTCATTTTGAAACTTGGGAAATTTTCACACGCTCGTAAGAAGGAAGCAGAAAAAAGACATCTTAAAACCATAATGCCGCCTGTGGTCTTTACTTTACAAAAACAAGAAGTTTTGCCTCTATCAGTATTATGAAACTGTTTTACTTAAACACATACATTTTGGTTGTATTTGTTTCCAAAGCATTACTTCTTTTGTTTCTTCACACTATGAAGGCATTGCCGACATCATTGTGAAATCTTGAAGAAGCAGCTCTTTGCATTTGCAGCTGACGAATCTAAATTTACTGATCAAACTTATGAGCAGCACATAAATGGTCAGTCAAAGTGTAATAGTAATGTCGATGACATCTAATCAAGGCAGGACTTCCTCAAAATTATGCTCTCTCCTGAATTTGAAGTAACGGGAACAGATCCTACATGAGTCAGTCTTTGCAAAATGCCTTTCAGCATGTTCACATTACTGATTTGGTTCTTTGGAAAGATTACAGCCGCCAAAGACTGAGTAAAGGGTCTGAAACGTTCCTCAGAGAATATTATGTTGACATGATAGCGTCACACAGCTGGTCCAGATTTGTCAGCTGCACAACCATCACGCGAATGTCCTGTTCCGACACTATCACAGCGATGTTTTTATTGGATTTAGATTTAGTGACTGCGATGGCCTTTTTGCAACAATTTGAAGTGCTCTGAGCTTTGTAACACGGCGTGTTATACTGCTGCACGTATCCCCCAGCAAACAGGTACACTCTAAGTAAGCAAGTAAATGTTATTTATATGGCAGTTCCTAAATATAAAAACCACTAAGTGCTTCACAAAGAGCGCATAAATACTGTTGTGATGTTTAAACGATACTCAGATGGTACCGAGGCGCCTAAAACGTTCCAAGAAAACATCCCCCACACCACTACACCAGTCTAAACCCTGGATGCAGGCCGGGTGGATCCACTGCTCTCGTGTTTACCCCATATTCTGACGCTAAACCCGAAATTGAGATGAAATCAAACGCTCTTCCAATCTGGTATCGTCCAGTTTTAGTCAGCCTGTGTAAATGGTTGCTGCAGTTTCCTGTTGTTAACTGACAGTGATGTTACAAGGTTTAGAGATGGCATGCGTTCCCTGGATCTAATGAGTCGTTGTTTGAGCCACGTCTGTGCCTCTAGAACTGCTCTGACATGTCATATCAAGACATCTCAGTCCACACAACTGCTGGTTTGATGACTATTTTCTTTTTTATGGATCATATGAAGACGAGAGATATTTTGTACGTGAAGCCCGCAAAGCAGCAGTTTCTGAAACACGTTCAAAGTCAACTAAATCCCCTTTCCTCCAGATTCTTATGCGCAGTCCGTCAAGTCTTCTTCACCTCATCTAGATTTATCAGAGCACTGAGCTGTTGATTGGCTGATTATTGCTTAATTTTTCATTAGCAAGCAATCATGAAAGTTTGGTTTATGATTTTTTTTTTTGTTTTGTTTTGTTTTCCGCCTTGGAACAGCCTCAGACTTTGATGTAACTGAACCTACAAACTGCACAGTAAAACTTTAAAGCAGTTTTCCCTCAGCAGTCAGTGTTTACCATCTGTATTTGATTGAAAGTTGTGAAACATGGAACAGTTTATTTGCTCATTTTAAAGTGAATGTGTAAGAATCAAGTGATCATTTCTGCACTCCCTTTTATACAAATTAATAGCGAGCGTCCACTTGGGAGTTTTGGTGCAATTTACATGAGAGATGGATGAACTGTGTGCAAATCACACAATGGCGCGGTTGTGGTTGCATGAGGAAAACCTATGAAATACAAAACCCTGAGTTATCTCGTACAAATAGTGAATAAAAAGCAGTGTTTTTCCACAGTAAATCAGTAAGTCTAATGAAACTTTGAGGGGACGGAGGGGGATCTGGCGAATGTGTCTCCTACCTCCTAATCACATGTTAATAGCCAGAGGTTATTAGACAGACAGACCGCGGTTTTCGTCCCTCACCCAGCAGCAGCAGCTTATACTCGCGTTGGGAATCCTTCTTGTCCTTGCGGAGCTGCTTCTCAATCTCAGCGTTGATCCTCCGAGCTTCTTTGGCCTCTGGACTGAGGCAGCAGGTCCCCATGGAGCTCAGCGTCATTGCTCCGGGAGAACGCGTCACCTTTTACATGGCAGAGACACGCGCAGCAGAAGTGAGGAAACGGAGCGCACCTTTAAACCTGCGCTATTTCAGACTCATTTTGAGTGACTTCAAAATGTTCATATTCTGACCTGGAAGCAAGAGCACGGCAATTTGAGGAAGTGGCGCGAGAACAACTGTTAAGTTCCTCTCTTTCTCGAGCGAAGAGGAAACATAAGTTTGTGTAACAAGTTTTGCGTCGCCGAGTCTTTACAAACCCTGCAGCAGAGCTCCGGGCGTGGCGGGCTTATTATGCTGGATTTCTCTCCCCCCCTCCTCTTCAAAACGTTTTGAAAGAGAAAGAAAAATAGATTGTGGAATTAAAAAAAACAAAACAAAACAAAAAAAAACCCCAATATCCACCTTTCTCGGTTTCTGAATTTTCTGTAGCTGCCGTTCAGGTCCCGACCTGCTGATGTCTTGGATGAAACCCAACTAACTGAACCATGTGACAGAGGGCTGTGCTGTGATGGGAAACCGTGTGGGCTTTCAATATTACATTATAGGAGAACACATTTCCGGTGCGAGCCAGATAGCAACGGATGCACTTAGAGAAAGAGGCAGACGCTTCACCTTTTATCATAATGCATCATCTCCTTACGTCCACCGTGCTCCCCTCAAAGACACAAACAAACAAACAAACAAAAACACACACACACACGAACTCAGAGCTGTGACACAGACTTTATTTACTAAACACTTGGAGTTACTACAAATATCTTGAGAGCAAATACAGAATTGATCACTTGTGGACTCGCAAAGCTGCATCCGCCTCACACAGAGACCTGCATCTTCAGGGATGCTTCAGAAAAAAAAAAAAAAGTCCAAAAATGAAAAACAAAAAAAAGTTCAGGAGTGAACAGATCAGAGACTGAGGCTACACAACAGCAAATCCATTCTTTATAGTAACAGAAAGCCCGATATTGATGAAAAAGTTGATTGTGTACATTTTTCTTACAGTAAAAGATTCAAAATATAATTCCGTAATCAGAAAACACGTAGGAAAGATTTAATTAGAAATGCATTTACAAATAACTAGATTTATTTGTCCCTTCACCAATTGTGCACCTTTACATCCCTTCTAACCTGTTTCATGCCCCACGCACATAAGCATCGTTTAGTTTAGTTTGCAGGTTGTTTTTTTTTTGTATATTGCAGAAAGTTATGAAACAATACAATCAAAAGTGCAGGAACAAAATGGCCGAACAAGCACACTTTGTATTTATAATTCTTTTCTGCAGTCTTCTTCTAACATTTTTATTATATCATCTCATATTTTTTAAAAGCAGTGTTTTCAATAGCTCTATTATTGAAAAGCAAGTGATTTTAGAGAATGTTTATTTTTGTTATGTTTGGCACAAAAGGGCCACCGTAGCAAAGAGGAAAACTTGTAAGTCTGTGTTTTTGGCACTTTTTTTCTTCCAAGAAAACATCACACAGTTTGGGCCGAACCAAAAGTCCTTAAAATCACAGGTTTTAAGCAAATATATATATATATACAAATCGTACAATCATCTTTCAAATAAAAGTAGATTTTCTTACATTTTTTCTTTTGCCTTAACAGTCTTTCACATTTATTACACCTTCAGACAGAAGACATATTTGAAAAAGGTGTCATTACCAAAACGCATTGGACTAGGCTGATCTGCTAGAAAAAAAAAAAAAAAAAAAAAATTTAAGGCGTCCACAGTGTAAACCCTCCCAGCAACAGACTAATCAGATAGTCTTCTTTATATTTGCTTGACTGGTCTGTTTTTTGTGATAGACATGGATAACTGTTCCTGTGGTTGAATGTTTGAATTCTTTTCTGCCTCTTCTCTATTTGTTGCACACTGCCGGAGAGCTGGCTGAAAAAAAGGCTTATTTTGTAAGGCATGTTGCCCTTACAAAATATGGAAGAATTTTTACAAATATTTAGCCAAAAATGTGATGGTATCCTGAATACTATTTTAGCAAAAGCTAAGAAAAAAAAAAGTTTTTTTTTGTTTTTAATAAAGGCAGATCAAATTACATATTTATTTAAATTTTTTGTGCAAATATATTCATTGTGACATTTTCACACAAGGTCATCTTAGTGTGTGTAGTGGGGTGCATAAATGAGCTGTCTGGGGTTTAAAATTTTAAAGCCCACATTGCTTATCAATCCAAAGACTGACTCCGAACAACACATCCATGCTTATACAGAACAAAGGCCCCACACACTCCTAACCAAAGTGAAATTGAGGATACTATTGATTTCCGCTGTTCCAAAATAAATACTCTCCCCAAACCCCTCAAACACCATCTAAAAACTTTTTACATATGGAGACAAGTGATGGAAAATGTAAATTAAACAGTTATTTAACTTTACTCCAATAGTTTCTCAACCATTCAAAAACTAGTCATCTTTGTTAGGAAAGTGGTCTTAAAATTTGAAGGAAATCATGAAAATATCTTTCAAACAAGAACAGAAAAAAAGTACATTCTGCTTGCTGTACTGAAATGCGGAAGATAAGGCCTAGGGCCGGTTCACAACACCAAACCTAATCACACAGATGCGTTACACACCAGTGGATAAAAAGAAAAAGAAAAATAAGATACCAGCACTGAATTATGGATTTTTCAGGCCTCCAAATAAAACCTAGTGTACACAACGGTGGTGCAGCTGGAGACAGTTAAAGGGAAGGGACACATCTACCCAAAGCAGAGGAATGTTGGCTCTGAATAGAATGAGCAAACAGTATGGCAGCATGGCTTCACCCTCTCTTCTGCTTCCCTCTAGAAGAACCGACCAGAGTACTGCCTCACACTGAAATGGAGAAAATAAAAAAATATATAAATATATTTTTAAAAAACGGGAAAATATTTATAAGAGCAGCGGCACGACCCAAGTCGGGTTGGGCAGCTGTAAAATAGTGGATGCTGAAAACAGCGAGACATTCTTCACATGGAGCTCAAGTTGTAATAAGAATACCAAGGTCAAGGCTGGAAATAAATCCTGTCTGCTGGAACTGACACGCCAACTCAGACCTGCTCAATCGTGGAGCGATGAGGAGGAAAGGAAGTAAACACACACACATGTACTACCAAGTAATCGAATTACTGACTGAAATGATAGATTTTGTACATTTCATGCCCCAAATTAGCTCAGAGACCAGAAAACTGTATATTCAGTAAATGTCTTCCTTAAGGTTAACTAGTTTGAACCAATAAGTAATTTTCAGAATATAAAAGAGAAACAAAGAATACAATCTTCATTTTACTATAAATGGCAAACTACTGCATTAAACCAATAACTTTTTATTGTACTGGTTCTACATGAACAGCATAAGAAGCGTCTCAGCTGCAGTGAGAGGACGTTGTTTTGCTTGAAGTCACATGCCTGTTCTGCAGTAAGTACTGGGCGTTCTGGATCTGGTCCTGTGTCCCTGTGATGGTGATGATGCGGTCCTCAGAGCCCTCTAGTGGTTCATCAATCTTGATGGATGCCCCAGACTCGTGGCGGATCTGCTTGATTCTCTGGCCGCCCTTCCCGATGATGGAGCCCGCCAGCTGCACGCCGGCAAAAAGGAAAACAGATTTAGGAGCGCCGAAGACATTTAATTTGTCTCGTCGGGTACTGCACTAATCATGTTCTATTTACATCTTTTGGGATGGTGACTTGCGTCGTGATGACCGGGCCTCCAATGTCACTGTATGATCCTCTGCCGCCTATGGAGAGAGGAAAGGACCTTTGTAGGAAATCTTTCTTTAACTGGGGCTTGCGATCCAGAACAAGCAGAACAAGCAAACCCTTTTGGTTAGGAAACAAGACTCAGGGACAGAAACGATCTATCCCAACTCACCAGACGGAAAGCGCTCCCAGGAAGAATGGTTGTCTTTGAAAAAGAACATTAAAAAAGGAAAAACAGAAAGTGGAAAATGAAAATACACCACAGGAAGAGGAAAGGAAATGCATCATGCGACAGCAACTGAGCAGTTCTGCCCAAATGGCCAAAACGCCAGCGATGGTGATGCATATAAAAAGAAGTTTGTCCTTTCATAGTAAATAGAAAAATAACAATTGACATTGTGCTGTGCAAATTTCTACCAATTGTCAATTTTTTTTTTTGATCTACTGAGTTTAACCAATTCACACTTTCACAATATTAAAGGTAAATAAACATTTAAAGAAATTGCTCAGTGGTGCAACTAAAATTTCTACAACTACTACAACAAGTGACTAATGAGGCAGCCGGAAGCGTTTTCAGCAATACAGAATTAGCCCTTGTTTTTTTTTTAATTCAGCTGTTTTTTCCTCTCCATTTAAACTACTTCCCAAACCAATTCTTGGGAATCAATTAGCTGTACTGTGTTTAAAAACCTAAATGCCGCGCAAGAGGAAATAATGAAAGTGTAAAAACATCAACAGGTAAAACCTGTTTCTTAAGCTTAATTTATAAAAAAGAAAAAAGAAAAAAAGTGGATATGGGCAACAGAAACAAATTTCAGTCAATAGCACCAAGTACTGGGTGCTGTTTCCAAAGTCAACATTTTTCAGGAGCTGAACTTAAACCTACAAAAATGTAGCAAAGAAAAAAAAAGAGGATTCCCGCATTCTGCTGCATAATCCTTGAGAAAATTTCCTAGTTTTTCATCATGACATTTAAACAAAATATTTGAAACAGACATATACAACATGCATCAGAAATTAAAACATTCAGCCCTTCAATCTAGTAACTCCCACTCTCTTCTGTTGTTCCTTCTTTAGCTTGATTTTGGTGCCTTTGTGTTTGTGTTATGTTTGAAGACGGTAATAATCTGCAAGTTGATAAAGTTGAAGAAGTTTGGAAGTTGTCAAACAAACTTCTTTGCTTAATGACAAATATTTTTAATCTTCCAGAGGTATGAATGTTTGAGCTTAATATATGTGTGATAAAATAATGATAATATTAGTAATAATAAAAAGAGTCAAACTGAAAATCAAACTCAACTCCAAGTACAGAAGATCTTACTGAAATGTTTGCACTTGCTCTGTTGAACAAAAAACATCTTGGTACTTCAAAGTGTGTAAACTTGTAGAGCCAAAACACAAACAAACTCTCTCGCCACTCCAAGGCCAAAGTGTGTGTAAAAAGGTAATAATTACCACTGTTTAGATAAATAAAACTGCAGGATTATCATGAATATCAAAACTTACCATAACCACCTCCACTCTGAATTTCAGGATCACATGAGAGGAGAGAAAGAGATGAAATTTACAAACATTAATAAAGGAATAAGAATACATTTTAAGCCTTCAGTAATAAATTATAAACTAAATACACATACGCATTATATTACCAATCAATGTGGGTGTAGACAAACGTTTTGATGTCTCACTAACGTTTTTTACCTCTCTTTATTGTACAAAGTCATTGTTATATATCTGAAGACACTAGACAATACTTCGCAAATGCACAGCTGGAATCAAGCATGTTTAATAAAAGCTACTCTGAGTTCAAGACAGTCATGAAACAAATAAAACAAATATAAGAGAACTTTTAAAAGTTGTCTTATCCGACCAGTGTATGTCTGGGAGGCTAATAAATGCATAGACAGTGATGCACACAAATTTTACTCGCATTAGGACATAAACTTGACAAATTTAACACCGATTTGTGTTTCAAAGACAAAGACAGATCAACAAGCACTAACCTAACTTGTATTGTACGGTAATCCAAATCCTAGAATCTGTATTAATGCTGAGACAACTAGAAGCAAGTCTGCAGTTTTTAATAATATTTAAATCTCAAGAGTCGTCCCTTTTTATTCGTCTGCCCTCTTTTGCTTGCAGTTAAAACCTGCGGGGAACCACTTCAAGAACTGCTCTGGTTCAATTGCTCGCCTGGTGGATCTCTGGACTGCGTACTCAGTTACTCAGTGGTAACCACGGAGACAACTGTTGCCAGGCAACAACAGGTCTACATGAGTGTGCATCCAATGTGGAGGGGGGGGTGAGGGGAGCAGCCATATCAGAGCCAGTGTGCTGTACTACACTCAGAAAAGGAAATGCAATCATCATCTGAAAACACAACTCACAGGCAAAGACCACAAAGTCTTTTGAGGAAACAAAAACGCAAGTGAGTCTCGACGCTGATTACACTCACCATGCTGTCGTAACGGTCTCTGCCTCTTCTTTCACTGCAAAACAGGGAAAAACAATGTTGTTAATACAGTTTGACCCATCAGGGGTTTTTCCACCAAAGTGCTCCAGTGCCAGACCAAGACCATGTGCTTTATCTCCTTCTGACTGGTCTTTCAACAAAGACAACAGAGTGTTAACTGGTTGGTTTTTGCACATTAAATTTCTGATCCTGGCTCCGTTTTATTCTGAATATCTGTAGAGCTTTGCAGTGCATGGGGACATTGCACCCATTACAAATGGCCAGGTTTACAATTTTGGGGGAAATGATTAAATCTCAAAGTCCACATTGATTTTTTTATATTTACACAGCAGTCAGACCTCTCTACAGAATGGATGTATGGACTGATGGTGCATGGATGGATGGATGAACTCACAATTAATGAATGAACACAAACCTCTAAGGGGATTTTTATTCGAAACACAATAATAAGTGTAACAAATTCTCACTAAAACGAGTAAACATTTCCAAACATTTACATTTTAGCAAAAATATCTGATTTCCAAACGACATTTCTAAATATACACAATATTTCAAGAATCATTTGCAAACAGCAGCAGTGAATACTCAAACATCTGATACTGTCATCAATAAAGCCACCAACGGCATTCATAAATTCAGTCGGAAACAGCAATTAAAACTGAATTTCCTTAAGAAGCAGGAGACGTTAAAACAGTCACTGAAGTAAAAAGATCTGGTAACAAGCAAGCAGTGACATTGAGTGACATTGGAGAATATAGGTATTTTTAAATCAGAAATGTGCTTTTTTCTAAATTCTGTTAAGCTTTAAAAAGAAATTAAAAGCTTAATCTTGGTTTTTCTCACCTTGGTCTGTCATCCATGCTGCCATGATAGCTGCCATGTGAAAACCTGTCTCCTCTGCAAACAATATAAGAAAAAAAAACAGATGGATATGAGCTAGAGGTGAAAATAATTTATTAAGACTGAACAGATGTGCTTTTAAAGCCTCAGTGTTATTTTATGTTGCTGGTTACTAAACAGCAGTCTTTCAATTTTCAAAACAAACCTTTGACGTATAAATGAATTATCTACATTAAAAACTGCCAAAATCAGTCAAGTAAAGTTAGCAAATTCATCCAAAACAATTTATAACCTAACAGATTAGGGTTGAAAACATAAAATCCGCCCAATTCTCACCCTCCTCTTGGTGGCGGGGGTGGCGGGAGAGGCAGGTTACGCGCTCGGCTGCCCCCTCGTATGCCCCTGCTAAGCGGCGGTGGAGGACCCCGGCGAGGGCTCATGTCATCATAGTCCCTTCTGGAGGGAGGCAGAGGTCTGCTGCCACGTAAAGGAGGCAAGCGCTCAAAACCACCGCGCACGCGGATGGGAAATCCACCCATAGGTCGTCGGCCCCTATCCTCAAACAACATGGTGAAGCCACCGTAGTCATACGTCTCGTCGTAGAAGTTAGGGTCGTAAGGCTGAGTACGGCCTTTAATCGGTGCCTGCAAATTGGAGAAAAGTTACGGGGAAATTATTAATCAACGTTGGAGTACACCGCATTTAAAATAAATGTAATGTTCTTTAAGTCAAGATGTGTTGGTATTAATTATTTTAGCGTATTATTAGCAATTGAGAGGGTAGATTTACCTCTGATACTAGCTCCAGGATCACTTTTATGCATTCAACCACACGTTCTGGTTTTCCTCCCACTAAGACGACCCTGTCAGTAGAGTGTGGACAGCACTCTTGGAACAACTTGATGGTGGTCTGGGTATTCTAGGACACACAAAGTTTTCTTTTTTTTCCTTAGTTTCTCACATTCATATTCTGAGTCCACACAGTCCAAAACAAATTGCCTAACGAAATGCAAAAATGCACCAAAACGTGTCTGAGCAGTAGCAAACTAAACGACTTTTCAGATGGACCGATGTGCAAAACAAAGGGCAAACACATTTCCAAAGTTAAAGAGTTGTCTTTTTTTTTTGTTTTTACTGCTCGGCTGTTAGTGCAGAGGATTAAATGGTTAATCTGGGCTGTCCTACCTCTCTGAGCTCCTTTATCTTGGCACCTTTCACTCCAATTATCCCACCAGCCAAGCTCTGATGGATCAGCAGGCGAAGCTCACAGTCAAAATCAATCCCACTGTAATGTTGGTACTAGAAAAACATTAGAACAAAAGCAAAGTTCTGGGTGATCAGATATTAATGTAGCAGTTGTGAAGAAATATATTTCTTTGAAATACATAGAAAAGTTAACATTTGATGCAAATTACTGCTTTACTACATTACAATTTTTCCAAATTTATATTCATTTATTTGAATATACATTTAGCTTAAAAATAATTAATGTCAGATTGATTATTTATTTTAATAAAGACATTGTGTTAATCTCTGGAAGCTAAAACAATACCACTGTTTAGTTACAAACACACTGACATAACATCTTACCTCCTCTAGTGTTGGGATGATTTTCAGTAGAATCTCTCCAATGGTGTCGATACTGGCACTTACACTCAGGATCCTGTCAGAAACCAATTCGGCAAACAGGAATAAATGAATTACAAAACCAAAAAACAAAAAATGGAGGGATAAACCTGACATAAAATACAGCCCGGCAGACAGTCCTGAACAAACTAATAAGACGCTTTAAACGAGTGCTTAGTTTTCCCCAACTCTACACTGACAGCAGTAGACATGCACTGACTCCCTTACTAATTTCAAAAGTAAGAGAAGCTTTATGAGGACAAGGGGTTCCAGAGCGTCTCAAAAAATAAACAAACAAAAACAACGTGAAAGTGGCCACACAGATTTTGGGTAAGTGGTGTAAGAGCGAGAAACTTCTTCTATAACCATCCCACCACCAGGAAGTTGGGGAAAGAGAAAGTCATTTAAAAACAGCTTGCCATTATAGCTGCACCACCAGCTCACCGTCTCATTGTGACCACGAGGTTGGGAAAGGGGGGGGGGGAAGGGAAGGAGAGAGGAAGAGAACTAAGGCGCCGAGGTGAGAGCAGACGAGGTGGGCAGTAGAAAACATTAAAACAGCAGAGGGGTTGGGGAGGGGTTACCAAGTGCTTTGTGGCACAGAGGAAGAGCAGGTTGGAGAGGGGAAGGGTGATGTGACAGGTGACAGGTTTGATAGGCAGATCTGATCTGATGTAACCTAAGAAATTATACAGAGGGGGTGGATGCAGCACAATGGAATCAAGAGACATCAATGAAGTGACAAAGTGAAAGGGCGGCGCCTCCACAGGAAAGCAAGCTCTCTTTCTCTTCTCTCTCTTAGAGATCATGGGACGGTAATGGTGGAAACAGTGTGGGAGAGTGAGGGCAGAGGAGAGTGGGAGGTTGGAGGTAAGGGGAAGGGACCAGGGGTGGGTCACAGAAGACAGAGCGAAGGGGGGAAAAAAATATTAAGAAGATGCCTGCATTTCACAAATTTTCTCAGAGCAACAAATAAACCATCCAACTTTAGTGTCGCCGAGTATAAAACACCAACTACTTTGTAGTGGGCTGTCAGACAATTTCCGCATGATTGATTAACTGTAATGACAGAGTCCAACTTAATAGGAGATGCTTAAAAATGGACAGAAAAATCAAGGAACAATACATGTCTTATAAAGAAAGGAGGGGGTGTTGGGTGAAGGGGAGGTTGTAAAGTGTCATGTATATAAAAATGTTCAAATGGAAACAGAAGGCAGGCTATCAAAGACAAGTGTTTCACTGTTCTAATCAGGCAGTGAGGCAATAACTGGTGGGACATACCGCTCTGGGCCACTGCTGTCTGGGACTGATACACTGGCATTGTACTGCATGGACCGAGGAGGAGGTGGTGGTGGTGGTGGTGATGGTGGTTGTGGTGGAGGAGGTTGGCATTGGGCAGGGGCATTCAATCACATCATGTCAAGTTAGGTGTCCGAATAAGGAGGGGCACAGTTTATGGGCAGGGCCGACCGGGAGTGTCAGATGGCCGAGCGGTCGGGTTTCATTCGGGGGCGGGCGGAGGTTGGGCCAACGTCAAGGTGGGCAACGCAGGAGGGGCATGTCGATCCGGTACATGGGCAACGAAGGAAGGTGGCCAAAAGTAAGAACAAAAACAAGTAAAAGGAGAAGGGAAGAGGGGGAGAAGGAATACAGTTTTAATTGAATACACGCCACACTTTGTCCCAAAACGTGATATGAGAGAAACTGTGAGAGGGAAGGAGAACAGGAAGTGTGACCAGGACAGAGATAAGTTTTAACAGGCAGTATGAAGGAGCACATTGGTCAAATTAACAACGCAGAGAAAAAAAAAAAAAAAAAAGATGTTCCAATCGGGCTGTTAGAAATTCCCAGTTTAAAAAAAAAAAAAAAAAAAAAAGCAATGTAAGCGATAAAGAATTAGCTTTAATTATTGGGGGAAAAATATCTCAAGCAGAGCAGTTTAACAGTGACTCTCTGGTAGAGGTTGACCGATATCAGCCTACCGATCAATTGGCTGAAGCTTTCCAGTTTGAAAAGTATCTTCATCATTGATGGCGCAAACTTTGTTTTGTTTTTTGTTTTGTTTTGCCTCGTTGTCACAGAGTTGATAGGGTAATGTGCAGAGAGGCTGTCAGTCAATGAGCTGCAATTACACAGGACAATGATTATTAATCTGTGAGCTGAAAATATTTATATATATTTATTTAGTTAAATAGGATACATTTTTAGAGGAAACTGTCTGTATAACCTTTGGATTCATTGCAAAGCATTCAGATTGTAAATTGTAGTAGCTTCTTGCCAGCATTTGGTCTCAAAGTTAAATCACTATCACCCTTCATACGGAAAGGTTATGCGCTACATAACCATTTGTTAGGCTAAAGAAACAAGTATCACTAAATCAAAACTTTGCTTTTACGCGTTGTGAACGGCCCATACAAAATCTTACTGGTTTAATGTCAGGTGGAGCAGCTGCCACACAATTTTCACGTTTCTGTGCAAATTAGCGAGTTGACAGAGTTCACGGCCTCTATTTGCATACTGTTGAAACTGGAAGTCTACATACACAGAATGAAAAAAAAAAAAAGGTCATACAACTTTTTTTTTTTCCCCTCACTGTCTGAACTTAAATCATAACAAAGACCGAACTTCTCTTAACATTTAAAACAACTGGGCAGGAAGTTAAACTCCAGCTGTAAATGGAAAATGACCTTGAGCATACGACATGGTTACAATGTTGCTTAAAGACAAAGTCAGTGTTTTGCCCTGATCTCAATCCTATGGAGAAGTTGTGGGCAGATCTAGAAAGGTGTGTGTGAGAGGCATATACCTTCTCTTATTATTGGGGCATTTAGCATATATAAAGTTTTAGTAATAACAAACAAAAAACAGAGAAGTTTTGACTGATTTAACTTCAGACAGTGAGAAAAACAAAGTGTGTCTTTATTAGGTGGCTGTAAACTTCCTCTTTCAACTGTAAACTGATGCGTTTTATTCTGTATGCGTAATTGCTACCTGCATGTGCACATCACAGATGGCATGACAGCAGAACTTGTTCACAGCTTTGGATATGGACCAATTAAACAAAGTAGAACGTGTTTTCCTGTATTGCAACACTATTAGCTTGGTACCACACACACTACTGTTGTGTATAATGTGTTTGTACAAACTCTTGTGCTCTGTCCACTGCACCACTGTTATTTATGAAGGTGAAAAACCTTTTATTAAAAAGCTTATTAGTATGAACTGAAGATGTTGCTAACAGATGCCTTCAGATCTCCTTTTCTATATGAATTGCACTACAGTAGGGCAAAAGAAGCTACCAACTTCAGGCTCTAACATCAGCCCACTACTAAACCGATTACATGTGAAATGGCAAATGTTTAAAAAAAACAAAAACAAAGGGGAGAATCATAAATAATCAACAAAATAAACTGTCTAAAAAATCTGCAATCGGCACTTTACAATTGGTATCAGTAATAGAAAATCTTGTATCGGTCGACCTCTACCCTCTGGTCTCAGTAATGCTTTTTTGTAGCACTTTGCAGTGATTCTTGATGACAGACGATTAAAAACAACAAACACATTTTAGCTGCTTTTATAATAGCCCAGATGCTAGAATGTACAAACTACTATCAATCGTTCTTCAACATATAAAACTCACAAATAAATAAAATACCCAAGTCACACCTGGGAATTGTTTATATTTTCACAACCACAATTTTTTATGCATTCATCAGGAACTAGAATTTCTATGGAGGTTAAAATTTTATTTGTGGTTCTATCTGACAGGAGCATCTCTCTTTTCAACTAAACTGGACTTTCTTTCTGAACAAAGTGAAGGAGGCTAAACACAAATGCACTCCTGACTTTTCTGATTAACATTTATCCTTCCACTTTTTTTTTAATTCAGGATTTCTTCCCACTCCGTATTTGTTCAGGTCAATCACAAAAAAATCCAAGTAAAATACATCAAATTTTGTGACAAAAAAAAAAAAAAAATTGCAACTAAATGTGACAATATTTTTCTATGGGCTGAATAAGACTTGTGTAGAATCAGCACTAAAGGAAGAATAAGAAAGCTAAAGTTTTCTGAGTGCTAATATAGATGAAGACATTTTTATCTATTTACTCACGTCTGTGCGAAGAGCTTTTATGTTCTTGCCACCCTTTCCAATGACGGCTCCCGCATTCTGTGAAGCAAAGCAAAACACTTTGATCACAGAGAGAGAGAGAAAAATAAATAAATATAAATAAAATCACTATGTGACCCAGCAAATAGCAGGGGCTCATGATATGATCTCTGATTACTTTGCTCTGAAGCAGAACACGCAGCTCCACCATCTCATCAATGTTGCGTGAACGTTTGAAGGCCTGCTCCTCGTCCATGTCCTCAGCAGGACGTTTACCTGAGACAGAAGGCAAGGTCAAACCCAAAGCTTGCACCCACCTCCGAAATTATGCACTTACAGAAATAAAACAGGAGCTTTTTTTTTTTTTTTAGTTCACTTTTTAATATTTTTATTTAGAAGAATCATAAGTTAGAATGTTCTCCTGATTCACTGTGGAAGTGCTATGATAAACCAAATTAATATTAGCAAACAAAAACCTCGAATAAGCAAAGTCTACACAGCATATTTCACCAACACCAAGTACACTTCAGTCACCAAATGCAACTTGGTCTTCGTCCAGAACCAACATGTACCCTTTCTGAATTAAAACATGGGCAGATCTGCTCTGGGCCCACAGAACAGCAGTTTCCTGGACAAGAGGATCTCTCAACCATCTGACATGACCACATGGTAAGTTATTCAAGCCAGAAATGTTCTTTCCTCATGAATATAATTTTAGTCTTCAGCAAATCAACTAGCCAATGGAAATCTAAAAATTCGATGCTGGCTTTAAGACCGGGTGGGGTCTGGATACTTCTCAATGATGACGTTATTTTTGGGCAGTTCTAATGCGCAATAATAAAATGAAGATATGCAAGACCTCACCATTAGAGTCAGTGTTGCTGAATGAAATATCTTCGTCCTGCTGTTCGCCCTTCATTTCCATTGTCATGAGTCTGCAGTGAAAAGCAAACTGGTTCTTCTAGGATCTGCTAAACAGTGAGAATGAGCTTAGGACAGTGGAATAATATGTGCTTATTAACCAAACCATGTACATGATTGAAGCAAAAAAAAACCAAAAATCTAGTGGTTAGATTGTTGCGAAAACACTACATCATGTATTTTCTTCAGTTTATAGTGCTGTAGTTTCACGTTTCTTTTTCAGATTATCACTTTTGGTGACCAGCAAGTCAAATCCTGAAAAAAGTGCTTCCTTTTTATAGTATTCAAAAGATACTATTTTTGTCAACCAACAGAACATTTATTGATGCACTTTTTTTATTTCGTAAAAATAGTTTTTATATTTGATTCAAATATTTTTTTTAAAAAATCTATAGGACAAACACGTGTCACGTTTGTCCTAAGAAAAAAGTTAGAATAACCCAAAATTGAATTTGCAGCTGATACTTTAAAGAAAATTGGAGGAATTTATATCTTTACCTGCAAGCTTAATTAAACCTTACCTGTTTTTCCTACTATCACATGTTAAACATGCCTGCTTGTTTATAATAAAACACAACAATCCAGGAGGGAGAACATGGACTTAAAGGGACTGAGTGTATCCAGCTTACACATACTGCCCTCCTACGAGCTCTTCCCACCACTGAGGACTTTGCATTTTTGCAGAAGCGTCACTCCTAAACAGAGGCCTGGATAAACACAGCTAGGACGTCATGCTACCTTTGGCTTTACGGAGCAGCTCCGGTCATGTTTGCATAGGTCCTGTCCAGAGAAAGGAAAATGTCTGCAACAATTTAGCAGTTTGCCTGCATAACTCTCCATGAGTAGGATTTTAATGTTGATATAAACCATGACCGTAGATTGGGAGGGTGTAATTTGAACGAGAAACGCATATTTTCCCACAGATCTCACAAAGCCCGTGGCAGTGTTGACATTACTCCCCATGCTAGCAGCTAGTTAGCCGGCTAGTGGTTTACGAGGCGCCAGCTCGTGTCCACGTTCAGACCGGCCAACATGCACGGCAAGAAAAATAACGACAGCGGAGCGAGCACGTTGAATTACCCTCCTCCAACAATGTCCAACATTCACACCGAAAGCAAAGGAGGTAACGTCACGAGCTACTATCAAAATGTAACCTTTATAATAACAGACCTGCAGCCAAACCGCGTTCACCGCGCTCCGCTACGGTCGCCTCGCCCTGAAAAATCCGTGGATAGGCTCGATTTGTCGACCTTCTCCCGCTCGTCTCTTTGCACACCCTTGTCAAGACGGCAGGGATGGGCGGGGTTAAGACAAAATTCATCAAAAGGAACTGATAAGCCTGTTATCCCCGTGCAGGAGCGATTTGGTCAATTTGATCTATTATGAGAATCTTAATTTGACATGCAACATTTAATGCGCCTTTGGTGCAAAATAAAGATTTTTAAAAATATATACAATTTTGAAAAAAAAAAAAAATCCCCTAAAAAGTGATAAAACTCTGGGGGTGGGGAAGTTATGTCTGGCAGCGATGCTAAAATATACAAATCAGTTTGTATGTAAAGCACAACTTGATGGCGTGAAACAGACTTGGAGAATCAAGGTTTACCCAGGTAAACAGTTTCCACTTGAACAATACAAACTAAAGTCCAGTTGATGGGAGGTGAAAGAGGGTATTGAATTGGCAGGAGATGACATCAGCTGTAAGAAGTAAAGAATTTGAAGTAAGGCAGGGTCAAATAATTGTTGCTTTCCTGATTCAAAACACATTATGCATCCTTGCTTTACATTTTATGTATTTATTATGACAATGGGATATTTTGACTTAAGGTGAAGAGACAGTGAGAATTTTATTCCTATCTGCCTAATGTACACACAAAGGTTTGACTGCTAGTACATGAACCAACATCAGCTTTGTGGCATAAAACAAATACAATGATTTGATCTAAAAGATGACAAATGTAGCAGACTTGGCAGTTTATATTGGGTATAAGTGAAATCACAGCTCTATGTGAGATTTAGGACAAGTGTGCCACCACCTGGCTTAGACAGAAGAGCTCAGAGATGGTCACGGGAGGCGTTGCAGGAGTGGCAATAAGCAAAGGTTTCTTTAGCTTAGAAAGGGCAATGCATGAAAGAAATCAATACTATGGTCTGATGTATTTTGTACAAAGTATGCTTTTATGTTTTCTTACATTTACTGAACTATTATGGAATGCTCGGTAGATTTAAAAGAGAGAAATAGGCCAATCGAGGAGGAATGCATTGGGGTTTTTTTTTTATTAAATATTCATATCTATTTGATCACATGCTAAACCCTTTAGTACCTCGGTAGGGTTTAATTTGTTTATTTTTTGCTTTCTAGCAATATAAGTTTGATGATATGATGAGATCTGAGGCCATGACTTCAACCCAGTGCTCCTCTTCCTTTCTACTTACTGGAAATCCTGAGTTCCAGTGAGGTCAGATTTGGACCTCATTCTTGCAGTGTTGTATTCTCCACATTCCTCTCAGATATTGCAAAATACATCTCTCTTTCTCTTTCTCTTTCTCTTCCTCTTTCTTTCTGCCTCTCTTTCTGTCCATCCTATATGCTGGGGTTGCCATGGAGACAGATATAAATCAGTTCTTCATGTTTCTCATAAAAAAAAAAAAGGGAGAGAAAGGCCAGTGTACATATTTTCATCTGCAACCATAGCGACACTTGATATTGTCAGTGCTATTTGTTAAAAAGCAAGTCACCATAGCGACACTAACCATCAAGACTGTGTCATGGATCACCTGTCCCAGCTGCCTCCTAGAATAGAATTAGAATAGAATTCAACTTTATTGTCATTGCAATGTCACATGTACAAGCAACGAAATGTAGTTTGCATCTATCCAGAAGTGCTATACATGATATAAATATTTATAAACAGATGTATGAAGATATAAACAGAATAATATTGACGTGCTATAAATAAAATGTTTTGTACAATATAAATATAGATGAGAGCATATGTACATACTATACAAATTACACAGATTATACAGAATATACAGGAATATGAAGAATGGATTGTATATATATTAGTTGTTTTTATAATACAGGATAAATAATGGGAAATTAGATTTACAGATTATATAAAGATTGTATGTGTATGTGTGTGAGGGAACAGTCCAGGGATGGGGGGGGGACAGTCCTTATAGTTTGTGTCAGGAGGCGTTCAGGAGCGTAACAGCTGTGGGGAAGAAGCTGTTCCGGTGCCTGGTGGTTCTGGTCCGTAAGCTTCTGTAACGCCTCCCAGAGGGCAGGAGAGAGAAGAGTGTGTGTGCAGGGTGAGTCAAGTCCTTGGTGATTTTGCCGGCCCTTTTCAGACACCGCTTCCTGTAGATGTCATTGATGGCAGGAAGCGATGCCCCGGCGATGTGCTGGGCAGTTTTCACCACCCTTTGCAGCGCCTTCCGGTCGGAGACAGAGCAGTTCCCATACCAAACTGTGATGCAGTTGGTGAGGATGCTCTCAATGGTGCAGCGGTAAAAGTTGGTGAGGATCTCTGAGGACAGGTGGTTCTTCCTCAAGGTCCTCATGAAGAAGAGGCGCTGGTGCGCCTTCTTGATGAGTTTGGAGCAGTTGGTCGTCCAGGTCAGGTCCTCGGAGATGTGGACTCCCAGGAACTTAAAGCTGTTCACACGCTCCACCGCTATTCCCTTGATGTGGATGGGTGGGTGGAGGTCAGCGTTCCTCCTGAAGTCCACGATGAGCTCCTTGGTCTTCTGTGTACGGGAAATTTAGGACTCTGCAAAACTGTTTTATTTGGTCACTTTGAAATATGATCACCTAGATAGTTTGCTGCTCAGTGATAAGTGGAATTAATTTTCTTATGGTGAATGTGAAAAATACTGTAGATTTTGTAGGATGCATTCTGCTGTGTACGTTTATGTCAGTATATTAGAATATCATCAAAAAGTTCATTTCTTTATGTGATTCAAATCAAAAAGTGCCTCTTGTGCATTATAGAGGTTCATTTCTTTAAGATTTATATATTTCACTCTTACTATTATTATTTTGATGATGATGATGATGATGATGGCTTAGAGATTATTAACACTCCATGTTTAATTCATAAGAAAAATAAAATTTTGGATATGACAGTTGTGTAGCAGAAACCCTCAAGGAGGATGGATCTCAAAAGGTCATTGTTGAAGACAAACCTGTAAATCCACCAAGGATTGGCTGAGAATTATAATGAAAAGCCCTAAGCTGAGTCAAAGCCCAGCTCTAACCTCTCTAACATTTCACAGCTGATAATCACGGATGGGTCAAACTTTTGTCAGACTAAAGTGACAAGCTGGTAGTTTAGCAAAGTTCAAATATGCTGTTTTATACAATTGATTTAAGTGTAACACAGCAGGGGACGGGTCATTTATGTTTACCTATGGCTGAGTTTCTTTCTTGTCCTGAAATGGTCTTTTGCTAAAAACAATTTCACAATGAAGTGTCCTATTGCACTTTTCAGTATCGAGAAACATTAATGTGTGAAAAGTACCTCTTTACACAATATTCTAATTTTTGGACAAACTGAAGAAGAGTTTGTGATTAGCTGCACGTCATAATTTGGCCAAACGAAGTGCTTGAAGTACACTTCACTAGAAACACCTTTCTACCTTCCCTTTACCTTAAGCGTATGACATTGCCTTTATTCTTTGTGGCATAGATTCAACAATGAGCCTGGGAAAAATACTCAAGAGATTTTGATTCATTTTGATATGATAGCGTTAAGCAGTTGAAACAAGTTTGTCAGCGAAACATTCATGAAATAATTCTCCGATTCAACCACATCCTTAATGTTCCCTACTAGATTAAGATCTCTATAAAATATAGATAAATAAAGTAAACTCAGCGCCAAACTTATTATTTATGCTGTGTGGCACAGTGTGTTATGCTTCTGGAAGTATAGTCAGCAGAGGACAGGTCATAAAGCTATTGACATAACAATATTTATAAAACTGTGGTGTTTAAGTGATTTTCAAATTGGAGAAAGGCACCAAAGTGTCTCAAGGAAATCTCTCACAATATTCAACCTCTACTGCCAGATATGATAGATCAATACCTTATGTCTTATTCTATGTTGTTTATACCAAATTCTGAATACTGCAACTGAAATTAAGACTCATTGGACCAGGAAATGTTTATGCAAATTATTGTTTTTTGTCCAAATTTGGTCATTCTGTCCAGAGCGGACGGTGTGGCCTTCCGCATCTTTAGCTAAAGTGCTGCAGGGTTTTACGTGCTGTGCATGAAGTGCATAGATCTTGGTAACGAGTGTCAAACATTTCCTGCTAGCCTAAGAAATGACTGAGAGCAAAAGAGACCAAACAAGTCAGCAAGTGCTCAAATACCCAGATCAGCACATCAAGCACCATCAAACATGACGCCTTCAAAGTTGCTTAAATCTCCTTTTCTCCTCATTTTGATGCTCAATTTGAACTGAAGCAACACCTCGTGGTGCCTAACTGCGTTGTTCCTCCTATGTATCTAAAAAAAAAGCAGGTGTGTTTCACGCTTTAAATTAGATTATTGGAATAACAGAACATTTCAATTTAATTCTGATTCACCGAGATGCACCTGTGCTCCTCTTAATGTACTCAGCAGGTCAAGTTTCTGAGATCTTAAATCACCTTTTTTTTTTTTTTTTTCTTTTTTGTCTCTTCACAAGACGTGCAAAAAGTAAGAAGCTGCACTAAAGCTGGTGCTTAGACAGTGAGGAACAAAATAGCAGACATCCATCCGTGCTCCGTTCAGTGATTGGTGCGAGGCCTATTTGAAGTTTGGAGACATAGTATAGGTAATTATTTTTCATAGATGCACCCCGACTTGTGCGTCACCCGCACGTCACACCAGGCCTAATGGGCAGTCGTACAACAGCGTTGTTATGGAAAAGGCTCAGCTTTCATCCATCGCATTGCTTCAAAGTAACCACGACAGTAGAGTTTGTATCCGTGTCGTTGTTGACGGGTGGGCCCTTTGACCCAAAGCTGGCCACTCAGTGTTCCCAGCAGCCTGTAGGAATAAAGCTGCGACAGTTCGTGCTGAGTTTCTGAACGCAATTAAAAAAATATATATATATATATATATACATATTATATTATTATTATTATTATTATTATTGTTATTATCATTATTCAATTTTCTCTAATAAGATTATTTCACCGGCATCTAACTCAGACATAAAATCACCATCGCAACCACCTCCCCACACCCTCCCCACCCCCCGTATGAGATGGCTCGGAGCTGCGCCCGTCCTCGGTGATGATCGATAGACGGATGCAGGTAGCCTTCCTCCCCTACACACGCAGCATCACCACGCATCTCTTTACTCCGCCGTGCAGCTTTCCTCCCCGACGGCGCACATACGCACACGGGGTTCCTTGCCTATTGATCTCCGCACATCTGGAGCGGCTTCATATTTGTTTTATAAGGCAGTCAGTGGCCGCAAAAAGGAGGAGTGAGACAGCAACAGCGGCGGCGGCAGCAATAGCAGCAGCAGCAGGACGGAGCACTTGACACCTTTCTTCACGGCATCGAAATGCAGTAGCGTGATACCAGCTCTGCGGAGACGGAGAAGGCCAGTCAGTGGCATCTTGGTATTAAAAACGTGGGCTCTACGCATTCCCGACCGACAGCACAGTCTTGTTTTTTTTTTTTTTTCCCTTCTTCTTTTCCTCTTTTTTTTTCCTCCCCTGCCTCTCATTCTGCAGAATCGGAAAGGATTAACTTGGCCAAGATAAAAGGCGGCAAGTGAAGAAACGCCAATAATTCAGCTCGACCAGATTCCGTTCTGTCGTGGGGGATTCGTGGGATACATTCACTGGCCCCGCGATGGACTCCAGCGTGGGGAAACATGGCATGGCTCGTTTTGGATTGTTTGTGCTTGTGATGGGGCTGTGGAGATCCGGCGATGCCTATTGCCCCGAATCCTGCACTTGCAGCATCTCACGGATTGTTTGTAACGACCCCGAACCGGGGATCGAGGATTTCCCTGTCCTTACGCTGGATGACATGGAAAACATCACCGAGATGTAAGTGTGTGCACATAAACGATCTTGTTAACTTACGAAGCAGGCAGCTCAAACCCACAGTATAGGTGGCAGTGACACCAAACATCAAGGGTGCATAGTGTTAATAACGACAAAGTGCTTATACCATTAAAACCCAGGCGGCTATCATAATAAAGATATATATATATATATATATATATATATATATATATATATATATATATATATATATATATATATATATATATATATATATATATATATATATATATATATATATATATATATATATATATATATATATATGTGTGTGTGTGTGTGTGTGTGTGTGTGCGTGTTCATATTAGTGTGTGGAGTGCATGAGATAGTGGTCGCGCGTGCGTGTACGTGTGCGTAAAGGCGGTGCGAGTGCGCGTCATGCTTATTTTGGATTAGTGTGTTTTCCTCCAGAGGTAAAGAGCTCTGGATTGAACGCTCAGGCCAAGCAGCGGAGCCTCCAGGGTCTTCACTCTGCCTCTTTTTTAGAAAAGAAAAAAAAAAATACATATTTTTTTTTAGGAGGGGGGGCGAAGGGGGGCTAGAGTGGGCGTGGGGGAGATATCCTCAATATTTCAAAATGCCCACACTGTTGACATATTACACATGAGATCATATCAGTTGTGTACAGCTGGCAATAGGCTGCCGAGAGTTGTGCGCTCTTATCTGCGTCAGTGTGTAGGCCTGTGAGTGTGTCTGTTACAACGCTGCAGAAGTCCACACAGCGTACAACTGCACAGAGTAGTGGAGACTGGGTTTAGTTTTTCTGAGGCAGACGCGCTGGAGCCATCATGGATGTTATTCAACTGGCGCCTTTTGTGGGGCAATGACTTCTTCGTTTATGTATACATCCGGGGGCGAAAAAAGCTGCCGAAACGGCTGAAGCAGCCAACAATTTGCAGCATTTCTACATTTGCAAAAGCAGGCAAATCAAATTTTAAACGTAACATATATTGCATTAGTTAATCGTTTACTTTGTTATTTAGGCTGCATTGTAATGGATACCGTTTATTAACTTACAAACGAAATTTCATCCTTACACTGTGGCTGAGAAATGGACAATGTCCAGGGCCGGCCAAAACTTGTTACAGGCCCATAGGCAGAATTTGATTTGGAGGCCCTCTTCCTCTGACTCTCACTGTAGACAACCAATATCTAACCTCTAAGGTAATGAGCAGTTAGTCTTCCACCTTCAGTGTTTTTAGTTTGCATAAACAAATACATTTTTCCTGAGGGTGGAAGCTAAATTACTTCTGCTTGAGCCAGCTCTGCTAATTAGGGTAATGGTGCCAACCTTGAAGTGGGTCAAATGTGGACCAATCCAGGCCGTGGTTGACTTAACAAGATTGAGTTGTGGTTTCAACCAAAATACTGGGTGAGGTTTCCTGTCAAATGAGTTCTGGGAAACATCTGATAGTAAGGCTAAGAACGAATTGAGAAGAAATACTTTCTCTACACAAATGATATTTGGGGTGAAACTAATTTGTATCGTTTTTGAAAACATCTGCACTGACAATTCTCAGATTCAAATAAAATAAAGTCATAATCCTATTATAAGACAATAATAAGATAAGACTTTCTGACAAACGGTTTGTGCTCGAAATTCATACTCAACATGCTTCTAAAACTGCTGAGTTGAATAAGCGATTTGCACTTTTAGTTTATCTTTGCATTAAAGGTTGGAATGTTAGCAACATTTCCAGAACAGGGTTGTCTCAAATGAACTTATATGAGAGATGATTGGTACTTTGAAGTGATACAAACACCATGGCTAGCTCAGAAATGAACATGGGTCTCATATTTTACAGGGTGACATCCTGGTGTAATTACGTTGCTCTGTTAACACTGAATGCAGTGAAATGTGAAACTAAAACCATAAAAATGTTTCTTTAAAAAATTATATTTTTTATACTTGTCTTAAGCTTTCTTCAAATAATCTTTAATACATTTTGTCTGATTTTGATAGAATAAATATCAGTGACTTGATTAATAGTCATTTTATGTATCCCAAACAATGTTTGTTACAGATAAATGTTATCCAAAGAATAAGGTGGTATTATGCTTACTTTATTTTTCAAAGTAAACATCATTCAATTATGAAACTGAGGTAAAAACGGCATCCAATTTTTCACAGAAATATGACTTCAACTCATTCCAATTAAGAATGGGTTTATAGGTCAAATTAATTGATTGTTGGATTATTAATTGGTACTGATTTGGTCGTTTTTGAACAATTATGGGGATCTTCAGGTACATCAAACACAGTTTTGTTGAGCCAAAACTTCTCCCCCAAAATCCCTGTCTTTGTCCATCAAAGTAATAACAGAAAAACATATTAAGAAAGCAAATGCTATATTTATGATGTGAGTGTGTGTCTGTACTGACTTTACGGTCGCTTCTTTGATCAAAGTGTTAATTTTGAAGAAAATTAGCGCTAGCTCGTGCTAACTATATACATACCGGTAGTAGGTGGAAGGGTAATGTCACCTAAAGTGAAGAATCTCACTCTAGAGTGAACTAAACTAAAATTGATATAAAAGTTATCATGCTGAATCATTTTACCGTCCCATCGTTTCTCATTTTTTATACTATGAAAGAAGTCAATCTAAATCAAATCAGGTCAACATTTTCAGTTTTTTAGTGACTTTTCCACACTTACAAATTGGGTCACAATATTTGGTGAAAACTATTCACCATCCCTTCCAAATTCAGCAGCATAATCATTTGTACTAAAAAGACAAAAAAAAAAAAAAAAATCAACATTTTATAGGGTATGTTATTTGGACATAGTTCAAAACAAACCATTGTCATTTAAACACAAATAGTTAAGCAACAAAATACCCCTATGGGAAATTGATTAGATTTCAAAATAGCAAAGCCTACCCTACTGTTTTCTGTTTTCATTTTTTTCCCTCTCAAATCGCATACCTCTACTTTATTTATTCAAGTACAATTTCATTTTTAAACAACTTTCTGACCTGCATGGTCAGTTGGGAGCACTGTTGCCTTGCAGGAAGAAGCTGGGGTGTAATCCTGACCTGGGGTCTTTCTGGATGGAGTTTGCATGTTCTCCTGTACATGTGCAGATTTTTTTTTTTTTGTGGGTAGGTTTATTTGTCTCTCTAAATTTCACTTAGGCATGAAAGTGTTTGCATGCAGGGATGTTTCTTCTGTGTCGCCGCGTCTCTGTTCCTATGTGATGTACTGAAAATCTGTAACCTCTCACCCAATGAACCCTGAACACATAGGCTCCAGCCCCAACAAAGACCCCGCAAGTTAAACAAGTATAGAAAAATGGATGGATGTCAGCTGCAAATCCAGAAGATGATCATTTATAGTAATTTCTTTCTTCAAAACTTAAATAAAGCATGCCAGAAGTGATGTTAAGAAAATGCTATGGATTTCTGAATTGGTATGCTGCAAAACCAAGTCCCGTCCATCTTTAACCGCTCATCCTTTCAGGGTTTTGGGGGATCTGGTGCTTATGTCCAGCAGTTGTAGATGGTACTCCCAGGACAGGTTGGCAGTCTATCATAGGGCAACAGACACACAGGATAAACAACCATTCACACAAGCACTCATATACCTAAGGACAACTAGAGAAATCAATTAGCTTCCACGTTTCTTGGACTGCAGGAAAAGGTACCCAGAGTGAATAGATGCATGTGTGGTGAGGAGAGAAAAGGAGCATGGAAACTATATTTAGAAAGACCCTAGACCTGAATTTGAACCCATAACCTCCTTGTAGTGAGGAAAGTGTTACCAGCTCCTCCACTGTGCAGCCCTCAGATCAGAGTCCTTGAATTACATGTAAAAAAAAATTCATACGTGTTATAACAGTATGCTTGAGACAAAATATCCACATTTTGAGAACAAAATTTTGCCATTCTCTAAAATAAAACATAAATCAGCTTTATCTGCCTCAATACTTGATGTAGCAAGTATAATATGATCGTTTTACATGAAAAGGTGCATTGTAACAAGTCTAACATCTGGTTTGTTTTCTTTTCACAGACACATTGCCAATCAAAACAGATTGATTCACATAAGTGACAGCAGTTTGAGGCACTACATAAACCTCAGAAATCTGTAAGTATCCCACCGATTTGTGCTCGGTTAGACATTAAGCTAATTTAAACTAAATAAATGTACACTCTAACTTCCAACAGAACGGTCACAAGGACAAGATTAACATACATATCCAAGGATGCATTTTATAACAACACAAGACTCCAATATGTGTAAGCAGCATCTTATAGTAAAGTTATTTTATCACACCTTTTCCCCCCTGCTGATTTTTTATAGTTTTTGTTGCTATTTTTTTTTCTTAGAAATCTCAGAGATAACAACCTCTCCATGCTGTCATGGAGAACATTTCAGAACTTCAACAGTACATTTCCGTAAGTTGACACGTGTGCGTCAAACTGTCAGTAGTCCAACATCCCCTTTTTATACTCCCTAAAATCTTCCTTGCGTTTGTTTGTTTGCTTCGTTTCAAGGCTTCTTCTATCTGGAAACCCTCTGGATTGTGTTTGTGAAAACTTGTGGATCAAACTAAGACTCCAAGAAGACATAGACGGTCCAGAACTGACATGTACTGACGAAAGGGGAGAGACAAGGGACTTTGCCACACTCACTCCTCCAGACTGTGGTAATGTAAAGCATTGCTGGTTTTCTTAGGCTGACTATGTCTGCTTTGTGAAGACGTAAAGGAGCAGTTTAAAACTAGAGACGATATTCACGCATATTGCCACATTTTGTATGTTACTTGCAGTGGTTCCCAAAGTAGAGTTGACCCCCAAAAATGTGACGGTACGGGAGGGGCGTGACGTCAAAGTTGTGTGCAGTGCCTCAGGCTCCCCAGTGCCTGACATCCTGTGGACCCTTGATATGCTCTCAACCCACTATGAGGTGAGATGGTTTACCTTCAAGTCTATTTAAATAAGCTAAGCCCAAATGACTGTAGTCTGTCATACAACACAACAGACCACGCACTCAAATAAAAGATCAAATGGTCTGTGAGAAGCAGCCGGAGTACTTGAAGAAAAGTTGTCTTTGCGAGTTTTTGAGAGAAAGGAAAAAGTTCCCTGTTGAAATAACAGTGAATAATGCACACTGGAGAGTAGTAGAAGAAGAAAGTGAGGAAACGTCATCAGTTTGTCCTCCAGTAGCCTAAGCCTGCAGCAGTATAGCTACAAAAATAGCTCAAGATATCCTAATCTACACTCTAAAAAAAGAATATCTAATTTACAATGAAACATTGGAGCTGCGGTTGCCAGCACTTCACAATATAAATATGGCAAGATCCAGATTTATACGGTGAAATTCTATAGTGGCCAGAATTTTGCCGTAAAATACTGGCAACCACAGCTGCCAGTATTTTACCGTAATTTAGAGTAATATTTTTATTTATTTATTTTTTTGCACAGTGTAGTCTAACTGTCAGTTTTATGAAAAAGGAAAGTTTTCAACCTCGTTTTAAAAGCAGACAGGATGTCTGCCTCACGGACTGAAACTGGGAGCTGGTTCCAGTGGCGCCTGATAACTAAAAGATCTAAATCCCATTCTACTTCTTGAAGTTCTAGGAATCAGCAGTAAAATTGCAGTCTGACAGCAAAGTGCTCTTTGGAACAATCAAATCTCTGATGCATGACAGAGTTTGATTATTTAAGCTTTAATAAGCATGGGGGAGAATCTTAAATTATTTTCTGAATTTAACAGGGAGCAAATGAAGAGAAGCTAAAGTAGGAGAATTGTGATAACTCTTTAATTTTAATCAGAACTCTTGCTGTGGGAACATGATCTTTGCAGTGATGAATTACTGCTCTCGGGTTGTGTTGCGAGGACAACTAACTGGTCTCCACAAATCCTGACTCCTGCCCAAATCAATGCCTTTGAGAGGAATTGGAGACTATAAACCTGGAACATCAGTGTCTGACCTCACAGATGCTCTTGTTGAATTATGGTCCCCATACTCCTACAACTAGAAGAACACTTTCCCAGCTGAGTTGTAGCTGTTAGCTGAAAAGAGTGATTTAACATGACATTAACTATGATTTGGGATCTGGGAAAGCAGACAAGTGAATACTTTTATCGCTGCAGAGCAGAAGTGTAGCGATACACGTCTGAAAAATATTACTTCTCCGCAGAAGATGCTGTTACAGCACAGAAATAAAACCAGGCTACATGAAAACTGAAGCCAGTTGAATCACAAATAAGCATAGCTCCGGCAAATAAGGAGCAGTTTTTAAGGGAAGGAAAAAAAAGATATTAATTTGTACGGTAAATTGCAAATAACTGTAATTTATTTACATTATTTAGAAGCTGGAATGATTCGCAGTTACTTTTATATTGTAGTTAAATTACTTACTACCGTTACACATACTATGAGTGACATAAGTTGTTGTTTTTTGTTTATATAAATATCTCACCAGGCTCGTAGGTCCGTACACAGAATCTGTAATTGATCTAATAATTTTGTCTTTTCAGATTGACCCTTTGGAAACAAAAAGCACCCTCATCTTGTCAGGCCTGTCTCCTGACGATAACGGCAGGGTGATCGTATGCAGCGCCGAGAACATAGTCGGTCAGATCGAAGCCACGCTTCAGCTCAATATTCTCTGTAAGGACTTCAAACATGGCCTACATCTCTAGAAATCCTATTTTATTTACGTTTAATTTGATCTAATCTCCTCTGTGTGCTGAGCATTTCAATATTTTCTCCTAAACCGTGTTTTTCGTGTGGAAGCCAAAGGCTTCTCGGTTTGTTATCATTAGTGTCTCCTGGAAAATCTTATTGACTTTCCATGTTTCCTGTCCATAACTCTTCTTCCTGTAAAGCTGCTCATGTCTGACCATGTGCCTTCGCTTGTTTAACATCCGTTTATACATTGTCCTCTGCCATGTTTTTCTGTCTTCATAGTTGGAATGCATACTTTTTCTTTAGGTTTATGCTCCCCTCCCAGTTATTTTTCCAACCTGCACCTCTCCTCTCCACAATTAAGGTTTTTACTTCACCTTTGCTCTTACTGTTTATCTCCTGCCGTCCCCTGTGACCGCTCTTCTTCTCCTGTTGCCTCCATCTTAGTTCCCCCTAGAATCGAGCAGCTGTTGGCTCCAGAACAGGCCCACCAGTGGTGCATCCCATTCACCGTGACGGGGAACCCCAAACCTAAGCTGTTGTGGTATCATAAGAAAGTGCTTCTCCAGGAGCAAGACTTCATCCGCACCATGATCCACGAGTCCACTGAGAACGAGGACCACGGCTGCCTGCAGCTCGCCAATCCCACTCACATCCACAACGGCGAATACAAGCTTGTGGCAAGGAATGAGTACGGTCGGGATGAAAAGACAGTCACCGCCCAGTTCCTCGATCCGCCAAACATTACAGGTCAGTTTGCTTCCTGTTTCCAAATCAAGTTGTCTTTAGAGCATGGTTTTAAGCATGATAGATTCAACTACATTCAAATTGCAGAAGTGCAACTGTTTCAGTTGTACATCTTTTATTGTATGGCTATGTTAATTGGGACTAAGTTTGGTAACTGAGTGAGGTTTTTATATGTGACAAACCTGACATGTTATTATTATAACAAATTTCTTTGTTTTTCATTCTTTTATTTACAGAAAACCCAGATTATGGTAAGTAATACATATGTTTCATGACTCGATTGCTCTGAAAAAGTGTTTGCCCCCTCACTAATTTCTTGATTTTGTCACCTTGCTAAAATGATAGCCTAAGTAATTTTTGGCAAAAATAAATAAATAAATAGATAAAATAAAATTGCCACCTCTTTTTTGCTAAAAGGTAAATTAGGCAAAAATATTGTTTTGGGAAGGTGATTTATTTCAATTACATTTAAATAATAACATAGATATTATTGTCATCTTTCTGTTCTATATTTCCTATTAGGCCAATGTCTTACAATTGAATTTAAACATTTTTGATTCAACAGTATAAAAAGAAACAACAACAAAACAAACAAACCTCTTGAAAGGTTTTATTTATGGGAGACCGCTGATGTCCAACACAAAGGCCCACCTCACATGAGTCCACCAACAATCCTAAGACTTTTGAAAACTATTCTGGGGATAAAATTAATTTTTTTAAAAAGACTACGTTCCATTGGATCAGGCTAACTTTACAGCCTTTAAGGTGGTTGATATTTTTGACAAAGTTAAACATGACGGTGATAGCGTCATGGTCTGGGGCTTCTTTGCCACTTTCATCCATGAACATCTTTCTATATCTTTGTATATATAAGAGGATTATTTTGAAGATCTTAAACATTTCAGTCTGCCAAACAAGAAAAGAAGCACAAGAAAGCTGCATTTACTTTTTCGCTGTACTTTTATGCAGTTAAAAATATCTACTGATTTTCATCGTTTTTTTTTTCTTTCTCTTTTCCCCCTGCATCTGCATCTTCTGCTCAGATGGTAAGTTCTTTAATTTTTCCAGACTTTATATGTAGTTTTACACAATAAAATACTGCACAGATCAGTCAGAACTGCAAAATATTTCCAAATATGAATAACTCTGATTTGACAGATCACATATATACTTATCCAGATCCACCGCCTCTGGACGACAGTGTTGCAGTAAGTAATCCTAAATATTCCTAGCCATGCGTAGCTTTTTACAAACCTTTTGACTTAAAGAAATATTTGCAGTTTATTTGATTGTGGTTTCAATGACGTACATTATATTTACAATGTCTTACAAATTTGCTGATATAGAAGTGCAAAAAATTTCAAGTGAACAGGGATCAGTGATGCTTTGGGGCCTGAGGCCCTGGAGACAGTGATGCAGCGCATAGCTTCAAAAAGTCAAAAAGACATTTTAAACCAATATATTGTCCAGTAAACTGAATTATGTGTCTTATGTAGGTCTTCGGCAAAATAATGATCCAGTACATATTGCTTCATTACCATAGAAATTGCTAATGAAGCACAGAAATTGCACAGAAAGGTTGCCGCCAGCTAATCTCAATGCCAAGACCTAAATTGCGTGTTAAGGTATAGACTCAGGTCTATGGACTACCATAGAGATTGGTTGGTAATCCAACATGGTTGGTAATCCATGTCTCTCTAGTCTTTTATCTTTAGTCAAGACCTATAAATACATTTTTTGCCAAAAAAGGGGAGTTATACAAACCTTAAAACCTAGCTGTACTAATAATTGTACCATAAGTGACTTTGATAATGTCTATTTTGTTAGACATTAAGTACATGTGCTCATTTCAGATGTTCTATTTTTCTGTGTAAAATTAGACTGTTACAATATATAAAAAAATAATAATAATAATAACAAAACATGATTACCAGAGATCTCAGTGATTATGACCAGCACCTTATTTTGATTTTTGCAGTTTAGTTTTGGCTTCTTACTGGGATCACATTCTCTCCTTTATTCATTTCCAGGTGTATGTGGTTGTGGGAATCGCCGGTGTTGCCCTGACTGGCTGCGTCCTCATGGTCATCATTTTGAAATATGGAAGAAACTCAAACTTTGGTATTAAAGGTAAAGTAATTTTACCTTACTTTACTTTTTTATTTATTTTTTTGCATAAATAAGGAGACTTAAGCTTATACCCATAATTCTCCAGAGAAGATAAAAGAAACAAAATCGTACTAAACTGTTGTCCTAGAAACATTTGTTGCAGAAGTTAAAGCTGTAAATCTTTTTGGGACACATCTCTCCCTGTTTTGCATATTTCCAAACTTGTCGATTCTTCGTAAAACAGCTCCAGCCAAAAAGGCCCAGATTTAGAAAGGTGTGATGCCCCCTGGCTGGAGCCTGTTTTAGACTCCTAACCACAAAATATTTCTTTTACTCTTGCAAATTACAGTACATTGATATGCAGGGCTTCACATCAGCTGGTAGGAACTGATGCATGGTCTGCTTAAAGCTTAACCCGACCATGCATCAGATGGCTTCATGTTGTTCCAAAAAATGTGTATGATAACTTTAAATACTTAAGTTTTGTTTATATTAACATAAACAAAACAACATTAAAATATGTTGATTGCAATGAGTTTTGCATAGAGTATAATGTTTGCAAAGCATGCATGGATTAAAAAGAAAGCAACAAAATCTTTAGGACCCTCCTCTGACTTGGGGCTGTGGCTAAAGTTCAGTGATATGATTAATAATGTGTGATGCCTTTATAAATGAAGCAATGTAAGCAGATATGTGGTTGGATTGGATTTAATTTTAATTAGGAGTAACAAAGTAAAGGGGGTTCACACAAATGCAAGCCACCATTTTCAGACCTCTATGTGCAAAGCAAAATAAATTGAATTGAAAAACCATGCGTAATATGTTGTTTACTTCACAATTATGAGCTCCTTGCTTTTGTTTTCACATGAAATACAAATTTATTTCACCACAATTTATGCTTGTAATGTGACCAAATGTTCTGTCACCTTTAGAGTAAACAGAGTAAACAGGGCTATTTCGCTTTTTAGGGTAAGCGTTGTCTACAAATGTTATTTTCAAAATGCCTACTACCATTGCTGGTTATTAAGAAGTCCATAACATATACAAATACTGATATGGCTATTTCCTGTATAAAATCATATATTATTAACTGCCTCTGTTAGCCCAGCATTTCTCCTACAATTTTCAGAAACCTGATATAGGGTATTAAACATACCATCAAACCTATGCTCCATTCAACATCCATCCACCCTGTTAACCACTCTTCTCCTCTTTCCATCTTCTCTTACTCCTTCGTCCTAATGACCTCCTCCACTTCACCTTCTTGTCTGCCCATCTCTCCTTCTCCTGTTTCCTGACCGCCACCACCTCCACCTCCTTCTTTTTCCCCTCTCCGTGGGTCCCTAGGCTCCTCCTCGGTAATCAGCAACGACGATGACTCTGCCAGCCCTCTTCATCACGTCTCCAATGGCAACAACACCCCGTCGTCCTCAGAGATGGGTCCAGATGCAGTGATCATTGGGATGACAAAGATTCCTGTCATTGAGAACCCGCAGTACTTCCGCAACTCCGGCAGCATGCTGAAAGCTGACACGTGTGAGTTACCGCCGCTCTTGATGAACGCCGGGTAACCTGGGCTTTTTTTTCTGATAAATCCATGCAGGGATCATTGCTATAGGCGCCATATTTATCAGCAGATTCCTACTGCGCCGCGGCAGTGATGTCCTTCTTCAGGAGCTAACCGGAAAGCTCCGACAAGAAACACAAACTTTTTGTTTTATTGGAAACCTACAGATTTGAAGTGTCTTAGTTCTTCTCTTCATTAGAGTGTATTTTGTAATTAAAAACACTGTCATGTATTAAAAGCGTAATCGGTAAGAATCTGGAGTTTCTAAAACTAAGGGTTAACATGATGGATGTCGAGAGTCAGTTTGTCTAGTAAAGCAGATTTGAAGGGCCAACACTTCTTGAAAAGTCTATAAGAATTCAAGTAATGCAACTTATTTTGACATTTGGAATTTTTATTTTCTTTAAAAAAAAAAAGTGCTGCATAATGAACACATATCTATGAAAAGCAACAAAAGCATATCTTCAATTGATCAAATTCCAGACAGTATGAAGTTGAAATATTTTTTTCTCAAAATTCCTACAAAAAAAAATATCTTGTGAGTGATTTGACTTGTTTTGTGTTAAAGTTGTGCAGCACATCAAGAGGCACAATATTGTGCTGAAGCGGGAGCTGGGAGAAGGAGCCTTCGGGAAAGTCTTTCTTGCAGAGTGCTACAAACTGGTGCCAGACCATGAGAAGATCCACGTGGCCGTCAAGGTGCTGATCGGGAAGCTCCTTCTTCGAAAACACTGGGGAACAGTTTCCATTGGATGTGCGCTCCTGTTGATCCCGCCTATTTGTGTCTCTCAGACTTTGAAGGAGGGCACTGAAAGCGCTCGCGCAGACTTCTACCGAGAGGCGGAGCTTCTCACCAACCTGCAGCACGAGCACATCGTCACCTTCTACGGCGTGTGTGTGGAGAGCGACCCGCTCATCATGGTTTTTGAGTACATGAAACACGGAGACCTGAACAAGTTCCTCAGGTGAGATCGTCTTCCTACGAAATGACAGACTCGTTTTGGAAAAGTTGTTTAATCTTTGCCTGTTGGGCATTAACGCCTCCTTCAACTTTAGCAAGGGCAAAGGCTCAATTATATCAACTATATGTTAGTTCCAAAACACATCTCTGTTGATAAAATATCTTGCCTGGAGAAGAAGACCATTTCAGTTTTACATATACTTTTGGCGAATGTACCAAACTAGTGCGTAAAACACAATAAATCACTGTTCAAAGATGAGCGTAATAATGAATTAAGCACACATCAGTCCAAAAGCTTACAACTAGCACAATAAGATCAAGTTAATGTGCTGACATCTAAACAGTTTTCTGATCGTAACATTTCAGACTCATAAAAACATTAAAAGGTCTCAGTAACATAACAGGCATCATATGAATTGATTTTGAACTCAACTAAAGGCACAAAGAAAGCCGTCTGCTAAGAACTTTATTCAAAAGAATGAACTGTGGCTGAAAGGTCAGAGTCTGAGTGGTGTGGTCACTGCACAGTTATGGTAAGAGTGTCTGTAACGACCACAAATTTCCATTTCATACATTGTCAATTGTGGGTTATGTGGGCAGTTTAATGGATGCATTCAGCAGCCTGCCTGGTTTTATATCATCACTATAAAGTTGCTTAACCATAAACTTCTTCTCTTTTAGGAAGAGAAGAAGAAGCCACAACCTGCCACAGTCTGTCATGTGTATATATTTTTACATTTACTACTTGCACTAACCAAAAGATTTTGAATGTGCTGAAATCTCAGAGTGCACAACCTCAAACATGGAGCTTGAATTTTCTCATGCTGCTCTATCTGTTGTCAGGAGCTGCAACAGGAACGCTCCGCTTACAAGTTTCTTTTCAAATAGTCATAAAGTCTAAAACTTCAGAAATGACAAAAAGCTACTTTTTTTTTCTGTCGTTTTTTTAAATATGCAATGGTTTTTGGGTGCAGGTCCCACGGTCCTGATGCAGTCCTCATGGCAGACGGTCAGCACAGTATCTTGGTGGAGCTCACCCAGTCTCAGATGCTGCACATTGCCCAACAGATTGCTGCTGGCATGGTCTACTTGGCCTCCCAACATTTTGTCCACAGAGACTTGGCAACAAGAAACTGCCTGGTAGGGGAAAACCTGCTGGTCAAGATAGGAGACTTTGGCATGTCGAGAGATGTTTACAGCACAGACTACTATAGGGTGAGTAACCGAGAGCTGTTTGCTCTTCATCTTCCTATGTGACCCTTCATTGTTCACTATTGCTGCTGCTTGTCCTTGCAATCTTCAAAAGGGTTCTCATAAATGTAGCTTAATACAGAAATATGAGCTACAAATAGTGATTGCTTTCTCCAGCTTTGGTGAGACAGGCGTGTGTCAGTAGAAATAGCAATTTTAACATATTTTATCTATTTGCAACTTTCATAATCTACAAAAATGCAAAGTTTCTATGGTAATCAGAATCAACAGTGCAAAAGAACCCCGGAAGGTTTTTCATTTTCTTTCAGCAAAAAGTTAAATTATTCCCTCGCTCAAGATTGACAACATCATATTAAACCACAAAGGATCAAACTGTGTAATTATCCAGGTCTGGGCATCAGAGAACTGCATCCAGTTATGAACATAAGCATAAGACTGATAAGAGTCAAATAAAAGACATTTAGAAGGAGCAAATAGATTTATTTAATTCCGTCTCCGTTTTGTCTCGCATCTTAAGTTGAATCCCACAGCGCCCTCTGCTGGTATCAGAAATGCCAGGAAAGAATATGTCACCCTAATTAGGGCCTTTCACCTACCACTGATATCCAATGATGTTATTCAAAATGAGTTAGGGATCCAGCACAATGTCAAGCGCTGTTACTCTCAGTTCTCTTTACATATGGGAATATTATAGCATACATTTTAAAAGTCCTTTTGCTGGTGTGTTGTGTGTTGGTTACAGTAATGTTCCAGTTCCCGCCTGTCTTATAAGTAAGCAACTAGAGATGGTGTAACCAGCAACTGAAACCCTTTTATCTGACCTGAGGGGTCTCGCTAATGGAGGCTGCTGAATCTTCCCAGGTGGGCGGTCACACGATGCTGCCGATCCGCTGGATGCCCCCAGAGAGCATCATGTATCGGAGGTTCACCACAGAGAGTGACGTGTGGAGTCTCGGTGTGGTGCTGTGGGAGATCTTCACCTACGGCAAGCAGCCCTGGTACCAACTCTCCAACAACGAGGTCAGTCACGTGAGGTTTAAAGCTGTTAAAACTTCTCAAGCTGTGGTTAATTGCAAGACTTTAGTGAAGGCATCACGGGGATTGTAGTATTTATTGTTGCAGGTCGACTTACATTAGAAACTGAAGATGTTAATGTTTATGTTTTTTGTTCTAGTAATGCAATTTTCAGTTTGCTCCACAGAGTATCATGCATAATACAGTATTAGTTGGAGCTATAGCTGGAATTGCGCAGCATGATTGTTGTCAGTTTTCTTGATTTGGATGCATTTTAGGCGAGGTAAGCTCTAAAAGAAACGAGGCACCTGCAGATGTAAGCCGACAGACCTCGGGCCGTTGTTTCTTTTTGTGTGGATTTTTCTTTCTGATCCATAAGAACGTATCTTTAAATGCTACCTTGCAAAAACAGGAGGTTTGTTTTTGTGCACATCAGCAAGAACAGAAGTTGCATAGTTATGGGCTGTGAAGAGCTTTAGAATAGAAACTCATTAAAACAGAAAACTCTGGCATTAGATTTTGAATGCATTAATGTTCTGAACTAAGCCTTAGCTCACTTTGCAAAGCTTGTAAGGACACTGCTGTCTTTCCTGTTGGCTTTGCAATACACAGTCCTCCTAGCCCCCTAAATCCTCACTATAACCCTCAAAAAAGTGCTTTTCTCTTTTGTTCCCCACTAGCTTTACAATAATTTCACAAAACTGTGTGATATTGTAACACATAGGCTTGCATAAAAAGTCCAAATTTTAAATGGAAAGAAAAAGATAAATGGTTTTCAGAAATATTTTAAAAATAAATGTGTGGTTTTGTCCACCCACTCAAAAAAACAAAAACGAAACAAAACAAAACCCAAAAACAAAATCCACATTTTTTGTATGAAACCCTTACAAAACAGGGTTTCTTATGAAGTCATGTTGCCAGTTTACTACAAGCATGTAGGAAACCCAGTAAATGAAATCAAAGTTGAACTTTTTGGCCAACATAAGAAAAAGACTATGCGGGTCAGAAAACTGAGTTATGAAACGGTTGTGGGAATCACTTCAAGCTGTGGAGTGGTTAAATCACTTTGGGGCCCACAAGATTAATTGTTGTGATCCTGGTTTGGGGTGGACATTTATTGTGCTGTCATTTATTGTGACAAATTTCTTAGCATGATAAGAATTTAAAGTCATCGTTGTAAATTCCAATAACTTTAAAGCCCCTCAAAAATAAACTTTTAGTTTTATTATTTTCTCCACTCGATACAAATGCATATGCTAATACATTAGAAAACAGGATGAATGTGTGAAGCTTAGTGACACAAACAACACTTCTTCATGTGGCTGGTGTCCTAAAGAGCCGCATTACGCAATGTGTCTTTTCCACGAGTTGTATTTGTACTTGTGTGGCTATGATTGCTGTGCTATGCTGTCACCAAAAAAAAAACAAAGAAAAAAGAAGAAGCAATAACTTGTTTTATTGTCATTTTTATTTTGAAGTAGTACCACAAAATATGATAAAACTCAAGTCCATATTGCTCACCCCTATTCCAGGTTGTTTGGATGTTTTACATCAATTATTTTCTTTGAATTTACTCCATTTTTATGATTGTGTAAATCTGTCACAGCATAAAGTCCCGCTGTCTCCCGCAGGTGATTGAGTGCATCACGCAAGGCCGAGTCTTGCAGCGGCCCCGTACCTGTCCTAAGGAGGTATACGACCTGATGCTGGGCTGCTGGCAGAGGGAGCCCTACATGCGGCTCAACATCAAGGAAATCCACAGCATGCTCCAGAGATTGGCCAAGGCCTCCCCCGTCTACCTGGATATACTGGGCTGATCCACCAGCGCCTGGGTGTGCGGTTTTTGTGCATGTGTGCTTCATACGCGGACGGGTTTTTTAGGGTGCCGGAGAGCATGTTGGGAGGCAGAGAGGACGTTGGAAGTGAAGGTAGCGTGACGACGTCTATGTACAGAATCTGGCTGTAAATGTGACTGTAAAATGCAAATCGTCCGTGTCCTCACCCCACAAAGAGAAGCCTTAACGTTTAGGTTTTGCTTTTGTTTTCTCATTAATTTGCAGAATCTCCTGGGCATGTTTCGTGGAACGAAGTGAAAATACATTCAGGATTATGTGATTTTACTTAAAATAACGGTCTAAAAAATAAAAAATAAAAAAAAATAAAAAGACACAAAACAAAAATGAGCAGAGAGGTCATTCTGCATCAGATGAATCCATCGCCACAATGTTTTTCATACTTAATAAGAGAGGGGGAGGGGGAAAAAAATAAAAAAGCAAGAAGCACTCATTGACTGAGAATATATAGAAACATCTATGTAGATAAAGCTTTTTAAGTCCAGTTGATTTAAATCTGGTATTTAAGTCATGCACATGTAAAAACATTTTACAGACAAGTAAAAAAAACAAAAAAAACAACAACAAATGATTATTTCAAAATTGTGAAATAAAAGGAAATATATTTTACATCCTGAATTAAAAATGACATATTTTGTGAATATCTGTTCATATTTTACTCTAATTAAAAAAAAACTACACAGTTGTTCAGGCTTGGTTTTAAAGAGCAGGGCTATCTGAAGCACAGCGTGTTAACTGGTTGTTTTTGTTTTTCCATTCGTCTGTCATTAACCTGCAGTGCCATTGAGTTAAAAAAAAACAAAATCTTTATTTGGTGGCTCATCTCTGAATGATGTTTCAGAGCCAGATTTCAAACCTTACGGGCTCTTACAGGACGGATTGAGGTGAGGCAACGGGCCGAGAGGGTTTTCCTTGATGCTGCTTAAAGACATTTGAAGTCTTCGGCATTTTCACCGGTTTTGAAGTCTTCGCTTTGCATCAGCTTGTTTTGATTTCCTCATCTTTAGTTTTATATCCAGTGGCTCCAAACATGTTTCTTACCCCTTGATTTTTCTTTGCACATTTTGAACTGCTACAACAAACTTTAATGTGTGCTATCAACATTTTTATTAGATAAACCGCTGCAAGGTAATGCATAGTTATGAAGTGGAAGGGAAACAAATGTATTTTTTTTTCCATTTTTATTTCAAATAAAAGTAAAAAGAAAAAAAAAAAACAGTTCAACGCCAATCTTCACATGGCTATCTGCCCCATTCACTCATCACTATTGAAACTTTACATGCGAAACAATTTATTTCCGGGAAACTTCACGGTGAGACGTGGTGGTGGCAGTGTCATGCTGTGGGATTGCTTTTTTTTTTTTTTTTCCCCAACAGACGAAAGCGAGCTGATGGTTCATCCTGAAAGAAAACCCGTATAAATAAGTGTGATTATAAAGACAGAGATACTATGGAATGACTTCGATCAAAGCTTTTTCATAATTTAATTTTGAAAAATTATAATACATTTTGACGAACGATAGTTTTCCTGTCAAAAGGAAAAGGCAGCATGTCATGTGTTAAAAGCTTATGAGTCCAATGTGTTTGTTGGCTTTCATGTTTCTTTTTAACAACAGCTGGATTTGTGCGGAGGGTAAATTACGCAACAATCGGGCCTTTTTACGAATTAGTTGAGCACTGAAGAGAATTGTTTGTGAGGTTTTATTTGGAGGCATTCGAGCAAATCTGTGCCACACTTTTTAGATTTGCAAAAATCTAAAAATATCACATCTCTTCCACCTTTGCAATTATGCACTACTTTGTGTTGATCTGTGACATAGAATACTATAATTATTCTCCGAAGTCTGTTGGAGGCCCAGGGGGGATGCGAAGTAAAATGCTGCCGAATCACAGAGGAAAGTGTAAATTAGCAGCTGACTGCGCTTAATGTTGACGCTGGGTTGCTTTCAAACTCACCACCACGTGTTTTTGTTTTCGTTTATCTATTATTTTTCATATGTAAATGAGTCAGACAATAAGTTTTGTATGTCAGGTGCAGTTTGTAGCATTTTTGTAACCCTCCCACGCCGCCAACGCCCCCAAAATGCACCACCTAAGCAGCCACCCTCTAGTCTTCTACCACTGAACACCCTTTGTCTCAACCCCAGCTGTAAGCTTCAGCCTGGCTGAGCTGAAGCAAAGTGTAAACCCGAGGAAAAACAAGTTTTTTTTCTTTTCTGTGCGTCTCACTTATGTTTTTGGGGTTTTTTTTATACACTGTCCTGTATAATAGTCCTGTGTGGGCTGTATATAAACTGCTGTCCATCCTGTACAGTTCTGATAACTGTCTATATGAATAGTAGGCTACGTTTAATAGTATAATCTGTCCCAAGCAGGTACGTCAGAAACTGTGTGACATCTATTGAAGACAATGTGTTATGGGCCGCTGGCAATACGTACTAAATGTAAATAATGATTTTATTTGTGCGCCGTCGTACGTGCCGTCGTGCTCGTTCATAATACCAGTGTGAATACAATCCTCCTCCCTTTTGGCCACTTTTGATCTGCAGAGGACGTTGTTTGAACAATGTGTTTTATTTTTTTTTTCTCTGAAAAAGAATAATAATAATAATAATAATAATAATAATAATAATAATACAAAAAAAAAAAAGATGTCCTCTTTTCCTCTCCACTGTGATGGGGAGCTCATGCAGAGGCTATCTGGGAGGCCGCCTGTCTGCAGGAGGAGCACAGACTCTACACACACCCAGATTTCTCCTCGCCAGCAGGCGTCCCAGTTGATACGTGGTCCACGGAGGTGGGTGGGGGGTCTGAAGAGCTCCTTCTGCCCGACCCCCGCTACTCGGACCACCTCTGACTGACTGTAGCCTATTTTGATCCTCTTTCAGATGAATAACTGTGACTTTGCATCATGAATAGTATATTATTTTGAATGTAATCTAGAAGGGTGGGGATCTTTTTTGAATGTAATCTATCTTAGGGGTGGTGTCAATGATTCTTTTTGTAAATATATGGCAAAAGAAGAAAAAAAAAAAAAAGACGACGATAACAAATTTTACTTATGAATACAGTGAGCGTGTGTTCATGTTTGTTGGTGTGACTGTGTGTGTATTTGCACATAAAACTGAATGCATGGGTGAACGCGTGCGCGTGCGTGTGTGCGTATGTGTGTGTGTGTGTGTGTGCGTATGTGTGGTGCGCTCCTGGCAGATTTGATCCTGCTTTAATCAGCCAGTTCTATCAATCAATTCAATGCTTTGTGCATCATGTGAGTAGCTTATCCACAATTACTGGAAATGTTTCTTGTGATACTGTGCATTTAATAAAGGTGGTATGTCTTACAATAAGCTTTGCGTCCTTCATCGAGGATTGTTTGAGGAGTGCTACTCAAAAAAAAAAAAAAAAGTTATTTTTAAGACTTTTAATTCTCACATCACATCCACACACATCACTTCCAGCATGTGTGTGGATTGTAAACAGAGTAAGGCTCATAGTGGGCTTCTTATTAAGAAAATCTACCCAGTGATGAGGAGCATGCTTTCAAATCAAGCACACCCATTTTCTAGTCATTTTCTAAAAGCCCCATGTTAATGTTGGTTTGAATGTAGTTTCAAATGAGAATTCATATTTCATTGTTTTTTTTTTTTTTGTTTCTTTAGTCAAACACTTCATTGGACTGACCTGGCTTTTGAGCACGGTCCAACATTTTCCAGTGGGAATCACGGAGAGGGCGTTCCAGACGAAGAGTGTTCGCTTGCTTTGTATTAGAATATTTTTGGGTCAAATCCACTACTCATAGATTTATCTAATGTTTTCCAACATTTCAGGTGGTATCTCACATTACAGACCCTGCAGCTCCACCTAAATCCCGCTCACTGACGAACTACAGTCTCCTCTCAAGCTGAAACTCAATCTGTGTTGTTTTTTTGGTGCTGGGCTTCTAGGAAGTGCCAGCTGCCCCCAAGTTGTCATGAAAGTTATCCAGCAGACACCATTTGTTTCTAACAATAACTATAAAGGAGTGACACGGCCAGTTGGTTCACAGGGCCTCACACACCAGGACAAAACAGCCACTGGATCCTGTCGTTTTATGCAGGCGTCTCATTGGTTTAAGATTGTTTAGTTTGGGCCAACTCAATCCAGAGGTCCAAATATTTTTTTGTCAGTATTTTACAACTTTTCCAGCTTCAGTTTATATATGTATTTTCAGTACTTTCTAAACATCTGTCAGCAAAATTTTAAGATCAGATCATAGGACTGCTTAGTTCTTAAACAAACTAAGAGTAATATAGTTATAGTATATCTATTACATCTATTTGCTAATTTACCAGGAATTATATACGCATTTAGGGGAATTCAGAAAAGCTCCCTTGTTGCTGGGTTGACATGTGACAAGATTGTTCAAGACAAACCAAAATGAGTGACAATTTGTGAAAGACATTGAAAAATGTCAACATATTTTGATCGTATTTGAAAAAGTTGGTATTTTACTGAGCTGCAACATTTTTGCATTCGATGTTTACTAACATTTCGCAGAGAAGCAGCCCCAGCGTCACCGCTGTCTAAAAGCGTGCAATGAGTTTTTTTTTTTTCTTGCCAGAATCATGCAGGTGCATCTCAGTACAGTATTAGTGAAAAGCTTTTAGTAACTCCGCTCATGAATTGACACTTGTGTGGATTCATTAAGCGCAGTCATGTGCTTTAAGTGTTTGTTTTGGTGATGGTAGTGTTCATTTAATTGTAGAAATGAAGTACAAAAAAAATAAAACGTGATTACAAAAGGATTTCAGAAGAGAAATACGAATTCCCACGTAAATCCTCGGGAATAATCCTGGCTCGAGTTGTATTGACAGGTGTTGATAATACAGAGAAGGATAATGAGCAACACAATGAAATTTCTACAGGGCTGTTTCTTTGGAGCGCTGAATGCAAGCATGTAAATGGAAAATTGAGTGGAAGGAAAGCCACAGAGACAAATGTAAACAACGAAGACGAGAAAATTATAAAGCAGTTTGTATGCAAATGTCTCAAGGTAACGTGTGTTGTGAATTGGTGCCAAGTAAAGAAAATGATTTCAATTCAAGGGCCACAACAAACAGATGCTTAACGAACATGGGCAACAACTATTAAAAATCTTTCCATTATGCCATTCCTGAACCAGAGATGAGGTCAGAATCGCCTTACCCCAGGAGAAAAAACAGAAGGGCTGATCTGTGGTCAACAGCTTTTCAGATTAAGTAAATTTTGCATTTGGTTTTGACGTCAACTCTGGAGGAAGAGGAGACGAAGAATCAAAGATGTTTGAGATCCTGTGTGAAGTTTCCACAATCAGCAAAGATTTGACAAGCCACTTGAGCTGCTGGAGTCGCTCCGCTGCGTTTTATCATCTTCAAAATAATAATAAAAAAAAACGATCTACTCATTCCTATCTCTGCGTTTCACATCTATACACTCCACTTTTTCTTTTCAATTACTGAAATAAATGTTTCAATTCTCTCCAAGCCTAAATTATATATGAAAGTTGTTAAGTATATAAAAAGGCACAAGCTGTGCTTTAGTATACTGCTCCAAAAAAAAACAACAAAAAAAAGATCTTCTGATCTTTGAGCGACAAGCATTTGAAATACATTTTCAAAATAGTTGTTTATGTCAAGCTAATAAGCCCATCGCTAAGTTCAGGAATTTTACCAAATTACTTTTAACGAAACGAATATGAAAAAAGACAATGTGCAAAAGAACAGAGGTTTTCACTTCCATCAAAAGATGTGTGCCATATTTATTGTAATCTAAATTTACATTTAAAAAAAAGTCTGCCCATGTCATAGAATCATTATGAAAGTTAACGCAAAAAAAAAAAATTAATGTACATTTCTTTACATAGAGGGTAAAAGTAGAGGCATGAAGGTGGCATGATCCGTGTCAAGGCTCAAACAAACCATAAAAACAAGTATAAATAAATAGAAAGTGCTAGCTTTAACCGGAAAACGAAAAAGTTGAGTTACGGAGGGAGGAAAAAAAAAGAAAGGAAATGAAGCTCCAGCGAAAGTCAAACAAGCCTTTGAAAGCATGTGGTCTGACACGAGCGGAGCGGAGGAGCACCGGATCAAGTCGTTCATAAATTAAAAACTATACTGTGCTTTAAAATCTTCAAACTAAAGATTAACATCTAGAGGCAAAGCTCCTGTCTTACATTCTTGGCTTTCGCGTCTGCAGCCGTAATACAGAAAAGTCAAAGCTGGATTCTCAAACCGCGGCGTTTTCTTCAGATCCCAGTTTTCTCTTCATTTCGAAATACTTGATGAAAAAAAGACCCCCAACAAGACAGTCAAGGAACTGATTTCTGCAAGTCAGTCAGAATGCTACTTAAGCTGTATTCGATGGAACCGTTTGAAAGAGTCGAAAGCTTTGGGATATCTTTAAAGAAAAACAAAAAAGTACAAAGTTTCGATGACGGGGGTCATCAAAGGTCATGCACGCTGCAAATAACTGCATGCGGTAAGTTATGGTAACCCATCCAAGCACTTTTTATTTATTAATGATCATTAAACACACACAGCAGCTTCATCGGAGGGGCTTGTGTTCTTATGACTTCTGAATGTGGAGTATTTATATGGAGGGCCCTTCATATGTCACAGGAAGCAAAGCTACCTGCAGAACTTACCTGATAAAGAAAAGTTAAGTGGATTGATTATCAACTTCATATATATTTTATATATATATATTTATATTTATATAAATCTCTTCTCTTGCTTCCTTCCCCATATGAACATTTTATTCCAATTGATCTCTTTTAGTTTTGTTTACAATGTAACAAGTTACGGTGACGGGCCTTAAGTTACAATCACCAAAAACAAACTGAGGAGACAGAGGAGAGAAGGAGAGAAAGAGACAGGGAGACAGAGAGAGAGAGAGAGAGAGAGAGAGAGAGAGAGAAAAGGAGGAGGGCGGGGCCAGGGAGGACCGCGCTTGTCTGCTGCCCCTTCACTGACAGTGGCAGCACAGAGGACACAGTCTGCTTGATGCTCGGACATCAAAGAGGAGGCGGCGGAGGCTCCCTCCCCGAAGAGCTGCTCTCTCGGAGCTGCAGGTTCTCCAGCGCCACGTCTAAAGGCATGATGTCCACGCAGCCCATGGCTCCGAAGTCGGCGAAGTCTCGGCGCTCGTCCTCGTCGGAGGAGGAGCTCTCCTCGTGCATCAGCGTCGACAGCAGCAGCTCCTGGACGAACAAGCTGCGGTCGGCTCGCTCTCCTTCTAGGAACTGGCGCTCTGCTTCCGACATCTTGGGTTCATTCAAGCTGGAGGAAAGGGAAAAGAAAAGATGAATGTTTTTGAAGTTATTTAGGACTGAAACAATTCATTTGATTAACTGTGATTGTTGGAATAGTTATAAGCTGATTTAGTGATGAATAATTAAGATTTTGAAGCTTGCCATTTTCTAAAATAACACACTCAGAGCAGGAATTATGCCAAAACAGTAAAAAAACAAAAAAAAACTATATATTATATAATATATTCAATAAAGAAACTCTATGAGGCACGTTTTGTAATCCAGATATCACCTGGTTAATAAATATATATACACTGTATACATGCCAGGTGAAGCAGAAGGTGCTGAGCTTTTCACATCTTAATGTTAGAAGTATTTGTTTAGTTGCGGATGGATCCTTTGCCACAATTCATCAACACTAAAGAAGTGTCGTGTTGTTAGATTTTAGGCAAAAATTATGTTTTTTTTTTTGCTTATAAAAAAACATTTATTCATTTGCATTTTGGTACATTTTAATGCTGTATAAAAGCTCAAGTGGTTAAATGCAAAAATATGCAGAAAGTAACAATTTCGTCAGATTTATAACCAACTAATCATTGGAATAATCAACAGAATATTGATGCTGACAATAATCGGTAGCTTCAGCTCCAAAGTTATTAATTCAGCACGCGTGTTAATTTACTTCGAGGCTGAGATGTTTTCCAAACTAAAAAAAAAAAAGGTTACTTTATGTATGACATTTGATCCTGTGAAAGATATACATTAACCCCGACTATTTGTGATCACATGTCTTCTCCTCTCACTGGTTAACAAGCAGGTTTAAACGTCTCTGAATCTCACCGTGCTAATAGAAACTGGGAGCTTTGGGAGGAGGAAGCGGGATTGCTATCACCCACGGCGCTGGTGTTGGCAGTGGACGAGTTAGGTGGAGGGATAGAGTTGCCCGTGTTGCTGGGGTTGTTGCCACGACGAGTTGCGTGGCGGCCCGCCTCTACCTGCTGCCGGGCCGCCTGCGCCTGCTGCCGCTCCAGCTGCAGCTGCATCTGGAGCTGCTGCAGCTGGGAGGCCGAGGGGCCCGACGAGTTTATCTGGCCCCCAGCAGCCCGCCGCACGCCAGACAACTGAGACAACAACTCTGCAGGAAACACAAAGGTAACTTTTAGTCAGTTTCTTTAAAAAAAAGTTCATTTTTGGACGAGTTTGTTTGTTAAAGTGGTGTTTAGATAAAAGACACAAAGTATGGCTGAGTATTTTCAGACTGGTTTTTAGCGCAAATATATTGGTTTTGTCTTATTTTAAGTGTACAAACTTTCAAGTAATTTTTAGCTTGTTTTAAGTCGGTCATTTCTTAATATTGATGAAAACATACAGGTTATAAGTGAAATAATTTGCTAACAGATCATGTTTTTCCTATGTTAAAGTTATAATGTCTTGTTCTACTAGCAGATTATTTCACATTTAACTAGTACTTTTTCAACATACTAAGAAATCACTACCTTAAACCAAGCTGCTATATCTTGCTGAAAGTCACTTGAGCCTGTACACTTTTAATAAGACAGACATAAGATATTTGCTCTGGAAACTAAACCAACATTTCTAGGAAGATTTTGTTTTGCGGTGTAGTTTTCATTTATTTTCAGTGCTGTGCTTGTATGCAATCTTTTTAAAACCAATTTTTTTTTTGGGCTAAACTACGTAAAAATAAAAAGGTGTAAAAACAAAAAGGTACAAAAAGGCAGCTTACTCAGAAATGATTGTTATTTAAATTCAATCAGATTTTCTTGCATTTTATAAGATCACCAAGCTGAATCTATAGAAAATACAAAAAGTTGGATTTTTTCAACATATATCTGCACCAAAAAGGTGACAACGAGATGAAAGTATGATAAATAATATCAATGGTGATGAATCTCATCATTCTTTAAGTCCCAATGAAAGTTTGTAATTTGGTCAACAAAGAGGAATACGTAATCACCAGAGCTAGCTTAAGTAGCATATATCAGGTGTAATGATCACAGTATGAGCTGGTTTCATTCGAAGTTGCTTGAAGTGGCCAAACAAAGGAAAGATATTGTCTGGGTTCTTTTTGCTGTGCAGAAGCAAATAATGTGAATCACAGGAGAAATTCCTAGTAATAATCCACTTTTTCCAGCAACAATCCACATTTAGAAATCATTCTACCAGGTTTAATGTGGCAACTCGGTGGTATCATTACGATCACACCCCAGATGGACAGTAATTCATTAAACAGGGGGATTCCTACACATTTGATCACATTTAACCTTGAACACTTGAAGCAACCCTGATTTTTGCATTTTATTTTTAAACCTTTTAATTTGAAATTGTCCTATTTTGTCAAACTTTGCTAACCTTTGTTACTGTAAAATGTAAACCATCACTGCAGAATCCTATTTATTGTACATATTCGTGTTTTTAAGACCAACTTCTCTGCTTGTCAGGGAGGCCAACACGGGAAAAACTACTGCATGTGAGGCTCACCTGCGATTGGGTCCATTGTCTCTCTGTTACTGGGGGTGTAAGTGGAGCTCTGTGATGAGGAGGATGAGAGCCCCCCCGTGGAGCCGCTAGTAAAGTGCATATTTGTCCGTCGAGCTCTGGGGCCGCCTATTCCTCGCCCTGGGTGGAACATCCTGCGTACGTGCCGAACGCTACTGGACTCGTCGTAAACGGGGGACCGTTAAGGTGAAACCTTGACAGCGTACGACGTAAACGTGAATCACTTTAAATTAGTGTACCGGACAAGCCAAAAGACAGCAATGTCCCGCGGAAAAAAGAAAAAGGATATTAAATCTCTTGGCGCTCTGTGCTCAAGGGTGAGGTGAGCCGTAAAGTCGTCCGTCACGTGGTTTGGATCGCCTCCTGGCAAGGCGGCGCAAATTGGACAGATCTGAAGAGAGAGCAAGTGGACAGGGTCCGTTAGAGACATCGTAGGACTTTGGATGGAACAACACAAGCAGCTGCAGGCTAAATTTCAATCATTGAACAATAGTGACGTCACCTAGGCCCAAAAATGCAACAAAGATCAAATTAGATCATTGCAGGCAGTTTTTCATCCAACGACAAACAGAACATCTGAGCTCCTGCTTTAATGGGCGCAGTAAACTTTAATTTTTAAATATCAACAATCTGACAATTGATGCAGCAACAATAAATGAAAACATTCTTGTCTGAGTATGCAGATTTCAAATGACTTTGCGTTAAAAAACGATTACCTGATCGTGTGTGTCCATAAATAGGAGGTAGCGAAACAATATTTCTTTAAAACACAAAAGGTGTTTCTGCAGACTCTCCTAATTGTGTGTTTTTTTTCTTAGAACTAAACTGCACTGAACTTTTGTCTCCACCAAAGCCACTCGTTATGTGCATTTTCACTTTGAGGTTCCTAAACCAAGCCTATTATGTAGCTAACTCCCACCAGATTTAACTCAAATGGTGTTTGCAGTAATCCCAAGACTTTCAATAATTGAAGCCTGTCAGATGAGCATCTCAGGGAGACAAACCACTCATACAGCAGCAGCTGCAGTGACAGTGTGCTTGCTCCCTCAAATTTAATCTGCAACACACCACATAAACATAACAAATCTTTCAACCAATTCAAATCTCCTTAAGAAAAACATTTAAGGGGTGTATTTGTGCAGACGCTGACAGCCAAATTTTATATATTTCCATTAGGAGTGGCAGATTTAATCGCATATTTAAACTCAAACTCAATGACTGTTGTGTTTCCAAACAACAATAGAGAACATTTTTGAGTAATCTATGTTTCCAGTAAATATGAATTGCAAAAGAGGAAAGGTAGACGACTACAACCAAATGAGAGTGAATATTTAACTCGTAAGAGATGCTTGAGCCCATCCCAGAGGTTTCACCTCCATGTCTGGGTAGATTTCAACATTTTGGGAATATGTCTTCTTTAAAACTACTCCAGAAAACAACGCTGGTTCCTGAAAAGCTTCCTGCAGTGGAAACACCTTTTTGTTAGCATAAATAGGAAGCTGGGTGAAAGATGTGTGCAAAGAGTCATGGTCCATTTCCAGCTCCCACGTCAAAACTTTGGCAAAGTAACATTTTAGGAACCCTATGCTTCCAAAGAGCAACAAGTGTTACATGCAGAACCACCTTTAAAAGGACCGACACATCTGACTACATGAGAGATCAGATGGATGTGTCAAAATAGGTCTCCCCACATATTATCCCATTCCTTTAAAAATCAATGTCTGCAGCGTTTCTGATCAGTCAGATCTCAAATATTATATATAATTCATATGTAACAAACACTATCATACAGACAAAGAAGTCTGGGCGAAAAAAACTGTTGATGTGGGTCTTTAATTGATGTCCACTCTTTTTTCTCACTGATTTGCAATAAAAAAAAAAACTCCTTAAGTATCATCTCTGTCTCTCTGTGATGCATTAATCACACTAGATGATTAATGCATCCAAATAACCAAATGGCATATTTATGGAATAAGACTGTCAGAACAAGTTTAAGAAGGCATCATTTATCATTAATTACTTGCCAGAGTTTTTCATGAGATGTTCTCAACAAAATAAAGCATATTATCATGACACCCAGCACCCCAGGCACTTTGGTTGGGTTTTGACTGGTTCCATACTTTCTAATATTCCCAGCTCATCTCTCACTTTTAGAGAGCGACACCGTAAAATAAAAGGGAGAAGTCTGAAATCATTTCTATTTTTCATCCAGCTACATGACTGAATTGAACTCAAGTTTTCTCAGCATTAGTGGCTCATGTTTCGACCGCAGAATGCAAAAAGTGTAAAGTGTCAGGCATTGTCATAAACGCCATTTGGTTGAAGAACTATTAAAAGAAAAGATGCTTCAAATAAGAAGTCTTCTCATTGAAAAGACAAGGAGAAAGAGACACAGCTGTAGATGTCTCAAAGCCTTGTCAGCCGACTGAATAACGTCCAGCACATCAGCGGCAGCGTTGATGCTCGACCTGCAGGGCGAAAGAAAAAACCCCAGGACACTCACCACCTCTGTGGACGTCTCCGAATGCTCTGAGGTGACATGCTCCTGTAAGGACGTCTCCGTGAAGCCCATCTTACCACAATAAGGACATGTGAACGACTGAGGTTGTTCCACCGAAAAGGTGTCTCCTCCGTAATACAAATCTGAAAAAAAAAAAATAAAAAATAAACATTTGTTAGTGACAGCCAGAGAAATAAAGATATTAAATCTGCATGGACCCGATAGGATGCTCAAGCTTCCCTCGATAGGGGCTTACCATAGTCTACTCTGGTTAATATACACTGCATGGGGTGCTCTGTGGTGTGTCGTGTTGTGGTGGCCCCGCTCTCGTAGCACGATGCACACAGGTCGTAGTCGTAGCAAATTAGACACTTAAACCTCCTTCCTCTAAAGTTGCCCTTTAAACATGCATCACAGCTCACACCTGAAACAGGAAAACACAGCGAGTGAGAAGATGGGCTTTCCGTCAGTTTTAAGTCCATTCAATGAATCGCCAGTAAAAGCGCTCTGGTCAATGCGCTTCCAATCAGCTGGCTGAAAGGAGGCCGTTTCTCATCCTAAATGGAAAACTAATTTGGCTGTTTGGATCGAATCGTTGTAAGATTTAGTAACTTTGATGTTGAATTTAAGATCTCTACAAATTACAAAAGATAACTTTGCTTTGGTTTTTCTTACTTTTTTATCTTAAGCAAGTTGTGAGTTAACTTTAACTTAAGTTAGAAGTGACTGTCGAATGACAATAAATGCTATCTATTCTATTCTAATGAAATTCATTTTGTCCCTACGAGTTCATGGAGAACCTGTTGAAGTTTCCCAGGCCTGTTAAGTTTATACGGCCTGAAGGAAAACACAAATCAGAGCTATAAGTCACAGAAAGAAACGCCACCAAGTTATTTCTCAAAAACATCATTATCTATAAGTAATTTAAGGTCCAGTACGGAAAATATGGAGAAAGTTACAACTTTTTCAAAGTCTAAAACAAAGATCTTCAAGAATATTGAAGGTCTTGCATGAAATATATTTAGTCCATATAATTTTTCAGGTTTATGGTCTTAAACATGCAAATGATTAAGGGTAACTGCAAGACTGACTATTGGATCAGGCGGTCGGTCTACAATCAGCTTATTATCCTAGCAAAACAGAACATTATTTAAAAATAAGCACTCAATAACTGCTACTGATATTTTTTATCCATCTTTAACTTAACTCTGCATTGATCAAAAATAACTTACTGTTACAGAAAAATGTAACAGTTATAATTCCCGTAGCGTTAAAACTTGTTACACTTTCTGTTTCTACATAAAGTACGATGAAAACAAACTGATTTTTACTGAGGCTTTCCGCACACATTTCACTGGAAAGTCAGAAAATGCCATATTTGGTCAGCATGTGATGTGTGATGAACTATTAAGACTATTTCCTGTGACTGGTGGAATATTTAAAAAGAGACTTTTGTTTGCACTGACCCCATCAAACATAATTCCACTATTATTAGGCTTACTTGATAAGTTTATGATACGATTGGTAGTTAAATAGCATGCGACCCCACACATGTGCCCTTTTCAGATCAACATGCAAGATTAGTACAGACCAGAAAAAAAAAAAAATGCTCATAATAAATAGTTTGCTCACTGCAAGACAACTGTGATCAAAACTTTAGGAGGAAAATGTTTGTACGCTCCTGGTCTAAACTCTATGACTTTAAAAGGTGACTCATTCGTGATACCACAGAAGAAGAAAAAACTCCGCTAACTGCAGGCAAAAACACTGTAACTTATATCTGACTGGACTGGTTAATGATCAGAGGCCTCAGAGTTTCTGTCTTTTAGTGACACTGCACTTACATACAACATTATAAAGAGCTTATAACATAGTAGTTTCGGGGCTTACGAACACGTAGGACAAATACTATAACAGTGTTTAATGCGTGTGTTGGTATAAAACTGATTAACGAGAGTGTAAGTACTGGGAAGTCCTAACCAAACCAAAGGCTTCTGATATTCGCATAGATTAGCCTACTCGCTAGCCCGGCTAATGTAAGGTAATGTAGCACCTAGCCGCGGCTAGCTGCTAACTGCTGCTGTCTCATTGCGAACAGGTTGAGCGAGGTTACAACAGATACTTTTACATGACAGGCACATGACCACCAGCGCTGCCGACAGCAAATATAAAAAGTCAAGGGACAAGCTTGGAAGCCCGCCAAGAAAAGCGCAACTACCCCTCCTAACACGAAAAAGCCCTTAGCGAAGCTAGTCATGGAGCTAGCCGATCAGGTAAAGTAGTCCCCATCCCGGGCGCTGAGGATCCGTTTATTAACTCACCCTCATGTCGGGACATCCTCCAAGCAGCGACACAGCCCTTCTTCGGGCTCCCCAGCGCGTTCAGCGAGGAACGATACAGTTTTTGTGACTCTTAGCTGGTAAACCACTCCAACCTCGTCTCTTTTCCGAGCAAGATGGATCCCCAGCAGCTTACAGTTTGTTCTGCTTCCCGTCCCAGAGTGTCACTTTATGGCCGAGTGTTGCGAAGGGTGGACACCAGGGGGCGCTTTTTGACACTTGCGCAATAAGAGTCACTAAGCCCGGGGATTTGACTTGCAGAATCAGACTTTACACGCAACTCAGAAGCTTGTTGCTTTTGTGTTAGCCTATTTGAAAAGCGTTTGTTTCTAATGTTCATAAAAAATTTAAAAAAATGAAAATAAGAAAAAGCTGTGGAACTCCAGTGTTGTCAGATAACCATTAACAGGAAATATAGTTTAGGAATTCGAATAGCAATTTTCTGGAATACCAAAAATGTACAGTAATATATATATATATATATATATATATATATATATATATATATATATATATATATATATATATATATATATATATATATATATAAGCTCATATTTGTTTCCAATAAGATTCAAATCAATACATTTAAACATAATGGAAAATCTTTCTAAGGTTTGCATACTGGCTCAACAGAAAGAAGCATGAAACATCATAGTGCGTGGTTGTGCTGACTTTGGATTTGATAAAATAGTAAAGCTGCATTTGATCGATCACTATTTTATTTATTCTTTACCCAGCTTCTGGTGTGAAAAACAGACACCAAAAGACCATATGACTCAAAGTCACACAGGAACAACATGGATTCTATGTCATTTTAATTCTTACTCCAGACTCAGAGGCCCTATTTTGACCTCACTTTTTTCTTTCACCACACTTTACAATAATATGTTCAGATGCAGCCGTCTGTCAACAGCTAACTTCTTTTTATCAAGAACCTTTTAGCTTCAGCTGGAAAACCGTCAACTCATCAAACCTCCAAATGACTAAGGACATAGGATGCCAAAACCATAACATTTCAAAAATATCTTTATTTAGTTTTTTTAACCCAATATTCTTACTTTCTTGGAAACTGAATTCTAGATTTTCAAATGTGTAACTCATAACAATCCAAAATAGCAGAAATAAACACTTGAAACAGATCACTGTATAAATTTACTGAATTAATAAAAGTTACCTTTTGATCCTAATTTTATTTATTAAGATTTGACTGTTTTTCCATTACTTTGAAAAACCTAATATTTAGTCAACATCAGTTATACAATTTAGTGCTCAAGATTGTCAACCATGTTGATAATTAACATAGAAAATTAACATATTTCCAGTTTCCATCTTTGTAAAACATGACAAAGCAGCAAATTCTAAAGAAAAGAGTAAACCAGTGATTCAATTTCTGTTCAGATTTTGATGTGTCCATCAAGAAATTACCAGCATTGGTTATTTGCATTTAATAACTTATGTTGTTCTCTAACAAACTAATTATTATTTTCTTTTAAAAAGATGATCATCACAATCAAACTTCGAGAATTAAGGACCACTGTTCAAAATATGTTGAATGAAAAAAATTCTTTATTTAGTAGATATTTTTCAGACGATTTTTGTGCTAATGACGACGTACATAACCTCTGACAAACCAGTGCATTACGATGAAGACTTCACAGCAGTACAGAAAGCTGGCCATGAGCTCACAACTTTCACTTTGTGCCTTTCACTCCACCCTCTTGCATAAACCAGACGTGGCCATACATTCTGCGCATTATACAATTTAATACCTGTGCTTCATGTGTCTATTGTGGAGGGTGAGAGCCGCTGAGTATAAAAATATCCAAAAGCTATCTTTTCTTGCCCTTAATGTTATTCTTTACAGCTAAAGGGGGGGATAAGTAGAATAAAGGTGAACAACCTGACTGAAAAAGCATTATGTACCCCACTGTGGAGTGACTGAACCACAGTTTGCTGATACATGCAGGTGAGAAGGAGCTTTGACAACAAAAACAAAAAGAAAACACGGTATATAGACAAACATTTCTTCAAAATTTAGAAAATATCATCTATTCTGCAATAAAAACGCCAAAGAAATAAGTTTGAAATACAATTTTCCATCAAGTAAGCCAAACTGCTTGATAAAAAACATTAGCCTCCATCTATGTTTAAGCAAATGATAGTATCAAATGTATTTTTTTCTCTATCAAAATATAACCTTATTTACATATGTGCATAAAATCTAAAGCCAGATAGCTTATGTGTCCGAAGTAAAGGTCACCTTTTAATCATTCTTTTAGCACCTGAGCAAAATTACCTGTCACACAAAACATTAAATAAAATGCAAAATAATTCTGTACATTTTACAGCTTTACATCCATTACTTCTTCTATTTACAGTACACTCACTCAAGAGTCTCCTGGTGATAATTACACTTAATTTCTGGAGCTAACTGAAAACTAAAAGATGTGCCATGATATTTAGCTACATTGACGTAACAACAAAATGCTATAGGAATGCTTAAAAATACAGTGTCTCCTAAAATTCATCAAGCAAACATGTTTGAAAATGCGACTCAGAGCTCATGTAAAAATAAAGTTAATATAAACTTATTTTTTTTCTTTTTCATCCTTTGGTGTTTTCACTGTAATGCGAAGTTTTTTTTTGGTGAATTAGGTAACTTTGGATTTTTATGGTGAAAAACCTGAGTACTTTTTTCACTAAAGCTTTAGTGAAGCCATCATAGATTAGAATGAACCTATAGCAACAACAACAAAAAACACAAATAAAATGATGCTACTTTATCGACAGGCTGGTAAAAAAAAACAACAACAACATAAGTGAAGTCAGAAAGCAAATACGTCACATTTACAGTGATTTACAGTCAGTGTCTTTGGCTCTTCTGTGGTCCCCACCAGAGAAGCTCAAATATTACAACCAGCTGCTTCGAGCAGCACTGAGAAGCACTTGACAGATTTTTCCGTCGCTGTGACACATGACAAGGTAGAAAATAGTGATGATGACTCCTTTTTGTCCTGATAGTCCTTATGCCACAGCTCTGAGGTGTTTTTGGATTCTCTTAAAGCGCAGCTTGCAATTCAGTGGTCCGAATACCTCAATCAGACATCTCTTCCTTTGAATAGTCCCTGGTTTTTCTCTTAAAGAAGCCAAGCTGCAGAAACAGAGGATTTAGTTACACAAGGACTGATTTACAGACCAACATATCAACAGAGTTGAGAATAAATATTCACATGTCCTTTTAAAACTGACACATACCCATTTTGTTCTGTCTGACATTTAATTCTTTAAACTTCTCCTGTTTCAGGTTAGTTAGAATGACCAAAAATGCTAAATCTAAATGCCACAATAATGATAGTTGTTAAAGTTGATTATCTTCCTTAAATTCAGAAATTTACATACACTATGATTACTAGCCATTTTCATTAAGGTGGATTTTGGTGCAAAATGTGCATATGAATCCCAGATCTTGTGCAGATAGTGACTATTGATATAAAGGATACCATTATTACTCACAGTGGAGCTTATAGTTTTGAGAATTTTGAATTTAAAATTTTTTGAGCACACCTTAACTTTGTTGTTTTTTTTTGTTTGTTTTTTTTTTGGCACTCCAATTGTTTTTAGTTTGTTTGCGGCCAGAAGATGCAGCCCAGCAGAGATACTCGTTTTGTGAGCAGAACTGAAACACGCATGCTTTTATTTTTCCATGTTTTAATTATCTATGCTTAACCAATTTGTTTAGAGGGCAAGACTATTCCTCAAGACTTTCTTTTTTCTTAACTGAAAATGTGTAACATACTGTTTAGGAGATTAGGCAATTAACATAACATGAGGCATGAAATATTACCTTCCAGAAAATGAAAATAATAAGCGCCAAGATCAACAATCCTATCAAGATACTGATGATGATGATCCAAATAGGGATTCCTCCAACCGTTTCCTTTGAAATCGAGATTGTCACCTGGCAAGCACAAGCAAACATGAACCCAACACTTGCATACATTCTTTCAGACAGGTGCATCAAGAATGACGTGACAATTTCAAGAATATAATCCCAAACACAACTTACATTTCTATTTTTTGCATTGCTGCCCAGTTCAAACAGATGACTCTGTTTGAACGTCAACGTGGCGTTCACCATCATCTTTAGACTAGAGAACTCACCCTGAAAGAAAAAAGCACCTTTTCATGTTGCCATTACTCACATTGTGCCACCTAATCTCACTAAGAAAAACTAACACACTGTAGGTCAGAAAAACAGCAACATCTGATCTGACCTCAATGAACGTCGGTTTCCACACTTTGAAGGTAACGTTGACCTGACTCTTGCTGGTTTCAGGGATGGAGCAGCTGAATGAGTCACATTGTGTTTGTCCACATTCCTGCAAAGAACATCACATCCACCGGTCAGAAAAGAACAGCAGCGTCTCAGCAGCCACTGCAGCGTCTCAGCAGCCACTGCAGCGTTTCAGCAGCCACTGCAGCTAACGTCTGACCACTAACCAGTAGGAAGCGAGTGAGAGTTTCCTTTTTTGGTTTTTTAAGTTCAGTGGCCGGCGGTTCTTTACATTTTACCTGCAGAGCAGTGAGAAACAGATGTGAGAATCATTTTTTCGCAATTTAGATATATTGTCTCTGCATGTGAATATATACCCCAGTGCTGGAGACGACTCTTGTTGGGAACAGTAACACGTTGTCTAGAGGAGACCGATAAGGGTACATCACTTTAAGGTCAAGAGGCGGAGTGAGGGTAGTACCTGCCTTCTCCACCTGAAAGATGAAAAGGTGGATAAGTCGACAACATATTTCAACTGAAACATATAAAAGAAAAAGTCATATCTTATTTTTGTTACCGTGTAGCTGATGTTGACCTGCTCTGTCATCCTCCCAAAGTCACTGTCTTTCAAGGAATACTGTTCACCATCTTTAAGTATTATATGCTTTTCTTCATGACTCCTAAAGGATTGCATATTTGAAAATGAATACGATATGCAACAAGATATTAAACTTGCTAAACCACAGTTTGGCCACTTGGGGGCAGCAAACAACATTGACCTGAACAAGGTCAGAGCTTTAATCAGAGCATCAAAGTTTGTACATTTATAAAAAAATAAATGAGACTTTATGTTCACTAACTCATCTTGACTGTATCAGCTGTTATGTGTTGCTTTACTTATTATTATTATTATTACAAAAGTAATAATGATGAAAAATCAACTGCAGAAATTGATATTTATACAATTAAAATATTTCTTATGAGGTTTGTGTGCCGCTTTGCTAACCATATTCATAAAACATGAGCGGTGTTTAGTTTACATGGTGCTAATTCTACTTCACAAAAGAAAATCATTAGCGAACTAAACAAGTCACCTTTTGTATTCTGACTTAGGATTTTTTTTTTGTCTCAATTTAATTACATCAAAAATGATTCCTTCCTATGAGATTATTTATGTGATCGGATTTATTACTACTACTGGAAAAGTGATGGCTGCTGCAGATAAACTTCATAGTTGTGAATTTTAATAGCAACTCTGTTTATTGTCTTTTTATCATTTCTTGATTTTGACCAACAGATTTACATGCCCCTGTTTGGTGATTTTTTTATTTGACAGTAGTAATAACTGTGAAAAACTGCGTTCACAAGTAACAATTAATGTATTTCTGGACAGGATACACATTAGTTTCTGATATTTTACATATATTGCCTGTGTGACAATATTTAACAAATTATCACACTACCAAAATATGTACAAAAACTAAGAAATATCTTTGCTTTATTGGATTCCCTGTTAAACTTCAAGATTTTGTTAATTCATCTCCACAGATTTCCACAGATACTTACACACTGAATATGACTCCTGGTTCATATTTCACTGGGATGGAGATTTCCACGCTGTTGTCATGCAGGGTATTTAGATTCTCTTCACTGTCACTGTAAGAATCATTTGTTTGTCAATATTTTCACACAAATACTCACTTTAACAATCCATATTCCAATCAATAATGTGCAGCAAATAAATAAATAAATAAATAAATAAATGACAGGCTCACCTTATAGTTGTCACATTGATGTGAATGTTCTCATGTATGTGAGATGAGTCTGTCTCAAATCTCACTTTAAAACTTTCCTGTTGATGAGAAGTCACACGTTGAAATTTAATAACATAAATAAAGTGAAATGTAAAGCGAGTGTAGCGTCTGAAACTAAACCTTAATCTTACCTTAGCATTACTTCCCAGGAAGGGATATCCAACAGCGCACTCCACCTTCGTGTTATCCGGAGTGCACTCTTTCTCTGGCTGAAAATGCAAAATATGACACAATTAAACATAGTTTTTCTTTCGACATTCTTCCATTAAAAAAGAAAAAGGAAAGAAAGAAAGCAGAAATCTTACCTCGACTTTAACGTAGTTAATGTTTGGTGTGAAGTTGAGAATAACTTTGGTGTTGTAGGCGTTGTCTTTTTTGTTGCTGATGTCAATTTTCACGTCAAGCTTATCTTTTGAGTTGGCATGGATCAGCATGCTGGAGAAACACACACAAACACACACACACACACACACACACACACACACACACACACACACCCCCCCACACACACACACACACACACACACACAAAAAAAGAGTGTCAACACGACTGACTGTCATGTTCTTGTCTTCCCACAGGGGGGCAGTCACGCTCCAGTTCACTTCTGAATAAGACTACATGACTAAATATCAGAAGGCAGCTGTTGATGTCTCTTACAACTTTCACCTAGCAATCGCTTGAAAAAAAGAATGACAGTTTTTCTTCATGTTCCCTTCTGACAATGTGCAAGGATGGTGGGAAACTTTTTTATTTTAATCCTAAAGAGCAATCCATACCTTTTCTCACTCGGCACTGCCGTGAGGGAGAGGTCGGTGATGCACCTTAATTGATCTCCGCAGTCGACCAAGGCAATCTAAAAGATAGAAATAATTCAGAGACATTCATTTGTCAGAATGGCCTAGTCAAAGTACAAGGCTTATTCCGATCCATAGTACGGCATAAAACTGGACTCCAAAACCAAATTGAAAGCACACATTTTAAGTAAACAGTGCTTAGGACAAAACATTTGCGACCTGAGAAACAAGTTGGATTCAGAGCAGATTTTCTCTGCTTCCTTTTCCCAAAGGCCGTTTTAGTTTTTGCTGCGAACATCGACCCAATACAACAATAAGCAAAGACGCATCTTTTTTACTGTTTTCTTTTCCTTTCTCTGACCTTTCTGTGTCTTCTTTTCAATAGCAACAGGCAAAGTCTGAAAAGTGTCCCCCTTTCCTTGAGTTACAGTAACACTGTGCATTGCTGCATTCAGATGGAGGTCAGGCCTTTAACTTAATCTCCTCTCTTACAGACAGGAGATTCGACACTGATGCAGTTTTTTGTCACAAAAACAGACTAATCATGTACAAACAAAGTGGTTATCTTCTGTGATACTTTTCGCCTTTGTCGGGAAACATTGCTCACTGTTACTGATAATCTGCAAACCTTCTTGTTAGGACAAACATGCATGTGGGAGTGTGGGAAGATTTCCCTGGCCATTAAAACCAACAGAGGCAGCCTTGTGGGAAACACTGAAGGACGGCGGTCAGCTGTTGCCGATATGAATCTCCTGCAGCATGTTCGGATCCGCAAAAGACATTTTGCTCATGGTTTATTTGTGCCGACAGACAGACAATGTTTAATTTAGATAAGGCTTACATCATTCTGTCTGTGACTCTTACAGGAGAGAAAAAAACAAACCTTATTTATTTTTGTCTGAATGTAGAGCAGCCGCCTGTACCATGTTATATTGGCTTATTGATGCATATTCAAATTGTGACATGTTGATGTTTTATTTCCCTCTCATATTGTTTTCGCATGCCTTCACATAAGATTATCTTACGTAATTGTGTTTTGGTAAATAAACAGTCTTGTAACAGTCTTATTGTTAACATTCATAGGTAATTTTGACAGCACATTTTAAATTACTGTTAAGACTTTTGAATAAAATTTAATTTAGATTTAGTCACAATTTAATTATCTTAAAATATTTCTGATAATATTTTCATTTTCTGTCTATTTTCACTCAACTAGATTCTTACCAAACAGAATCTATGAAGTTTATTGTAAATTGTATTGATTCTAACATCTTTAAGGAAAACCATTTCTTTACACCAAAAATATTTATCTTAATATGCATGATGAATATTCTAAGTGAATAATTAAGTTTTGTGATTTGAAATGACTTCTTCTGAATTTTTTTTTGTGGGGGGCCAACAGAGCCCATCATAAATTAGGGTTTTAGAGTGGCCTAGTCAAAGTCTGGACTTAACCCATAAATCATGCTGTAGCAAGGATGTGGCTGCATTTAAGCAATTTTACACAGAACAGTAGGTTATTATGTTTTATATTTTAAGTGGTCAAGGAAAAAAATTATCATTAATTTGAAAACTACATTTTGTATTGATTTTCTTTTTATATCTTTGACAGATATTAAAAATGTTTTTGATTTGTGCAACAACAACAAAAAAAGCAAAAACAGAACAGAAAAAATCTGTAGGATCCCAAATACTTTTCATAGCACCGAATAACGAAAAAAAAAGAAAATGTGCTTTGTTATGCATTCATGTCCTGTTTGAACAAAATTGCTAACATGAAGGTATTTAAAGTTTCATATGCAAACAAAAATGGATTGTAAGGCTGTTTGAAATGTTCTGCTTCATGGTATTTGGTATCTGAATTAGTGAAATAGACAACTGAGAGATACAGTGTTCTTACTGTCTTAGTGATAGATCTGGGTAGGTTTGTGTCCAGGACAGGGCCTTGGTCCTCATTAGCAAGTCCAAATTCTAATGTAACGTTGAACGGGTCTTTGAAGTCCAGCTGGGCCTGAGACAGAGCGGATACATGGGGGGAAAAAAAGGATTGAGGAAAGGATTAGAATGTAAGCAAAAAGAAAAAAAAAACAAAAAAAAACACTGAGCTAACTTCCCTTATATAATCGACAGTCTATAGGCGACTGATTGATTAATGGATTCACGTCAAAGCTGCAGAATCTTTACCAAATCTGACATGTGTAGTTGATTCACCACAACTTGATTCTTGTGGCGATGGAGTGACACGATTGAGAGTGTTTAATTTACAACTCACAACCTTTCAGCCCCTGAGCACTAATAATTCAATGTCACACCTAGAACTGTGTACGGATGCAAAGACATTCAGAACCGACACTGTGGACCCAAATCTCTCAAGAAGCCTTCCAACAACTTGCGTGATGTGTGGGACAAAGCTTTATGAGTGTTTTCAGAACAAGCATTGAACCGGGCCTATGTTTGCAAACCGTTTCAACTTAGTGTACAGAGAAAACTTCACAGGTAAACCACCCAGTCCTTTACTCTAAACAAAAACACCAAACTGATCGCTGAGCAAAGGTCCAACAATCAGAATCCATCCTTAGGGAACCATGAATGTCTGCACAGATTTATGCACCAGTCAGTGTAGCAGATGTTGAGATGATGTATTTACTTGTTAAGCTACAGGGGGGGATATGGCTTCCATGGTGAGAGGATGTTAACAAGAGACAAAAAGCTGCAAAATAATGTTGACTTTTATTTTTTTGGTACAAAACACATCGAAAAGTTTTGTGGTTTGTAAAGGAAAAACTCAGACTCAAGAGTTCATATACTGCATTTTGTCTGTGATAGAATTGTTGATGTGGTTTAAGACTCAAGCCTAGTAAACGTTTTCATGCCCTTCAGATTTCGAAGGGTATAAAAGTAATGGGGTCTAAGCACCCATCTACGTCAAGTTTTTCATATTTTTATCTATAAAGTAATTTGAAACCATTCGTTATTTTTATCCACTAGAGAAATCCAAAACACGGACTCGTTCTAAGCATTAGCTGGTAGCTTTGTCTCATTCCTGAGTTGAATTTTATATGTACTTGAATGAAATATCTGTATATGTATTTTTGTTTTAAGGATTTATTTATTAATGTTTTTGAGGAATCACCCCAAAGAAGCGAATAATGGTCCTTTCTGTAGTGACACTGTTTGAGATGTATTTTCTTCCATGCGACTTTTACAACAAACAGTCTGAAAATGATGATTCTTTTTATTATATTATTATTGTTTTATTACAAGGGCAATAAATGGACATCGTTTTGGTCTGTCATATTAAAACCCTGACAACACTACAATAAAAATATATGAACATACTCACAATATCTGAGAATCTAAGAATATAAAACCTCTACATGTGAACCATCTTGTTGACGCAAAACCTGTCAGTGCAGAGATTTTATTCATGGCTACTAATGTTCAATAAACTGGCCCACGGATCATTGTCTGTTCGTTTTAAGCATTTGCCCTGAGATAGACTCCTTTCGGTTCACAGTATACCATTTTTTTTTCTACCACTATGTCAAAATCTGCAGTTTCATTCTGCAGGAACAGCCAACGGAAGAACAGAGGCAGCGTTCATGTCCGAGACAAATTTAAAAAGCTCTGCCCTGGAATATGTGGCGAATTTCTGCACAGACTGGCACAGTAGGAACAGAGCAGATATTCATCATCCACACACACACAGCAGGAGCAGCTGCTTCCACTGATTAGTTCCTCTTTCTGTTGCTTAAGGACAGCTAATCAGTGACTTCTTATGTTGCAGTGAAGGGCTGGTGTAAAAGGAAAAGAAGAAAAAAACCACTGGAAATTCCTGTACACACTGAAGTGCCAACATTAAAAACCATTTGCTGCAGCAAGAAACAAGAAACAAGTGATATAATAGAACAAAAAAGACCTTCAACTAGAACGTCATATCCAGCAAACACATGCAGTAATTCATCTCCTTATAAATGCATTCACTTATTTGGGTTTTTTAAGACTTTGATACGATCTTGTAGCATCACTCTGAAGAGGTCAGAAGAAGTCAGCTTCATGCCTGAGTCATGCTCCTACGATTCACCAAGGTACCCCTCATCAGTTCATTTTGTCCTCTCTACAACTCATCACTTAAACGTAGCAAAAACCTGAAATTAAAGCTGCAAAATTTAGTCCAATATTCCAGAGAACACTGGACTAGAGTTAAAAGTCTGATAGCTGCTGTTGCTTAGTAATCATAATTGCATAAAAGTCAGAGTACTTGCCGACATGATGAATCTTTCCGTCTTGCATGTTCTTTGTCCGTTGATGATGGAGAATGTCTTTGTCACCTTACGATCACTTTTGTCCAAGTCCTGGTCAATAAATGAAGCTCTGGCTTTGCCACGCAGAACATCCAGAGTTATGTTATAGCGAATTTCTAAGGAACACAACAACAGCGGAGAGAAAAGAGTTCAGCGAGCGGCAGAAACAACAATGTATGCACTGTGAAGCAAGGGAAGCACAAAGTGCTCAACAGCTCACCTGTGGAGATTAAATCTCTCTTCTCAGACTTAACTTGATATTGAAAACACACCGTGGTCTCTACACAAACAGATTTATGCCCCTTGTGTTCACACTGGTACTGAGAGTGCTGCAGGTTGATTTTAGCGGGTTCGAACGTCATGCTGGAAGTCACCTGGGCAACATCTCTTGACCTTTTTGAAATGAAAACCAACACAAAGTCATGAATACTTGAGAAGTGGACGGAACATTTCACATGCTTTTCATAAATGTTTACCAATAAAAATCCAAAGAGTTCAGTCTGATACCTCTATATAAAAATGCAGTGCAACTGCTTGGCACTTGTGCAGCCTAAAGATATCTGAGATTCATTTTCACAAACACGCTAGCAAATCTGACGGAGAACTACTTTTCTAAGAACAATCGGCAACATAAATCAGTCTTGCAAAGGCAGCAGAGGCATTCCTTAGCAGATTTGCAGGTGAATGAAAACGTGCTGCAAATTTTGTTAGATTTATATTTAATATATACGTATTTTGTTTTCTCTTTGCTATTATGCACTATTTTAATGACTTCATTCACATTAAAACTACCAAAAAAGCACAGCGTTTTGCCGAACACAATATATATCTCTATAAAAATGCACAAAAAAAATCTCCATAAATGCATGGTTCTTTTGCATTTCTACCAGCAAACACTATGGAACATAAAGAGATGTCTAAAGCACAAAGAGATAGCATTTAAATGTAATACTTTTGCTTCAGAAATGATTTAAATTTTGTTGAATGGTAGCTGCATTCAGCTAAAACATGATCATGAGTTTTAGGGAAAGCGGCTCCATGCTGCCAAATCCTATTTAGGCTCTAAGCCACATGGGAAATGTAGTTCTCACACAGCTTTGTTGACCTCTTACCAGGACATGCTGTGGGAGAAGATCTGCATGGGAAGCTAGATTGTAATGTGGGCGGGTTCAACATACTGGTGTCGAGCAGTGAAATACTGTATGTGGGAGGGGGTTTTAACACAGAGATCATTAAGGAAGCAGTTTGTCTTCAGCTTGCAAGTCCAATGGGACAAACACAGCTGTAAAAACCCAGAATAAGTCGATGCAAAGTGGACTTCTAAAATGATGCCTTTGGGAAGCGAGGGCCGTTGCTGGTTACGGCTGAAGTGGAATGTGTAGAAAAAAGGCTGAAAACTCATTTGTGCGGATGAGTCCTCTCACCAGAACAGGGAAGCTCCTCCCAAACCTCCTATGGTGACGTCAACGATGCCGTCTCCATTTAGGTCCATGATTCCGTGTATGGACTGCCCAAAGAACTTCACCTTTTTCCCGTCCCCACCTGCTGGGATGTGCTGCGGAGAAGGTCGAAACAAAAAAAAGCAAAGCTCAATAACGTGATCGTTTAAGGTGGCCTTTTTTTTTTGTCAAAGATAAATGAGAAAAGCTTTCACTAATCTCAAGACATCTTTGACAATCTCAATCTTTTCCCCATCTTAATTTAAGTAAACAAAAACATCCTGCAGTTGTTTTTATTGTTGAATATACTGCTGCATTTGGCCTTTGTCATTCTCACCTGAACAAGGTTCAGGTAAGGGTCGCTTTGGTGTCCATGGTAAATGTAGACGGCTCCTCTGTGGTCATTCTCAAAAGGCGCACCGATCACCACGTCGTTGAACCCGTCAAGGTTGAGATCCGACACGGCGGCTATGGCTGTACCAAACCGAGCCCCACATGGCTCGTTTATCATGACGCAGCCTTCCGAGTTAACCGAACAACAGGTCTGGTTCACCGGCTTCAAATTAAACTTGTGCACAAACTTGCCCCTCTGGGAATAAAAAACGTTGGATGATTCTCTCATGACTCCATTTTTCAGCAGCAAAATGTCCAACGAGTAGCAATATTTTCGGTGTCATGTACCTCATTGAGTTTGTAGACGTAGACTTTACCCTGCTCATCTCTTTCTGGTCCCATGTACATCGGAGCTCCAACTAAAAGGAAGTCTGTGTAGGAATCATTGTTGACGTCAATGGTCTGCAGGACGCTACCGAAGTAGGAGCCAATCTGCAGAAAGATGCAGGAAACCATTCGCTCATCAGGATTTGTTTGATGACACCAAAAACCTGTTCTATTTTTTGACCTCTTAGGTCAAATATAAGTCAACGTTAAATTGTTTTAACACACAAACAGCACAGGTGGGGCTTTTCAAACCGACAATGACAAAGTATGCAAACAAATTTGTTGTCTTATTTCCAGCTTGCCAAAATTCTACCCGTCTGCTCCAGATTGGAAAAGTGCCAAACATTCTTCTTTCATAGAGGTGGTCAAATTTGCTGATGATCACTTATTGTATTGGATCATTACATCCTCTCCAAGAATGCAATCATCTTTTTTAAAACCTCCTATTTTCCCATGTAATTGATGGCCCCAATAACTGTTTGTTTCATCAGACATAATTCACTCTGAAATTGCAGTCATTTATACACATATCTAAATATAGATTTCTTCTACACCGGGGAGGATCTGCTGAAATATTGAAGCAAATATTTTTGTACACCCATCCCTACTGCATTTGCAGAGATGAACTGATAAATACTGACCTGCTCACCACGCAGTATCTGCACAGTTTCAACCCTGTTTTCCTTAGTCAGCTGGTAGATAACTACACGACCCGTGTGGTTGTATCTTGGTGCCCCAGTGATGTATAGCACACCTTTAAGGGTGGATGCAGACTGGACGTCATACCCTGCAAAAAAAACAATGTTCAGTCGCAAAAAAATTACAATATCACAAAAAGGCTTTTTGTGATATTAATAAATGCCTCTACGAGCCACTGCTTATGTCGGCTTGTGTAGAGGAAACCATAAAACACCAGTGGAAACTGGCAAGCGCAGACACCTCCTCAGAATGGAACATAGCATCTCTGCAAGCTGCAGCCTGGCCTTCGGGAGAAAGCATGTGCCACCGCTTGGGTTTACAGACCGGACCAAGCAGTGCTCCATCTAATGACATGTTGATTAAATAATTTCATATTAAGAGGCTGTGGTTGGTTTGAAAGCCATAGAAGGCAAGAAAGCAGAAAGGAGAGTCTGTATGCTTTATTTTATTCGGAGGGGAAAAGAGGCGCATCAGCTGTCAGACTCAAGTTACATGTTTTTCTTCTCTATTTGGCAATAACTCAAAATTGACTCTGCAGCTGGAGTGTTTAATTTAATACATTGGAATTTTTATTTTATTTTCTCGGCTAAAGTTGTTTTCAGTCTCACGTTAACAAAGGGACTAAGGCACAACGTACAAATGTCTCAAAGCTAAAAGTAAAGACAAAGATATCTGAAATTTCTGTTTCCTTTTAATGATTTTTAGATTCATCATCATCTCTACATGTGTGGCGTATAGGTTTTGACTCACCTAAGTACTCTGCCAGTCCTCTTCCAGTTTTACGATCCTTTGGATCGTAAAATTCATCTTTTTCTGGAGTAATTGTAGATTCAGCAGTTTGCATGACCACCGTCCCGTTCCAGTCATATGCTCCCACTGCTCCTAGCAACAAGCCGTCCTACGGGAAACAACACAGAAAATGTCAGAAGAACACGTTGGGCTAAATGGCTTGATTAAATATACAAACATTTGTAAAACTACCATATCTGTCTCTTTCTTAATCTTTAAAATTGTACATTGTAGAGTAAAATATATTTTTAAAAAATTGTGGTTGAAACATCAGAGTATGAATACTTTTGTATTTCACTGGAGAGAAAATGAAATAAAACTGGAAGAAAAAGAAACTCATCCATTCCAATTTAATCAGATTAGGTGTGGTCAGATAAATCCTTCTTTGGGTAATTGGCCACACTAAACTGACTGAGTCACCCTATGACTGCGGAAGTGTATTGTCGCATGTTCAGTCCTCCGTGGCACAACTCATTTTGTTTGACCGCGTAAAGATGAAAGTCGCCTCAGGCGCAATCACTGTACACGGCGACGGAGGAGGTGATAAGCACGAGTCCGGAACAGGAAGGGGACACGTAAGAAAGGAACCTGTTTGTTCTGAGCCAACGCAGGAAATACCTATTGGATGAATTTTAGCAGTACGTGAGGGGGCAAAAATCAACAACCGTCTAGTTCAGCTTCCCAAAGCATCTCTGACGTTGTATATATCTTGGGTTTCACTAATGCTCTAATGCATTCAGACAAAACAGCACCAGTCTGCGGCAGAATGAGGTCAGAGGAAAAACAAGGACTGTGTCTACAATCATGTACTGACTGAGGTGAATCACAGAAAGGCTGACGATCCATCACAGATAAAAATAATGGAAATGTCTCTGAGTTGAGTATGTGACTAAACAGGGCTAAATAGGCCATATGACTGAAAAACTTATCACAATATAAGTGTGTCCTGTCAGTCGATGTCGATAATTGTTGATGAGATTTTTGTTTTAAATATATAAAATAAATCCAAGTTATGGCATGATCTTCCCTGTTTAATTCACAGTTTTCATTGAATGCCATCGTTTATGCTGAATCATTTAGGTGGCAAAGTGGCAAAACATGAAACCGCTATTGCACATGTTACGGTGCGTTCACACCAAAAGCGTTTCGAGGTGCGTATGGTTTACACTGAAAGTCTATGTGGAGCGTTGGACGTGTTGAACAGCTCAAAACGCTCCAAACTGTTAAAATTGTGTCATGCAATGGCCCCCAACGCGCCTCCACACAGACTCTGAATGACTCTGTGGAGGCTCAAAGCGTCACGCGTTTTGACGCTCAATACACGTCACTCAATGTGACGTGTATTGCTTGTTGCAATATACATTGTCCTTGTTTCATTGTCCAGCCCTACTTCTAAACATGTTTTTTTTTATTATTTTCAGATATTGATATTCCAAATTAGACTTACTTTAGAAGCATGGGCACTAAATCCAGCCTGGGACATCTCCATCTCAAAGGAAGAGGTAAAGTTTCCAGATGTTGCTGAGGAAGAATGTATTGCTTTGAGCGATGCATAGATAAGTAGCACAAAATAAAACCATCTTGTGGCTACGAGACAGCTTCGTAAAAACATCTTCATTTAATATTTATGTCAAACTGGAAAAAATGTTAGTTTTGAATCTCTTGTCAGGAGGACAGCGGCTTCATCAACAAAACTTGTGTGGATTGCCTATTGAAATTTTGCCTGTGTTTTAACTAGAAAAAAAAAATCACAACTAAATCACGTGCCATCATGCATAATTTCTTTAAGGTTTTAATGAAAATACTTTCTATTCGGATGAACACAGTCATGGTTTTCCTGTTATATTTGCAAAATCTAGTCATATTGCAGACAGGATGGAGGTTGTAGATGTAACCATCTGCGTGTGCCATGTGAAACCTGATAGATATTACTTTGTGGTTTTTACCTTCCAGGGCAAAAATCTTTCTTCCCAGAGTGTCTGCTATGTTCACCAAGAACAGCTCATCAGACACATTGAAGAAGTGATCTTGTATGGGTTTACTGGATATTGACTTAATCTCGTCAATAAACTTCTGCACGTCTTCTTCACTTTTATTTTCACGTTTGTAGTATCCCAAAACCTGTAAACGTTAAAATTACATCTTGTTAAATTACATCAAATGATCAGAAATGTTTGACAATGCAAATATAACTTTTGTACTCACAGCAATGCCAAACCTCTCGATGTTATCCTGGTCACACTCATCAATGACTTGGTTTTGCATGTGGAAGTCATGCGACTCTCCATCAGTCAAAATCACCATGACTTTTTTTGCATCGGTTCTTGCACCTCTCTCTTTTGTGAAGGCCTCCTTCCTAAGTAAGTAGACAATTAAATATAAAAACAGTAAGGTATGAAATTCTAGATGATTCACTTTTATACATCAGCTGAGCGTTTCAGGTTACCAGGCAATTTGCATAATGAAATGGACAAATTAACTGAACCGCAATAGATTGGTAAAGCTTCCTACAAGAGAAGACAAGATAATATATGACAATCCTGTTTGAATTGTTTGAAAATTCCTTGAAATCACACTCCAAAGCACTGACAGTAAATAATATAAATGTAAATATACTTCAGTTTTGTCATTTTTGGCAACGTAAAGCTCTTTTAAAAAGAGAAGTATTTTTGAAAATTGAAACATTTTTGGTGAAAGTGGATATCCATGTCAAAAAGTGTTGAAAATTCACAGCAAAGCTATTTTGTTTTTTTTCATTTTTAGTGTTTGTTGTTAAAAAGTCATTGAAAAGTTAATACTGTATTTATTAAGCTGATAGATTTATGGCACATGAAATACAACTGAGTGTAAAACAATTGACAAGAATCAAATTTCTTTTATATAAACTTTATCCAATATTTCTTAAAGTAACTCCCATCTCACTGCTTATTGCTACAAAATTTGTCTACATGTTACATCCGGAATGCCAATCACTGAACACATCTGAAAAGTGCAACTTAATTTAATTAGTTTAGATGAAAAGTGCAGCTGATGCGGAGTACCTGGCAGTGTCAATGGCCAAGAAAGTGTGAGTTTTTGTCCCGGTGTGCTGAGGAATGCGTCTGACAAACTTAAGCAGGTCATTGTTGTTGTTAAACTGGCTGAGGTTGACATGGTGTTTCACATCCTTGCCATAGGACACTATGCCCACCTGGAAAACATATAGATATTGTATTAAATGTTATTCCACATTTTCCTTTCTCCTTCCTTTCCTGGTCTGCTTGCTCCAGGCAGCCTGTTTACATTGTTTTATCATCTTCAATGAATAATCTGACTTTCAAATACAAGGCTGCAAAGTGAAAATATCTTTTAGTGGAAAACTCTCTGCTGCGGCTTATGCAAAGACAGTTGTAATAAAGATTCCAATGACTTTTTCCAGAGCAACTGGTGCTGATAAATTACTGACCTGAGACTGTTTAGGTCCAATCTGGACTCTTTCCAGGAAACGGACTAGAAAGTCAACAATTTTTTCCCATGGGTAGATACTGTTAGATCCATCTAGCACAAAGACAATGTCCAGATTGCTCGTACAATCTGAAAAAAATACAAATTAAATTGAAATGTAAAAAAGTAAAAGGACATTATGTTTTTAATTTAGTCATTTTGCCCTATATAAAAGGCAATTGGAGGTGTTTTTTATACAATTGGAAAGCCTGTCTGATCTTTAAAATAGCATGCAACTTATCAGAAAAGGACACAGTGGGAATGAGAAACACAGCTATGTATGTGGGTTGCTGTCATTGTTAGGAGGGAAGAATTGCCCAAAACACAACATTTTGTTCGATTTCCGGCCTGGCGACATTTGCCGTACATCTACAATAAAGGCCACTAGAGCCAACAAAACCTTTACATAAGTAAAATATAAACCATGAGAGCAGAACAGGGTTCAATCGGTACCAACAACCTGTACCTAATAAAGTGGCCTGTGAGTGCACATGGATTTTGCGGATCATGCAGTTCTCAACATTTTCTGGTTACGTGAATAATATGCACAACTTTCTCTAAAAGGTTCTTGATAAATCATATTGAAATCACAAACTTAGAGGACAACATGTGAAAATAATAGAAACGCTCTAGAGCGGAAATGAAAGGACCTATTCCTTTCATCTAAACACTCCATGTTTCATCCATATATTTGTTTCTAGTAAAAGAATAGCAAGAAAAATGATCCCGAAAGAATCTGACAAACAGATAGAGGCTGTGACTGGACTCTGTTTACGCTATGCTTTTTCCTGGTTGTTTCCTTCCAGGGAAACATAGTGCAGTAAACTGTCTCCTAACTTGGGCATACAATGCTGCAGAAGTGTTGGGCTGGGCCAAGTCAGAGAGGAATACGAGGTAGCAGACAAGTTTACATTAAAGAAGAATGCTCTAATCTTCCTCTCTTGGTAAGGGAGGGTGAGTTTGACGCCGGGGTCTTGGGTGGTACCGCTATGATCGGTAGATACTTCTTATCGCTTATCCTGCTCAGATAATGCATCGTGCTCTGCGCAGGGCAGCTGCGTGTTACTCAGGCGAGCGGCGTACTTTGCACTCCGGGAGCTACGGAGTTGAGGATCTGGAATGACGGGCTGACGTTCGCACAAACTCCTGAGATGTACTGCTGCTGGCCGCACATGTAGCCATACTGAGGACCACACGCCTGTGGGGACAAGAGTCACACACACACACAAAAATAAACTCAGACAGTGAAAGAGAGGATCTCACAGAGCTACGACTGGTTATCATTTCCATCAGCTGGAGGTCACGGGTGAAAGGAGGTTCAGGGCTACTGGAGAGCAAAAGCAAGGATCCCAAGAGGAAAGAAGTACTCAAATGGAGGACTAAACAGAGGCCGTGTTGAAGTGCCGGAAAATTCTCAACAACAACAACACACAAAAAAAGAGGATCAGACAGAGAGCAAGTGAAGATGCAGGGGTCTAAAAGAGCACAAAAATGTTTGAAGTATAATTAATGATCGTTTTACAGTTGTCTAATTCTGATAAATATTCAAAATGTTCTTGATCCCCGTGGGATATTCAATATTTGAGTTGAACAAGAGATCTACAATTGTTTCTGAAGTTCAGCTTAATGACTGCCGAAAGCCTATAAATACTTCATAAGAACAGAAAAATGTTTTTTTTTTAACTCAATAATAAGTAAATCATTCCATCTGACTGGGACCTTTCATACTTCAATACCACCAAAGCTGCTGGAAAATCCTCATAGTTCATCTCTCGCTGCTGAATTCATCAGTGTAAAAAAAACACGCTTCTAATTTCTGTCCAATTACAAAATATTTAACAAACACTTCAAATATAGTAAGGCTGACATTTACAATGTCTTATAAACCTTCATTCTGTCCCTGAAATCTAATCCTGTGTTTACTTCAAAAGAAACACATTTTTTTTCACTTCTTTATTTTATTAAAATAAGCCCAATGCAAATTATGCGTAATATAAATACCCATCTACACGCTTGAGGTTTTCATGCCACGTCAATCTCATCATGAGCTTAAATAAAGTGCTTTCCACTTTTACACAACACTTTCCAATATTCCTTCATCTGTACAGTCGGTTTAGAGTTTCACATCGCATTCCCAGGGCAGCGCGTCTCCATGAGGAATATAGAGCAAACTGTGCCATTCACGGGCTAACTTATACAGTTCATAGGAGGAAATACAATTATTTTAGTTCTTTGTGTGGAAGATGTACACTTCCTGCTTACCATAAATCCTCCAGTGGGATTGGTCACCAGGGTGGTTCCCATGGTCATGTTTTCCTTTACTTCATGCAAGTTGGGAACAGTTGTGTTTTCTGAAAAAGAGCAAAAAAGGAAGAAAAAAAAAGAGAAGCTGAGTGAATAAACACAACGAGACAAACAGAACACAGCACAGAAAACGAACAGCTGAACAAATTCCTCTCCTGGATTTTCCCACAGGAAGACGGCAGCTTCTGTCTGTTCAGCAGGCATAATAGTCACCGACGTATATGCTTAAACACTGTTTATGTTAGCTCTTTGCCATGATGTCCCTGTAAGTGTAGCTTATTGCTGTTAAAACAGATGATGATGTAAGAAGGAAAGGTTCTGTGGGGCGAGGGGATCGAATCATTAAGCAATCATAACATGTGGCTAAAATTAGCAACTAATTCCTTGACTTGGGAATTATCTGGATCTGATTTCTTTCCTCTTCAGAGGGATTCACATACTCTCACAAACACATTTACGTGCCATTTAACTCTGAATGATGCGACCCAGGAGGGGATTTTCACGAGAAGAAATATGCATCCCGCCTTTCTTTAATACCCTTCAGTTTATTCCGAAGAGCAAAAGTAAATTACATGGAGAATATTTTGGATTGGACAATGTGGTAAACAAAAGGATGAGAAATCTATTTCGCCTTTTCCCATATTCCTAATTATCTTCGATGATTAACGACACTGATTCACATCCTGTGGCTCATCATATGTTCACATGCAACAGGAAGGAGAGCAGAGGAAGATGGATGCTGTGCCGTCAGCCTGATAAAAATCAGAAAAAGACAACAAATCAGTCTTCAACAGGCTGTGAAATGTTCTCTCCGGTGTAGAATATACTAATACCACCATAGGTGACTCAGTAACAAATTAAGACATTTAATTGGACACACAACAGATATACTGATGTACAGATGATTTTATTTGATACCAAGTAAAATTAAAGAAATGATGATGAATTTTCCCATCATCCAAGCTGGGGGATGGGTTATGGAAATGTGGTTCTCGGAAAGTGTTAGGATGTGACACATTAAGATCCAGACTACATGTACAACCTCTGTGTGTTCAGCTGAAGTGGTTTTCTGCTGTTGGTGACGTCACGTCTAGGGGGCAGAACCCCTTCTGTGAACTTTAAAGCAAGCAGAAAACCTTCAGTAGAGATTAAACCTTTAATCATCGTAGATAAAATGCTGAAAGCTCAGTCTGCGCTTCAGAAAATGTTCCCTCTAAAAATGCCTGTATCAGTAGAGAGGAGTTTTTTTGTTTGTTTCTTTCTTTCACACATTTTGATTTAGGAAACAGACTTTAGTGCACTTAATAATAAATATAATATTTTATGACATGCCAATAATTCTGAGAAGTATACAAAATGTCCCTGCTTTGTATGTCCCCAATTATAAGTGGGATAGAGAAAGAATGTGTCATAAACAGAACTTGTGATAAGGCATTAATAATGTTTTGACTAGTTATCTATGCATGTATGCACAAATAACCTACATAATTATTATTATTAGATCCTATATACACGCCATAAATCACCTATTTAAACATACCTTAACCAAGTCTAAAAAACATGGGTGTCGGGTGACTTTTTGGCAGCATTTCATCACGCGTAATGATCGTGGCAAAACCACTTTCCAATTTCACTGTTTGGATGGAAGGGTGGTTCAAGATTACAACACATCAACCGCACCATTTAACCTCACTCATTATGGTTTGGGCTTTATCGTCTGTGCTGGGAAAACTGTAAACCCAATGTGGAGACAGAGCTGGCAAAGTGGGACTGCTGTGTATCATTCGTAAAAACGCTCAGAGCGACAGACTGACTGATTGACAGCTCAGGGTGATGGAACGGGCATGATGAAGAAATACCAGCAGAGATCCAAGTTGTGGTCATGCTCACTTTGAAAGAAAGTTCAGCTTATATAGGAAAATAAGGAGGAAAAAAACCCAAGTTTGTTTCTGATTAGTCTGAAAGTGCAAAGCTAATTCAATTCCGAATGATTAATTGAGTTTTATAATCAATAAGCATGTCTGAGTCACTGATTGGTTCCAATGTGCAGCACTTCGCCCTCTCTCTACCGATGTCCACACAAAGATGGACAACTTGCAAAGGCTTTGCTGCGTGCTGTGGAGCAGATAAGCCTTGTTCATCTGCACAATTATGATAACTTGGAGGGATGAAACATCACAACCTTGTTTATCATCCGTCTTCCTGCTCACATGTAGCAACGCCAATCAGATTAGCAGTTACTCTAAGCAGAATATTTTAAGGTATCGCGTACTAAAAGAGCCAAATGATTAAGTGTCAGAAAGTTAATGAGCGTACAAACATTCCATTCACTTACCCATCTTTTGTAATAGATTGGTACAAACAATTTTAGAGAAGGAAGGAGTGGATGGTATTTGATGAACAAGGGATAAAGACCAGAAACAGGAAAAAGCCCCAAAGCTCATTCTAGCTAAGAATTTGAGATGTTTCCTTTATCTTTTAATCTGGATGTAATTTGGTTCACTCAAGTCGTTTTCAGCTCCACGGAAGTTTCTGTACAGCAGAGATTTGTTTTAACAACTAACTGATTTTTATTGTCCTTAAAAATGCTTAGCCTAGAGGCAGAAACAAATATCTTTATTAAATCAAACCAAATCCTTTTATAAGGCAGCATGATCTGTGGTTATCATGTGACTCACAATGTAGACCTGATACAATGGGTTCAAATGCAATTTAAGAACTGCAAGTTTTTCCATTTATTATTCCTAAAAATAATTACACTCTTACACCCGCTCACTTACAAACTACTGTGTTACAGTACTGAGGAAAGTTTAAAGACATATTAAGATAGTATGAAACTTACAACAATTCATGTGATACTCTGAACTCTACTATCATCATCTCCGTCATTTTTATGTTCTTAGGTTGGACAATTCATGTAAAAATTGCCCGATGGTGGCATAAAATGGATGACTTCAGTCAGTCTGCCCTGGGCAGCTGTGGGGTCAACGTAGCTCACAGCGTTTTGGACTAGATAAAGTGCTATACAAGTACAGAACACTTACGATTTAACATAGCCATTGTGAACAGACAGCCTATGGGCATTGCTCAGTATAAGATTCTTTCAGCCAACTGACCAGCAGTGCACAGCAATAGGTGGAGAAGGGAAAGTGATCTGTTGATCTGTGCCCCCAAAATTCAGAACACAACTTGGCTTAATGGCATCTCATTCAAACTTTCAACTTCAGGAAAAGTATTATGGCAAACTTTAGCAGTTCTAACACTTTACCTTTAAAAACTATAAAAAATAATTAATTTAGCATCATTTCTTCAGTACAGGAGCTATCAGAGGTCAGAACAAGCCCCTGTACCTTTATATTGCAATAATAACCTAAATGCAAAAATATGTTATTCTCACTTGGCAGCTCCAGTTTGATGCAGGTATTGTTCCCCCGTCCAACAGGACATTTGTAAACGTCTCCCGTCCTTTTAGCAGGCTGGCCTGAATGCGGCGATCCAATCAGAACCCTGAGGAAAGGAAACAAAAAAATGAGACTGTTGGCTGAGTGAAACTACAGCCAAAAGCAACAGGAAAACATGATCATTTTTACAATTATGATAATAAGCAGAACACACGTACTATTACAGCAATTTGGAGTTGGCAGGTTTAAAGGACTTACTGTGCGGTCCACAGCTATTAACAATACTTTAAACCCGGATTAATTATACTTTTATTGTTAAATTAAGCATGAATATTAGGGTCGGCTTGACTTGAAAAGCTGTTAGAGCTTATCATGATTGGCCTAAGTAACTTATGTTAATTAACTGTATTATCACATTAAGTTATCAATAAAAAAATTTAAAAAATCATTCCATTTGGTTTTTACATCAGTAAATTCAGTTAAAATGTTGCAGCTGTTTGCTGGACGGAGCAGCGCTGCTCCTTCTGAGCGCCTGTTTCTGCTATTTAAGGTCAGCCCAACTGTCTCAACGATACGTGTGTGTGTGTGTGTGTGTGTGTGCGTGTGTGTGTGTGTGCGTATGTGTGTGTGTTTGTGTGCGTGTGTTTGTGTGTGTGTGTGTGTTACACAAAATCCTGCCACCCCGTCAGTAAACTGATGCTAAAAACAGGCGGTCATCTGCCTTCCTCTGAACACTTAGCCTTATTAACATTCCTCGACTCTAATGGGGTCATTTAAAACGCGCAACGAAGCGCAACAACAAGGGACTCAGACCGCCATCAGCTGCTTGTGAGAAACACCACGACATAATGATTTACGCCACTCTGCAGGTATTCTTTAAGTCCAGCTGTTAGCAGATGTCGAGTGAACAATTATGACATCAAAAATGTTTCAAACAAACATTTGGGTCAGATTTGGCTTATTTGCTGACGTTGAATTTCTGCAGGAACAAGTAAAAAGTCTTCCTCAAACTGTCTTGCAACATTGACTCAACAGCAATGCAACATATTCCTAAGATTCATTGCAACACCCGTGAACAACATGACACTCACGGCAAACCAAAGCTGCAGAGCACTGAATTATGATCACGCCACATCATGCTGCATTCACGCGGATATTTTAGTTTTCAACACAGGGCAGAGAACTGGTGGCTACATCTGCAGCGAGTTAGTCGCCTCCCGGTCGTGGCAATATTTGTGCTAAATCACCATGTGATTGTGAAGTTTGTTAAACACAAAGTCTGCAGTTCTCGTCTCAATCATCCAGCTTCTCTCACGTCTGCACTCTGGCTTCTAACCCCCGTTTTTTCTCTCAGGGTTCAATTTCTTTTCACTGGGACTTTGACAGGTTTTTTTCCCGATGGCTTAAAATCAAAATAGCATGGCTACGGTCACAGCTGACTCCACTGATTAGCAGTGAATGAATTAGGGTAACTTGCATCACATGAGCTTTATCGAGCTCCGTGTTGTGCAACAGAACCAGGTACAACTTATCTGAGATCAAATGTGGTTTTTGCAAAAGGCTGGAAAGAAGCAATCTGAACCGGTAAAGCCCAGTGTAACTAAAGACAAGATATAGAAATAAGAAACCAATTTATAACACACTAATGAGTATTAACAAGGCTTTAAAAGTGTGTTCACAAGTTAATGCAGCAGGCAGTCAGGGATGTTTGGTTTCAGTGTATTTACAGGGTGATTCTGAGGACCAGCCTGTAAGTACAACTGAATATATTGAGCAATTTATGGTTTTAGTCAATAAAGGCAAGAATCTCTATTACAGCAGCGGCTGTTGTGCTCCCTCTTGCTTATTTTTGCACGTTAATGAGAATGTTTTACCTCCTCGGCTATTTCAGAATTTAATTAAATTAAATTACGGAATTACCCTGGAGAAATAAAATGCTCTGCCTGAGCATTCTTTGCACAGACCCCCTCCAGTTCCTCGAAACAAATAATTTCTCAAGATGATAGAAAAATAACAGAGCAACTGGAATAATTAGTACCATCAGAAGTGATGATTTCTTACAGATTCAATATATTTTCTACAAGAAAAAAAGGACTAACTCCTGAAACAGTACTTTAAAGGTGAAATAATCTGAAAATAGATCATTTTTGTCTCAGTCTTACTAATGATCAGTCTTGTTTTTTTTTTTTTTTTAGACTTTTAGTAAAGTTTTATTATTAATAGTTCCTCTAACAATGAGTATGATTAAAAAATACCTTTTAGAATATTTAAACTATTAACGCCGTCTATTCAGTGGATTTCAGGTTGAATTTGGAGTTTAAACTTGTTGAACTTTGCAACTTTGGAAGGGCGAACTGGGCTTAAAATGTTATTTTATTTTGCTGCAGTATCTAATGTGACAGTAAAGTGAAAAAATAGAGCCACACACACAAACAAAGCTTCTTTTAACGATAAAACACATATCATCAAATAGGCTTCATCAGAACACCTTGAACTTTAGTCAGGCAGTTCTGTTACTAAGCATTATGCGATAATTGCATTCAATCTTCTTTTTTAAATAAATACTCTATTTTACAGAAAAATATCGGGTCACTTATCCGATAATTAAATCTGATAGGTGGCCTTGGAAGTGTACCAATCACTTCCAGGGCCACCGATGTATAAAATTACATGATCTGGAAAAACTGAGGCACATGGTGCACTGAGGTCACCAACTTTCTGCACAGTCAATCGCTTTGGACCTCCAAGCTTCATGCGGACCTCTCATTGTAGTGCCAGTTTTTATTACAGGGTGATATCTGATGGCTTTATTAATCTGATGGTCACATCACGTTGTGTTTTTGTTTTAATGCTTCTGAACTTTCACCAAATGAACCGGCTCTCAGATACACACCCGAGGGTAACTGTCCTGGAGATGTTGTTTCCTGCAGCTGCAAGGGAGTCAGACTGTCTCTCATGTGTTTGTGATTCTTTTTTCTTGGTATAAAAGCAACGCATCAACTGTGAAGCTACTTTTACTCTGACCTATTCGCAGGTTTTGTAAGTGCCCTCACCTGAAAAAGTAATTTCCACCTCAACAGTGCTTGCAATAGGTTTTTTTTTATTAACAACGTCCAGTCTTTGTGAGATTTTATCATCTTGCAGTTTGCTTCCAGTGCTAATTCACTTGCCAGACCCGGGCTTGTTGGCAGTTTTGAACATCCTCCAATTGCCACATATTTGAATGGCTGATTTCAGATCCTTTTGAGGTCTCCTTAAATCCCTAATTAGACTCATAAACTCCTGGAACCTTCTTCCTGAAGGCCTCAGAAATCTCTTATAATCTCACCATGTTGTTCACTCTCTCCTACTTTGGTGGTTTCGATAATTTACTGCTTTATTAAAATTTATAGAGGAATTTAAAGGTCTTTCAGTAACACTTTATTTGAAGGGGTGTGTATAAGACCGATAGGACTCCTTCATAAATATGTCATAACACCTTTCATGAACATAACGGACTCTGAATGTTTGTGACTGTTGACTCGAAGGGTCATTCAGTAAATAATGACACTTTTAATGCAAAGTTGCTTTAAAAGTTGCACTAAAAGCCTATTAAAAGTGCCAACATTGAATTATTTGGTGAATAATGACACTTTAATGCAAAGTTGGCACTTTTAATAGGCTTTTAATGCAATTTTTAAAGCAACTTTGCATTAAAAGTGTCATTTGCCAAATGACACTTTATGACAACAGTAAAACATTCATAAATACACCTTCATGCTCATGACTAGTGTTAGGTAATGTTTGTGATCGTCATGTCAGTCTTCAAATAAAGTGTTACTGGTCTTTTTAAGTGCTGTTAAAAAAGCATTGTCATTATTTGTGCTGTATGAGGAAATTATGATAATAAGAAGGAGATTTCCAGAGTTGCATGTTGATTTTGACTGAACAGTGAAGCTAACTTGGACAGAAGTAAAGATTATCAAGAATGAAGCTCACCATTTCCCCTCGCTGTTCTCAAACTGCTGGACAGTGTAGCCAAACATGTCGTCCAAAGGACCGCTGAAGGACATACCATTCTTCTGGTCCACGTTGAAGGACAACACACATGTCAGCAGCACTGCAAGGACAAAAACAAGGAAGACAAAAGGTCAGTGGTCATAAGACTGTTTACAGATGAAGGACATAATTAGTTATTTTAGTCTACTGCAGAGCTCTCCAGTGAGTTTATATCAAATAAACTGACTGAAATCTAGAAAGAGGAGAAGTGCACATGAGTTTTTTGGGGGTTTTTTTCTTTCTGACAGTCATAAACATTCACAGTGCATGTCTCCAAATCACTAAAGATGTGACTCGGAAATGACAAATAAACAAGAAAACCATGTCGGAGAAATTCTAAGCTCAAATGTCAAATGCTGCCGTCATTCAGACGTGGCAGCAAAGAAATTATGAGACAAGAGCCGCACAGATAAACCCGACACACACACATTCATGCTTATGCCCACGTTCAGTCATTCTGGAGGAGGTTGGAGGAATTTCATACACCAGAGCGAAGCACATTGGTCAGAGTTTAGGCGGACGCACGGGACAATGACTTCTTCTCTGCCCTCTGCTCCTTCTGGCTCCAACTGAACATATCACAGAGACGCTATATTAATCCCTCCATGTTTCTTTGGGCTTCTGCTACAATGACACCCTTTATGCTTACTGTGCCAGTGAATTCCTCCAGGATAATTGATTTAATTCTGAGTCTTGTGAAGAAGCAGCACGGTGCGGAAGAACAAGGGGATTACAAGCAGAACATGGACCACATACATGGAGACACAAACACAAGCAGCTGTTTGTGTTTGATGGGGATCCTTTGTTCATGCATTTGACACAAAAGCTCCAGAAAAGTATGACGTAATGTCTGGATCAGTGTAATTACAGATCTTTCAGCAGTTTGAAGCGAGATGATGGCGGCTGTTTGGCCAGTTGATTCACTGCTCTGATCTGAACAAAATAAGCAAAAACTCTAAAAAAGAAATAAATTTCTTTTAAAGACAGCAAGAAAGAAAACAACACATTAAGATTCATCCTGGCCACAGGGTCAAATAAGCTGTGTTTCTCTCTCTCAAGCACATTTCGTTGGCAAAAGTGGAAATATAGACCCTCCAGGAGATTAGCTCTGCTCAGGGGGTCTCTCTGCAGACCATGGTGGAAACCTCCAAAAGCAACCTCAGTTCACAAATTCACTCTCGAACACAACACACGCTGTTGGACACTGATAGCTACGGTCGAAAAACACCAACAAACCCACGTTATCTGCAGAAAGCAAAAACCCTGAAGTTCATAAACGCTTCAGATTCCAGTTTAACAACAGTTGTATTTTACACTCCTGAGCTTTATTGCCAAAACAATCTTTTGGATTGGTGTATGCTATTTTTAATAACGGCACCATATCTCATCTTGAAATTTTGCCCTTACTGTAAAATATGACAGTCTTAAAATATGTTTGACATTTTTAACTTTGTGTGATTTTATAGGCTGTCACTTTGTTGCCATTATACAGGAATTAAAGGAATAAAATTATTTTCCATTTGTCTTTTAGGTATGATAGTTATTGTGTCAACATAAATTATCCTCAACAACAAGGAAACCCTGAGGCTGTAGTTTGTTTTAAATGTGGTGAAATTTGGCTCATGTTGATGCTTAAGGATATCTTTTCAGATAAAATGCTAATCTTCATTCATTTCAATATCTATTATGTCCTATTATACTTATAATAGTGAGTGAAAATTAATAATGATCCATTAATATCAAATAAAAGTCTGAATGTTTTTGTGAGTTTCATGGCCAAGTGTAACAGGTAATTGATTCTGATCATCGTTTTGAATCACAGTGAAAGGACATAGTGCACTTCACACTTCAATTGAAAAAAAAGGACTTGTCACAAATGAAAAGAACATGTGCAAGAATGCAGATCATAGCTCAAGGTGACTCAGGTTCCTTCAATTATGGCAATTTTGGTGTTATGGCTTCCTCACTTAAACAGAAAAGTTAGAACAAATAACATATCAATCTCAGTGACAAAGATTTCAGATACTATTGTACCTTCTCCATTCCCAGTTTTTACATGAAGGAATCTCTGCCAGGTTGAATTATCTTGACTGTTTCCACACTCCATCCTTTCTGTTCTTCCTCTGTGACTCTCTCCCAGAGATCCATTTCCTGTCCCTATTAATTTAATTACAGAGATCCCCTAAACTCTAAAGGCACACATCCATACACACATGGACAGTGCAAGATACATGGCTAATTTAGCTGATTTAAAATGGCTCCAGGCCAGTCAGGTCTTTTTTCTTTTTTTCATTTTGAGCACTGAGCTCAAGTGCAAATCACAGTTGAGCTGTCCTGAAAAGTAAATTACAGAAAAACGTCCTCTGTGCCCTGGCACACTTTAGGTGCCTGTCGTTTACATTGTGTTGTCCTTGGTACCACCTCACTGTGTCCAATTAAATTAAAACCAGTTTTTTTGTTTTTGTTGAGAGCAATTCCAAACTCTGCCCAAGAAATCAACAAGGGAGCTTTTCTGTTTGAAGATGGAAATTGGCTAAAAACATAAGGAACAAACTTTTTTCTAAACATAGAAATAGACATATAAATTGCTCTGGTACTGCAATTCCTGGACTATAGGTCCTATGCTTGGACTGTGAGTCCCATTCTAACCACACCTGGCCAACTTGTTAGATAACTGCAACTTGTCTTGTAGTTCTTTTGAGAAAACAACAGTTTCGATCTGAGGAAAAATGTCCATTTATCTAATTGTTTTGTACTTTCGGTCACTAGCTAAGCTACAGAAATGACATTATAGCAGTAAGTTCCATTTGTACTTAAGTGTAAGCTTGCTAATGTACGAAACAGGATGTTTACAGAAGAATGTGTTTAATGAGCGTGTTCATAAATGATGTCATTATTCTTTCTTTAAACTCAGTCTTGAAGCAAAATGGCTTTTGCTATTTAACTATTTTGTAGAAAACATAATTCAACCCTCAATTTCTGAGAAAACGTCTGATGTACACTAAAAGTAATTAGGTCATGTCAAAAAGAAGATCTAAATTTTTTACCCTTGAAGGCAGGAGCTGGTTCTGAGATGCAAGTCTACACAAACTGTAGCCTTATGCTACAAGGGCTGAAAAACTCTGGTTTGTTGCGCAAATAAGCTCAGTTTCAATTGCACCACAGCAAAGCATCAAGCAGCTACAGAAAAGAGCTGACAACAAGAAAATATTTCAAGCTGCTTGCCACCTTCGGCGAATGTGTGAAAACCCGTGTGAGTGTGAATGTGTGAGCAACTGAAAGTAGTGTGAGGCATTTTGGATGAAATTGCAACACAAATATTGTCTTTAACTTACATGAGTGGAAGTTTTGTCAGCTTGAGCCAGGCCTGCATCAAAATATGCAAACCAAAATGCCCTGTCCACATCAACATGGCCTGTCTGCTTGTCTTGCAATAATTATAGAAAACAAAGTTAATATTAGTACTAATTCTGAAGTCTACAGAGAATATTGCTTTTTTATTCTGCAAGTGGTGTTTAAATATTGATTGGGCCTCCAAGGTATAAACAATGACTAACAGGGCTAATTTGCATATACCCACTGTCGCTTTCTGTGCTAGTAACCACGACAACAGCTGAGATGGCTTTTATTGTTTTGTTTTGGGGGGTTTTTTCTACATCAATTTTACATTATGCTCGCTATGAGCTGATCTTCCACTGTGAAGATTGGCTGACAGGAAACGAGAAACGGTTTCAGAAAAAAACCCAAGTTCCAATTGTTTTCTGAGAATATTGAGCCCAGAACCGCTTTGGCCACGCTCTGGACTTTTTTTTATTATTTTGAATTGTATCTTATTTTAAATTTATTGTCATCTGCTGGTCACAGGCTGGGCATTACAGCATCTTTGATTAGACCCTCTCACACAATGTGACAGATTTTCTTAATGGAGGAAAAAAAAAAAAAACATTTAGAAGAAAAAAATCTAACAGTAAAGCGTCTGACCACAATCACACAAATGAGTTGGCAGATGCAAGATTTCAAAGCAACATGATGGAAGTTTTATTGCATGAAGCACATTGAACAGCCTTGCTGCTGAAATCTACCATACAAATAAATACACTCGATTGACTCACAATAATTATGTTGACTGACAATTATTATGCATTTAACTAAACATCACTGTGCTCACTGTGTGTAGATTAAGTGTATATCAATTACAAACAGCTGAACTGAAAAACGAGTCAATTGATCCACCAGCCTGAAGAGCCAGAAACATTGGTGTAACATTTCTGCCGTAAACATAATTCAAAGCCCATTTATCAATTTGTTTCTGCCAGAACTCATAGCAAGTTTTGAGGTCAAAGGCATTTAAGGAGCCAGAAGACTAATCTTTGCTTTGTTTATTTGCCTTAAAGTCTTGTTCTTGCTCAGCAGGGAAAAACAAAATGTATAACAAGGGTTCTGCTTTAAGCCAAGCTGCTTCTACATCTACTTGAAGGAGTTTGGAAGGTTTCAATAAAAACATGTTGCTCTGCAGACCACCCCGTTTCTACAGCCAAAGGTACTCAAGCGCTAAACAATGTTGTTGTTCTTTAAAGCTTCGCAGACGTGGTCACGTGGTCAGAATTGGTCAGCACCTGTTGGTCTGTTAGACTTCCCACCAGTCATAAAAGTCACCCAGTTCTGCACCTGTAGGCTTCAAAGCCTGAGTCAGCTACAGTGAGAAAAAAAATATCACACATCTAACTGGCACCTGCTCATTTGTAGCGCATCTAACCAGCTATAAACAGCTTTTACAGCTTACCAAATCAGCACCTTTGGATAACCGGGTCATCAAAGACCCTGAAACTCACCCTCAATGAGCTGTGGTAAGGAAGGTGTGAGAAACATAATCTAGCGCAGCTATGTGGTTTGTAATTAAAAGGGGGCAAACATCTATACTAGCTGACAAACAGAACAATGTTCAAGGAAGAAGCAAGACTGACTGAACATTTTGGACACACGGAGAAGGAATAAGGTCAGAAGAGGTTTGGGTGGGACCTGGAACTTCTCTGCACCATCTGCTGGCATTTAACAACAGACGTCCTGGCAGGAGACAGACATCTGGCATAACCAGGGGCAGCTTCGAGCCATGAAACTTATGAAACTGAAATACGTTCCAGATTTCCTCCCTTATTCTTTTATCTTTATTGGTTCTCCCCTGGTTATCTTTGTTCTCATGCTTTCTCAAGTGCTTCTCCTGTACACAGTTTCCTCAAGTTCTTTTGTTGTTGGTTTTTCTTTCAGCGATAATATTAATACTCTCTGGTGTAATGACTTTGGGAACAATTATGCCGAGTTTCAGAGGAGTTTGAGCTCCTCGTATTGACTTCATTTTCTCCATTGGACGTCAGCTCAGACTCTGCGTCCTGGCAAACTGACAGCGCGTGGGTGTGCAGTGGACATGAGGGGTTATGAATGTGGGTGTGTTCATGTCTTTGTATGCACTTGGAAACAGGGGGCTGAATTCTTCTGGATTTCAGAGTAAATGTCTCCAAGCAGAGGAGGACAGAATAAATAACCCAAGCTGACAGTGTGAGTGGAAACAGCAGCAGCAGCAGCAGCAGCAGCAGCAGCAGCAGCAGCAGCAGCAGCAGCAGCAAGCAGCAGCAGCAGCAGCAAGCAGCAGCAGCAGAAAAGCATTACTGGAGACAAAAAGCTGGTGCTGCTTGTGTTTTTACACAGTAGGCATCCAGGAACAACTCTCCATCGCTCACTCCTAAACCTTCAATCTCTGCCCTTTTCACAGGGATTGTTAAGTCTGACTTTTATTGGTTATCACGTTTCCACAATTCAGTGTTGAGCAACGATACAAATAGGGGCATTGTTCCATTTAACCAATGGTGGAATTTGCTTAAAGGGCAAAATGAAGTGCTAAAATGACTACACATAACAATTTTACACCAATAATATAGAACAAGATGGTTACTGGGTATTGAGATATAATGAGGTTTTAAAAAGACAAAGATACTAAAATTGAAACCATTTCTTTGGGCTTGAAATTCTCACAGAAAGCGTCAGGTAGTCTCAGTTCCCTCAGTCTGCATGGAGCACAAAGCATGGCAGTGCTGCCCCTCTCCTACATATTGCTGTGCCAGTCAGGTAGCAGAAGGATGACTCCTATCCTACTCTCCGTCCCAAAAATACTCAGTAAGGACATCAGATTCTTTTAATACCTTGACTTTCTGTGTAGACAGAAAACTGTTAATGAGGTATTTCAGCTTGGACTAAAATCGCAGGTCCAGTCAGTTTTCTGGCATGGCGAGAATCATTAGCATCAACCTCCTCAGGCTGTTTCCTCTCCTCCTTCCAATCATTAATCCATTTGTCCATCCCTGTGTCCCCCCAACATCGTTCATCATCATTCATTCACTCTTTCCTTCTTTCCATTCATCTTTGCTCTTCCCTTCTCACCATCCAGCTCATCATCTCCCATGTTTGCGTCCCGTCTTATATTGATTGAACATGCCTGGCGGTGTCAGGTTACACTCTGTGAAACTTCCAGATGTACTCTCTGGAGCTCTGTTTTCTCACTGGTGCAGAAAACATGCAGCCCAACAAGATTACATCATCTCCCCCCCCTCCCGACGGCTGTCAAAGGCTTTCATCCCTGCAAGAATCTCTTCCTCCAATAACGTAGGGGTGCCTGGAAATCTCCTAACCAAATCCCTCCAGCAGACACGCTGCACATACTGTCGGCTGAATCTGCTGAGCAAAACAGATTTGGAGCTGATGGAGCAGCTGGAAGAAAGCACACTTCCGGGTTGTGTCAAGCTAAGAATACACACCGACAGGGGTCAAAGGCCAAGCTCCTTCCAGAATCAGTAAGCATCAAAACAATCTTGATGTCTTGTGAGGAAAATGTGAGAGGAAACCAGCCCGGAATGATCAGCTCTTGCAATATTGCTGAAGTTTATTATTGTTTCCTTTACAAAAACAAAAATTACAACAATCTATTTGGATTGTGCAGCTCAGTTTATTTGTATTATATTTAAGGTATTTTTTAATAATAAAGCTGAACTGAAAGTCTCACTTCCCATGCTGCAGGGGTTTTTGAACAGACCACTAATGACGTCTAAATTTTCATTAGCACTGACAGAAAGGAGTCTGCTTCCTGTCTGATATTTTGGTTTAAAAGCAGGGAAATCAAGGAAGAGTGATGTCTGTTTCATTTGTTATATCAACTTTGTTACACATATTTCCTGAGAAAAGCTGCTTTTTAAAAAATAATTAAAGGAAACGCAGATGGTCATGTTAGCAACTCAGTGAAATTACTGTAACATGATTGTTTTGTAAGATCTTAATCTGGAAAAAGAAAGAAATGTTTTGTGATTTTATCAATATACAGGTCACAACTGTCTTTTACATGATTTTGGTAAAACAATTATAAACAACTTAATATGTGTTTTGCTTACTTGGTATTCTGTCATTCTTGTAAGTTAGCACTAAGAGGCTAACTTACATAAAAGTTGAACAAACATAAGGGTATACTCTTCATAGCACAGTCCAGGACAAAAAGGAAACAAGTGATTATGCTAATTTATCCGTTACTTTTAACATTCAGCCCTTGTTACAAACAACAGTGGTCACTGCTATCACAGACTGCAGAACACAAGTAATGCTCAGCTGCGTAGCAGAAAAGGAACAAACAACAACTAGAGGGATTTTATGCTGCACCACTAATGCAAATACCGGTAATATCCAGTCCTCGCAGGGTCTGTGGACTATTGGGGAAAAAAAACATGACAGAACCCATGAAAACTGGAATATATTTCCCTGTAAATGCGCAGCATGAACATTTATTGCACATAAAAATGTTGCATTTTAGAACCTTTAACCTAAATCAAATCTGACAGAAAGCGCTCTTCTTTGGGGCTAACAAGTTGTTCAAGAGTTGAGAATGTTTTTATCGTGTATATACAGCAAATGTGTTTTATAAAAATAAATCTCTTCCGTATAAGTTAGAGATCAGAAACACCTTTTTTGTTTATTTTAGGCGATCTGTTAGTTCTGATATGTTGTGCAACACATTTGTGCATAAATAAATATAGTGTTAGTCAATAACAGATATAATTTTTAGAATTACCTGACAGTCTCAGCAGAAGCAACTTTTTAATCTTTTTAGACAGGTACAAGATGAAGGTACAGAAAAGCTTCATTTCTAAAGTCATTTCTAGACCCAGTCGGTCGAAATAGAAAATTGAAATGGAAAATTGTCTAAATATAAAATAAAAAAAGAAATGTTCATTTGCACTTCTTCTTTCAGTCACCTTGCATTTTACCAGTGTTATGTCTTAAAGATGTGCCCTGTTTTAGCTGTGAAAGGCCTGAATTAAATAATGCTAGCATTTTTTCAGTAATGTCAATGCTATTTCATATATTATAGTTTCAAGAAATATTGTGGATGAGTCAATGATAAGAGCGGTAGCACAGTGAGAGCTGCTAGAAGAAAAAGAAAGCCAGAATGAGAAATTTCAAAAACTTGGCTTGATTAATGGCAGAGAAAATCAAAAGATAAGGTTCCTAAAAGCACTGGTGACAAGCAGGAATGAGCGCCTTTGCTTTCGGAAGGCCATGACTGACTTAAAGTTTTATGTTTTTAAATATTAATGAAAGGCTTCTCATTAGCGTTAGAATCCAAACCAATCATTCCATATCTTGAATTTCTTTGCCCAATGTTTATGTCCAAATAAAACCACATTAAGACAAAAAACAATTTCAGTATTTGTTATTATTTTTTTAAACCCTGTTCAGATTAACATTCAACAATAACAATGCAATTGCAAATAAACATTTATGGATAGCTTCAGTCATTTATTGACATAATGCAAGTCAGTGTCGTGCTGTTAGAGTATGCAGCTGGGATTTTAGTGTCATTAAAGGTGTGGAATGCAACTCAGCAGAATTTATCATAGAAATATGCACAAACCAATCAGCCTTACTCTAAAGTTAGACATTTAAAAAAATACTATTTAAAATGATGTTTTGAAGGTGACCATCATAACCGGCGCAGTGTGGGCCTCCTGTTGGACGAGTTAACGTCAAGGCAGAACTCCCAGCAGACGCTGAATTCCCCCCCCGTACAATGCCAGATTGATGGATAGCTCCGGACCACTGCTGGCATGGGAGTGAAAAATGAAAGGTGGAGGGCGAAACAGGCCTGGCGCACAGATGCAGAGCTGATCTGGCTGCAGAAAGTCTCGCAAGCACATATATCTAGGATCTAAGCCTATCAACACCTAGCAGGTACTGAGAATCCCCATGGGAATAAAGTATGTCTGCAAAGTCTGTGGAAAAAAAGGAACACACCACATGTGTGTTTATTCTGGCAAAAAGGGATAAAGTCCTAGTATGGACATGCAAGAAAAAACAGAAAAGGAAATTACTTCAGACATGAACCCTGTTGAACAAAGAAAAAAAAAAGAAGAAAACTCCCACAAACTGCATCGCTCCCCACAACACTCCTAGCAATTAGCATCAATGCTGGGAAACAAGAAGAGTTTATCAACAGACTGAAACACTCATTCTTCGTAAATGTATGTACCAATACTTGCGAGTGAAAATTTTGACCAATCCCCAAGGAAGGAGCTGCAGAGATCAGAAAACCTCCCACGCACCCTTTTGGCTTTAAACAGAAGCAGTTGTGTGGTGCTTTTCCTCTTTAATTTCTTCATGTCCACAGTTTTAACACTAACAATAAAGAAATCTCCTCCCACTACAAAATTCTTCATAATGGACCTCCTCTGTGGCTCGCCATCGTCTCGCCCACAGTAGCAATTTTTCCGACCTAGAACCCTCTGTTCTCCCTTTGGCTCGGTGTGTCTCCTGACCCCCACTCTCCTGCACCCTGCATACCTCCGCTTTGCTCCTGATTCCTAACAACAACAACTGTGCAGTGGCAGAGGTCTTGTGACCGAGGAATAACTCGGTGCTAACGCTTTGTATGGTGGCACGACTGGACAGATAGGCACCAACTCCTGGAAATAACAGATTCCTCTGCTGCTTGGATTCTGGAAGTCGTAACGCAGTTTCTTTCATCCTACAATTGAATGTTTTGAGGATTTTTATTTTATTTTTTGAGGATGTGCCAATGTGGGAACAATTAAGCCAGTGCTCACAGGGGTTAAGAGGATGCTCCTGAACTTGTTGAATTTGTAACACCCGGAGGAGAAGTGATGATTGGAAGCTGAAGCGTGAAAACACACACACAGCCTCTTGTGTTCAGTGTGTGTTGCCGTGTACGTACACGTGTCCGGCTTGGCCCCATTTGCAGGTCAGGACCTTTGCAAGATGAGACAAGAGTGTCACGCTGCATCATCACGGGTGTTTTTCTCATGTATTCCAGATATCAGTCATTTCAATCATCAGTGGGGGGATTGTTGGTTTGTGTTGGGATTTAAAGGCTGCTTATGGGGAGCTTAGCCTTTAAAAAAAATATTAAATTCAAGAGAACCTAAATACAATCAATAACCTTCTCACTCCCTTGGTATCATCAAATGCAAAACAATTGAATGTGACATATCAGGCTTTAAAGAAAAATTATGTATCTTTCTGCTAAAACTGGCCTCTGCAGATGGAATCACATTGAAACTTAAAACATGACAGAAAATAAAAAGTCTATTTCAATGAAGGCTTTATGTCTAAGAACTTCACCAAAATGGCACGTGATCCTCACTGCATCCATATTGAAAAATACTTTCTGAAGCTCTTTGTGAGAAAGTAGAGCCCCCTAAGGGTGATCAATGGCTGTTGTTATATACTTAAGAGCTGTATTGGAGCTATAGATCAGACGGTAATCAGAAACTTTTGTGCCTTCGCTGAGCCAAACGGGCTGGTTGCAATAGCTTTTCTCCCTTAAAAGATAACCATCATTTGGAAACAGCTTTTGGTATTTACTCGGGTTATCTCAGTCTGATATAAAAATTTATCTGAAACCGTGAAGTGTGACAAAACGCAAGAACAGAAGAAATCTCTAAGGAAGTAAGCAGTCTATTTTTAGCTAAAAACAAACGAGATAAAGTGAGGATCCTGACGAGATCATAAAATCAGGTGGAAAAACACAAAGAATAAATCAAATGTCCACCCTATTGATCATGTGGACATGATAGTTTTTGAAAGATTGAACAGAAACAAACACAGTTTAATGTTTTATTTATCTTCAGGTCCAGATTTATTTATATAATATTTATTCATAACTTTTACCTGCAACACAATAAAAAGCGTAACGAGTTTCATCCTTTCCACGAATGCAAGACGGCTGACGTCTAGGCAGTTGATGCAAGTCTATCAACAGGTCCATCTCACACAGAGATGAACAGGACAAACAAACTTGCATAATAAAACCCCCCAAAAAAGAAGAAATATGTCTGCAGGAGGAAGAAACAAGAGTTTTTTGGGGGTTTTTTAAAAAAAAAAAGAAGTTGCAGGTTTTTTCTGTAGATAGTTACCAGTAGTAAACTGGTTTTACACCAAGAGATGGGCGGTAACAGAAATCAGATCACTACTGATTACTCGACTCTGGTACATTATTTCTGACTTTGTACGCTTAGATTATGTTCAACTAGCAAAGTGTCAGAATCGTCACGTTTCCTCTAACAACAGGCAGCCGTTCAGTGATGGAAACACATATTGAGAAGCGGCTTAGCGGTTTAACCACATAACTCTGACACATCTCTCCATTTCCTGTTTCTATTTCCTTTATGCTGTGTACATTTGAACAAACTCATCAAAGATTGACTTTAAAACCATAATAACTTAACTCTCTATTTTGTCTCGTGATAAATAATGTCAACTTTGATCAGTACCTGTAAAACAATCATTAAAGCACATCATGTGTCAGACTCAACTTACTGTTAGGATCACTTAACACAGGTGGTTTTATGCACACCACATGCTGTGCAGACCGCAGGGTCGGTGACAGCGTCACAGATGCACCTTCGTAGCCCTCTTTCAAGCAACGGAGTGTGAAACTGAGTCATGTGGGTGGGCTTTGTGGGTTTGGAAGGCTTTGAGGGTAAATTGGTTTGAATCTTCCTAAGACTAACAGTGCATCAAGTAGATATATGCTCCTCTGTTTATCCACACAGAGCAACAGTACACCAAATGAGCCCTTTTCCAACATTGTTCAACTCTATGTGCACCCATGCTCCACAATCAGCTCATTATCAGAAGGGTTTTCATGTGACTCTGCCCTGATAAGTATCACTTAGAACAACTTAAAACATTGACTGGTCTTTGAAAAGAAAGAAAACATGCAAATTGTTTTATTCTTTGGGTACATTTTATATTAAAAGAAATGACTCTGCAACTTTTGCCTGAGTTTTAAGGATGAGGAGGCTATTTGTTTTCAAAAAAACGATAAGAAATTGCACTCTGTAACCTGCGAATGAATGAAACATGTTTAATTTCATAAACATCTAGGCTTCATAGGGAGAGTAGTTTAGCTAGGTTTAAACATTCAGATGTACATACATAACGGCAAAACTATTTATTTCTTCACAGTAACTATATTTCCAAAATATTGGTGACTGTGGTTGCTTCATCTACGACTTGTGGTGCAGAGAAGATAGAAGTTGTTACAAAGCACCAACCAGAAGGGTAAGTGTAAACAGATCCATTTCTGTGAAAAGGTCACACCCCTTCCAAATAGGAAGTCACAATAAGACAGCAGTGTGAGGGGGGAAAAGGTCTGCAAGGTCTGCTGAGAACTTTGTCTTGGCAAAGATTTCACCAAAGATAGTTTTGTTTTGTTTTGTTTTGTTTTGTTTTTTTTTCAAACCCACACAAGATTTCTTCACTCTGGTTGTTAGTTGGTTTTGTTGCCAGACAACAGAGCTGCCAATCATTTTGTCTGTCAAAAAAAAGACAGATGCGATCATATATTTAATGCCTTTACATGCTGCATGGATTAATTATAGCACACCTGCCACAGACTCCTCAAGTAATTCATCAGAAGCCAGGAAAAGAAGTTGTAAAATATATATCTCACATTTTCTGAATGTCAAGAGTTGAAAGAAAATTATTTCTAAAAAAAAAAGAAAGCAAACAGAAGCTGCAAAATAAATAAATAAATGCTCTAATCGGATGAACTTTAGGGTCAAACACACAACATGTCATAAGTGCTGAACACACCACCTCCTCCATAAAACAATACGCTCAACAAGACAGTGACACCATTCCACTTTGGGGATTCTTTTCTTCACCAGGGACAGGAAGGAAGCTGGTTTGACTTGTGTATGATGAAACGGTTCAGTCAAAGTCCAGACTAAAATCCAAAAGAAATTGATGTTCACAGACATTGTCCAACAAATCTGAAACATCCAGCCATAAAGACTTAAGAGAAGCAAAAGTTTCTGCTATGGCGTTCTGACTCAAGGGCAGGGCTGAACATTATTGCCATTATTTGCATGAAGTCTAACACACACAATCTCATTGGAATACACTGAAATATGTAGTTCTAAAGTAACAAAAAAAATCAAAAGTGATTGAATACTTTCCCAAGGCAGTGTATAAAACTGTTCAGAGTTAATGTTTTTTCTCAGAAGTTACCTATGACATGTGTATCACTGCGCTGACGCTGCCTGTTGAATTACTCACTGATAACCAGCTGAATGCTTCCTGTCCTCCGAGGCCCAGAGAATGCAGAGATAAGACAAGCTTTAGATTTGAATTAACCCTGTATTTAATGGGCACATGAGCGCAAAATACTGTAAACGCAAAAAGAAAAAAAAAATGGTAGTTTGAGCTTTTAAGGATTTTAATAAATGCCATCGAGCATTTCTTTTAAAGAGGATGAATGAAATAACCTGGAAGGGTTGGGTAAGTTGACACTGCATGACCTAATTATTCATTCTTCCAGAGAATCTCTGTCTGCTGATGCCAACAGACAGATTAGTGCAGAGCGCTGCAACCCGGGCGGAGAGCTGACTCAAATGAAAGATACGGTCACCGCCAAAAGGAGGGAGGCGGGTGAATAAAAAGACATACTGCTAATGACTGAGATGGCTGGGTTCACCAAACGTCTCGCCAAGTTCATAAATCTAATCTAAAGCTTTAATGTCTGGAGTACTCTGTCTCCGGACCGCACGGCTTTCAGTGAAATGACCGTCCTCTCTGACCCTCTGCTGCAGCAGTCCTGCACTGTAGGGATAGTATATATGTGGAAAAGACAAATTCCCAGATTCAAGATATGAGAAACTGCGAGGGGGGGGGAAGCATTCCAATCCTCAGGAGAATTTTGTGTTTTCTAAATTTGGATGAGCTCAACTAACCCCTCACTTTTTATTTCCATGTTTGAACCAAACAAGCTGTGACAGAAGCAAAAGTTTAACATCTGGCAAGCTAAACTGAGAAACACCTTTTATAATCTTTTTTTCCTACAGGTGTAGAAGCACAATCTACATTTCTAAACATTAAATTGCACTATGCATTTCTATATATTTGTTCATCAGCTTAAAGTCTCTTTTGAAAATCATTTTTGAAAACAGACATTAAACACATTGTACTTTTCATTAAGCCCACAGTTCTGTATTAAAACATTTCTTTTTGTTCTCTGTATGGTCTTCAAAGCATCCTTTGGCTGTTTCTTTCACCCCAAAGACAAGCATCCCTTTATGTGTGATCTCTGTGATAGAGGCAGTTTACTGAAATAGATTCAGCTTTCACACAGTCAGGTCACACACGCGAGTATTTTTACCATGTTAAAGCAAATTTTAAACCATAAACAGTTTACAACTCTGGCTTCTGATGTGTGAAAACAATCCAGTTCGCAAAAAAAAAAAAAAGAGTCTCCATCCACCCTTTGTTAGATTAAACCGAGTGGATCAGGTGTGAAGCTCAAGCACAACATCTACCCAAACATAGAAATGAGCCTGCTGAGAACAGCTGCATCAAGCAACCAGCAGCAGCCTGAGTACCAGAACATCCCATATGCATCCGGGAAGTTAAATGTGTGAACTGAACGCATTATGTTCACTGTGCATCGAGTGCACCAAGCTCTAACTTGTTAGAGCTTCTGAAATTATTAATAGCATGAAACGTGAAAAGCAGAAATAAGTCTGTCGCAACGTGCACTCATGCAACAAGTCTCATAAGTCATATATTTATATGAAAATACTTCTCTAGATGGGAGTGCATATACCAAACATGGAGTCAGACGTTCATTGCAGATTCATTTTCATGAATCTGCAATGATTCATGAAAATGATTCATGAAAATGAATCATTGCAGACCCCTATAGGTCAAATTGCGTTAAGCAATTTTAAAAGCTTAAAGTTCATCTGCTTTTTCCTTTAGGAAGTCCGTTTTAATGTGCACTTATGAACAATGTTTCCTTGAAAAAACTCCATTGTTTCAGGCATCTAAACCAAACTGTCCTCAGAGGGAAAAAAAAATGCTGGTTTGAATGTTGAGATAAAAAAAAAAAACAGGAACCACCGAGGTTCAAAGCTGGCTTGACCCCCAATCATTCTCCGTAACAAAGCTATTTTGAAGGAAACAACATATACTTAGAGTGTGCCAATAAGGAAAGAAGCACCTCCACCACAAATTAATAACAGCCATCACTGAGACTTGCAGATACTCACATGACAAGCCTAACATTTTCTACAGGAAGGTTCGTGTTCAGAAGTGACAACAGTTGAGCTTTTTGGCCATAGTGACAAGGAGAAGACCAGGAAAACCCTACATCAACAATGAAGCACGGTGGTGGCAGCATCATGCCTGTTGCAACTTTCAAAGGAGATTTTTTTTTTCCAAAAAGGTTGTTTCTATTTAAGCATTGCATGTCTGATTTTGACTCTTTTTCAACCAGGAAAAAGAGACAACCACACCACTCCAGTAAAAGAAAACAAACAAAAACGCTTCAAATCAATTATTAAAGACTCAAATCCATGTTATGTTCTTGTTGACAATCATAGTCAACCTAACAAAAATTAAAAGTACAATTCTTTCTATTAACGTGATAAAAAAGCAAACTTCTCCAACGATATTAGATATTATATTAGATATAACTAGAGTGAAAAATGATCAGTGTACCATCCTTCCAGCTGAAACATGACTCAAAATTATTACATAATTCAACAATGGTCTCTGAATTTCACCCCATAGGTCAAAAAAAGAAAGGAACTGGTTTATTCATCTACTCAAGAGAAGTGCTTGTTTTAAATAACTTCGAAACATGAGAAAAGTAACTCAGTTAATTCACAGATTAATTCAAGAGTATATGAAAAATAAGTGGCAGGTGTGGCTATCTAATTAACATCAGTCTGAATGTGAAACTAATGGTTCATATGTGATCTCAAACTGATTCCTTCACAGTCACAGACACACGCTTCTATCCGTTTATTCCTAACTCAATTCTCTAATGACCATCACAAGCCAGTATCACATGAAAGCAAAGGAATCTGAGAATTAAAGAGACACTCCTCATTCGCTTTGCTGCTCTCTCCTTTCTCTCCTCTCAAAACACGAACTCTATGTTTAGTTTTAAATACTTGAAAATGATCTAGAGCTTTTATAGCTGCTGCAGCTTTAAGACTGAGCCTGAGAAAGCTTTGAAGACGACCGAGTCAGGTTATGGTCAAATGTTGATGGAGAATTTTTAAATGTTATTTTAAAAGCCTGAAGTGACTTGATTGATTGATTGTCATTACTCCACTGATGGTGGCCTGTGCTGTCGTATAAACTAACATTTACCCTGAGCTCTGTGCAGTAACTTGGCTCGATGTATTCCACCTCATTTTCGGTGCTTTGCTCTTTACATTTTGGAATATTAAAAACACAAACCTTATCGTATTGTAGCTAGTGGTGCATAACAGTGAGATGCAAGAAACGTTTTGGTTCCCTAGTCTTTTTTTTTTTTTTTCCCCAAATAGAAATTGTGAAGACAAAAGCCTTCCCACAGCATTATTCTGCCACCAACATGTTTCACCATGGTGAGGTTGTTGATGTGGGTTATATGCTAAGCATCACGTGGATAAAAAACAAAAAACAAAAACATTACTCTGGTCTCTTCTGACCATTGTGCATTCTTGCTGTGCCCAATACATGGATGGTGGAAAACTGCTGCATTTTCTCATTAATGCTCTCTTTGTCAGTTTAAGCAGATGTCTGGTGTCCTGGTAGGTTTCAGTCGTCATATTTTTTGCCCATCTTCAGTGATTGCTTGGCGTTGATGAGGTAGTTTGCTCACCAATGTCTTCTGCCAAACCTCTGGATTTTCACAGTCTTAATTACACAAATGCTTTATTTACTTTAAAATATGAGACTTCTTAAGGCACTGATTTGTATTTTTTTTTCTTTAATAGTGACGTAAATCCAATTGAAAACGTATTAAACTGTGTGTCTGTATCTAACAAGGAAAATGTCAAAGAAACTCAAAGTGAGAGTTTGCCAGGTTTGCGGTGAGTGAGGTCAGAGGCAGAGCTGCTGTCAAAATGACCTCGCTTGGACAGACGGGCATTTCTCCTGTAGTGCTCTTGAACACGCGCGCAACGAGAACACAGGAGACGAAGCCGCGCGCGCACAGACGCGCGGTTAGCCGCGTGCCATCTTTTCCACCTGTCACATCAATTCGTGCGCCAATCAGCCAAAACGCGCCGCCGCTCACTTTCTGTCTTTACTCACCAACAACTGCCGCTGCTGTCAGGGTGGAAATCTGACCGAGCCGCAGCATCCTGGCGCACCACGCGGGTCCTGTTTAGCCTCCTTTTCTTTCACCACAGATCCCCCAAGAAGCAACAATTGGTACGCCGCTAACAGGAGCCCATGGGTTCCTGCTGAGGCTGACAGAAGATGCTGCCTCTTTTGTACTCGTCCGCCGCTCGGCTCAGCGGGAAATACGCGTCCGCTCGGCTCAGCTGGAAATAGGAGAGGCAAGGAAGGGCGGGACTTCGGAGTTGTGAAGTTCTCTCACCCACAGGCGCATCTGACTTTGGTTTCTCTGCCTCCCGAGAAGAAAGGGGGGAGAAAAATACATCAGTTGCACAATTAAATTTTAAGACAAAAACCACAGTTTATCTACAGAGTAGACCAAACTGAAAGTAATAGAAGTTTGAAAGCAACTTGGGCGTCTCCTAACGCAGCCATTGCATTATGAAAGGTGAATGGTGCCTCGCAGTGTGGCTTAGTCAAAGTATTTCAATTGGAAGGGGGAAACATGATTTATGATTGGCGAGTCATAGGGGTAAAGTGAAAATCTTCTGAGCAAACACAGAAAGGTCAGCTTTGCTTCCATGTGTTTTCTGATAAAAAATGAGTAAAATTACTCTCTGGCGTGCCTTTCAACCATCCAGGGAAGTTTTGCCCACTGGGATCCAGGCTCACTCACCATATCTGTGTTGCTGTTGAGCGTTGAGGTCACCCAATTGTAATATATCAGAATCAGCTCTGAAAACTCAGCATTTTAACTCGTGGCTGTTGAAAGATGTTTGGTATCACTCATTTGCAGAATAACTCGCTTTACCCTGTAGACTGTACAATGTAAACAGAGGAAGCTTGTCGTGATTACCTGCTTTAAAATGGTCTACACTAATCAAGACTCAAAGAAACATGGAGCCTTTTTTTTTCTTGACGCACAGCACTGCTCTGACATTCAGCTGAATAGAAAATCTTCCACTGGATTTCAGCACCGCCTGGTTTATCTCAAGCGCTACGCGAGTTTGATTCTGCACAGCTGCAGCACACCTATAACAATATATTTTTCAGTCACCTATTTGGAGCATGATCCTAATGATTTAAGTTCAGAGCCTTGCAGAAGAGCCTCAAAGTATTTTATTGGTGTTTTACGAAAACGGATGAACACATTGTGAAGTTACGAGGACTGTGGAGAGATTAAATCAGCTGCAGCTCAGGTGGGAGCTCTCAGCAGAACAACCTGCAGCCACAAATTCTGGCTTTTATGGCAAGAAGAAGAAGAAGAAGAAGTTTGGTTAACATGAAGCGATTTAATGAACACATCACTATGGGTTATATCAGGAGTACAGGTGAAGATCCATTTACTGCACCTTGGAATTGATACTTGATTGATTATCATTGATTTATGTGCAGTGTTACACTAATGCAAAACAAGACAAAACAAAAAAAGAACAGCTTTTCCGAACATTTCCATGAATCGATACTCAGACTGGATCTGGAATAAATTTGCACCAAATATGCTGTTAAGGGTGTTTTAAGCGTGCACACTTAACGCAAGAGTCACACACACTGGTACATTTATCAATAGCCATCTTCATTTAGAGTTGGTTATAGTCCTTTGCTGAGAATGACTAATTATATAATATTCTGTGCTATAACTATTTCTCATTTTTAAAAACATCTGCTTTCATTGATATATTAAAATCTAAACAATAAACATCACGTAAGGATATATGAGTATTCTAGGCGCACAAAGGGATATGCGTTTATTTCTTGTTTTGAATAAAAACAAAGCATATTTTGAATATTTTTGTTCAAAATTTCGTGACAAAACACCACAACATTGAAATGTCCTCACTCGTGGCTATCATATAGAGAGGATCTCAAAATAGCCCATGCATGGCTCTCAGGCACACAGCGTACACTCATTCACACCTTCACGCTTGTCTCTCTTTTATGAATATCAACAGAGTCACCAAACTCCATGTCAGTGTCTAAATATTAGGATCTGTTTAAACACAAGGAACATGCGACGTGTAAAGCAAAAAATAACAATTCCCCATCCACACAATGTAAAGCAAAACAGATGGATATGTAAAAGATGGCACATCAGGTGTACATATCAAGCTCAGCATGTGCTCGTTTTTAGAGTAAACAAAGAAGCACATCTGCTCGAGACCGGACCTCAGGAACACCCAACAAATGAGACAGTTTACAGGAGTCTTTCCTGTCTTCAGCCCCCACAGACGTCCCTGAGTGAGACGCAGGAAGACTCTGATTAGCTTCATTGCACAAAATAGCCCATCCCCACGCATCCACCCACCCTTTCCTCATCCTCTTCCACGACTCAGCTTACTGGTTTGATTTACCCTTCTGGCAACAAAGCGTAGAAAGGCTCTTAATCGTAATCGATGTTTTCATTTTGAACACCTACACAGTATCCGCCTCCCCTTGCTGCCCTGCCTTTCATTTTTGACGTGCTGCGGGCCTCTATTAGCAGTGGGAGTCTATGCTAATGTGTTTTTCATCTCCCTATCTCTTTAACTTCCTCTATGCACTGAGACAGGAAGAGAGCATTAAGACTGAACTGATACAGGGCTCCGAAGTTTTGTCTTTCAATTTCAGCTCTGAATTCTTTCAACAGAAAAGATTCAAAGATGATTATAAAGTGTCATCGTGCCTCATACAGCCTCTTTTCTAGCTTCCACTTTGCTGTGCAAAAGACTTTTATCGCTTTCAGTGAAGAAAATCGGCCTGGTTCTCTCACAACATTACATCACTGATGCTAAACAAACTTCTTGCAGTGACAATGCTTCTGTTTCAGTACAAGCCCATATACAGAGATGATCTGAGGAATCTGTAATGTATACAGGAGGACAGTGTCAGTGACAGCTCACAGTAAATATATGCTATGTTTGGTATTCACTGCTATTGGTGCAGAACGGATAGCTCGGAAAATTAAAGCATGTTTAGCTGCTTATCTTCACACATTTTTCCCCTTAATGGAGAACCTTAGTAGTTGATGACAAACAAAGTCGTGGAACAACAGATTTCCTTCCAACCGCATTTAAGTTTTTTAAAGTTTTACACAATTTGTCATAGAATGACCAAGAATTGGAATATATTTTTAGGGGTTTCAGCAATCGACCAAAACAAAGAAGTGCAAAAATAATGGTACTTTGTTTTCCAATTTGAAAATAAAAAATATAAAAATATATCCTAGTTATAAATATTGCACCTTTGTTGCTATTTTCCTCTAATATGAAATCCAGTGCCTTAAAACGTTCTGTAATTAGAAATATGAAGAAGAAGACGCTCTGGCTGGAGGAAATAAGCAAAACGTTTTGACTTACTTACAAAATGTTGTGAGTGGAGGAAAACTAACGCCACAAAATACCGTTTAAAAAAAAGTTGATGGCAGCTTCATGCTGTGGGGTTCCTGTTCTTCAGCAGAAAATTAAATGGAGAATCCATGGGAGGAGTTGAAAAATGTAAGTTCACAGAGGCTAACCATCCAGTCTAGCTGAGCTTGAATTTTGTGTAGAGACAAATTTCTTGTTTTATTTAAAAATCCTGAAGTTGAACGATTCCAGTTTGCAATATGCTGTCAGTTACATTCATTTAAATAAGAGTTGTTTTCACTTGTACTCACAATGGCTTACGAGGAATTTCTGCAGATTTTCTGCCAGCTGAGAAAAAAACCACATACAGTAAACAGAAATGCTGGAAAGCAGTTTGAAAACCCAACAGCTGGTAGTTTTTGGAGAGAAACTTTCACTATATAAGGATATGTTGGTTTTGTGCGGCTGCAGAGACTGGCTGTAGAAGTGGCTTTTACTTCTATATGGTCAATCTTTAACAATTACTAATGGCACTTAAAGAGAGCTGCAAGACGAGCTTCTCTTGCTGCAGCAATGTAGAGATCCCTTTGCTGAAAGCACAACCGGCTCCATATAGTAGTGACTTTGCAATACCACCGAAGGATGAACTCCAGGGAAAGAAGTAAGCCTTGTGGCGGCTCAGAGTGACAGAAAGCAGATCCATCCGTTCTGATTACTCTTTGATGAGAACAACTTTTGACTTTCTTCAAATCTCTGACACTAACCAGACGGAGATGAACAAATGGAAATCGTGTTGTGCCTAAATGTTGGTTCCTTTTTTGGTTTGACATCTTTTATTAACTTTCTTAGACGGGAAATAATTCCTCTGTCATTTTGAAACACATCTTTGTGCAGAAGAGTTTATTTCCTTCTTTTATTTTTACACAATGTAGCATTCTAATCATAAATGTGAAAGTGTTTTAAGAAGACTTTATGTGACACTCTAAACACAGTCATGCATGTGTAGAATGAAAAGGATGGTTGACTAAATGTTTTACAAAACAAATCCAGAGAAGCATGGGATTAGATTAGATTAGATTAGATTAGATTAGATTAGATTAGATTAGATTAGATTAGATTAGATTAGATTAGATCTCTGCCATTGACCATTTCAACAAGCTTTTAGAATTCAACTTCAATTAAAAAATGCTTCTCTCAGTTGTATTTGGGTCTGGACGGGCCATTCCAACAAGAATGTTGTCCTGTTAAGCTCTTGCTATATATTTTGGGCTGTCCTGCTTGAAGGTGAAGGTTCACTCCAGTCAAGTATTTTGCAGCTTTTATGTGTTTTATGTCACTGCCCAGTAGCTTCATCATGACCAAAATTGTTCAGTTTCCACGTTCCTACTTAAGAAAACCATCTCCAGAGTATGATGCTCCCATTAGGACGATGAGTTCAAGGTGTCCTCTGAAATTTTGTAAGGCAAAATGCACAAATAAAATATGTACTTTTATTGTTTTGTCTAATTGAAGCAACTTCTTCTATATGCTTATATGTTTATCCTTCAGAGTAGTATTCCATTCTTTTTCTCTTTTTCATATAATACAATTTTAACTACATGCGTACACACAGAGATTAAATTACACATGGAAACTTTTTACTGTCTGTATGATTCCTGAAAGCATTCAGTCACATGTAATTTAATTTAGGGGGTTAGACTGTAGTGAGGGACGCTTCATAAATATTTAGCTTTGATATTTTTATTTGTACAAATACACTTGACCTTTTATGCAGTTGTCAGCACTATTTGAAGCAGCAAAAGGGATCCAAATTTGAGTTCCAGCTACAAACGTTCATGTTCTCGTCTTTGCGTCCAACTGATGCTCTGACACCCAAATAGGATCGTACGAGTATCTTCAAAGTGACCCAGGTTTCACCCTTTGGATGAAGGAAAACAATAGTCTGACATATGAGGGCATCAATTAGAGATCCATTCCATCTTCTTTCCCTGCATGTTAGACGAGACTTGGAGCTTTACTTCACACAGGGCCAACATAAGGTCAGGAACCTCTGACTCCGTCAACAACAGGGAGGTTTCAGTTACACTCCAAAAACTGATCCTCTGTCTCTGTCACAGGCACAGTGGAGTCGCTTCCAGCCGCCACGGTGACGCTTAATTTCATCACTTTCAAACAGTCATAATATCTTGTAGGTTTGGACACATGCAACATAAAAGAACAGTAACAATGATAGGCATAAAATAATATTGGCATCTGAATCTAATGTGAATAAAACTAAAATGCAATTGTGATGAGCAAGTATACTAGTAATTATTAAAATAATCTCATAAACCGGTATGTCTTTTAACCACTGCACCTTTTTATTTTATTTTTACAAAGTTGCATCATCAGTCTTTGAGCCAACAAAAATTAATTGTGTAACATTATTGAACGGCATGATGGGAAGCAATGGCTTAGTCAGCCTGGATGCTGACAATTATCTACTAAAACATTCATGCAGTAAAAGCCCACTCCAAGTTGATAGCTTGCTGTGTTTGGCTGGTCTATTCAGTTCTGATCAGTTTATTCACGTAGCCGCAATTCAAAATACAAGACAAACGGGTCAAATTCATTCCATTTTATATTACTTTGTAATTATACACTCAGATTGAGTTCTATATACAGTACAGTATAGAGTGAAATCTAGCTGATCTCATTGTGACAATTATTTAAAAAGTAATCTTTTAATGGAAACCCAGCCAACAAGATGAAGTTTGTACCAAGCATGTGGCGACACTGGAGAGGAACCGCTTCCTTTGAACGAGAGGAAGAGGCTCACCGTGACCTGCAGTCTTCTAGGAATGGACTGAGGTTGAAAAGGCAGGAAGGAGACAGAAAAAATGCACTGGATCACTCCCTCTGGGAGAATGAAAACAAAGAGTACACAAAGTTAATTGCAGCAGGTAGCTTGGTCACCCTGGAGAGAAACATGGCAGAAGATATGGGAGATGGGCCAAGGAGTGTCTGATATCTAAGAGAAAAATAAAATCAATTAAAACTAATAATGTCAGCAATGGCTTAATCAACAAAAAGGAGCTAACCACAAAAATAATAAAGGAAAAATAATAAAGAGAGAACAAAAAAGCAATGTTTCCACAAATTACCTCAAGCCACACTAAGACAGTAAACTCCTTTTCCATCAATTTTATTATACAGTCAATCCCAAAAACAGTCACATTTCATGCAAATTTAGATTTAAAGTATTAGTTTAATTTTACCAACAGGTTTGTTCTGTCTAGGAGTTACATTCATAACACTTTTCCCGAGTCCAGACTCGGCAAAGAATCTGTTTAGATGCTGGAGTTAAAGATTAGGGTGATGGCAAGGAGGCTTTTCGATCTCTGAAGCTCATCATTTCATCGAAAATGAAAATGAAGAGAAACATGCTCAGCAATTATAAAAAGGGTTTAACTGCTGTAATGCCAATAACTTTCTTCCCATTGATCACTGAGAAGAGTATGCTAAAAAGAATGCAAATGAAAATAGATAGTATTTTTGTTATTATTTCAAAGTACCCCTCTTACATTGTCTTATCTGTTGCCAATGTCCCTGAGTGAGACATTGGATAACCCCAATAGTACTAAAACTCAGTTGCCTGCAAAAATTATTTTGATGAAATTAGTCTTCAAACTAAGGCTGAAGGGTACAGTTATTGGTTAAAAATATATATATATATATATATATACTGTATATATAAATAAATTCAATAAAACAACAAATGCACTTCAAGATTGCATAGATTTGCCTTTCAAACAAAAAGTAATTTTTTTCTTTTTTTTGCAGATTGTCAAGAAATGCACTGATTATACACCGAAATAGCTGCTTCTGGTGTGTTAGATCATCGCTTATAGCCAGAAACAAAAATGAGAAGTGAGAACATATTGGAGAATGAAGCAACAATGGTGGCTCGCACACATTTGTTTCCTCTGGATTTTGTTAACGCTTGCTCACAATGACCTTTTGGAAACTAAGTGAACTCGTGCTGCATTTTTCAAAGAAAATATCATGTTGAATAGTCAGTTTTTGTTCACAAAGGCTTACATATTCTTTAGACTTGGATACTGTAAGTCTTACATGGACATAGAGCTTTGACATTATGGCAAATGTCATTGTTGTAGAATTAGAATGAAAAGTTAAAACCCATCAAGTTTCTGTTTTTTCTGTGAGTCCGTGTAACAAAAACAGGAATCAGATTTCTATCATAGTTTGTCCCCAGACCCTGTTGTCACTCTGTAGGAAATTTGGTGGGGCTTCACTGGATTGTTTTCAGATTGCTGAGAACCATAACAGGACTGCTGTGCCTCTCTGCAAGCAGTTCAACAAGGACAATGCAGCACCATGCATTGTGAGGATCTTTGGCTGAGCAATAGCCTGATTGTGAGTTTTATTGATCATGTCTTCTGCTCATGTATGTATTCTGTGATTTACCTTTCATGTCATGACATGTCACGCTTCTGTTTCTATGTCCTTTATTTAAAACCCCTATGGAAATCTAGATCTCAATTTTCAAGAAGGACCTGAGCAGAAATCTGCAAAAGCCTTGATAACCATGCACCAGAACGTGCCACACAATTCAGTTTAGTGCTACATCAATCCTCAACAAATGTCTTATTAAGCTTCAAGGCTACTTTTTGTGAAGACATGTCAGCATGCACGTCCCCATTGGCTTTTACCATTACATTCTTGGCATGTCTCACAGCCTTTATATGTAAAGGATATTGCATTCTGCTCAGAGTGGGGTAATTTATTGGCGTGACTTCTGACATGAAAACAGGATGGACAAGTGGAGGCCGGGTGTGTTAGGAGGGAGAGGATTCTGAAAGTTGTCCTCACAGTTTAACGGTTTAAGAAAGTGCTGACAGAAAGGAAGTCAAAAGAAGCACAGCCGCAAGCAGAAGATATTATGATAAATGCACTTAAAAGGAAAAAAATTAAAAATAAAAAAAAAAAAAAAAAAAACATAAGTTTGGTCTAACTCTGTAGAGTTTGAATTAAAGGTCATAGTGTTTGCTCATTACTTTAATAAATGTTATTTTACTTGTACCATTTTTACTGATTGTAAATTACAAGTAGAGGTTTGTTTACTGGTGAAATGTCAGAGGAGGCAAAGGTGAATACACCCATATCAGAAATATGATGCCAAGTGTAGCAAACAAAAATTGCTAAAGCTGGAGAGTCTGCAGCAGAATGAGAAGAATATTATGTCACAGTCAAAGGCATGGCCAAAGGGCTTTGACACAGTGGGAAATATGGACTTTGTTTATTCATTTTGATGTCATAACTGTGTGAAAGTTAAGTTTTGACATGGCTGGCCCTGGTCAAATGAAAATGTCTGCTGTGCTGAACTCTGTGCACGAATGCAGCATTTCTGGCTCTCTTGAGGTCACATCTCCACAGGTATAGTCTATGCTCCTCAGTGGGAGTATAAAATAAGAGTATTTGTGTGTGGGTGTGTGTTTTGTGTTCGGCCGTGCCAATCTTTGACCTCCCACTGTGCAACCAGATGATGACTGAGATCATAAGGTCTGATTGCCCCCTCTTCGTGCTCACTTTCACTTTAACTTTTTCAGCTGTAAACCTCATGTTCTGGGCAGAACATTGTTTGGCCTTTGACCACAACTAAAGAGCAGCACAAGAAGTCATCTGGTCGGGATTACTTGCTCGCTTCATCTGCAGTGAACCGGTGTACTTCAGATTTTCCAAATGCCCTTGCAGTGCTTCCACTGTGCAAGAAGCATTCAGATCATTGGCATTTTATGATTCAAATGTTTATCTTTAACCTGAAAAACAAAACAAATCTGATTTGAGTTTGAAGTGTTTTAAAATACCATGAGAGACTGAAATGCGACTATAAATGATATAAGCAGCACAATCTTGCTAAGATTTTATCATCACATTTTTTTTTTAGGAATGTTAAACCTTAAGTACAGAGATATGTTCTCTGTACTTTTGAAAATCCACAAAAAAATAAAAATGTCCTGCAGCAATCATGCCACTGATGAGATTATGTGAACTTCTGACCACAAGAGGATGAAAAGTTCTGAAAATATCTCCTAATATAAGTTTTCGGAACTTATATTAGGAACTAATTTGCTACATGATTTCGGAAAGGTTCTTTTAACGTTACATTTCCTCTTCTATGGCTCCGCGTATATTTATGTTGACCCCAATGACTTCCATTTAAATTAATATTGGTAAAAAACAGATTTGAAAGAAGCTCCACAATGCCTTTCATGTATCTTTTTAATCATGGAAAAGTCCCTTATAATTGTCCCCTCTAGGAAAACCTGCTTTAAGCTATGTTCCAAAAAGGGTTGTTTTTGTCTTTGACTGGGCAGGGTTTCCTTCAGTCACTCCGTCACTATTGCTAGACAAATAAATCTAATGCTGAGGTCAGCTGTGCTTGTTCATCACCCTGTGTTTACTGTAGTCTTGTAATGAGAGGCCTGAATGAACCAAGTGAGTCACAAGTGTATTTCCTTTTAAGAAAAATGAACGCTTTCTTTTTGACGTACAAGTTAATGAGCAGCTGACTGTTGACTTTTTGTATGCATGCACGTCTACGTATAAATGAGGTCACAAGCTTGAGTGTGTTTGTTTTCCAGCTAGGTTTCAGAAGCCCTGGAGGTTTCCTATTGTTAAGATTTCCTGCAGAAATTGAGCAGGCAGAGCAAGGGAAAGGCAGGATCACACAAATATGGATGCCGAGCAGAAAGATAAAGAACAATTTCAGTTTCACTTTTCATAAAAGAAATTGCAGCATTGAGACACTTAATACATTATATATGATCTGCTGCACAAAGGAAAGTCACAAATGGAGGAGGCATTTCAACCCCAAATACTGGATGCTTTCTACAGAAGTACATCCATGTACTGGATGCTTTCCAGTACATGCTTTTTGCATGTACTGGAAACATGCAAAAAGCTGGTCATTAATTGACATAATGCCAAAGGAAATGTCTCCACTAATAATTTATGTCCTTCCATTTTTAAACAACATGGGAATAAAAACAGCTTCTTTTTATCCCCAAAACTGACAATGGTTTTACATTGTTTTATAATTCATTGAGAAATGATCGTCCGATTTTCTGTCAGGAACAAATTTGGTTGAATGACAATATTTTCTCTCTACATCGGTAAGAGGCATGAATAGCTTTGGGCTTAACTTTATATAGTCTTGATCGATGGATGATGACTGGATGGACAGACAGACAGACAGACGGACGGGTGAATAGTTATGCAATTACATAATTGTGTGTATAACACATCGTACACTAATTGTAGGACTATACAGAGTATATTTCTTATTTTATACGCTGGGACTAGCTTTTCTCTCTAAAGTTGTAACTAACAGGAAATAATCAAAGTCTTCAGGCTTTATTTTTGACTTATCGTTCTAATGGTGCATAATATTAATTCAATGTGTATCTTATTGGTGCTCTATCATGAACTCTTTCATGAACTCTATGATGAGAGTTGGATGATGTGAGACACAAATAAGTAAACCTTCTCAAGCGTACTCTAAACTTATCTAAAGGCTTGAAAACAAAAAACTTACTGTATCTTTGAGTCTTACAGGTAAAAGCTGTTTAACGAGATTATTCGAAGTTGTTAAATTCTTATTTCAACTCTCTTGTTCTGCGTTCCTGACTTATCGTGTGATGAGCCTTCTGTAATTCTTTCTTGGTCCCAAGAATTACAATACGCTTATTCAAGCCTGCGCTGTGCAGTAAGGTTAACATTTGGTCAGTTGTATCACAGGCTGTAGATTAGCTCACTGTTATGTTTATTGTTCATCTGACTGTGACTGGAGCAAAAGCACAGGACTTCCTGTCATTGTGCAGAAATGGAGCTGGACTATTCAACAGGCATTTTCCCTCCCCTTCATGTTCAACTCTGTCATTTCATTATTCTTTCCCCTCCGTGCCATTTCTTTTTAAGCATACTTATCTAAGCCATCGGGTTCGAAAGCCTCAGCCTCGGGAGTGCCGCTATCATAATTGTCTTGTCATTTGAGCTTCTGTTTCATTCACCATCTGAGTTCACACAAGCCCAAAAGACAGAGAAACAATAGCATCCACTGAGAAATCTCCAGATGTGACCTTTTATTCCTTAATTGTTCCCATACATTGAGGCCTCTCGTCGTATGCGTTTCTCACAGTGCTAACAAATTGTGGGAAAATTGATAGGATATTTATTTTCGAGCCATGCATGTTCCAAAAAAAAAAAAAAAAATGTGTTATTGCTTTTGCTCAAAATTCAAACAAACACTGAAGCTTTTCAATATCACAAGCCATTAAACAGTTATTATAATTGCTCTGCCATTATTTTGTGGTGAGATATCATGTACCAGACAGCTGAGAGACTTAATAATTCACTTACTGCCACTCAAGTGTGAGCGACTTCCCTTGTTCTCACTGTGGGGGTGTTCTCCTAAAAGCGTCTGCACATGTGTGCATGTGAACACACTCGCGCACGATTATACGAGAGAGTCACCGAGGGTCATCCCTTTTGACCACTCCAGAGACAGGAAATGGCTCCAATATGGGACTGAGTGAAGCTTCCTTCAGGACTCCCGGGAGTGATCTGGGCCCTGAGTCAGGACCAGAATGCCAAGATCACGAAGCCAAAATGGACAAAGTGGAAAATACAGATGTTTTGTACTTTGTATTTGAAACCGTAGATCTGTGTCAGGCCTCACCGGGCCCCGGAGGTTTATTAACAGTGTCAGTGGGGCAGGAGATTATTGGCTGATACATCAGGAAATAGTCATGTCCTGTTTGAAATTAACTCTGTGCGTTTCAAATTCTAATTCCCATCTTGCATGTGTTATCGTCACCAAAAATAAAAATTTAAAAGCAGTTCTGTGAAATCAACAAGTTTACTTTAGATTACAATGAATTTATCTCATATTTACAACTTTTTAAAACCTCTTCTTTCCGTGAGACTTTTTTTTTCCAGATCTAATCCTTAAACACTGGCGCTTCTCCTCATTTTGGACAGCGTGCAACTATTCTACATAGATGGTCAGCTCTGAACAACTGTCTTGGCTGTGACGGTAGAAGAGATTATTATTTACACAAAGCATATTTCCTAATGCCTGGAGGAATTATTTCTCTAAGGGATTTTAGAGCCACTCTTTCATGTCATAAAAGCAGGCAGTTTGTTACATTGCAGGCTCCTGACGGGTTATAGCTGTCTTCAAGGATATACGGTCCCTTGAAAAAATTATTCATATTCCTTTGGCATTTTTATATTGTGTAATTTTACAACCCCGAACTTCAACTAAATTTTTATAAAACGTAACACGTGGGGAGCATACATAGTTTTCAAAGGTTTTTCAAAAATCTAATAAAAAGTATGGCTTGCATTTGCAGCTGCAAGTCTTTTTGGGGTAAGTCCCGACTAGCTCTTCCTGCAATTTAAATGTTTGGCCAATCCTCTGTAGAAAATAGCTCAAGCTTTTGGATGGAGACCAACTGAGATAATCGATTTTCAAGTTTTACAATGGATTGTCAGTGAGATTTTGGTCTGAGCTCTGAGTGGGTCTTGTTATCAGATGATATGACTTGATCTAATCCGTTCAATTCTTCCTCCAGCATTTTGTTTAGGGTCCTAAGCCCTGCTTTAATGTAAGCCTTTTCCCCAATTTTACCAAGGCAATTTGTTGCACTAGATTTTTTAAGGGTATCAGAGAACGGGGTGCTGAAAAAATGCTCTCCACACTTTCAAGAATTTCCAAGTATGAATGCATTTTAAAGTTACTGAAAGTCAAATAATGACCATTCCATTCCATGCAATGTAAATGGCACATTTAAAATTTGCTACAGTCAGAGAAGTTTTCGCTCATCATTAGCAAAATTGAGGACAGTTATTCATGCACTGGGGTACCGTTTAAGAAGTTTTAAATTCAGCCTTGTGTTTAACAGTGCACACTTTTATTGATGCTTGTGAAATATTGAGACTGCATTGAAAAACCACAGAAATGGGGCCAATAAAGAGTCCATTAGTGGTTTTGTTATCGTGAACACACACATTGCCTCAATTAAAAATACCCACAAAACTCCACTGATAGAGACTGGGTTCCAACATTGAGGTTTTTGTCAGGTTATATGAGAACCATGGATTTTTTTGGGCCTCCTGAAGTGACTTCAGCATATCAGGAGACATACAGTTAATGCTCTTCATTATGTAAGCAAAGCACATCAGTACACAAGAATTTCAATATATAAAACTAATATCCTAGAGTTGGAATTTTAGCTGCAACTGTGGATTGTTTCTTCAAGGTAAGACATGAAAAGCTATGGTGTAAATACCTAATAATAATAGTAATAGCTTTATAACTATAAAGTATTCATATTTCAAGATTTCAGGTATATGTATGGCTGACAGATTAGATTATATGTCGCTGGAAGTCTAAGCAAATACAAATTATTAGGAAGTTCTTTTAATTTTTTTCTCTCTTTTTGGTGGTGAATTATTTTCAGTTTGGAAACTGGGCACTCAATTGAGAAAAGATCACAAAACATCACATTCTGGAGCAGACCAAGCCTCTGCCTCTTTGGAGTCATAAACCTAAAGCATTCAGCGTCAGCGTGGTTTACCTCGTGCCAGGTCCTCTCGTTAGCCAGTAATGATAAAGTCCCTGGCTTCATTATTACAACACAATCACTCATTTTGGTTTTTAACCTTTACTTTTATATGTTTATTTATGTGAATGGTGAGCAAGCCTGCCCTGCTATTTATATTTATTCTAGCATTCATTTTAAAGTGTGAGTGTTTTTACTCTATGTAGTAATCAAAAACCTCACATAGTTAATGCAATGATTTAATTTCAACTGAGGGTAAACAGCAGGGATCTGTTGTTGCTGGTTAAAATGTAATAGCAAAAAGTTCTATCTTTTCCATCAAGCTTAGCTTTACCTGTGAAACTAAGATGAGTATCATAATATTCATTAAAAACAAAACATAGGAATGAAAAGATTGTTTTGTCACAGATCTTGAGAGTAAATGTTAGAAGAAGTAGATGAAGAGAAACAAGGCAAGTCTTTGGTTCCAGTCAAGGTCTGCCATCTTGTGTCTGTAATCAATATTGCACACAATCCTTGTTCATTTAAAGCAAAACCTGCATGTATAATGCACTTAAAGAAAATAGTTAATGTCTGGATTTAAAGGTTAATAATAAAGGTCATGACTAAGAGATTATTCAAATTCAATTCTTTTAAATTTGTGGAACATGAGCAAAGCAAAAAGCATGTTTGGAGTGACTGTCAGTGGGACTTTTTTGTCATCTCAGTACGTTGACAATCGTATTCACAGTTGTCACTGAAAAATAGTCAGAGAAACTTCAGCTTTTGCTCATTTTTTGGTATACATAAAGTCAAAGTTGGACAAACGTGTAACTGACTGAAGTATGCTCCCACTGAAAGCATCCTGTCCTGCAGCAAATTCAACCCACTCCGCTGTGCGTGGCTCTGCATGTGCATCGAATCATGCAAAGCTGTCTGAAACCCCTCTCTGGACACAAAGTATCACATTAAATATGTTTTTTTTTAATGTTGCCAAATGTTTTGTAACTCAAAATGACAATCAAATGAATTTCTGCATTTGATTTGCATAGCCTGACAGAGGATGAAGCTAAATAATCCATAGTTCATGCAGATCTCTATATCAGCATTACAGTCAGAAGGATGAAAATGAGACACTAAAATTGACTAAATTATAAAACATCAATTTAGAAAATTCAGTCTGTGCAGCTTTCTGATGTTTCGAATATTAACCAGGTGATCAGTAGGTGAACCTCTACCTTCAACAGATGCAGAAAGAGGAAGATGAATATCAAGTTGACAAAAAAGCAAGAAAACTTAAAAAAAAAATTTTTGAATTATGAACAAAGTTGAACTTGGAAACCATCTTTGATTTTATGCTGTTCATGTTAATTCTTCTTCCTCGTTGATCCAGTTGAATTGTCTCTGTTTCTGTTGTATGTCAAAATAACTGAGATTAATGCTTCATTCAGAGCCTTCATTCTTATCAATAATATTCATGCTTTCATTCATATTGATAACATTCATCAGTTTTGATCATATTGATATGCATAGCCAACATTCCTTTAGATATTTATACCCTAAATTCTTATTGATGATATTCATAGCCTAGATTCACATCAATAATATTCAAAGATTTCAGTCATATAAACCATATTCATAGCCTGTAAATATTAATAACCTCCATTCTTATCAGTAAGTTACAGTCTACATTGATTTCAATAATAGTCACTGCGTTCATTCATATTGATTACATTCACAGCTTATGGTTCATATTAATAATATTCAAAGCCCACGATCTTATAGATAATATTTACAGAATATGTTAATATTGGAAGTATTCAAAATATTTATTTGATAAATTTCTAATCTGAATCGCTTTTAACCTGTTGTGTTAGATTTTCCCACAACAGTAAAGGCAACACGAGAGAAGCCTTCACTGTCCTGTTCAGACCTTCTTCGACGTCACAGAAACACCGCCACCATGTTGGATCAGGAAGTGGGCAGAGTCTTCGCTAGAACACCGAGCCCAGCTTAACGTCAACGGCCGCTGTCTCTTCTTGGCCGACCTGTCTTTCACCTCCTTTTTTCCACTTCCAGAATTCGGTTTTGATGCTGCACGGCTCCCTATCTCACCGAGGTAGGCGCCTGTCTTTGAATCCGACCGCTTCGGAGCCCCAGCTATGACTTCTCTCACGCAGAGAACCTCGGGCCTCGTCCAACGGAGGACCGAGGCCATTCGCAGCGCCGCAGCCGCCGAGAAGGAGAAAGATTCTGGTGGAGAGGAAGACGAGGCTCGCCGAGGTGAAGAAGAGGAGGAGGACAAGGGGGACTCTAAGGAAACCAGGCTGACGTTAATGGAGGAAGTCCTGCTTCTGGGCCTCAAGGACCGAGAGGTGCGGGCTGTTTGTAATCCGTTAATTTATTAAAAGTGTTTACGTTGCGTCATCGGCTAAATGTCAACACAGAACACCGAGTTTATCCACTCGGTTGCTAATGTTTCCGGGATTTGTTGGTGCTCAGCTTAAAAGTGTCTGACTTTAAAGTGTCGCGGTGTAAATCCTGTTAGCCAGCGTGTGTCAAGTAGCTTCTGTTTACCGACGTGCAACGTGTCAGTTCTCTCAAGGTGCTCAATAATAACTGTATTATGTGAACACGGCGGTCTGGTGCGGTACCGAAGCATCCGGTTTATAACTTCCCGGATCAAAGCAGTTATGCTACTTATTTACCGAGCTACGTAGCTTCCACGGCTTGCGTTACCTGGGTAGTCCTCCAGGTGTGGAGGTCCTTTGAAACCTGGAAGTGTTATACCATGGCTTGCTCAACACGTCAGCTAAGTAAACGTTTTTTTTCTTCTTCTTCTTCTTCTTCTTCTCCGCTCAGGGCTACACGTCTTTCTGGAATGACTGTATTTCTTCCGGCCTCCGCGGCTGTATGCTGGTAGAACTGGCCCTCAGAGGAAGGATACAGCTGGAGGCCTGCGGTGTGCGGAGGAAAAGCCTCCTAGCAAGAAAGGTGAGTATTTGTCACCACATTTTTTTTAAAAAATGCCATACCGTAGTAGAGCTAGTTTGTTTGTAAAGATGATGACAGAGGAAGAATTTTTTTTATCTTTCCAACAAAGGCACTCCTTGCCTCTCTTGTAATTCCTGTTTGCATAAGACATGAATCCAGTTAAGTTGACTTGTCTTTACCTTTTTGTTCTTTGCAAGGTTATCTGCAAGTCTGATGCTCCAACAGGAGACGTGCTGCTGGATGAGGCCTTGAAGCATATTAAAGAAACTCAGCCTCCAGAGACTGTGCAGAGCTGGATAGAACTCCTCAGTGGTGAGATAAGCACTTCTGACTTTGTAAAACAAAGCTTGCAGTCATTATGAAACTGCCCAAGTGGATTGTGTGCTTTTATTTGCATATCTTGTGCCGATTTGCTCTATTTTACTACGAGGTAGATTTCCCATTTGGTCCTTGTTATCCAAGGTTACTTACATTTAACCATCTACATTTTTAAGCAGGTCAAAATCCCACCAAGTTGATGCCATACTAGTTGCCTTCAAGTGCATCTCATTATTAATTTCAGGATGTGTATGTTTAACTTCTTCGGTTAATTGAAATCATTGTGTTGTAGTTCCTGCAGATGTTTTCAGACTATTGTGCACCATGCCCAAAATTCTTAAAGAAATTACGAATTTGTTAGCTTGATTACAGAGATTTTCAAACTTGTCAATCGCCAGTGCTATGAAGCTTACCACAAGCCGTGTTTTAAGGCTGTAAGTTAAGTAACTGAAGCCTGAAGGCTTTTGGACTTTCCTACCGGAGCTGAAAACCAAAACTGAGCAGAGGTATATTTAACTTGAGCTATTAAGTCACCGAAGTTATCTTTAATTTTAATGTGATTCATAAATTTGAAAGGAAATTCACAACGCCACGTTGGAGAAGAAATTCTTCAGGACTTTGTTTTAGGATTACCTAAACAACCAGTCTGAAAAAGTGCATTTTTCAAATATGTTTCGTACACGTTGTTTTACAAGAGTACTGGACATACAATTTTAAATGTAAAAGCATTGTACAACAATGTATGAATGTTTGTTTTTTTTTTTTTCATGAATGTTGGCTGAATTTGTAAGATTTCAGGTGTTTTGACGATCTAAGTACGATCAAAACATAGACGGTAAATGATGTGAGGATCAAGTGTGCAGACTTCTATTCTTAGCATATTGCAAGCTTTTCAGTCCGAAACTTCCCTCTGCTCATGTGTGCTCATCCTTCCTACCATTTTAGGACAACCCATTAAATTATTGAATTAAATGGATGTGTGGAAGAGTCATCCTTTCTGATTTTGTTTCAATCTTCTGAATAATTAGATTTTGTTTGTTGTTGTTTGCTCATTATTTCTGTATATTTTCCTCCATTTACACAATAACTGTCACTATATTCTGTACCTCTTTTAGGAAATGGAGGGTATATTAACGTTAACACTCTCAATCCAACTACCACTAGCCAAACAGCTCATCATCGCCATTGCTATTAATTTTATATCTTCACTATGCTGACTTGGAAGGGTGACTTCTAACCTCTTGGTATTGCGATATTGTCTGTTGCCTAAGGGCAACACATTACCAAAGGGAGTTGGCTTACAGAAACATGAAGAAACTTTGGTTATTTAAAGTTAAAGCTACATTCTTGTGTTGACCTGTAGGAGAGACCTGGAATCCCCTGAAGCTCCACTACCAGCTCCGAAACGTCAGAGAGCGTCTGGCTAAAAACCTGGTCGAGAAGGGTGTCCTCACCACGGAGAAACAGAACTTCCTGCTTTTTGACATGACCACACATCCGCTAACCAACAGCACCATCAAGCAGGTATGATAATGCAGCGTTCATCCTGTCCATTCACTGTGATGCGTTCAGCTGATTCAGGAGTAGCGAGTCGAGGTGTAACATAAAAGGTAAGAGCATTTTACAGCTCTCTGCTAGCTATGTCAGACTGCTATTGTATGACGTGTAGCCACACCCTCAGTTTAATTTTCAACAGGTTTGACCTTTTCTAGCACAGCTTCAGCTACACTAAATCTTGATACGGTTTTATTGAAACGTAAAAGTATGCAATTTGTTTTTAGCCTGTGTGTTTTATGAGTTTTGCACCTCACAAAAGTATTCATAGCTCTTGAACTTCTTCACAGAGTACATAGAGCCCACCTGGAAGTAATTTAATCTTTGTATAAATCTAGCTGTCATATAAAGGCCAGCTGGATTTCTTTATTAAAAAAAAATCTATCAATGTAAAAGTGAATATTTTCAATGTTAAAGGGATGAATTAGTTGGGGATTCAGGCTGAACATTCTGCAGCATTGCATCGTTTTTGTGTTATTCAGGGAAAGCCCGGGCACTTTTTTAAATCAGAGCCCCTTAGACTAAAAAAAGGAAGTTTTCATCTTTCTTTTAACCCACAACTTGCATTTTAAGTGTCAACAAAGTTTATGTGTTGCAATCTCAATAATAGTAGATGATGCACTTCTGTTTTCTGAAGTTTTAGATCAGCATTTCATCAGCTTCCAGAATGGCAGAGAAGATTAAATGGAGTAGAAAGGAAAGGATGTGAAAATGAACAATGAAATGACTCGTGTCCAAGGCTATGACCTGTATTTGTTGTCCTTTTTCTCTAAAAAATGCATTCTTTTAGCTAAAAATCTTTGCTTTGAAAACATTGTTTAAACAATAAGTACTGGGACCCAGCTGTTGGTGAAGCTATTGCATTTTGCTTCATTTTAAGCAGACATTGCCATGTATACGTTTATTTTTTAATTTCATTAGCTTATAAATGCATCTGCAGATTGATCATACGTTGGCCTCCAAAGTGATGATGTCTGTGGAGTCTGTAGCTCTTCACGTTTTGTGTAATTAATTTATTGGGTAATGAAGTTAACTTACACATTGTTTTATTGCGCCAACAAAACATGGAATAAAGAGTCACACAGGTTTTAAACAGCTGCAATATCTACCGCATATTTTTCATTTTACATATAACATGAGGCAAAAATATTTAAAATGTGTGCATCTGTTTTTGTGTTTCAACTGGGCTATGTATGCAGGCGGCCAGCCAACTGTGGTTTCAACACAGCATTAGTTTAGTAAGTGATTGGTGGCACGTTTTAAATTTCTGTCACTGTTGGTGGTTTTTGTTATCTCAAAGATAAAATTAGCAGCATCATTCTTAATAGAGAATGTAGTATTGCAATGTTCTTTCAGGCGACTGAACGTTCTAGGTTTTTATTTCAAGACCCTAAAACTGTGAGATTGTACAAATACCAAAGATAAATCATCCAAATAGCTGTGGAAATGCGCAAAAAGCTTCTCGGTTAATACAAGAGGCAGATCTGGTGTCGATTACGTTTTTTTTTGTATTGATTAAGAATAATGATTAGTTTTAATTACATTTTTTTTTAATGAATGTGCATTTAAAAACAAATGTTAATAATCCAGCCATTGTACATTGTTTTAACTTATAAAATGTACATTTTCTAAACTTCACGCTCTTCAGATTTGTATAGAAATTTGTTAGACGGCTCATGTCACAACACAATTAAAATGGGTACAAATCACTTCATGATTTGTTTCATATTAATCTGAAGGATTTAAACTACTATGTGGCATAAAATCACACCTAATTTTCTATTATGTGTAGTTATCATCTTTATTGTTGTTCTACAAGTCTGTAAGTGTCGAAATGAGGCATGAAAAGACTCATTTTCTGAGAACCCATACAGCCATAAACAGAGAGCCTTAGTTAATTAAATTACCTAATATTTACCCTCTCACTGCAGTGTGTTTCAGAGTATGATACATTTGAAGATGCTTTAGAGTTCCAAAACAAAGGAAGCTCTAGAGCTTTGTGAAACTTTCTTTGTACTGACCACTCGACTCTCTTAATGAGTGCTATAGATTTGGTGAATGCTGGAAATGCTGTGGGTTCCCCTTTACTTTTATTGATTGGTTAGACGCATAACTGTCGTCTGCAAAAGAAACGTCTGTGTTCTCATTTGGCTTTCCTGTGAAGTAACGCTTTCCTTTGATCCACTGCAGCGCCTTGTCAAGAAAGTCCAGGATTCCGTTTTGGAGAAGTGGGTCAATGATCCTCATCGCATGGACAAGCGGGTGCTCTCCCTGATTCTCCTGGCTCACTCGTCCGACGTTCTAGAGAATGCCTTCGCCCCCCTCCAGGATGACCAGTACGACCTGGGCATGAAGCGGGTCCACACCCTGCTGGAGCTGGAGCCCGAGAAGGAGAGCTCAAAGCCCAATGCCAATGAACTCATGTGGGCTGTGGTCGCTGCATTTACTAAATGAAAATGCCTGACTGGTTGAGACTGAAACGATCTGGCTGTGGTCTGGGTTATTTAATTGGTCGAAGGACTTAATAAGACAGACTTCACTTAAATGAGACAATCTATTCTGGTTGAGGAGCCTGTTTATACATCTATTCTGGATGACATTTTTTTTTTTTTTTGGTGGTAGTCAATATTAACAAAGTGCAGTCTGAGTGGTGGTGGGCTTCACCAAGTAACTGTTGATTTGAAGAAATGGTGTCTGGATGGAAAACGACAACGGGCTGCTTTCACATGAGTGAGGTAAGTGATCTGCCACCGCGGACTATGGATCTATTTAAAAAACATCAACACTACGAGCGGACGAGGCTCTGCTTGCATAGGATGGCACCAGGGAGCAGAGCAGGTGGCAGTTGTCATGGTGAATATGAAGAAACTGACCAGGGTCAAGCGTCGCATCAACGAAAAAAAGAAAAAGAAAAGAAGAAACGTCACCTGCATTGCTTCAAGGTCTGGCCACGGTCTGCAAACTAGTCTCTGTACGCTCCCTCGTGTTAATTCAGAAAGATGGAAAATTACATGACTGTAGATACTCTTTGCACACCGAGGTCGCACCCCCCACATCCCCCGCTCTCTCCAGCAGTTCGATCCCCAATGGTTTGGGGTAGTTACTGTTAGAACAGACTACCTGAATGTTTAACAGATTTTCTCATTATTTTGTCATCATGCTTTCTCTCCTACTTTCTTTCTCATCGCATCCTGAGGAAGAAAGGAAGGATAAAAACACCTGAGATCTGTTCATTATCTGACCCTTTAGTGACTTACATGAAGAATTTCACCTCGAGTGTATTTAAGTACACGAAACAACTCTTTTTCTTTCTTTTTTTTTGTTTTGAAAGGGTCCATTCTGTGTTTATATTACATGGCTAGTCTCACCATTGTTGTTTTATGTAGCTAACTGAGGCCTGGCTGGAGTAGCCTTTCATTTATCACCTGTTCTATTCAGTCTTTATCCCTGTAGGTTGGATTGTATTTATAGGTATTTTACAGGGTTGAGTAACATTAAAAATGATGAACCTTAGCAACTCTGACAAAAAAAAATAAATAATTAAATTAAAAGCTCCCTAAGTAGACCGCTTCTAATTAATAACAGCTTCTGCTTTCTGAGTGTGAATTAAAACAAAAGGTGCTTTCAGAAACTAATTTCAGATCGGGATCTCTGAGCTCTGTTGATTTTTCTACTACACAGGTTTGTTTCAGTTTGGTCCATGTTGGTGTCAATTTCCCCCCCATTTTTGTTCTTAATGATGAAATACACCTTCACTGAATGCAGCTGGTTTTACACCCATGAAGATTTAAGAGTCTCGTTCAAGTGGAGTTTTTGTTGTCCGCCTTATGAAATTCACAGGTCTGGTTTCCCACTTTGCTGATCCACAAACTTGAGTGTGAACTGCTTTCCTTCTACGAAAGAATGGAAATTATCAGTAAAAATCTTAAGAAGGTGAAATGGGTAGTTTGGATGAGGTAACCCTTAGAGGCTTCATCTTACAGTTGATGAATCTATAAGTTTTATTTTATATATCTAGTCATTAATCATACAGATTTTGTTAAAAAATAAATAAATAAATAAAAAACCTAGGGATGTTGTTTTGTCTTTAGAAGATGGGAGAGTTAGCTGTGGCCCAAACAAATCCAGAAGATGTAGTCCGTTGGCGCAAAAACTTAACACCAACAACACGATTCAGAGCAAGTCAGTTAAAACTTACTTTCACAAATAAAAATGTGATCATAAATATAATTGAGTTCTAGTCAATGTAATCTTTGTGTAATGTGAAATTGCTTTTTGTTTGATTGCATACATTTTTCTTTCCTGTTTGGTTTTAATTTCTAAATGCAACATACCAAGGGGTATGAAGAACTGTTCCAATGCGTTTACAGCAAAGAGACCATGCATGCTATTGGTGGAGGGGCCGGGGTACTTGACGGATGTAGCTACAGAGAACAGGCTTGTATGTAATTATTAGTCTTTTTACGTGTATGATCTAATGGAATTCAATGAAAGGGATCTACTCTGCTATTCTCTATAATTCTGTATGCTTTTTTTTGTATTACCACAGAAAATAAAGTAAAGATCCTTTAAGTGCCTGAATTCACACTGTTTTGGTGTTTTTTATTTTTCATGTTTTCAACTTTCCCTGGGTCATTTGCAGATTTCTGCAGAAGTTTGATATTCTGGGAGAGGATTTGAATCAGCTGTGTTAGAGCAGAGACACCTTTGGCTCAAAGGACCGGTGTCCTGGAACTTTATGAACGTGTCTCTGCGTCAGCACACCCGATTCCAATATTTGCTCATTCACAGAACTCTTGTAGTGCTTGACTGCCTGCTAGTGAGGCAGGTTAACCATTTGATTTAAGATTGTAAAACATAAAAGGCATATGTCTTAAGAGTTGCAGGACCCTGGCCTTTGTGGACTGGAATGTGACACCACTGGCTAAAAGGACTCAACATGCTTTATGTGCTTGGTGCCACCCACGCACGCGTTTGCATGTTGTTTCCACTTGGGGGCAGTATTGTCCAGATGAAGAATAGTTCTTTGTGGTGTTCTTGCTGTTGTTGGTCTTTTTCCTTTGCTCAGATGTTACCTGTAAATCTAAGGTACTAATTTTCTCACCTTTTTCTGCTAAGATAAAATTATATCTTCCCAACCTCTGTCTGTTTGTGACAACTTTTCACCAATTATTTACCCTATCTAAAAAAATAAAAAGTAATGTTTATATATAGTATATAAAAATAAATTTCTTATATACATATATAAAACATATCCTCCTTTTTTTCCCCTCACTTTCTAAATAACTTAAACCTATTTTAAGGTCACTTAGAATAACCAGGATTATTCCTATTTTCTAAGTGTTACAATAATAAGAGAATATGTCAGAGATTTTTTATATATATATATATCAATTCTTCAAAATCACAACTTTAAATATGTTTTCTCAGTATTTGCTAGTATTGCCAAAATGTTGACTTAGGCCACTTTGTAACCACTTTGCCTGGTTGCTAAGAGTCATTGTACATTTGGAAGGCCCATTTGTGTTCCAGTTTTAATTTCCAGGCTGATGTCTTTTGATAGTGCAGCAATATTTCCTCATAATGTATTTTTCTTGGGTTGCCATGTAATTTATGAAGTGAACAGGTTCCTTGTGTGTGTTTGGAAACTCCAATTTGCCTGTTTTGTATTTCTTTTAAAATAATTGAATGGCCTTTGAGCCCATGCCACAGCAACATGACAAGGTCTTTGGCTCTTCTTCTTGGTTCTTTGCTGATTTCTTGAGATTCCCGAAATTTTTAACAAGATAGTGTGTCTGAGGTGTTTTCTTGAAAAGCATCCATACCTAAATGTGTCAGTTACCCTATAGTTTCCAAAGCCTCCAAAGCGTCTTCATCTGGGCTTTCCTTCATTTAAAACATAGCAATCATTTTCTATGTAAACTGCTGATTTAGAATACAATATATAAATCTCCAACATATCCTCTCATTGTAGCATTCAGCAAACCTTTATTTGGTGTTTGTGACCCTCGGTCAATAAAATTTGACAAATTAACCCATGAGTCTAATCCTCTTCATAAGACTGTTTTAGAAAACTGGATTATCTTTAATCAGAGGCTTCACAAGATCTTTCCTAACAAACACCACGTGCAACTCCGAAGAAATCAGAATAAATATGAGTTACAGCAGTTTCTCACTTCCCTTTGGGATCAGTAAAGTATTTTTGAATTTGAATGAGACAGGCATATTTCAATGTGAGTTCTAAATTTAAAAAATCTAATATAAAAGCAAATCCAGGAATGATATCTAAAAAAAAAAAAAAAAAATCATCCTCCCTGAAATAAAAAGAGAAGTAGCTCATGCTTTTAACAAATGTGAGCTTCCTTTGTCTCAGCTTCTGTAAATATGTTGTCCAGAAAACTAATTTTCACAATTTCATCACTTTGTCATAAAAAAAAAATACATAGGTCCCAGCATAGTATTGAGGATGATTTATTTTTAAGATCAAAGATCAGTGCAAAAAAAAATTGACATTAATTACAATATCCTCAGCATCAGGCATACAGATACATCTGTAAAGGTGTAGATAATTTAATCAGGTTTTTCTGCTACATTTTAAAGACACAGTATTTCAAATATACTCTGCCTAACATCTATTTAATGCCATCAATGACAGAACAGGTTGTATAAAACCTGACAAAATTTTAACTTAAAAAAAAAAAATTAAAATAAGTTTATAAATATTAAAACAATAAATAAAACTACAACCATCGTCACATAACAGTTGTGTCCCATTTAACGAAAACAGTACAAGTAACTATTATGAGAAAGAAATAGTTTCATTTGTAACCTTTTAAACAAATCACCAACGTTTCCCATTGCTACATCTCTTAAATAAACATGCTGTAAACATGATTCAGTGCGCGAATGTACGTGTTTTTTAGTTCCAGTATCTTTAGTCGTTGTTCTTTGGTCCAGTCAGCCTCGGGATCAACATCCTCCCGCCTGTTTTGTTTTCCATCTTAATTTCACTCCAAAGTCCACACTGGCGAGTCCCGCCTGACGTGTCCGCAGTGGAAAGCCCTCGCAAGGATCACCGCGTCGTAACCAGTAATGGGTTCTCATCCAAGGCTAGTTTTGTCGAATTCATGATTCCGTCTGTGTCGGTGTGACCTCTCATTTCACTTTGCTGACAGTCTCATAGTTCTTGAGCAGCATTTCCAGGAGTTTGTATCTCCAGTACAATTTGTCCCCAACTTGCCGCAGCTCGTGAGCGCAGAGCTCAACAGCGGCAGGAAGATCTGTGAGGCAGGAAAAAAAAGGTCAAGGTTACAATTGGGAACGTTTAAGACCCATAGTGTCAAACAAGCACATTTTTACTCAAACAGGTTTGTACACATCCTTTTTAACTCACCAGGGTTTTCCACTTTGACTGTCATCTTAGACCAGAAGTTTTCAGATGTTCAGTTTTCCTCGATCACGGAGCTTTTAAACGCCTGTTGTGTTGCTTTGAGAAGGAAGAACAGGTTGTAACTAAACTTAGGAAGTGAAACTTAAGTAGATCTGATGACGTGGCGACCCAAGGAATCCCCTTCCAAGCTCCACCCACTCATAAACAACAGAACTTGTTTATGATATTGCTGTAAACTTCTCTAATCAGGATATAACATATTGCATAACATGTTTTATCTTTATTCTCCATATTACACACATCTACTGGTAAGGCATGACAGTACTAGAAAACTAATGAACATACTCACAAATTAAAAATATGATAACTTCATGAGTTCAGAGCAGTGCGATATCAAAAGTAAACAACTACAGAGAATCATATGACGCAAGATGACATAATTTCTTTCTCCTGTGTTTGGATACATGCCAACAAATTAAGTCTTGCTTATCATAAAGATACATTTATGTAAGTGTACAGCTTTACAAGGTGGTTGACAGGAGGATTGTTTTTGTGTTTAAATGTTACACAGCTCCAAAGTTTTGTCATTGTCATTGTATTCACAATGTACACAGAAACCCAGAATATTGCAAGCAGCAGCCACACTATGTAGCTAACAACACAATGGACATGTTTTAATGCAATATTAAAAGTAAAATACGCTCAATCCTCCATACAGAAGCATGCACACACGAACATGTCACGACATGAACATGTCAGCTCTGAAAGAGGAAAGTACCACTGAATAAACTTCCTTGTGCAGTCAGGTGATCGGTGGCCTGATGTTTTAACGAAAACAATTTTACGTCACTCAAAAGCGCCTCCTTACTTTATTTGGCAATTCTGTTGCAAAGAGGTCCTTTTGCTTACATTCACCACTTTTGACTATCTTAGTGTGAGTGCACACTTTCACAGCAGGGCTCGCTGATTTCTCTGTTTCGTGTGACTTATAGTCTGAGAAGAGATTTCATCATCTTTTGTCAAAGATGTACTTTATCATAAAATCAACTTAGACATTAGACAAAGATTTAAAAAAATAATAATAATAAAAAAAAAAGCTTTTCAAATCAACATTGGATTGTACCAGTGGTTCCCAAAGATTTTCTTCTGGGCCCCCCCATTACAATAAAATCCCCCCACCCCCCAAAAAAGAAAACAAAAATCAACTGGGCACACACATCATTCAACTAGACATAAACCTATACGCTTATTTTGTTTTCAAAATCCACTGACATTTATTTCACACTTAATGTTGCAACAAATCACTCTACAAACCATCTTTACAGTGAAACACTTTTGTGTATCAGTTTTTTTTTTCCCATTCATCCATACAGCTTCCTGCGACCCCCCTGCAAAGGCACGGCGCCCCCATAGGGGGCACGCCCCACACTTTGGGAACCACTGGGTTATAAGTGGGACAATGATCTGAAGTGAACCAGCATATACACCATGGAGTAACTTGTAAACTTTAAATCAAGACACAAGTCCAATTAAGAAGCTGTGATATGTCATTTGTGCAAAACAAACTCCTCCAATGCAGCAGATTTTAAACAAATATAGAAGGAGAAATAGGCCAAAATTTCTCCATAGGGACGCATGAGACATAGTAACAGCATCAAAATGCCAGACAGCAGTTGTTGCCACCACAGCAACAGCTGACCCTCACTTTTTTCCCCCTAAATAAATGAAACTGTAATTTGACGACTCAAATGACCCTTGTCTAAAATTAAATTGGATTTGGTGAGCTAAAACATTTAAGCGTGACAGAAAGTAAAAATGTAAAAAGCTGGAACAAAATAGACAGCACTGTAAAGACACCAATAAATAAGTAAAAATCCTTACAAAACTGTTTTAACATGAACAATTCCATCATACGTTTGATTTTAAAGTTAGTGCAAGTAAATGAGGAATGAGTAAAACGTCACATTCGAACTGAGGAAGTGCTTCGTCTGCCTGTCTGACTTCTTCCACGTTGGAAGTTACAAATTAAACAGCCTGGTCACATGGTTGAAGAAGGCGTGTCCACAGCTTACAATAGCACTATCAAATGTTTTTGAGTTCGCTGTTATCATAACATACTGTAGATAATGTATCTACATTACCTTGTGTACTTGTGCTGTACAAGTACAAGGTAATGTACTTGTACTGTGAGAACAAGTTCATGTACCATGAACTTGTTTATCAATTGATGGGTCCTGCAAAACACTTACTGATTGCATATTCTGTAGCAAAGCATAGTTAGCCGGATGGGTATTGTTGTAACGCTCTCCAAAGTACTGAATTAGTTTCAAAATCAGAAACACAAAGATTACATTTGTGTAATCTTATATGACAAGTCCTGAAATCTGTGTATTTCACAGGAAATATGGGTTTATTTAAGATCAGCACTCACCCGCGTAACACCATCACTCCAGTTAATGATTCTTCTTTTACTTTATTTAAGTTAAACAAATTTACAAGTAAACAAAGATCAAAAAGGTACTACATCATAGAGGCAGATAATGTTTTTTTAATCATTTTTACTATATTTACTATATTTATTGTAATAATAAGAAAAGTAACGTTAAAAAACTAGAGTTGAACCCCAAAATGTGTATCACTCAATAAAAAGTCAGCAATATAAATTTTTGGTCTTATTAAATCAAACCAGACTTCTTTTGTCTTAAAAATGGAAAATCATTTCTATTGAATGGACGAGCAGTGAAAACCCCATACTTCCCAGTCAGGCTGGTGTTTCCCAAGTGTCACACTTTTTCCTGCAAAGGTTCTGACCAAACAGTTTCACTTTAGTTTCATCAGACCACAAGACATGTCTCCATACAAGAAGGTCTTTGTAATTGTGCAGTTGTAAACTGCTACCTGGGTTTCTATGATTTTTTTTCTTTACTTCCTCCTGGCCCATGTCACAGGACACACTGCACTGTGGATGATGACACGTTCTAACAGCTTCAGCCAGCATTTTAACACAAAGCTTATTGAAGTTTTATTAAAGTCTTGGTATGACAAACATATACATCCCTGGGAGACAGAAGAACCCATCTCCTTTCGATTGGCGATTGGACATTCCCATAATGTCGACACTTGTGGGCAGTCATTAAAATACATCTTGACTGTGAATTCTGCCTTCTCTTAGATCTTGTCTCAGTCATATTACAGAGACAGCACATATTCCAATAAACATCCGATTTATATTGAAATATTAAATCATGTTTAGGATCTTGTAGTCACTGGTGACTCCGAGAACAAGTTTCAAGAAACCTTGCAGCTTACCAGGAAAATACTTTCCAAAAACTTTTCTCGGGGCCTCAGGCGCAAACACTTCCCTGCTGGTCAAAGAATACAGCCATAGAGGTACTTTTATGAATTAGCCATACAATGAAAACTGTCCTACAATAATTCAGCAGTCTTACTGGCAAGTAGGGACACAAACAAAGGGAGGGAAGTAGAGTAGGTTTATTTTGCGTTAGGCTGACATTCAGATCCTGTGGTTCAGTGGAGGGCGGGAGAATGGGCAGAGGGCCGAGGGGCCAACAGCCCTAATCAGAAACTGCCCCTGGTCGATGATATGCCCGTGTCATTGCAGTGAATGAAAAATTACCTGAAGAAGACATGCCATTCCTGGGTGGTAAAACTTACCAGTGGCTTCAGCGAGAGTGGACAGGTCCAAACTTGTCTGAACACGTCAGTAATTCTGGAATACCTTCAGCAGATGTTTAGTTTACATAGCTACATTATTGAGAAGAAACTCCCTGCAGCAAACAGAAAGGGGCGGGGAAGAGCCACTCTACGTGAAATTATTGCCCAATGGCTTTGCTAGTGCTATTTTTATATCCCAGAAAATGTTTCTTTCCGTTCTGAACTTTCCCTTAGTGCAGTCGTTCTCTAACTGTGGTCCGCGGGCGCCCCCTGGTGGTCCGTGCGGTACTGCATTAAACGAGCTTTAACTTGCCGTGACGTAAGCTAAAAAGTGCTAGCCACTTGTGTTAAAAGTAATGAAAAACTGGCTTAAAACCGGGTTACTCAAAAGTTTGACTTTTGAATAATGAATGATGCTTTGCTTACACGTCTACTGTTGTTATTTTTATTTAATTAAATGATTGAATTAATTAAATAAAATAATTTATAGAAATGGGTGGACTACTCTCATTTTTAATGGTGTAGAAAATATTTTGTTTGTTTCTGCTAAAGCAACTCAAGTCTTTTTTCTTTAATTGTGATTCTAAATCACAAATAGCCCCAAATGTTAATAATGCACACAGCACTCGGTAGATCTCTGCAGTACAACAATAAAAAGGCCCATCCAAAAATAAAGTGAAGTACTTAAGAGTTAGATTTTTAGTAAAGGGATTTTTTAAAATGATTTTTGCTTTCTTACCTATGTTGTTATAATGAATGTATTAGACCAAATTATCCATTTATGCAGGAAGGTAAATACTGGCAGCTTCCAAATTTCCATTAGCAGGCAACCCAACCTCTGCTCTCTTAGAGATATAGAGACGTCATAACGACATAATGTTTTCTTCTTTTTTTTCTTCTTGATTGACTGTAAGTTGTAATTGGTATCTGTGGTCAGCAGAGGGCAGCATACTCAAGCATCATCTCAGAAACCATGACCCACCTATCTGTCGGCGTCATCACGTTGCGCGCGCAACACGTTGACCCAGAGCGAGTCGTTCACTTGACAGACCGTGTTTGTTGCAGAGGGAATATACGCGCTCGCTCTGCCGCAGGCTGTTTCAGTCATGAAGAACCTTCACTTCAAAGATTATTTCTGGGTGAGATAATTGTATCCCGCTTTATTTCCTAATGGAGAATAAATGTAAAAGTTTATACGCCTCATGTATGTGCTTTTTAATAATAAAAAAAAAAAAAAAAACAAAAAAAAACTTGATGCATATAGGGATAATTTAGTTAGATTTGATCTGATAATATGTATTACGGCTTTTCATTGATTGCTTATGTTCCATGCACCTGTTAGATAATCAAGTTAGGACATTAGCTTTAAACCTTAGCTCATTGCATGAAACAGAAAAGCTCATAACAAATTTGCACAATTATAATTTACCTTTTTTTCCCCTCTAAAATCTCTCATTTAATCCGATTTGCAGTTATTGATCTTGATATACCATTCAAAAGAAGTAGAAATTGAGATTTAAAAAAAAAAACTTTTTCTGGGTCACACTCTAACATAGGGGCAAAGCTCAACATATAAATTTACATAAAGTGGAAGTTGAAGGCAGAACATGTTACAGTAAAAATAGAGTGCTCAGGGAACATGTGAGAAGGTGTCTTATTTTTTTTAATGAAGGAAATACAACAATTTATTTATTTTTTTTCTTTCAGTGTCCAGACCTGACCTCCACTGTTGGCTACGATGCCATCATTCAGTATCTCAATGACGGAAAAAGAACATGCAAAGAGGTGGAGGACTTCATGAAAGCTAGGTAAGGACTTTTCTCATGCATGCTCTGGAAATTGATTCTATTCAGGTCCAAACTCCAAAAGCTAAATCACCAGGAACTGTAGCTTTTTGTGTCATTGTGGGAAGCAATAAAGTTTATCATTTAAGATACTGAGGGTAAAGATATAATACGGTGTGTTACATCCTGGAGCAGCAAGACTACAAAAGGTTCTTTTCTACACTTCAATACTCTAAATTGATCCCCTTATAACATTTCTGGATTATTTAAGTTGTAAAGTGTGTTCGTGAAGCATTTTTAGATGCATTTTATTGTGGAGTCATTCAAAGTCACGTGTTTGCATTCTAAATTCTTCCTTCTTCCTATAATAATTAATCTACCCGAGCTCCATCACCCATCACCACACACACATTAAACCCTGTTATTTCTACCGCTAACCAGAGCTAAAGTAATGTGAATGACTGAGGAGCTTTTTATGATTTAGTGCAACAGAACACTTTTCTTGTCATTATGATGGACAGTAATAAACTATAGAGATGGCTAGAAAAGCAGATTGCACAATACCACAACGGAAAGTTCCTTAAATTAAAAAGGAAAGCATACTGTGGACAAAACTGCTTCACAAAATACAAGAAGTAAGACTTTTTGATCATGACAGTTGCTGTAAAGAGACATTACTGAGATAAGATACCTAAAACTGTGAAAATGGAAAATAGAATTAAAAGGAATTGAGCCTTAAACATCATGTCTGTTACAAAGTCTTGTTGGGAGTTTCTGTACATGCTGTATGTCACTGTTTACTAGAAAAGTAATGCACTATTAAAAAGTATTCCTTCTAAAATAGGTTAGAGTACCTGTTTCCTTATTTCTGTATCTGTGCTGTGTTTCTTCACTTGATTGATTGCTGTGTAAAGGCCTGGGCTTGGTCTTGGTAAACAAAAATAAAATGTGAAATACCGGTAATCATAAGTAGCTCAATGAACTGTAAGCCAGTTTTCAGAGCTCTTAATTTAGCTGTGCATGATAAAGGTGGCAAATGTAAATAAATTTAGTCAATTTTTCTCAGCTGTGTCATCCGATGTATCTTAAAAGAAGCAACTGTATGTACTTTTCAGGCATCATATCAGCATGAATTATAACCATCTGTAATGCTTCAAAGCAACAAGGAAGCTTTTGTACATTCCTTTTTGCTTATCAGTCAAGCAAGAGGTTAATATGCAAAATAGATCTATCTCTAAAACGTTTGTTCTCCAATGAGATGCAAAGTGACCATCTTAGTCGAGACGTTTGTGGTGTAAAAATATGAACTTTTTTTGCAAGATGCTGCAAAAATGTCATGGTTCAAACATGACATTTTGTCATGTTTGAACCAGAAACTAAGAAACTAGCATTTGCATTCCAAAAATGTTCTCGATCCACTCTGACTGAGTTTGGGCTATTTTGGAAGGGTGAGTGACAAAAATATTTTAGCATCTATGTGTGAAAAGGATGTTAGAGACCAACGTTTTAAATCTGCATGCATGCAACATCTCAGATTTGTATGCATATCAGTGGTAAAAACCATGGCTCTCTAACCTTGCACTTAAGACGTGCACAACTTTGGAACATAAAATAATGTAAGATCATTATTAAATATATAGGAAGATAAATTTTGCAATGTTTTTAAATATATCTACTCTCATAAAAGACTCACTTTTCATTAACTGTTCCTTTCAGGGCTTCGATCGAAGAAAGGTACGCCAAAGACTTGCTTGGTTTGTCCAAGAAAGTTTGTGGACACAATGAGATGAAGTAAGCAACCTAACAGTCCAGATGCAGTCATTTACTCGACTGACTCTTTTTAATTTAAAAAAGGGAATTCACTCTGGTCAAACCATTAAAATGAGAATAGCTGACAATACTGGCCCCTTTTCAGTTACCTAATGATATTTTAGTCGGCGCCTACTTAAAGTGCTGTTGCTAACATGCTACTTCTTCAACAACACAAGTTGCCATTTTAGTCAAATGTCTAGTTTTGTTCCTGTGTAAAGATTTAAGTGTTAAGAGGAAGAAAGAGGGTCTGGTGAAGAGGATTGTATTTCCTTTTATGACACTTAATTAGACCTTTTTCAAAAGTCAGAGTATAGATTCCCTGTGACAAAAGAAACTGTATGGTAATGATTGGAAGAAACTATATGGTAATGATTTTTTTTCATTTATGTAAATTTGGAATGGTAATCTGTTTTTCTTTTATATTTTAAGCACATTAAAAAGATCGCTGGATGTGTTTAAGCTACGTAAGTGCCATGACAACAATGTTACAATGACTCTTTGAGTTCATGCTTTCAATGCTGAATGCAACTAAAAGTGCGTTTTGGTTTTTTTTCTCCTTTAAGAGACTGAACATGTTAGTCTATCACACTTACAACTGGCACAGAGTATGAGGGAAGAGGTCAAGAAACTGGAAGACTTCAAAGAAAAGCAGAAAGAAGCAAGGAAAAAAGTTGGTGCTCTTATCTGTTCTGTGATATTTTAGGTGGCCTGAGTTAATTTGATGTGTAATCTTTCTTTTCTCCTTCTTTCTTTTTTTTAGATAGAACAACAGATGGATGCTCTCCACAAACAGAAGTCCTCACACTTTAAGAAGACGATGGATGTGAGTCGAGATGAAAATATGTCACAGCACTGTTCAGATTTAAGTGTGTAAAATATATTATTCTTTTATAGCACAGTAGCAAAACTGAAAATGACAGAAGACCCAACTATTAGCTTGAGCAGATTTAGTCAGTGATTGTCCTTGTCTGTTTTTTTTTATCTTTGTAAATTACTTTAGTCGTTTTGTAAAGTGTTCTATAAATCAATAGATGTATTCATGATGGAAAATCCATATGAATAAAAACGTAGAAATGAGTCTAGTGCAAAGGCCTGCAGCGACTTCTGTAAATATCTTCAATCAAGTTTTTTAAAAAAAGAAATGTTTTCTCTTTTAGTCTATAAACATACTGTGGATGCTTCTTGGAAAGAACTGAGAATTTTCACTTTTCTTCTAACATTTTAACTGTGTTCTCAATTTGTCAACTTTTTTCTTGAACTCCAATTTGTAATGGGAAAAAAAAATCTACAACAAAATTTAAGTTCATTTTAAATCTTCCACATACCTTTAAATAGTTTTAAGGTATGTGGTACCTATCATGTTCAATGAGAACCGGAACTAGAATAGGAAGCAAAATAGGCCAAGCAGAATTACCGAAACAGTTTGAACAGTTTGTGAAATAGTAAATTCTTTACTTCTACTTTGATGGAGGAAGTTTCTCCATCAAGTTGCGTCTGGTCCAAGCATCGAGTTATACCATTTACAAAAAAAAAGTTATGGCTTCATGGTGAGAAACATTCAAATTAATAAGTTAATTAGTTGAAAAAGGGAGAACTAATTACACCAATAATTTCCTCTTATTTTATTTATGTTTTGGTTTGATTCCTTGTGGTGACAAAACGTTCAGAATGATGACAGTTCCTAATCGCTGTGGTTTTGTGCCCAGTCCAAGAAAACATATGAGCAGAAGTGTCGTGACAAAGAAGAAGCGGATCAGAACATGAACCGAAACACTAACACCAACAACACCAAGCTTGTGGAGAAGGTACACAGAGAACCTATCATAGTGTGACCAAAAAAAAAAAAAAAGATGAAGTACAATTGCTAGTCTGAACCTTTGAACTTCAGTAAACTTGGTGTTTGTCAGAATAAATGATTACTGTGTCCTCTAATCACAGTTTAGGGGTAAACTGCATTATCCACAACTTGTTATTTTTGGAAAATGTCACTCTTTTTTTTTTTATTCCATGTGGAAATTCCTAATTTATAGTGAGGCTTCTGTTATTTATTTTCCAGCTCCATGCAAAAGCTCAGCAGGCAAAACTGAATGCAGAAGAAGCAGGTAAGGCAAAAATAAAAAAGCATCACTAGAATGAACTGGGTGGATTACATTAAAGCAAGGCTTTTATGCACTAAAAGATAGCTAAAACCAATCGATGTAGCTGAGTATTCATAGTGATGGATCTGTTTCATTGGCAGACAGATTATACCAACAGAATGTTATAACTCTGGGGAAAATTAGAGATGACTGGCTGAAGGAGCATGTGAACGCCTGCGAGGTAAGACTGAGAATAACAACTAATGCTCTAGACACACAATGTGCTAAATACCAGTTCTTTTTTTTTTTTTTTAAATCTCAGATATTTGAAAAGCAGTCAGTAGAACGTATTACCTTCCTGAGGAACACAGTGTGGACTCATCTCAACCAGCTTTCACAGCAATGTGTCACCAGCGACGAGGTAAAGCTCCAAATTAAATTGCTGAGATCTACATCACATTAACGTTATGATGTAGTTTATATGTAGTTTATATACACATAAACTGTGTATATGTGTACGCAGTTTTTAAACTTCTGACAAGGAACCGTTTTGTCATATTGCAAGCAATAATAGAGCTGTTTCCTTAAACAGCTGGCCTGTCGAAACACAAATGGCTTTTTTGCGGAGGTTCATGTCAGGCCATCAAGACTTTTAATGCACTTTAAGTACAAGTTCACATTGTAAGGAGTTTTTAGACTCATTCTAAAATTAGCAAGCACATGTGGACATTATAGGTACTTCAAGGTGCTAAAGTCAACATTTTTGACTTATCAAAAGGGTAATAAGCTCCTTAGGTTCCTCTGAAGTTATTGTTTTGGATTTAGATCTCCTTAGGTGTGAAGATTTTGGGTGTCTGTTGTTCCACGTAGTAAAAATAGTGCTGACGCAGTCATTTTAATCCGCTGCACTCCCGCCACACAGCACAGACATTTAACAGCTACCTGCAGACCACAGCTAAGCATTTAGCGGCTTAAGAGTCAGACATCACCAGGCATCAGAAAATAAATGTTGGTCTAGGCTGTAAATAGGTGTTGCCCATACAGTGGCTTGCAAAAGTGTTCATAAAACTTGGAATTTTTTATCCTGTCTGCTAAGTTGCAATCGCAAACTTTGGTGTGCTTTATTAGAAGCTTTTGTAATAGCTCAGCAAAAAGTAGCAGATGAAATGTAAAGTGGAAGGAAATGCTTCCAAAAATATCTAATTTGTATTCAGACTCCTTGAGTCACTGTTTTGTTGACCACTGTCCAGCCACAGGAAGTGCTTACTAGTATTTTTGGATCATGTTTGCTGTCTGATCATCTGAACACTGAAACTGTCCTCCTGTGTGAAATGGCTCAGACTTTCTCTGATTAATGTCAACCTTTGTCCAGCCTATTGGTTTACTACTTTGACCATTTTTACTCATTTAGGTAACTGCATTTATCAGTGTAAGAACTTTCATAACACAAGATTAGTGTGCAGCCTATCGATCTAGTAGTTTGATCAATTTTCCTCACTTGAACAGAAAACTGTATTTATCAGAGTAAAAACATGTCTAACATTTTGTGTTTTATGTGTCTGTGTGTGCCAAGCTATATGAGGAAGTGAGGAGGTCACTAGAGCAATGTGATGTCCAGGAAGATATCGAGCACTTTGTGAATCTCAGACGGACCGGAGACGAACCCGCAGGTGTGACTGCAACACAAACTGATAGTAGCGTGCCGTTAACAATTAACCATTCCCGTAAACGGAGGGAAGTAGTTATTTATCCGTTTCTATTTGTAAGAGATGTAAGTGAACAATCTCTGTGTTTCTCTGGAACAGCTCCAGTCGTGTACGAGAACTTCTACACAGGACTAAGGTCTCAAACTGGACCACCGCCTTCCCGGATGCCTCCACCAGCTGTGAGGTAATTAAGAAAATACAAAATCTTGTTTGTTTGTTGTTTTTTTTTTACCTTCTCATTTTATGACTTGTTCTTTGCTGCTGCTGCAGAAATATGACCACAATTTATGTTTCAACATTAATTTGTGAATTTGCAGAAGGGGACCACTTCCTGATCCAACACAGAACAATAGAGGTGGGTTTTCTTTCACTAAAGCGTTCTCTCCTTTTTTGCAGATTTTGCTGCATGTTGTGAAGGATATTGTCCTTTCATTGCAGATGACTCGCGCCACTCTTTGGTGCAGGACGGAGAGTACAGTGTAATCCAGTATTAACACATACATCTCCGCCAGTTTCAGACTTGCCCGTTATAGCCCATTACTTCCCCTTTTTAGGCTTCCTGTAAACACACACGGTCATATCAGATGGAAAATTTGTGTCATAACTATCTGTTCAGACTATGTTTCACTTTAGGTTTCGTCATGTGTTGAATGTACTTTATGAAATAAAATAAATGAAATAGGTTTGAAGTTAATATATAAAATAAATGTATTGCTCATAAGCACTCATGATCAGTATTTTCACTTCACAGAAAATGATCAGACATAAATCTTAAGGCATTAGTGCAAATTGAATTGCAGTGTGAATTCTGCAGTTAGGTTGGATTACATATTTATGTTTATATTAATTGTGCTTTGATTTTTTTTTTTTTGCATTAGCTTAAGGCTTTCCCAGATTTAAACATGCCATTTGTTTACCGGTTTTCGTTTCCTTGTTGATGTGAAAGTGACTGACCACTGTCTCGTGAGTGGCAAGATTCTCACATTTTTAATGTAAGGGGAAAAAAAGTCCCAATCTAAGTTATTTATTAACTTGCAGTTGTTAAATTTTTGCAAAAATCTTTTGAATCCAAATCTAAATATGATGTACATATAAATGATATAATATATGCTTATGAGATCTATATCTTCACCATCAATCTCATGAAAACGAGTGAAATTATTGAAGCTATGCCCTTTGAATTTGTCGTTCTGTATTTTTATTAATGTATTAGTGAAATGAAGTTGAGTTTGAGACGGTGGGAAAAAGGAAATATTGTTGCTTCATCTGTCTTCATTCTTACTGCACTTTCAGAGAATTTCATAACTTTTTATTTCTTTTCACGTTTCGCCATGTCTCAACGATTTGTGTGGAAGTCGTATGTATATGACGGAGCAAAACACAACGGAGTGCATAATTGTTAAATCGAAGGAAAATTATTGTTTTTAAATATTTTTGATAAAAAAAATTACCTGAAAAGTGTGGTGTGACTTTCTATTCAGTGCTTGTTGACCCTGTAAGAAGCCAAAGCAACCAAGAAGATCATCTGACAATGGAAATAGTAACTGCATAATGTCTGAAACTGCAGATTACATACAGGCCTTGTATGTAAAGAGCGAGGGCTAGCTAACCCTTCCTGTGGTAAATAACCCTGAAACATACAATCAATGCGTCTCAGTTGGGATCTTCACAATTGCTGTTCACATGGTTTCTTATTCCCTCTACTCTCAGTAGTTGTGAAGATGTGTCTCAGAATACTCTATGGTAAGAGATGGTTCCACAAAGTACTGACTTGGGGGAGCTAAATATAATGCATTCCAGACTTTTTTTCTTTATTTGTAAAACAAACAAAAATACAACAGTGTCAGCTTCCTTTAATTTGTGCTACTTAGTAATAGTCTGTTACATAAAATCCCAATATAGTTCACCGGCATTTACTTGTGTCACATTATAAGATGTGATAATGTGACACAAGTAACTAAATCAAGAAACTAAATCTTTCTGGTCAAGTCAGCAATTTTTATTGTGGCTACACAACTTGTTTTTTACTTCTGTTATTTTCCCGAAAGCATTGCTCTGCTCCTGTATAACCAAGCAAATAAGCTTGGTTTCATTGATTTTTTATTTTTTTTTTTAACCCCAAGCATAGAAAACACTTCCTCCATGCATTTCAGCAGCACAGTATCAATTTCTGATCTGTCACATGGTGTGCAGAATATTTATTCACTTTGCTCGGCACAATATAGTTATTGAAAATCCGCTTCTCTTGATAAAGAAAGCTGCTAATTTCAGCCGGTATCCACTATTATGTTTCTGAAAGCTTTAGAGAGAGTTCAGATCCTAGACTGATGACACTACACCCGTCCAAAATAAAACAAATGCCAACACTAATATATAAATCAGAGGTTTTAATAAGAAATATTCAACATGCCAAGCTCTAGCCGTTATAGATCTTAGGACCGAATCTGGATATCCCGGGAAGAAAGAACTTATTTCTTGAACTGTTCTTACAAAAATCCACAAAACGTAAGTATTCCTCCTATGGCTGAAATCTAAAATGTTCAATTTTTTTTTTTTTTTTTAACAGTTTATTGCAATTTCATTTTGTTTTGTTGTCAGTCATGATACAATAAACATAATCGAAAATAACCTTAACTATATCTGGGGATCAGTGTGTTCGTATGCATTTTATATACAGTTCTCCTCAATGTGAGTAAAACGTGTCCTCCTCGGTGACCTCCAGCTCCTGTGATGGACTGATGTTACGCAGCCTGTTCAGATTTGATCAGATCCAGAATCACCTGGATAGTTGAATCACCTACAATGAGAAGACATTTTATTGTAGATCTGTTATCTAAATGTATATTCTAGCTAGACGGGTTCATTGTACAGACAGAGGAGCAATTTGTCTTAAAAAACAACAAAAAATAACTATGAAAGTATTTTTGTTATTGTTATTAAGTGATACAATTGTAGCCAAGACAGAGTGATAATTCTCAAACTGCTGATGCACAGTGTGACACGGTTCAGGGGATTTTTGAAGGTCCAGAGTAACTAAGTTACAGGGGATCAAGGTTCAGGAAAGCATGATAGAAACTCTTCATATCTATTTTTCTTTTATTTTATGTTTACCTTCCAGATTCATTCTGGGGTTCTCCAACTTCCTTTCAAGTAAAAAGTCCATCAGTTTCCTCAAATGTTTGAAGATCACCCCAATCCGCACCGGAGCCTTGAAAGTGGAACAAGAAAATTTCTAACTATTGACCATAGAAGAGCAGAGGGTCAGACTCAGACATGTAACTAACAAATGCTTTAGCAAAAGTAAACTAGTAAACTATTAAATGCTCTCTATACAAAAAGGAAATAACTATTTTGTCAATTTTTTTGTTATAATTTTATAAAATCCACTTAATTGTGACAAAATCTTAAAACAGATTCAACTCAAATTTTGACAAGAATTTCTTGCTAGGGTCCAAGACAACACACACGCTGCAGTGGAAGTTCTGACCTGGAAATGAATCCATCCGTCTAACGTCATGAGCTTCTCTCTGTGCTGGATGTCGATGTCGCCTCCGAATAGCAGCATGGGGAACGGAGAAATCAGGGTGGTGTCTCGCAGGTAGATCTTGGTGTATTTAACCTAAAGGGGGAACATTCATTAGCTAAAGATGTATGGAGAGACGTGGAGTGAACAGAAAACACAAGACGCCGTCAGTACCTTCTCCTGGTACAGCAGCCAGCCGTACACCTGCAGGTTACGGTTAACAGAGGAAGGATGGACCTGAGCCCTGCCTTGAGGCGTCTCCACAGTGCAGGCCACCCGTTCCAGCCCGTCCACGGGGGGATTGCACAGCACCCGCGCCACGCTGTCGTAGAGCCCTGCCGTCAGCGCCGCGTTCAGGATGCAGATCTGCTGCTTGGACGGAGCGGCCGCCCGCTGCTTCGAGCGAGAGGACCAGAAGCCCACCTGCTCCATCATCTTCATCAGCTCGTGCTTCACATCCTGCATGCAAGAGGGATTGGACATTACAGCAGGGATGTGAAGAGGTTAGTGGGAGCAAGTGAAGAGTAACCATAAGGCTACCTCTATGGTGAGCAGAGCTGTTCGATTGAGGAAGTGTTTTCTACAGTAGGACATCTCCGCTCTCAGTCCCTCGGTTTGTGAGCTTTTCCATCTAAAAGAAAACAGCAAATTCTATTAACACAAAAACGCACGTTTTGGATGGCAAGCAATTTTTTTTCACCTACTTTTGTTCTAAAACACAACCAGAAAACACAGACCTAGCTAATAAAATCACTTTATGCCAGAAAACAAATGTGTACAATTCAGACGTCACTAATGGCGAATGGTTGACATTTGCACTATTAGGTTGTCAACCCAGAGCTGTTTACATCACAGTTTGGCAACCATGATGCCTTTACTTACCATGCAACATAAACAAACTGGCGTCAAACCACAACAACTAGTCTTATTAACCATAGATCAAGAGGCAAAACAAAACAAACAAAAAAACACCTGAAGTGTAACTTTTGGGTGTATATTTTTTCAGTAAGTTCTGGTTTGGCAAAAAAAAAAAAAGTGGTGATCAATATATTAAAAGTTATTTATTTTTAAATTTAAAGGTTTCTATTTAGGTCTGAATTACCAAGGTGCTCACAGAAAGTATGTAAGCTTGGAGTGCAGTTTGTCATGCAGTCACAAGTTTTATATAGTAGACAAGAAGTGAAGTAAAAAAAACCGTCAAAAAACTCTTTCCTGTGTGTGTCCTAATGTGCTTTTATGCAAAACTTCCTGACCTCAAGAAACCTCAAAGCTGAACCTATAAAAAAAATATTAATTCATGGGAATAAGAACAAAGTTCATCACTTCTTTACAGGAATCAATACATTTATACTTTTCTACAAAAGTTCTCTTGAGTTCTTTATATGTACTTTTAAAAAGGCTTTCCTATGATGTTTCAAAGTTGTTTTAATTGATAGTTTTTGATGTTTTATGAAAATATTTGAGCCAAAAACATCAACAAATCATGAGTGTCTGTAAACTGGTCCATACCCCATGTATGCGTTATATATCGTCAGGTGATCAGAGTTGGCGGTGGCTAGAGCGGCTTTGGCCAGGTTTGCTTCCTCCTTTCTATTCATCGGTGTGGAAAAGGGAGATTTCTCAGTGATGGCTGCAGCAATGGTTGCCTGAAAGAAAGACATTTTTTAAAATCCTGCTGAAAAATATAATTAAAAAAAATACAAAATAATATTTACAGAATCCTATGTGGTGACAGGAAGTACGAGGGTTTACTTTTTTTACACTCATACCCCTAAATAAAATCCAGATCAATCAATTTCTTTTACAAATCACCTAACTAAAAAATGAAATGTTGCCTCCTTAGCAAAAACAGTTGAACAAAAGTAAAGTTTGTGGTTGTAATACGCAAAATGAGAGAAAGATCAAGGATTAGGAATACTTTTCGAAGGCTCTGCAACTTAAAAGCTTTTTAGAAATAATCTGAAGAATAGCTAACAGGACTTACGATGGGTTCAAGGCAGCCAAGGATTGCTCCATAAATGAGCATCTTCCCGATCTTTACGTTGACTGGCAGACTTGCCAAGTGGTGTCCCAAAGGCGTGAGGATGTGGTTGTTGGGTTGACATGCGCCGATCTTCCTCAGCAGGTTCACAGCGTTGCTGACGGACTGAGGCTGAGGAGCATCCAGGGCCCGGCTCAGGAAGTCCTCCGGGGACCCATACTGACATTTCTACCACACAGGAGAAAAACACTGTTTGACTATGTGGGACTTCTTACTTCTAAGTGACAAAGAGTGGCTTCATTACCATTATATGGAGACAAAGCTCCTCCAGCGGGACTCGCAAAATTTCTGGGACGGAGTAATCCATGAAGGCATCGAACCTGATGTGAGCGGCACGTGTCACAAAAGAAAAATAGGCACATTTTAAATGTTTAAAACTAACGAAAGGTCTGTGTATGAAAGACAGACAGATTGAGTGTTTTAGTGCGGTTTTCCTGCAAACAATGAGCCGGTGAGCGAGACGCTCCAAACCTGAATTTAGGGTAAAGCCTGAAGCAAAAACCGTTTCTGACACGTCCTGCTCTCCCCTGCCTCTGGAGGGCGCTGGCTTTGGAGACAAAGGTTTCCACCAAAGAACTCATCTGGCTGCTCTCATGGTACCTGAAGAAGCCCAAAGCAATATGTCAGTTCAGCAGATTTTCACTTATAGATACTCCTAGGCCGTGGAAAACAAAGGGGAGAAAAATCTTGTTTGTTAGTTGTACAAACTTTACTACACAGCACCGTCTATGGGAGCTTTTGGCTTAGTTGTTTGTTTGCACAGCTGCTTTACAGCAAAACAGTCAGATGTTTTAAGCAAGCATAGAAAATGGATGGTTAAATTTATCACAATTTTTAAAATATTTTAGATATGTACTCCTTGTGCCAAATTCTGTCAGGAGAATTGTATGTATTAAGATACTGTATTAAAACACACAGATTCATTAAATATACTTTTTAGTTCTGTATCAGTTTTGATCAACATTATTAGGAGCCATAAGTTGTGGATTCCTAGTCTAGAGGATAACCTAATTAATTAACATTAGAGACGCACACAAATATTAAAACTCTAGTTTATCTAGTACCTCTAAAAACATATTACTGTGTGTATGAAGAGATTTTATTTTTGCAACCATATACTTCAGGTTTCATATTTAAGGGCATCGTTAACAAACTGTTGTCATGATGTTACTTTTAATATCACAGAGAAATGTGTCCCTGTTTGTTATCTTTCAATCGCACATACTGAACACCTGAGGCTGTGGTATGTAAAGGCAAAAACGGCATGAATATATGCTGCATGATAATGATAAAACAGTACATGAATGGTGTCATAAATCGCATACAGAAATTGTGCCACATTTTCACCCCCCAAATGTCGCAGTGATTCATAATTAAGACTATATGAGCTGCAAAATGTGCTGTAATCAACAGAGAATCAGACCCATTATGAGCTATTAAAGCGTAAAAGCCTTTGTAAGCAAGAAAGCGTGAATCATCAAGAACTCTTACTTATTTTCTTTAGTCTTCCCTGTGTCGATGACAAAAACAACATCTGGAATCGTTACACCTGTCTCGGCAATATTGGTCGACAGCACAATCTAAAAGAAAAAAAAAAAGCAATCCAACAAAAGAAGTTGAAGACACAAAGCTACCAGTTTATGAAAGCGTCATGAACTGGTAGCTGAGTGATATGAGTGGCAACTAACAATACCTTTCTAACACCAGCAGGGGGCACTGTGAAGGCAGCAGCCTGATCCTTGGATGAAAGAGTAGAGTGAAGGGCCACGATCTTGTACCTGATATATGGTTACAGAACGAAGGGAACTGGTTATTTTGAGTTACTTTCACTGATTTTTGTGCTTGAAAGCAAAAATTAATGCTTAGTGGTATAGAAATACCTGTTTTTTTCCCGAAACCTCTTGTCTGACGAGAGAACGTCGTGAAGCTGCTGAATGTGAGCCAGACCCGGGAGAAAAACAAGCACGGCTCCATCCACTTCTGCAAACTGTGGCGATTTGTCTGGCAGAGAAACACCAGACAGTCACAGAAGGAATTTTCAACAAAATCATAAAGCGCCTCAAAATGTGATGATGGTATAATACCCAAGTAGTCCAGGAGATCTACGAGCAAGTCCATGTTGATCTTATTAGGGTTCATGAACTGAAGCACCTGCCGAGTCCTGCTGCTGAAATGGTCGAGGTCTGGACCCAGATCCCAGCCGGAGGACGAATCCCTCACTATAACCTCCTGACACAAACACAAGCTCATCTAACACCGAGTCAGCTCGTTTAGGTTTTCTCAGGGATAGCCCAGAGAGTCAAGGTTACCTGGTGCTGCAAAGTCTTGCCACCTTTCTGTGTGACAGAGACGGACACCTCTTCTTCTTCTTCTAAAATCTTCTGGCTGTACTCGGAATCCTTTTCAAGGATGTATCCTGTCTGCTCTACTATGTCCTCCAAATGATACACCTGGGAAACAAACAGCACCCTTGTTTTTTTGGACCTTCAAGCAGCTCTTATTTTCGCTTTTAAGAAATAAGAATATATCATGTATTTGATGATTCTCGCTGCCAATTCTGAAAAGCAGGAGTTATCTTGAAGTCCTTGCATTTTCCTCAATACTAGTAACCAGCAGGATGTTATTAGCAATGAACTCGTTGACACTTTTTTTGATCAATCCTTCCATCCATTTCCTTTTGCCATCATCCGTCAACAAAATGGCGAGAAACTTGAAAACACTTTATTGTATTTTTTTTAACTACGCATGTTTTTACATCCCGACTGAACTCGGCTTTATCACCTGTCAGATATGTGATACATATCTAATGAGATGCAAGGAAGTGTGTCTTTAGTAAGAGAACAGTTTTAGTTTTCATATGTGGGAAAACATACATGAACAATGAACAATGAGGGTCACGTCCTATCTAAACTACTGGTTAAAAAAGTAGTAATATAACATAAATAAGAAAGCTGCTAAAGTCCCCACACTTCATAATCAAGATCACTTTAAAACGCCTGCTCCTTTCAAGCAAAACATAAACAAATAAATGACAGTACAAGATTTGTTCACAAATTTTAACTCAGATTCTTCGTGTAACAAAACCGAAGTACAACTTACTTCAACTGGGAAGGTCCTGCCTGGAATGCTGATCACAGGGCAGCGGTTGAAGTAGCTGGAAAACTTGTCACAGTCCACAGTGGCGCTCATGAGGATCAGGTGCAGGTCAGATCTCTTCATCACAACATCTTTAAGAATGGTGAGCAGAAAATCCGACTGGACACTGCGCTCATGGACCTGAGAGAAAAGGAAGTGAAAGAAAAGGATGCCACAAAGCAAAGGTAGGAAATAAATCTGCATATTATGTGCTCAGGAAGGGTTGGTCAGTACCTCATCTACAATAATATGGGTCAGGGAGCTCAGGAGTCTGTCCTGCTGGAGCTTCCTGAGGAGAACTCCGGTAGTGCAGTACAAGAGGCGGGTCCAGTCCCCAGACAGGTTCTCCATCCTGATCTGGTATCCGCACAGCGACGACTGAATTCAACCAGAAACGTCACCATTAAAGCAGGTGAGAGTGCACTAGAACCTCTTACACTGACAGATGAAACATCAAGAAATAAACAAATACAAGCCGTGAATGAAAGACAACCTTGGAGCCTGGTCCGTCGTCGCAGCCCAGCTCCTGGCTGACTCTGCTGGCGAGGCTCATGGCTGATATCCTGCGCGGCTGAGTCACCGCAATGTTGCAGGGCTGAGCGGCTTTGCCCCCCGTCAACAGCTCCTCCAGCAGGAACTGAGGAATCTGGGTGCTCTTCCCGCTGCCCGTCTCACCGGCCACTACCACCACACGGTGGCGCTGCAGAGCCTCGAGGATACGGCCTCTGTGCTGAAAGACTGGGAGCTTCTCTCTCTCCGCCTCAAAAGGTTAAACACTCGGTAAACGTCGAGGAGTCATGTCATATGAAGTAAACTGAACGATATAGAGAGGATTTACCTGCAGCTTGTGGGCGAGTGCAGACTCTTTTAGCTTTAGTAAGAGCTCTCTGGCTGATTTAAGCGACGCTGCTCCTTCCTTCTGCTTACTTTTTTCGCTCTTGTCTTCGCTTCTGCCTCCTTTTTCCTCAATATCGAGACCGGCCAGATTCTCCCAGGAGTCTTCTGGCTCATCTTCTCTTGCCCTGTTGAGCTCCTGGCCTAGCTGATACGCAGGCTGCTGGGCTTGACTCTGGTTCTGCTGCTGCTTCAGTCTGGTGAGGAGCCGGGATATAAACTGGTCTCGAGGTTTGTTTGCAGCGGTGCGGCTCGCTTCCTGCCGCTGCTGTTCGCCATCTCTCCACTCCAGCCACACGTCTCTGTAGGTTGGAGGTAGGAGCTGATGCACAGACTATGTGGGGATGGGGGGAAGCAGAGTAAAAATAAGTAACATTCGCTTTCCTAAACATTTTTTTCATTTGACATAATAGAAAAAATGCATAATTATGTCTGTAGTGATAATTATTTTCAGCTTTAGGTTTATTTCAAAGACAAACCCTGTGACAGTGATAGAAATACTGAAAAAACTGAAAAAAAAATATTTATTTCCATTCCAACAATGTAATTTGTTGATGGCATAATAATAAAAGTTTGTCCACTCAAAGCCTTACAAACACTTAACATTCAGCCTGGAAGATGTTTTTAAAATCCAAAATAAAACACGACAACCAAAATCAATACATAAAATGGAAATAAACATCAGACACAACCAAAACCGTAAATTAAATTGATTATTATATCTCTAGAAGTAAAATTACATTTGACATCATGCACAGCATGCATCATGTTGGTAATAAAACCAACATAAAAGTAGCCTGATTGCAGCAATTAATTTTAGGAAATCATCACACAGACAACAGGACACCAGGTGACATAAAAAAAAGGCAACAATTTTTTTTCTACCAAGAATTTATTTTCCTTTTCTTCTGTAGCTTAAAATAAAACTACAGAATCCAATTACCTGCCCTTTAACCAGGTTGTAGAGAGCCAATGTGGCAGCCAGATGCTGAGCCTGCATGCTGTCCTCAGTCAAGATGGTAGGACAAACTTCCAGGGCATCATCCGCTCTTTGGACTCGCACCCTGATAGATGTGAAAACATCACATGGATAATGTCTAAAAGACAGAGCCTCAGCAGACCGTTAATCATCAGTAGTGATAGTCATTTCTTCATGGAGACATGGAGACTTTTTCTCACTTGCATCTCCAGTATCTGCCGGCAGAAACCTTGTGGAAAGCTGGCGGAGGACTTTTGGGCAGGTTTTTTCTGACCCAGTCGATGAGAAACTGTTTGGGGGACTTTCCTGTCCAGCTGCGAGCGGTGTAGTCGAAGTTACGAATGTCTTTTGGCTCGTTCCTTTTCACAACTGCAAGAGAACGACGTGCAACGAGGTCGTCACTACATACCGCAGTTGAGGTGCTTCTCAAGGTTTAGTGTGTAAATCATAAACATTTTCAAAGAGCTTGAATGTTGTGACAAAAATGACCCAAATCAGGCCATAAGGTAAAGTGAAAGCAGTAATTCAAAGTAGTACAAGAGGAGTGTCTCGGAATAACCAAACTCCAACTACGACGATAAAGTCTTAATAACTCATAATGTGGATATGATATCTGTAAAGTTACAAGTTACTCAAGATCTCTTTAAGGTTGACCTTTTTCTGTAGGAGGGCCCTTTTCTGCTTGTTCAAACAAATTGAAGCTAAGGTCGTCTTTATCATCCACCACGGGAAGTGTCTTTTTCTCCTTCTGAGGGACATCTACAACTTTTATGGCAGGATTGAACATGGGATGAGACTCCAGCTGCTTCATTTCTAGAAAAGAGAGAATAAATGGATCAAGAAAATGTCACAGCAGTTGGAAGTTTTGCTTAGTTTAGCTTTCTTCATGATTAACTTGGTGAAAAGCCACCTGCTGGATTATCACATATATTTTATGAAAAACAGAAATGTAGACCTTCATATGCTTATGCTTGGTAATTAAAATAACATTCACCTTGCTGTACGACCCGAATCCTGTCCTGTGCCGTCCTCTGGCCCATTTTGTCTCCCTTGGTCTTGGCACCAGCAGCCATTTCTTTGGCGTCATACAGTTGAGCGGTGAGGATCAAATACCTGTCATTCTACACACAATGAAACTCTGCGTCAAGACTGGAAGCTGCTCGAAAAGAGCTTCCCCAAAATATCCTACATCTCAGTCAAAGACTGTTCAATCCAACTCACAGGGTCAAATTTATCATCCAATTCAGGATTGCGTGTCCTCTTGTGTCCTTCTTCCTCCTCCTCCTCTTCGTCGTCACTGCTTTGTTCTGCGTACCTCAAAATCCAGTCCTTCATGCTCGCAGCTTCGTCCTTCTCTGAGACCTGGCAAATAACGCAACTAAGCTCACACGCTGAGCCGGAAAACACTCATCTAGCAAGCACACAAAAATCTTTCAGCGCACGTACCCTGTTGGTGTCTCTGTGGCTGTTGTTGGACGCTTTGGGGTTCCTTTCTGCAGGTTTCTGCTGCGGCGGAGGCTGGAATTTAGGCCGACTCTTCTGGTTCTCCTCCTGCAACTGCTGGCTGAAACCGTCTGGCAACTCATCTGGCAAAACAAATGAGAAAGTCAGCGAAAAACATTAATAACACCCTTATGAACGTTGGTGCTCTGTTACCATCTTTAAGGTTAAGACAGAGCCAGTCGAGAGCAGAGTGGAGGTCGCCCCCATACAGGACGCTGCTCTTCATCGCCTCTTCAATGTGCTCTCTTTTGAAGCTGAATTTCTCCAGAGCTGTGTAGAGGTCCTTAAAGCACGTACAAATACAGCAGTTAGCTTATGCAAAGAAGCCAGATAAATGAAAATAATGGCATCTTCCTACCAACAGCTTCTTAGTTGTAAGTCTGCCAGAAATGGGCCCTTTGTCCCCATTTTCCTGTCTGAAATCATTGATCAGCTTGATGATTTTCTTCTCCAAGTCAGCTTGGATAGAAACCTTTAAAAAAAAATTATGAAAATAAGTGTGTTGTAGAGGGATTTTAAAAGAACGATCAACACAAAGTAGCAGATATTTGTGAAGTGGAAGGAAAAGCAGGCAGGGTTTTCAAAGTGTGTAACAAATGCAAACAGAAAGGTGTTCACATCTGCATTCATTAAAGTGCATGTTTATCTAAGGATTAGTTCCACTGAAGTTTTTGGCTCACAAAACATAAAGAAGTTCAAATACTTTTTCAGACTCTGTAGACATGTTACACTTACTTTGAGAATGGACTTGTCTGAGACCCCACCTGTGTCCACCTGAGCTGTGTTGGCAAGACTGTAGGTCTTTGGGGCTGAGGGAAGAACAAAACAAACAACCACATGTCACTGCAAGTGTGGAAGTTTTAACATCCTCTGACAGATCCTACTTAAAGTTAAAGTATTAGGTCTGATGGTTCAGAAACCTTTGTGGGGTGCCACGTGAATACTGACAGTGGCAATTATATACAAATAATGGCACAAACATAGGATCTTATTAGATATAAACCTCCTTGCAGCTTTTATTGACAGCGTCACGCTGACAGATTCCCAGGTCTCAACAAACAGCAACTGATTCATTTTATTGCATTACCAGATCACTACCTTTAGATTTAGTCTCTTTCGCTGGTTTATTCGTTTTGCTGTTGGCTGCCTGTTTCTTCTGGTCCTCCACCGCACCGGTACCACCGACTGCAGGGGCAGAACCGGAGCTGGCCACCGCCGCCGGGGCAGCCTGAGCGGCTGATTTCTTCTTCTTCCCACCCATTAGGTCAACAACTCCTGCCTGAGTGTGGCTTCTTTACGTAAACGCGGGATTTAAATACATCAGCGAGATGCTGGTAATTATGGAAAGAAAGTTAAAAAAAAAGCCGGAGTCAATACGTGTGTCTCACTCTTCTACGTTTTGCACTTCACGGCTTCCGTAGCGGAACTGTCGAAACAGCCTCATGCTGCATTGTGGGAAGTTTGCCCCTTACAAACATGGCGGACCCTTTTGGAGACGGACTGTTCAGCGTGTTTGACGATGAACAACAAGGTTCTGCTGGCAAAAAGACTCCCACGAGTGCCTCAACAGAGACCGGGTATAATATTTTAAACGTATAAAGTCTTGTCATTAATATTAGTGCTCTTTCTCGATTACGTCGCGTGAACGTGGCGTAAACGTTGTCACGCTGGCTCTTGCATACCAACTGCTCTAACCGGCTAATTGGCTAGCTTGTCCAGTTAAGTCACAAAAAGTGTGACTTAACTGGATAAGTGTGGAAAAGTGTGTGGGAAATTGTTCGGATAAGGACTACGTTGTAGCTGTGATCCGTTGTGACTAGAATCGGAACTCATGTGTAGCTAAACCTGGTGGAGCTTAAGCGTTTGAATTGCATGCAGACAGCTAAACTATGCTCTGCTGTATTTGGTGTCTTTCAGGAAATCTTCAGGTAAAAGCGGTGCTGACAGGGATGCAGGTCCGTCTGTTCGGGTCAAGAGGGAGGCGGACAGTGACGGCGGAGAGGAGGTGGTGTTTGGGAAGAAGCCTCGTCATGAGGCAGTGTCGTCCAGTGACCTAAAGTAAGATGAAACACAAACTACTTGTAGAGGTAAAATCGAAGACATACTGTGTGGTTCCTACACAGTATGTAAACACTAAGAATGTTAGTACTTTACATGGGTTTTTTATGTAGAAAAAAGTGTGTAAAAATAGATGTTCAGGTTTTTTTCTAGTTGTATAAATGTTGAGTCATTGGTTTATAGTTTGCTCAAAAGGGAACTAAAAGATCTACTCAGTAGAGTCCGACAGGGTAAGGAATTTGATTTTGTAAAATGTTACTGAACAATGTGTTTTTAATGTAAAGATTTTTAATTTAAACTCCATGATATCTTTATTTTCTGTGGACTTGTCATTAAGTAGATCTCCATATCAGTCGCGATTTATCGCTATTTCATTCTTTTTGAAATCATGCTCTTAACACTGGGATTACATAGGGCAAGAATTATTGCACTCCATGTTTTTGCAATGTGAGCAACGCATACACTGATATTGCTGATGCTGTTTCTTAGATATGAATGTTTCTATTGTGTATTTCAGTCTTGCAGAATTTATGCCTCAAGTGAAGGTGGAGCAGGTGGAAACTGTGGAAGGATGCTCGCATGAGGTACAAACAAAACAAAACAAAAGCAGCCATTTTTAGTTTTACAGTTCAGTTGTTTTAAATGTTATCTGTAACCCACAGGTTGCTCTGCCAGCTGAAGAGGAGTATAAACCCCTGAAACCAAGAGTGGGAAAAGCAGCTAAGGTATAACAGTTAATTTAACTTTCTGGTTTCGACATTTTATTGTTCTTGTAATATGTTAAATGTGACACTATTGAATTTTATTACATACTTTTGCTTCTGATTTTTGTGAAAAGAAACGAGTTAGTTCAGATAGATGTGAATTGCTTTATGTGTTTGTAGCGTTTTTTTGTTTTTTTTCTTTTCTCCTCATATGTTATGCTTGTCCTGCAGGAATACCCGTTCGTACTGGATCCCTTCCAGCGTGAGGCTATCCTCTGTATCGACAACAACCATTCTGTGCTCGTATCTGCACACACCTCTGCAGGAAAGACTGTCTGTGCAGAGTAAGCATGCTGAATAAAAACGGTTTCTGTTTTTAAGTGCCTGAAATTCCTTTAAGCACTAATTTTTCCCCCAGCCTTTAGAGTTACAACAGTTTTCACTTGATTTTAATAGCATTAGTTTTTTAAACCATTTAGTGTGTGTTACACCACACTAACAACAGAATTCAAAAGTTTAGCTCTTGAACAACATTCTCTAAATGCATAATCAAATGAATAAGTACCGTAGACTTATTGGTTTGCACATTATTAGATCTGTGCACATGAATAAAAGATCAGTTATCTAAGTCATTAGTCATTGTGGGTTATTTCTAAATTGATTTCTCTCTCCTGTAGATATGCCATCGCTCTGGCTCTTAGAGAGAAGCAGAGAGTCATCTTCACCAGTCCTATTAAAGCACTTTCTAACCAGAAGTACAGAGAGATGTATGAAGAGTTCCAGGATGTAGGATTGATGACTGGTGATGTTACCATCAACCCTACTGCTTCCTGCCTCGTCATGACAACAGAGGTGAGACGTAGATTAGTCCACCATGGAGGCATTATAATACACACTTGTCTGCTATACTTTGTGTAACTCTGTTACAGCTGATGTGTAGCAGGTATTGTCTTCCCTCTATGATTTTTTTGACATGTGTTTTCATTGTGCAGAAGGTCTGACATGAATGGTTTTTTTTTTTGCCTAGATTCTGAGGAGCATGCTGTATCGGGGATCTGAGATCATGAGGGAGGTAGCCTGGGTTATCTTTGATGAGATTCATTACATGAGAGATGCAGGTGTGTACAGAAAGGAGAGACCACTGGTAATTTGACTGCTTCTGTTCAACAGTGAACATTAGACTTGCTGTAAAAAGTCACTGAAGTTAACCGATTTTGTTTTTCTGGTTTTTATGCTTCAAAATTTGGCTAGGAACTTGTAACAAAGCTAGCCAACATACACTTGCATAATGTAACTTTCTTACATTATGCAAGGTTCTGTGAATGTTTAACTCAAGACTGTTCTATTGAAAAGTTATTTACTACTTTTAGCAGTGAACTTTAACCTCTAGAACTAAGTGTTCGAATGAGACTGGAACTAACATGGAAAACGCTTAAGAACTGAGCTAAAACAGTAAAATCCTTTAATTACACATTTTGTCAGATTACGTTATTTTTTATATAATTTGCTGTATTTTTTAAGAAAGATATTGTAGTCATTACCTCTATTTTAAGTAGTTTAAAAATACTACCTCTCTGATGCACATCTTTTCCCAAAAACGTGGAGCTTCTGCATCAAGATGAAATAGGACAATTCACCTCCGACTGAAGTTTTTGTGTTGTTTATTGTCATTAATAAGAATTTCTTTGTTCATTTCAGAGCGTGGCGGTGGTTTGGGAGGAAACCATCATCCTTCTTCCTGATAATGTGCATTATGTATTCCTATCTGCTACCATCCCAAATGCCAAACAGTTTGCTGAGTGGATCTGTCATTTACACAAGCAGGTGGGCTGTATTTCTGGTTCGCCACTAGCAGTTACTTTAAGAAGATTGCTCATTTTGTGGTTAAAACATAGTTTTCACAATACGGTTAAATTATTCCAAAAATAAATTTTTTTAGAAACACAGGTATTGATTTTCTTCAGATTCATAAACATTTTGGGGCGTCATAATACCAGTTTTGAATTGAAGTACTGAAAAAAGAATTTGCCTCTGTCAACAGTAGAAACTAACTTTAATTTGAAAGATTAAGACAATTTTAAAAACTAAACTAAAAATATTGTTGTTAGAGATTTTTCTTTTTGCCTCTTTTGTCTATACTGACAATAAAAATGTTTCTTGTTTTCTGTAGCCTTGCCATGTGGTTTATACAGACTACCGGCCCACTCCACTGCAACATTATATTTTTCCAGCAGGGGGCGATGGACTCCACCTAGTGGTTGATGAGAACGTAAGTCCACCCATAATCTGCTATTGTTGATGGTTTCACTAACTCAACAAACACAGTCGATCTCCCTTTGCACACTTTCCTCTAGAGTTCAGACATTTTTCATATTTTCTTTGAAGAAAGATAAAAGTGTGGAAAGATTTTGTCCACACTTTTTATAAAAGTCACATAAAACAAGTCAGAAGTCATCATACACGATTTAAATAGGGTATGCTTGTGCACCTTTCCTCAGGGGGACTTCAGAGAAGATAATTTCAACACAGCCATGCAGGTTCTCAGAGATGCTGGGGAGTCCGGGGGCAGCAGTGGAGGTGGCAAGTGGGATCGAAACCGAAAGGGAGGCACAAAGGGTATGCAGGGGAAATGTCTAAATAAGACAAAAATGAAACATTATAGTAATCACTTAACCTAAAAATGTACTTTTGTATAATTTACTTAGGACCATCCAGTGTTTTCAAGATAGTGAAGATGATCATGGAGAGGAACTTCCAGCCAGTGATCATTTTCAGCTTCAGTAAGAAAGACTGTGAGGCCTACGCTCTGCAGGTGTCCAAACTGGATTTTAACAATGGTATGGGCATTTGTGAAGATTTAAATATAATTTTCACTTTTCTTATTTCAAATTTTTTCCAGTAAAAATATCATGCTGTTAATTTTGCATAATAAAACCTCTGATTAGCTTGTTGATTCAAACCAGATGAAGTACTTTAGTGCAGCATAAGTATATCTTTTGTTAAATTTCATTAATCAATTATATTTGACTTTTATTGATTTTATTCTTGGAATTAGTAATTTGATTATTTGTACTTATGCTGACCAAGATTTGATTAATCACTTTATCATCCCAAAAGGACAAAGTCACCTAATCTTTTTCACATCCCACATTTGCTAAGGTCTCTGTTTGGTGAGCAAACTGCTTACTTAGTAATCATGACAAAAAACATTTCTGTTGCTTAAAAATTTGGATAGGAGTTGAAATTGAGATTTCAAAACCTGCCACTTGGCAAACTCAGGTGGACAAAATCACCTCACTGCAGTAATGTCATAAATATGTTTTATCGTGCTCATACATTTAGATAAGAAAAGGAGTTTCTACTGGAAGACAAATTGATTTTGGACAAAATGCAGTTTTAAAGTGATTTTTGGCTCCCATTCTGATGCCGTTAACATTATCCTGAGAAGTAAAACATGCAATCTGAAGTTATATTATGAAACATTTTCTTTCCTCATCATGATTTGTTTCTTCTGGATTGTGACACCATTATGAATGAGGTTTGTTTTAACGCTGTACTCCTCCATCGCTGGAGGCTCTTTATTCTGTTAAAGCTGCCGGTTTTTATAAACTCAGTATAAAAACCATGGATAAACTCTGCCAAAGAAAAATCTCTTTTCCACAAATTGTGTGCTCTGAATTATCCAAGAAAAGTTGACTTTAAAAAAAAAAAAATCTCCAAACACAGAGGATATGATTAAAGGATGAAACAATCTTTCAGCAAAGAGAACATATAATCAGATTTAAAAAATCAAGCTAGCTCATTATGTTTCTAAGTATTTTAAGCTGGGAATGAGCTAAACAACTTCATCCACAAGTCTAGCTACGTATTACAATTTATGAACTCACGTTGGACATTTGTTTAAGCAAGTGAAGCCATATTTTGGTTCAATGTGTTTACTCAGGAGTTTGTGCATTTGTGTGAACTAATTCAAGTTAGTGTGAAGTGAAGGCTACAGTGACAAAAGTAATCACAGTTTTGCTGAAATGTTGCATATTATGACAGACTGTCAGTGATTAACGGTTCCATGGTGGAAATTGTGAAATATATGCAGTGCATGCCAAAAGAGACTGAAAATCTCTTTTTGAAATGACTCAAAATTTTACTAGATTAAGCTGTTACTTTGTGTGCAGTTATAATAAAATATCAGTAACGCCTTTTTCATTTGCTGCAGATGATGAGAAACGTCTGGTTGAAGAAGTGTTCAACAATGCAGTGGACTGTCTTTCAGAAGAGGACAAGAAGCTGCCTCAGGTAAGCAGGCCACAGTTTCCACATAACCTGTAATGTGTTTTTGAACTCTTAACGTTGATACCTTGTAAAACTTAAAAAAAAAAAAGCTTCACAAGTTCCTCCAGTTAACCACCTTGATGGAAAAAGGCTGCATGTGTTGAAACGCTGGTTCTTCTGTTCCTTATTAAATTTAGTCATGTTTTTCCTTTTTCTGTAACAATGGGCAAAATCCCACAAGAGTAGCAATGGCCAAGTCATTCAGGCCCCACACGAACACAAGTGTTGCCTTTCCATTCTGTGCTGTCTTGGTTTTTTGTCGCAGTAATGAAGGGTTGTGGTTTTTTTGGTGTCCTGCAGGTCGAGCATGTGCTGCCACTCTTAAAGAGAGGGATAGGAATCCATCATGGAGGACTGCTGCCCATCCTGAAAGAGACTATTGAGATTCTCTTCTCTGAGGGTCTACTCAAGGTACCTCCGTCTCTGTGAAAAGATGCTTTTTCAAACATATTGAAACTACGGTTGCACGATATTGGATTATTGGTTGATTTCCAATATGCTGATGCACTAAAACTCATTTGGCCGATAACCGATACCAATTCCACGCTGATGATATCGACCATCCGTAATTGAAACAAGTGAACGGAAGGGATTATGTAATGTCTTGTAAAATCATTAATTTGCCTTTTATCTTTTTCACATTTTGGCATTTTACAATTTCAATGCATTTCATTGAGATTTATGTGACTGATCAACACGTATCTGTGGACAGTTGTAAAGTGGATGGAAAACAAAACATGATTTTTCATGTAAAACACAAAATCTAAAAGAAGACATGATATAAAGTTGTATTTAGTTGAACAAATAATTGGAAAACAATTTATTGAACAGTGTAAACAAGGATCTGATGTGTGCAATTTCATTTGAAATAATCAGTTTCTTCTTGTGTATAAAATTGAGCCACCAATCAGTGGATGTTAGGTACCCAACATCCATTCATCTGTGTCCCTAGAGTGGGAGAGCTGTACAGGGCCTCATTGTCAGCAAGTTGCTATTATTGAAGCAGATAACATAATTTAATTTCACCCAGCATGTTTAGTTGTTTCTTTGTGTGGATGTCTTCCGTTTGCTCACCTTTTTATATTCCTCTTTACACTGGAGAGGAATATGTGTCGTCATGTTCGTAGAGCTAAAGCAGCTTCATAACCCTCTACTGTGTGTTAGCTTGCATACGGGCAGATGGGGATGTTTTATGTATTCCTGTTTACTTTCCTCACAGGTGAAATATTGGCAAAAACATGCTTCTGCTCGTACCTCCGGCAATCTGCCTTACTTTATGTGTCTATCACATAAAGTCTTGTTTTGTTTTCACAGATGAGAAAATGCTAAATTCAAGTGGTGTGAAAGTTGTAGCTTTGTTTCAAAGAGAAAAACAAATTGGGATTGATATCAGATGTTACAAACATGCAATTGTTTACAAGGTCTTGGAAGTCACATGGAAATCCCCCGGTTTGCACGCTGATCACACAATGGTAACGATTTGTTGTCTCATTCCAGGCCTTGTTTGCGACAGAGACCTTCGCCATGGGTATTAACATGCCAGCTCGGACCGTTCTCTTCACAAGTGCACGCAAGTTTGATGGCAAGAACCACCGCTTTGTAAGAACTCCCACAGCAACTTGACTATTATACAAACTGTTTCTTTCAAAGGGATTGATCAGTTGTCACAATTTCTGCAGTAAATTTTTGTAGATGGGCAAGAAGGTGATCGGAAGCAGGTAATGTCTCTGGAGAAGTTTGACTGAAAAAGCAACCCACCAATGTGTATCTACAGTGAAATAAATCATCCTGTAGACATGGCTGTCTCTCCCTTTAAAAGACCTCTGGCTTGTGCTTAGTGTTCACTTTTACACAGCCTCTCGCTCTGAAGTCTTTATAAGGTCTTCAAACGGAGCCGCTCGCTTTGCCACATAAACAGCCACGTATTGTTTATAAGAGCTGGGGGCCGTGTGTGAAGCTGCAGACATGCACACACAAACACAGCGAGGATTGAAGAGAGTGAGAGGGAAACATCCCTCCAATCCAAGTACTTCATGAAGAACATCTGGTGCCTCTGATGGTGCCAAAGCTCCACGCAGGCACTTCAAAACACTCGACTGTGATTCCTGATTCATGCTTTGGTGAAAATCACAATCTTATTACTGTGGCATGGCTGATCGGAAGAAGTGATCATGTCAACACAGAGTCCCTTTGTTTTGGTTGCAAAACACAGGGTTTGTGCAGATCCTTGAATTTCAATCAGGTGTCCTCAATGTTTGGAAAGCTTTTGATTCCTGTATTTAACCCTTGAAAGCTCCTGACATTTAAGCCGCACAGCTCGGTAATATAGCGCAGGTTAACGTTTTATTAAAACAATAAATATAGAAAATGTTACTTAGAGTTGAAACCAGATATTTTCATGCACCTAATAAGAAGATGGACACATTTTTCTCTTGCTGTCTGAAGTTAAATCAGAACAAACTTTTCTTTATTCTATCTGACCTTGGTTTTGGGTCAGTTAGAATGACTCAAGTTGTTTCTATTTGCCAAATGCCTTGCACAGAACACTGTCAAAAAAAAAGTTTTTTTGTTGTTTTTTTTAAGATTTTCATTTTTCCATCAAGCTGATTTATTTTTGTAATTCCAATTTGTGCAATTATATGGTTAATGGAAAAACATCTAATGTTCTGCAGGTACTGGGGCAGACGTCATCCTAACAGGCCTTTTTCCTTTTCTTCCAGATTACATCAGGTGAGTACATCCAGATGTCGGGGCGTGCTGGCAGGAGAGGAATGGATGACAGAGGAATAGTTATTTTTATGGTGGATGAGAAGATGAGTCCAGCTGTCGGCAAACAGCTACTGAAGGTACAGTTAATCTGAATGCTATAAATCTTTGATCTTATTATGGCCGACTAAGCTGATCGCATTAAGGGTAATCAGGCGTTTTGGTGTGCTGTCATAACTTGGCAACGTTCTCACAGAGAACCCAGAGTTGATTGTCTGTCTTTGATTTGACACATTTATATGCATGTTGCTATAAATATACAGAACAGCTGTGTGCCTTTCGAACCACACGGCCTGATTCTAGAGGCTGTGAAATGTTGCTGTGGTTACGAAATTGCTCAAGTTTTCAAATTGGAGTCAGCAACTTCAGCGTACTTGGATGTAAACCTCTTACCTCATCTGTTTTCTGCTGGACCCAACTTTTCTGTTGTGCTTTGCAGGGCTCAGCAGACCCTTTGAACAGTGCCTTCCACCTGACCTACAACATGGTGCTCAACCTGCTGCGTGTAGAAGAGATCAACCCAGAGTACATGCTGGAGAAGTCCTTCTACCAGTTTCAGCACTACAGGGCTTTGCCTGGCGTTGTTGAGAGTCAGCATCCTGTTTATTATTTCTACACACGCCAGACTTAATTAGAAAAAAAATCCTGGTTGGCAAACACCATTATGGGTAATGTTGTAGCAAGTTTAATGAGATTGCTGCTTCCATTTTTTTTATTTTATTTTGCAGAAATCAAGAAGTTAGAGGAGCAGTATCACACCATTGAGATTCCTAACGAGGAGAGTGTTGTTACATACTTTAAGATCAGGCAGCAGCTGGCTAAGCTGGGTAAAGAGATACAAGAATTCATCCACAAGCCCAAATACTGCCTGCCCTTCCTTCAGCCGGGCCGACTCGTGAAGGTACGGCTCTCTCCCTCTTCAGATTCTGGGAATATTTCCAGACTTCTGATTTTATTAAAGGCCAAACTTCCTGTACTGATGCCACAGGTGAAAAACGAGGATACTGACTTTGGCTGGGGAGTGGTTGTGAACTTTAGCAAGAAAACGAACACAAAGGTAAGCCAGACTTCACTGCCACTAATGCTAGTGTGTTTTATTGAATTTAGAGGTCAAAACTGTGCATCATAATGATGAATAAGTTTTAAATAAAACCTTTCTATTGAACATCTGGATTATTTGAGGTTTTTATCCTGAGAGACCTTTCTCTCCAGCCTCAAATCTTTTGTTTTTTTTCTCCATCTATCTTTACATCAACTGCAACCTTTTTTCAATCTTTCCATATTTTCCCTGAACTGGACTTTATTCATTAATTGCATGATTTCTCAAGGCAATTTGATACCCAGAAATAGAATCCTAACAGAAAAAAATACCTAAATACAAATGTAAGCTAAACTTTTTAGATTATATATATATATATATATATATATATATATATATATATATATATATATATATATATATATATATATAAAAATTTTTGAGAAAAAAGGAACCCCTTCTTTCTTCTTCTCGTTCACAACGACGCACTATTTTGTGTAATCTGTCACCGGAAATCTCATTAAAATACTTCAAAGCCTGGTTATAATTTGAGAATGTGAAGAAATCGAAGATACGAATTTGCTTCCAGTTTATAGTTAAATGTTGCTGTGACTTGACGTGATTCTCATGCTTTAGGCCTGTGGAGACTCTGAGCCGCTGTACGTAGTCGAGGTTTTGCTTCATTGTAGTAAAGAGAGTGCAAAAAACTCTGCAACTGAAGCGGCCAAGCCTGCTGCTCCAGGGGAGACCGGAGAGATGCAGGTTGGTGAAACTAACACACACACACACAAACACACACACACACTGAACTGTGTGTATCACGCTTTCCGCTCACATTTTAATTTGTTTTTCTACCCAGGTGGTTCCAGTGATGCTCCACCTCCTCACTTCGATCAGCTCAGTTCGTCTTTACATCCCTAAAGATCTCAGGCCTTTCGACAACAGACAGCTCATGCTCAAGTCCATACAGGTACAGGCTTCATATCTAAAAAATAAAAATTTCTTGAACAAAAATCTTCATCCAAATGTTCTCTTTCCTCTTATTCAGGAGGTGCAGAAGCGGTTCCCGGACGGCGTTCCTTTACTTGACCCCATCGACGATATGGGCATCAAAGACCCTGGCCTGAAGAAGGTCATTCAGAAGGTGGAGGCCTTTGAACACCGGATGTACACACATACACTCCACAGTGACCCCAACTTAGAATCCGTCTACTCCCTGTGTGAGAGGAAAGCACAGGTAAGAATGCAAACAAGTTAAATCTGACGTGATCTTCTTGCTCATAGTAAAGTCTCATAGTTTACTATGAGTCAAACAATAAAACAATGGATGGAGCTTGCTGCTATTTTAATGAAATGCGTACGTATTCATTTAGACAAAGCAGTTGCAGTTGAAAATAGCCAATAACCTTCTATTGTTTCTAGTTTTTTTATTATTTTTTTTTACAAACGCAGGAAGAAGGCAACAATATCTCAACATCTGCTGTCAAAGGTCACATAAAATCAGCTTCTTTTTATAAACTGAACTATTCTTTTATGTTCCCACGTCTCTTTATCTCCTCTGTGTTTTCCTGCACTAAACCAGCACAATCAATGTTTCAGACCTCCAAGTCTCATGCAGTTAAAAACAAGTCATCCCCGGCATCTCAGAACAAAATGAGGAATTTGACAGAAATAAAGAGGAACAAACAGAAATGGAAACATCAAGTTAGAAGCCACACTGTAGCTGTAACAGGTGGCTTATTTATTACAGAGTGATGTAATTATGTTACAGTTTAATAGCACCATAAAACTTATCTGGATTTCCATAGTACTTACTATCAGATTTAATTGGCGGACTGGAAGACGTCGTCTCTGTCGCTGTGACGCACCACTCAGCATTAAAGTTCCTACTGATCTCAAAAGTGTTGTTTGATCAAGAATTATTTAAAGTCTGTCATGATAAGCAAATAATGACATGATAATTTAAACAGAGCTCAATAATCTCTTTTCTGGTAATTATTTTTCAAAGGGCAATTTTACAGAAACTCCATAATACATTTTATTTATGGTTTGGTTGAGTTGTTTTTGGGTTCTTTTTTTTCTTCTAGTTTTTGTTTAGATGTGTATAAATTTGTATATTTAAAATATCTCCCAGTTCCAGTGTTAAAAACCCTCGCTGTATGATGGTCTAGCATGCAGCGGCAGGGAGAAAGTGAAATTATTGGTACGGTTTTTGAGAGAAAAACAGGTGGATGGATTTACTGTATTTTAAGAATCAAAAGACGGTGTGGAAACCATGAGGATGCCAGGGTAGTAGACCTTAAAATCTGAGCAGATGGACAGAAGATATTGAGCATCATAAAAATAAAATTGATACAAATTCAACCGAAGGAATTATTCGGAATAAGGGTCATGTGTTGACCACGTTTCATCCATGGGATTTGATAGGAATCCCAGGTTAACCGTCTCATCAGAATAAGATGATATAAAATAACATTTCTGCTTCCTGCTTTCAGAGCACACACCTTTGAAAAGTTTTAAATGTTTCTGTAATTAAGAGTCCTAAAATGTCTTAAATTTTTTAATAAGTTGGGCTTAAATGATGTCTTGACAGGACTTTATAATTTTGTACGTTCTGGCTGGACTTTCCTGCTGGGCAGAAGTTTGAGTCACTCGAAGACATTTTCACTGTGTGTGACTTGTAATGGTTAATTTAAGTTCAAATTTGTCCAATTTGAACTTTGTTGGCTGGATGAAGTTTGCTCGTTTCGGTACAAATATATCGGTCTTAAATTTTATTCATAGCAGTCTTTAAAAACCTCAAATTAGAGTTGGTGAAACCTAATGTAAGGTTTGGGCAGTTCCTCTTTTGAACCGTTTATAAGACACAAAACAGACAGGTTCCGCTGGTCTGATGAAACAAACCTGATGCATAGTTTGCAACAAGTTTGACATCTTGCTGTTGCATTAGAAAATAAAGTTGTGTAATAAACTGGTGTTAGTATGTTTGGTGTCTGCAGTAACACATTGACCACGTCTATTATCTATCACCTGAGCAGAGCAGCCTTCTTTCTTTCATTTCTGGCCAGAACCAGTTTTAACTAAAACCACAGCACTCGCCTTATTTGCTTACCTAATTTGTTTAGTAAAACGTGAAGCTGTCCAACCTTTTGAGCTGCAGCATAAACGACAAAGAAGTCTTTCATGTGAATTCATGACTCGCCGAAGCTAAAAACACCATTTTCACATGTAACTTGGTTTCTGGAAGGCGGCAGCATTCTCTGGGAACAAAAACACTTAAATATGTTGAATTTGTGCTCTTGCAACAATTTCTCAGCAACTGTCAGGTCCGCAAGTTCAGTTAAATGTAGCAATATCTGGTAAGAGACGTTGCTGATAAATGTGCAGTCTTGCGTCTTTGGCTTGGAGTAGTTTTGGAAAGAGATAAAAAAAAAAAAATATTGGTGCCACAAGATATGTACTTATCGTGTTGAATTTCCTTGCTGTTCCGTCCGTTAATCACTATGGCAGTTCATGTGCTGCTTCAGATGAGCTCACTAAACAGGTGGTAGTAAACATGACATGGCTTTTAAAAGACCAGGCTGTGTTTTGGTTTGCACTGATAGATCTGAAATTGCTCTCAAATCACTCTTTAAAAGAAAACATTTTCATATATATGTGTGTGTGTGTGCTGTAGATCGCAACCGAGGTTCGAACCGCCAAACGGGAGCTGAAAAAGGCTCGCACCGTCCTGCAGATGGACGAGCTGAAGTGCCGAAAGAGAGTCCTCCGAAGACTGGGCTTCGCCAGCCCCTCTGATGTCATCGAGATGAAAGGCAGGGTCGCCTGTGAAATCAGCAGGTAGGAGGAATTTCCAAAGGTTTTCTGAACTAGTTGTAGCAGTTTCCACTCTTGAACTGCTCACTTTAGAGCAGACAACAGATTTCACCTCTCTATGTGCGAGCTGTGAATGTTGTCTTGCTACTTTTTATAGTCATTAGTTAAGTAGTGTAATTTTAGTTAAGTATTTCAAGCCATTAAGAGAATGTTGAACATGGCAGCTTACCTCCAGCTACTAGAAACCAAATAGCCGTTGCTGCAGATTTATATGAAAACGGCCAATGAATGATTCATTTTTAATTTGTTTTTGTTGGAACTCCTCGTTGAATCAGTTACATTTTAATGGTTTATACACGTTTGTAAAAGTGCAGTTTGACCACATCTCTCTTTGGTAAAGACCTATGGGTTCTTATTTAGCTTATCCTATAGGGACTCTAAATCCTCATGTTTCAAATTTTAAAATCTGAGTTGCTGTGAGAACAGTTTTTCTTGATGTTGTAACTCTGCCACATTTCCTCTCTGCCTCTGTTTAATAAAAACATGGTGTTCTACAAAGTGCTAACGGTGTGTGTGTTAAACTATGCAGTGCCGATGAGCTCCTGCTGACAGAGATGGTGTTTAATGGCCTCTTCAACGACCTGTCGGTGGAACAAGCCACCGCTCTCCTGTCCTGCTTCGTCTTCCAGGAGAACGTATGAACAGACGCACAGAAACTCGCACAATTCCTCTAACTCTGTACAAACACTCCTGACACAATCTGAATCCCATTCCAACCGAGTCCAGATCAGTTTGCATTCTTGGCCGGTTTTACTGCTCTGCTAGCATAACAAACTAGAGGTTGATTTGTTTGTGCTGTCTAATGAAGCAGAGCTGATCCAGCATCAGATTTTTCAGCAGAGCTTTTTTTTTTTTTTTTCTCTCTCTCTCTCTGGCTCTTATCCTGCAGACTAAATCCAACTTGTCAAAATAACCATCACTAAAACTTGGATGCAATGTCAGGAAGTAGTTATTTAAATAATCCCAGTTTGCAGGCTTCTCTGTTTTATCAGCATCTCCTCAGCCAGGCTCATATAAGGTCTAAACAGCAGCACATTTTGTTTGTTTTGCTCTCTGATCATTAATGGAAGTCATTCCGGCCCGCAGGCCAACGAGATGCCAAAGCTAACCGAGCAGCTGGCCGCGCCGCTCAGACAAATGCAGGTGGGACTTTATGACGCATGAGCAGCTGGAAGGAATTCTAGCTTTAACGGAGATGTGAACGCCGCTGTTGCTGCTTTCAGGAGTGCGCAAAGCGCATCGCCAAAGTGTCTGCAGATGCCAAGCTGGAGGTTGATGAGGAGACTTACCTAAACCAGTTCAAACCTCACTTGATGGATGTGGTGTTCGCCTGGGCCAACGGGGCCACGTTCGCTCAGATCTGCAAGATGACAGACATCTTTGAAGGTTTGTTCCTGGCAGGCTTTTAACCGTATCCAACGTTTCTCCCACTGCGTTCTTATGTTTTCTCTCTTTTTTTTTTAATGCTGCCTTTTTGGGGGGTAAAGGAAAAAAAAATCTATTTATTGTGCGGTTTTATTCCCAATCCAGAGTTTTCCCAGAAGTGATCTCATGAGTAAAATATGGGATGGTACCGTATTAAGAAATATGAATCTGGGTTGAGAAACCCGAGGGAGTGTGTGTGTGTGCGGGGGTGTGTGTGCGTGTGTGTGCGTGTGTGTGTGTGTGTGTGTTCTGGCAACCCAAAGAGAAATGAGAAATTTCTGCGATTATTCAATCTGCTCTGTTAATTTAACTTCAAAATGAACTCTTGGCTGTTTTTCTTTCCGTGTGTATGTCTCCAAAACTCAGAGCATTTGTTTTCCTGCAGGGAGCATCATTCGCTGCATGCGCCGCCTGGAGGAGGTGCTGCGGCAGATGTGCTCTGCAGCCAAAGCCATCGGTAACACTGAACTGGAGAACAAGTTTGCAGAAGGTAAGAAACACAGAGCTGTTCACTTAAATTGGTTACCTTTTCCCTGAAAACGGATCAAATGGGTGTAAGAATTTAGCTTTTCAGATTTAAAAACCATAATTGATCTTAATGTTTTTCTGAAAACATTCCACTTTGTTAAATTTTTTTTTACTACTTGTACTTATGGTTGGAAATATTTTCATCTCTTTGTTGATGAGTAAAGTTTAAAAAGCTCTGCATATGGGCAATGTACAATTTGAGACATAGATCATGCTAACATCTACTTATATTTAATGAACCTGAATGCTTTTATTTAAAACAGAACTCCCTACTAAAACATGTTACCATAAGGACGCAGTTATATATTTAACTTGCATGTTTCCATGACTGAAAATTAGTATAAAACAATGCGCAACAGAAACTGTGAATAATTGTACAATTTTGTCACTTCTGTTTGCAGGTATCACAAAGATTAAGAGAGACATCGTTTTCGCTGCCAGTCTCTATTTATAGACACAAGATGCGACGTCATGACTTCAACCCTGAACCGGTCCGACCCAAAGTTATCCAAACAACTTTCATGAGGATTTGCTTCCATTCCAATTGCATCTTGATTAAAGATTTATTTTGAATTGGAGGCAACTTATTAGTCAGAAAACATTGTACATTCAGGTTTTTATTGAATTCATTCATCAAACACATGCATCATTTGAGTTAATGTTTGTGAGTTAGATGGCTTTATTCTTCCTTGTTTTAGACATTTGTACATAATTATAACATTTTTTTGTTTTTTTTAATAAAAAGTCTGTATGGTGATTTGTTTACATACAGATTATACAAAAGCACATTGTTCTGTATTTGTTTTACATAAGATCCACAGGGAGCTGTAATAGCAGCCACAGCAGTCCAGTACAAGGCAACATAGGACTCAGCAGTCAGCTGTGCATCACGCTAACCCAAAGCCACAAAACAAACACTTGGTTTATGATATCAGATTAGACAGCAGCAGTCTGGATGTGCAGCAGCGCTGTTCTCTGGCTTAGGGTCAGCTTCATCCTCTGTTAACCCCTTTCATTCATTCACTACTGGAGAGATAAAACTGACCCTAAACCAGATCCATGACCATGCTGACTGCAGTTCAGGAAAAGCACTAAGCAGGATTACATTCACAGGTTTCCAAGGCGCCCTTCCTCCCAGCAGTGGTCAGATCCTTTTGGTGCATGCAGATTTCCCTCCGCTTCAGTAGATCACACTAATAGATCCACCTCGTTTTTCAATCTTCAGCTTGTGATCTACATCTGGATATTTTTCACAATCTTTTACACAAAGCACTGGTAAACAAGCACGAAATCGCCTAAAGTGTGAAATTCAAAGAGGCCATGTGTGGTTCTGAGAGTTCAGATTACCTGAGGAATAATCAGGTAGTTCAAACTAGACGTCCATGCAGCGTATTGAATGGGGGATTTGCTTGGGATTAAAGGCTTCGAAGCTGGAATTCTGGGCGTGGAAGGAGAGGACTCTTAGCGTAGCTCCACTTAGCTTAGTTGGGACTCTCAAAGTGATTCCCGTTTGTTGGGGTCTCCTGCAGGGTTGTGTGAGGGATGTCCGTCTCTTTACGGCATTCTGTTGTTTTGAAAAAGTCTGATATGAAGAAGACCTGCAGGAATTGGAAATTTAAAAAAAAAAGGTTTATACAATGCAGAACTTTTCATATTTGCATTTTGTCACAGGGACTTTTAATGTTTATTTTATGCAGACCTACACAATGACGTGTGTAATTTTGAAATGGAGATAAAATAACTGAATAACTTTTCAAAATAACTGAAAATTCTTTTCAAAGGGAGTTTCCACAGCAAGACTTGTGTGTGTGTATGTAGAAACTGAAATCTTTACCTCAACATCTTTAATTATTTTTTTTTTTCGAATCTGTTCATGTCCAGTTAGATTTCATGCAGAGCATCTGAACAGCAGGTTTTAGGTCTTGCTACAGATTTTAAATTACAACTGAACTTTGACTGGACCATTCTAAACACTGATCAACACTGTAGCTCCTGCTGCATTGTGGGGGTTGGATAACATTGTGTTATCCAATCCAAAGGTGAACCTCTGCCCTAGTCTCACATCTTGAAGCCTCTAACAGGTTTTCATTGAAAGTAACTCCTTCCCCACATCCATCCATCCATCCATTTCCCGTCACCCTTCTCCCTTACGGGGTCGGGAGTTGCTGGTGCCTATCTCCAGCTGCGTTCCGGGCGAGAGGCGGGGTACACCCTGGACAGGTCGCCAGTCTGTCGCAGGGCAACACAGAGAGACAAACAGGACAAACAACCACACACACACACACTCACACCTAGGGAGAATTTGGGAAGGCCAATTAACCTGACAGTCATGTTTTTGGACTGTGGGAGGAAGCCGGAGAACCCGGAGAGAACCCACGCATGCACAGGGAGAACATGCAAACTCCGTGCAGAAAGATCCCAGGCCGGGATTCGAACCCAGGACCTTCTTGCTGCAAGGCAACAGCGCTACCCACTGCGCCACTGTGCAGCCCTCCTTCCCCACAACTTTGCACATTTATGGCATTAAATCTCCAAATTAAAAGTTTTAACATAAAAAACCTCTAGGAGTGTGAATAAAATTGGAAGAAAACGTGAATGCAGCTGGAGATTAAATATTTAATGTCTAGATGACTGCAGCACGTACCACCAGCAGAGCCATGACTGCGCCCTGCAGCAGCCCTGTCAGCACGTCGCTCCAGTGATGTTTGTAATCGGAGACCCTTGACAGGCCAGTGTACACCGAGGCAGCGATCAGGAAGAACTGGAGGGTTGGTCTGAGCAGCCGCGCCCACTGGACCTGAAGCCGCGCCTGCAGGTAGAGCTATGGAACACAGATCGGTGATTCATGTTTGTTGCAGACAACACTAACGACCCAAATTTGATTTCTGCAGAGGAAGTGAGTGGCTGGAGACATGTCAGTGAGACATAAGACAAAGAAAATCAAGTAGTTACATCAATAACTATAGATGGACATAATCAGTAGTTATATGAAAAATGAATCTTACTCAATGTGATAATTGCCTGATTTCCAGCAGAATAATCTCTTGCCTAACAGACATGTTTAATCCAATTATAAACCAGAGGAATTGAATAATTTGTGTCATCTCAGGCTCGCCCTCAAATGGGTTTGTGTCAAGAACACAAAGTTCAACCTGTGTCCAGGGCTGCATTTTTGTGTTCCTTCCTGCTACATTTTACTGACGTAAATGTTGACCAAAGGCTCGTGCGTTCCATAAGTGAGCTTCCACCCCACACAGGAGAAAGGAGCTTATTGCATTAATGCTTAGACTTTGTCCCCAGGTCTATTTATATCTGAAAGCATTGAATGAATCAGCAGTTCATAAAGTTTAACAGGGATTGTCAGTAAAACCAGCTCTGGACGATCGCAGCAGGGTGCTACTGAGACTGTTCATAAGGTACAGGAACGTGACGTAAACATTGTGGCTTAAATGCTAATAAATATCAGCATCTGCCATATTTGGGTGAAACTACAGCAAGTCCATAAACAGAAACACAAGACTCAACTTGCCTGTAAGTGTCAGAAAAATCTGACTCAATGCAGACACCAAATAACAGATCCTGTTTGTCTTGTGGAGAATCTGACTGGATCTGAACAACATTTTTATGAAATTCCTTTAAATAGCAAGGAACACCTAGCCTGCAGCTTAAACACAAAGGAGGGTAATGTTCATCCCAGTCTGTACTGAACTACTGAACTTTAAGCTAACAACTATAAGTCCAGAAAAAACATTTTATCTACATAATTAACTTAGTGTCTGGTTGGAGTTTTTTTTTTTCTAACCGGGGTTGTGGGAAGTACTAATAAGCAGTTAGAGTCTTACCTAGTCTCAAAAGCAGCCATTACAATATTAAAGATAAGATGTTTTATTGAAGAATAAAACTATAAAGCTCTTTATAGTGGGGCCACAAAAAGGCCTTAAAGGAAAAAGTCCAGATCCAAGAATGATAAAACCAAAGAGCACTTTATTAAAAAAAAAAAAATGAAAATAATCAGTATTCTTACTAAAATGTAAATATATTCAAAAACTTTCCCCCCCCCAAAAAAACTATTGGATCAAATTTGATGTTTTCCTAATTCTAATACAGATGAGACTTTTTTCCATAGCAAATACAAGCAAGTAAACTAAATATAAGTATCATAATAGAATATAGGATTAATAGTGACTGTCTCATAACTCCTTAAGAAGCCTGTTAGGGACATTCCCTTCAGATTAAATCAAGAAGTAGGAGAACCACAGCACTAACTAAACAATGAAGATCTTGTCATTGTGAAAGCTTCACCATTCCCAAGTCTCACTTTCAGTAGCACTAAATTGTTCCTAGTCTTTATGTTGAACTGATTGTTTTGGGCTTTTTTTTTGTTTTGTTTTTGATATCTTTAAAATAAAACAAATCAGCATGTTTAGAGGGAGTTACAGATGTTATCTTGAAAATATTCGAGATAAACCTTCCCACAAAATGCAAAGATTTCCATTTGAACTGAACTAAACTGAACTGATTTCTTTAGCTGCAATTTATTTTGACCCATAACAATGACAACTAGAAATCAAACTGATTGAGGAGATGAAAACTGCATCTGGTTGTTCAACTTAATCCTGGATTCTGCTTAAAGTTTTAATGCACAACATTGAAATCAGGAATTAGACAAAATGTATTAAAAACATATCCAAGGGATTTCTGCTTAGCGTGTGGCTGGTTGTAAGTACTTACAGCGAGGAACAGCATGCAGTACATGGAGAACGACGAGTGGCCAGAATAGAAGGACAGCCTGCAGAAAGACAGAAAGAAACATGACTCAAAAATGGGACTGGTGAGTGTAATCCATTCAATCAAATGAGAAGCTGTGCAAACATGCACTGCTGCAGCGGGCTTTTGTTCGTAAACATTTCGGAGAAATGATAACTGAGGGGGGATGTTGAGGTTTCATGGAGCTGCTCATGCTAACTGTCCCCTCTGCCTTTGTTACTTCCTGTTTGAAACACCGTTGTCATTTCACAGATGTGTGTGTGATGCAGACCGAGTCCGGTGCACAACCTGATGAGAAACGTACGGTACATTTAAAGAAAACTCAGAGACAACGTTCAGCTCATAACTCAAAAAGACGGAAAAGTGAGTGAAAGTTCGGCTTTCTGCTGTCACTCCTGCATCGTGCAAACTGAGGCTATCCACCGGGAAAATCATGAAACCATTTTATCTCAGAGATAAAAGTAAAACTATTTCATTTCTGGAATATTTTATTCCCATTTTCCTTACAAATATAAAACAAACAGGCTTTCTTGAAAGACTGCCCTGCCTTTGGTGTTATCAATGTCTCCATGCATTCTTACCAAAGACAAAGGGAGCTAAAAAAAAAAAATCAAACCACACCTTAATTGTGGTAAACTGAACATTTTCAGAAATGTAAATTTATCACACTCTACAACAAAGCAGCGTCATCACAACAGTGACATGTCCATTTTACTGCTTATTTGTACATTCCCAGAAAGCATGTGCTTAGTCATTGTGCTCCAAGAAGAGGTTTCTTCCCATGATGCACCTTGCAAACAAATGTCTGTGCCCTCTGAGACAGAGGATCTGTTTTTCCTGGTAGATCAAGAGTCATGTTACTGTAAGATGAAGCTGAGCAGGCCACCCTGACCAGCCCTCGTTCTTGTTCTGCTGCACTTTATTGGACCTATTAGTGCCTGGCAGACCGTCCTAAATGCCCGGATGAAGCAGCTGGAAATCTGTGTCCCAACATTAATCTTAAAAGCACAGGAAATCTGCTGTCCAATCAGTGGATCCCTCTCTGGCACTGCCGTCACACTACATTTAAAAAAAAAAGAACAAACAGACGACTGAAAAACAGCAACAAATATGCACCGCACCCTGGTAGAGTTACCGTGGGTGACAAGGAAAACCAGTGGGCACATGCGAAAGCAGCTAGAGGACGAAAAAGCAGAAGGTTTAAGAAACAAAAGGTGAACCTGGAAAGTAGAAAAAAGTACTATGAAAGAGAGCAGAATTTTCCTCGCATCCCAGAATAAACTCTCCACCCTCAGCAGTCCTCTGTGGTTTCATCTACATTCGAATGAGGAGAGGAAATCCTCTCCTCCCAACGCTCTTCCTGCTGCTCTGAGCAGATAACAGACACGGAAAAGCTTCATAAAAACAAGCTTTACATTCCTGTGCCATCAGTACAACCATCAGTTTTCATATTCATCATTTTCCAACTGGTTTCCACCTCTTACTGCATACATCATCTGCTTATGAAAATTGATCATATTTTTATTTTACATTTATTTGAATCTTTAATAACAATAATTCTGATAATTGACATTATTGGGGGTTTTTTTATTATGAAATTTAGATGAAAATATTCCAACCTTGCAAATCTGAGCTGAGTGAATTCATCTAATTTTATTCCCACTTGTTTTATAAGTTTAGCGTATACTGCTCAACCTGTTTTGGTTTATTATGCCCAGATGGTTGACAATGTGTCTGCGTAACCTTTTCTTTTTGTGTTTCCAAAACAGATTAAAGCCTTAGGATTCGGGGATTTTGATTTTACTCCTTCAGAGTTCAATTTACAAATTACTTACGCAAGAAAGAAACCCAGATTATCCTCTGAATGATTTCACACTTGAAGCTGCAAGTAAAGACTTGTAATCATTGCATTTACAAGGAACAAGGAAGGAACAAGAGGAGAAAAGGGTAACTTTTATTTTCAGTAACTTGGCCGATGTATTTTTGATCAGATACATACCTGCCTTCGTTGACCATCTTCGGATCTCCAGTGCAGTTGAAGTTTTCGATGTATATGCCTGCTGAGCAGTTGATGAGTTTCCAGTCGGGTTTGCACACATCAAGAAAGTGCGGCCTGAGCCGCCCGATCGAATACTTTGCGATGTCCGTCAGAGACTGGCTCATGCCGGCACCAAAGACGAAGGTACCGACGGCTTTGTAAACACAGGCAACATAGTTGCCGAACGTTGATTTGGATTCGATGCGCTTTAGATAAACTAAAAGGCACTCGCCAAAGACCATCTGCAAAGGAAGGAGAGGAATAAGTTAGAGCTTAGCTTAAAAGAAATGCCAAAAATGTAAAAAGAAGTAAAATAAAATTTTAAGAAAGAGCGAAAAAAAAGAAAGTTTATCTTGTAAATATTTGTCATGAAGTTGGTAAAATTACTGATATTTTTGATGTTACATTACTGAAAGAATTGGTATTTTTTATCAAGAACTAGAAAAGGAGATATTTTTTCACGCCTATGCATAAAAAGCAAGCTAAGAACATTATAGCTGAGCATGCAGACGAAGTTTCAAAGTCAGAATATCTTTTGCCGTCTTCTTATTTTAAGTAAACTAAAAAAGCTTTGTTTTGTATTTGTTGCTTTTGGTTTTCCTGTTTGCTGCACCAACTAACCTATAATAATGCAAAGACATTATAGGTCAGTTTCTCCACATTGCAGATTAAAAAATAAAATAAAATATATTTATCCCAGGAAGATGTCCACTTAAACACATTATTTAGTTATCTTTTTCTCAAAGTTAATTGGCCTGTAGTACCTTATATTTAATAATTGGCACCCCTGTGGGAGATGAGTAAGAAAAATCAGCCATACTTAATACAGTCACACACAAAAATGGTGAGTTCTTCACACTTTGTTCAATTGAATAACATGGTTTCCTGTCTTTCCAGTTTAAAAAAACTGGCTTGTGTGTCACATCTATACAACAGGATAAGATGAAATTATAAATGGATAATTAAACATTGTTTGATGCGCTGTTTAACTTAAAAAAAATGAGTTGTTTAACAAAATAGTTCTCATTTTATTTGATAGAATCTGTGATGCTGGATATTTTCTTTCAAATAAAAAGTTATTTCCTAACGTGGGATGTTTTCCTCCAGGGTGTATTTGTTCTACTTTGTGTGCGTCTGTGTGTATTTTAATCTTTTAAAATACCAAAATATTTGGTATTTTAAGGGGTGCCAATAACGGTGGGGGAGGATGTGGCGTACATGAAAGAGACAGCAGTGATGGTGCTTTACAAAAACCTGACAGATAAGAGGCCAACAACAAAGATTAAAATAATACCCAACCTGGTGAGCCGTTCCGCTTAACACTGATCCTGGAACAGCACAAACTGCAGCTGAATTGTTGGGTTGCTATTACTTTGGATATTATTTTGACTTTCTTTCTACAATAGAATGAAATTAGTTCTCAGATTTAAAGTGATCTTTCCATCTGCCTTTTTTATTTAGGATGAGTCCATCTTAAAATAAGTCCTATGCATACCTCTTTTTGTGTCATCTTAGATCTTTAACAAGATCACTCTTTTTAAACAAGCTTGATTAATAGCGTTTTCTGTTAGCGAATCAGGACGCACATGCAATGTAGAGAAATTATTTTAGCAGAAACACAAAGAAACTGAACCAACATGTAGAGGAGGAAGAATCAAAGGGCAGAAAGAGCTGTTAAAAGAGGCACAGAGGGGAACTGTTAGCAGGTAAAAAAAAAACACTTACAATGAGTACTGTGCAGGGAATCATAACAGCTCCTAACAACTGATAGGAAATGGTGTCCTCTTTATAGGGGTACTTGATCGTATCGTCATTACAGAAAAAGCCTCGGCGGAAAGGCCTGTGCAGCAAATTGAGTATTGCAAATGGGAGTCCCGCTGGCAAAGAAGCAATGAGAGAAGAAGAGAATATGGGTTATAAGAGGGCGTCCGGACAAATTCCCATCATGCAACAGCGAATCCCTTTGTAAAGCCAAACACCGCAGTCCGATGAGAAGGTACCAGGAAATGAAGCAACCCCCTGCAGGAAGTGTCTTGCCCAGCTTTTCAAGAACATTGTTAATGGTTAAAAGATAGTTACGGGTTAATAAAGAGTGAAGGTTAGTCCTAAACACCATCAAAAGAAAAATGGCATTTCTCGTGAGGTTACAAATCATCACTACCAAGAGCATCTCCACTGCTTTCTCCTCTGAGAAGCAGGGGTCAGACCAAACAATCATGACTGCCGGGAATCCTCTGGGTCTCTGTGTATGGAAATTTCCTCTCCCTAAGAATTGATCATGGAGATCCAAGTTTCAGAACCCCTCATTGTGCCTCCCCCCCACAGCTCTCCCCACAAGTTGAACTTTGACACATAAGGACAATTCAAAGGTGCGTTTTGACTTTACCAGTAACCAGCAAACATCCTGGGTTATTCCCACTTATCCCAGTGTAATAACCAGAGCCAAATCAGAGAACAAAGTTAGAGATATCGTCCAAAAATACTCCAATGAACCTCTGCAGATGATTGGAGGGAGGAAAACTTTTCCAACTGATTAAATATTTAACACATTACGCTTCATTTATTTAAAACTCATATTTTCTTTCAACTTCTTTAAGGGCTTACTGCCAGTTCTTTTTTGGAGGGCAAATAAGTCCACCTGGTTCAATATTACAGTGTTAAGGCACTGTGATATTACACAAGAGTAATTTATACCAATAGCTGCAGAAGATTTTTCTTTGTTTTGAGATTACTGGTATTATGATAATAGTTTGGGTCTCTATTAACCTACATTTTCTGACTCTTTTCTTTCTCTTCTCTTTCAATCATTCTGTGTGATCCACTGTGGGCATAAAGTCAATTAAAGTCTTTCCAAAAGGATGAAAAATACTACTGCCATGAAGAATTTGCCTGCATGGTACTTAAAATACAATACCTTAGCAAATCTTGGAGCCAAGCAGTGCTTTACGATCTGCTGAAGCTTCAGAGTTAATATATAGTGTATTTTTACTCAAAAAGCACAGGTTGAGCCAAATTCATTTGCAGAGTAAGAAGGTTTCAGCATACAGACAAAACACACCTTAAGTTCCTGAAGAAGCAAGACAGCAACAACATACAAATGAGACTTTGGTACATATATTAGCAAGTAACAAGCAAGCTTCCAGCTCCCATTATAGACTCCAGAACCAAATGGTCCAGAGATGCATTCCAGCTGCCTGCATGTCTGTCTGTCAGACTGAATAATTCCCATGGAAAGATCAAATAACAGTGCATGTGTAAAGCTTGGAGTCTGTTGGTGTCCTCCATGTTCAGACTCAGAGACTGTTTGCCTCCCTTCAATAAATAATTGAACATCTTATTTCGATTAGTTTCATTTTATTTCCTTATTTGATGTTTTTAAGTGGACATCTTCCTTCACTACTTATCCATACTGAACATCAGTTCCTGCTAAGTGCTCGCTAATGTGCAGCTTTATCAGCGGATACTTTGACTTGCTAAACCAGGACGAAGTGCAGCCGTTAACGAACGAAACGAGAGCTTTTCACTGTGGGCGTGGATGAAAAACCGCCGCATTTGTTTTACCTGAGGCACCGGCCTCGGCACTCCTTGGATGCGTGTGGTACGCTTGTGTTTGACAAATCAACATGCAAGCCCTGAGACTGACTACCTTGAGTTAACTCAACTACTTACAGAGCTAATGGGCAGGCAGAGCCCCACAGAGTAGAGCACCGTGGAGGTGACTGTGCTGGAGTGGAAAGGGTACTTGATGCTGTCATCGCTACAGAAAAAGCCCCTCTGATAGGGGCGGATCTTACCCAGGTTAAAGATTGCCAGAGGTAGAGCCCCTATGGAAGGAGAGATCAGGACTAGTTAACACAGGAAGAAGTCAGAGGTTTACAAAATAAAATCTTAAAGAAAAAACAAAATAGCATTAGAGTTGAGAGATTATTTCAAAATAGAAGCCAGTAGTGGTATTTAGGGATGCACCGTTTATTGGCGATAACATTGGTATTGGCCGAGTTCTTTACATACTGGTATTGATCTGATCAGAGACACTGGGCTCTGATTTATTTCCTTCTAGTTGCAGTTTGTGAATGTTTTGTGGAAGGAGCAAAGAACAGGCGTTTGGTATTTATTTTTGGCAAATGGCAATGATACAGCAGTTTTTTTAACATGATCAAGGGAGTTGCATATGATATCTGTAGATACGATATCCACCGTAACAGATATATTAACATCAAATTGGTGCATCCCTAGTGATATTAGTATCAAAACAAGTGCAATAATGCAAATACCTGCAGCAAAGTATTACGTTTACACATTTGAATAACTATTTCTCTAGTAATCTAATATTTGTGATTGTCTTATAGCTTAAAAAAGCATAAACAGTTTGGTCTAATGCACATTATACTCATATTTTAAGAAAAAAAAAAACTAAATATACTCCATTTTCTCCATTCCCACAGACATTTTTTTTTTATCTGAAAGAAATATGGATGTTTCTATACACAGTTTTAATTCAAATTGTGTCAAACTGTTTAAAAATCCACAAAGCATCTTAAGAAACTGATTCCAGGGAGAATTTTATGCCAAAAACCCTCAATACACATGAGAACGTGGATTAACATTAACTACAGAGCTTGATTATGTCATCTGGAGAGGTGGGAACCGTTTACGTAACAGAAGGATAAACGTTTTCGGGCGTTGGAAACCCAAAACCAATAGATTGTTCAATTCCATCTTGATTCTTCAGTAGATTTATTCCTGATGAAAAAAAAAAAAGTGTTTGAAGTCTGAAATCACAAAAATGCACATTAATGCGGTCAGTCAGATACTCAGCGGCGTTCTAGGGAGACAGGAAAATCACAAATCCAACACCAGAAGCCACACAAATCCACTTCCTCTAAGCTTTCCTTTTTTCCATGAAAGAACTGAGACGTTTTTGTTTAGTGTGAAATAACCTAACATTCCCTACACATAGAATACCATAAAGATAAAAAGGTCATGCTAATTGGTTTCGACAGTGCAAAGTCTGTGGGGAATGCAGCTGTCATCTCTCTGGCTGTTTGGCCTGTTTAACCCATTGTGCTGCAAGAAAGCGTCGTTCCCCTCATTCAAGCGGAAACCAAGTCGATTGTTGAGCTGCGGCCCACATCAACAAGCAAGCCGCCGGCAAGGGAACACAAAACACACATCGCATGAAGATGCAGCTGAATCTCTGAAACTATTCTACTGCTTCTGCGCCCTGCGAAGCTGTGATGGCCGCAGCAGCTGGAGACGTTAAAAAAAAAAACACGGTGGTGCAGAAATGCTCCAAGACCTGAGTCACAACTGAGATGCTGCAACTAATAATAGTTTAATCTCACAACTCAAAGAGTTACTGGACATCCTTTACCTCATTGGTTCACTTCCTTCTAGAGTGACTTCATTAAGAACATTATTTTAGCAACGTAGACTCAAACAGGACAAGCCGACTCCTCTGTGAAACATTTACTGCAAATTATTTGGACCCCTCCAGTTAAAACATGTATTAATTAATACGTCTGCTTTACTTGCATAGCATCTTCTCTTATCTTTACGACTTTAAAGAGTCACTGAAACAACAAACAGGCCTCTGTGCCACATCATGTTTATATTTAAGGGTAACAGGATATTATTAAGCAAGGCAAGTAACAAAAGGTTGGAATACAGACTAAAATGAGGTTATTATTAAATGAAGGCAACTCTGATTTGCAGTTTTCAGCTGCAATAGATGAGTGAGTGTGCTCATTCTTGACTGCCACTCCTCTATTTATTCAGCTGGAGAAAGGTATGGCACATCCATACATTGATTTGTTTTTAACGTCTGCTCAACGCTTCAATTGATTCGTGGTCACGTGGTGAGATCGTAATCTAGAGCTGTGCATCATGTGCATAGCTAAGGTAACCTTATTTCGTTTTTTAATATGATTAAATAAAAATCAGTTGTGTGCGATTATGCTACTACACTATAAGATAAATTCATTTAGAGGCTTTTTACTCAACTCTCTAGAATAAATATAGAGCTGTGTCTTGTCCCTCTGCATTCATATAATTGGCTCATTAAAAACCCATGCAGTGCGTGTGACTGCAGACTCCAGCCCCAATCTCAAGACAAATTCCCAAAGACCCTGGCTATAATTTAATAATCTGGTTTCCTTGGAAGATGAATCCAATTAGCAGACACAGTTCAGCTCATGCAGCTGGCTTGGCTCTCACTCAGTGCTCATTTTACTGGAAGGATTATCAATAAGTTTGTGGCAGATCAGCCTTGGGTCAAATTTGAAAGTCTAAACTTTATTGCCCTTTAGGGATAGACCGGTTGGATCATGGTTTTAATAACTTCCCCAGCTGAAATTCAGTTTGTTTACTGTTTGTACAGCCTACATAATTTGTATTTAGATGCCAAAACAAGTCGCCTTAAAAGCCGCAATCACTGTTCTCAATTTTTTTTTTTTTTTTTTTCTTTTGTGTTTTCTATTAAAAAAGATTGAAGCCACAATTTGGATGACATTGTAGTATGAGCTAACAATCTCATGTTAGGGCAACATTGTTTTGAAAGCTCAGGAAAGCAACATGTCTGTACTAGAGCTTCATGGTTCTACCACTGATTTTTATTTACCACAGTCCCCCCACAAGATAACCACTAAATATCTGCATTAGTCTTCCAGTGTTAGCCCGCCCTGTAAACAGCTAATTCTGCTCTACAACTTGGAAATTCACCAGGCGGTTATTCTAGACTTTGCTAAAGCCTTTCGCCTCTGCAGTCATTTGTTGATATTAAGACTCAAACCACCCACTGCTTTAATTGACACCAAGTTTAAGTCTGAGCCCATTGCCTCTGAGTGAAGCAGAGTTTAAACAGTGATTTATAACATATTTTAATCACTGTTATGAGCTCATTAAAAAGCTGACTCACACCGACACAGTCACTAGCAGCACACTCACTTTTTCCTCTTACTCAACATGTGTCTGTGTATCAATAAGTACACATCAATAAAAAAATAAAAAATAAAAAAAATGTTTTATAATACAGGTTATATTATTTCAGCAGCAAAAGGAAAAAAACTATATTGAGGCCATCTGGTTTTTTTTGTTTTTTTTAATACAATGAATGTGTGGCATTTTTAGACAAGGTTGTGATACTCTGTGAAACTTATTCCTCCGTTTAGTCTTTGGTGAGCTTAAGTCTGCCTTAAAAAACAACTAAACAGTTTCACATCAAGATAAAGAGTTATGTGATAAAAGTAATACAGCAAATCAGTGATTGATGGAGACATAAAAGCTCCAGAGAGAGAATATCTAACTCTGAATAAGTGAGACAGTTCAGTCCTATGAGCACTTCAGTCTAGAAAACCTGGCTGACAATCTCACAGCACTTTTGTCTTGATCCGTGTGACACTGCTTCTACATTATGATTAGCATAGGTGCTCATGCAAGACCCAAAGCTGGGAACCTTGTGGCTTGGTGAGTGAAGATGTTTTCCACTCTAAGGTAGAGACATGACTCATCACAGCATCTGAGCTTCCCATTCTTTTAATGTCAGGAAATTCATGTGAGCGCTTTTAAATCATACAATCACGCACTGCAAAGGCTCAGAAGTTCCCCATGCGAGTTCAAAAGTCAGTTCATGGAAACATTCAACTAAAAAACATAATTGTAATCAGGGCCGGTCTGAGGTCCAACTAGAACCTCATCAGAAATTAAACTGGGTGAAGCTTCCAGTTAAGCCACCAATCACAGAACTACTGGGCTTCCTTTTATATTTGCTGTGTTTTTATTTTTTATTTTTATTTTGATCATTAACTTAAAGTTAGGTAAGAGTTCCTTAAACACTTTTTATGGGCTCATTTTTATGGGTAGGAGAAAATGTAGAAAGAAAAAAATCTACACTTGAGTGTCTATTCAGGTTATTTTTAGAACGTAAAGCCCAACAAGCAAACATGTTACCAACTCAAAGGAAATGGACAATGTTACATTATAAAAAGTCCAAAAATTATCTTTTGTTTTACCTGTCAGCCATGACACTCATTACCTGTGTGAGCCCGAGGCAAAGAGTTGAATTAAAGGAACCCAGAACGTAAAATCAAATACTCACTGACTTTTCTAAAAACATTTATAGAATCCAAATAATGATTTTTTAAATATATTAAAAAAAACAAAACAATAATTATAACTATAATATAAACATGAGCTGGTGTGATCAACTTCAGCAAAGATACAATAGTTACATTTACAAAAATGTTTAACCATAAGCTAATTATGTCACTCGTTTTCAAAACCAGCACAATAACATTAAACTTCTGTTTTGTTTTCTTCCCTACAGTTAAAGCACAGGAGCAGCTTTTAGGCTAGTCAGGCTATTTACCCAGCTTATTACAAACATCCCTCTTTCTAACTGCATATTTTAAACAGTGCTGCCTTAACAAAGACTGCATGGAGGCAGCATTTTCAGCCAGCTGACTGGCTTTGTGCAGCAACAGGCAGAGGGGGTGTGCAGCAGGTAAAACACTGCATCCCTCTGCCACTGTCTATTGCAACTAAATAGAAAAAAAAATAAATAAATAAATAAATAAACAGTATGATGGAAACTGGCTTGAGCTATTCACATACGCATGTACAATTTACACATTTGTAGACATGTGGAGTAAATTCAAGTTCTTTCTCCCCAGGTCAGCAGCTGACTGTGACTCTAATTATGCGCAAATGTTACTAATACCTCGGGCAGGCCCAGACTGCGACTAAATATTATACAGTCAGAAAAAAAACAACAGCAAAAAAAAAAACAACAGCAAAAAAAACAAAACAAAAAAAAAAAACCATGAGCAGTTGTTACAAGTTTACAAGCACCTAACAAGCTCAAAGGTCTTCTGCAACACACACACACACACACACCCCCACACACACACACACACACACAAATATATAGCAGAGGATATAAAAATGTTACTTGTTAAGTGGCTTATATATAAACACAGTCCTGGACATTCACCGCTCCTTTCACAAATAGTAAGCTGTTAAATGCTCCAAAGGAAGGATTAAAGCCACACACACACACACACACACACACACACACACACACACACACACACCCCCACACACACAAATCATCTTATATTATTAACAGGGCAGCAAACAGCCCGCAGCAGTGAATGAAATGTTTAAACACATACCTAGAATTAGGCAGACTAAATCGAGCAGGACAAAAAGGATTCCCTTGGCCTCAAACATGTTGACTCCTCTCGGTCTGGGCGCAGAGTCCCTGTCTGCCTCTGCTGCGCTTTAATAAGCCTCAGAGGTTGACGCTCCTCCTCGCGAGCGACGCAGTGACTCCTACCGCTACGGCTGTCGTTGCTCTTCACTCGGTCAGTAGAGAAAAAAAAAAAAAAAAAAAAAGGGAACCTGCGGCAGCAAATGGTTCTTAAAATATCACAATGAAAACGTAAGAAACCAGCCGGTCCACTAGCTGCAGTTGTTATCGCTCTTCTTGCTGGGTGGCGGTGAAGTGCGGCGCTGCCGACAGCAGAGCCGGAGCTTCATTGTGATTTCACAGCTGCTGAGAGCTTTTAAAACAAACAACTCGCTCCCAGGAACGGCCCGGTCATTTGGACGGACACCTGTCCCGCTGACGACGCCTGCAGCCAGTGAAATATGAGCCGAAAGCCGAAAAGCTGCGGAGACCTCACCGGCTGCAGCAGGCCACGGTGCTGCCTTCACGTACCGGAGAGGAGTACGTAAATAAGGCGGATTCGTGTTTGCGTTCATGTAGCATCGGCAGAGTGGGAAAAATGCATATCCCTCCACAGTTTTCACACTGGGGTTCTGGTAAATGGTTAAAACATTTTTCCTGCTTTGCGTCTTCATATCTGCATAATTCTGCTGCAGGTAAAGGCACATTAACAACACAGTAATGCTTAGATAGCTTTCTTTAAGTATCATTACCATTAAATCTACCTCATTTGGCCAATCCTCATTATGGTTCCAAGCCAAAACTGTTTTATTGCATTTTGCAATTGTAAGTGAGGCAGTGTGCTCCTATGGCCCCTTTTAGCAATATAATTGTTGTACTATTTTTCTTATGCGATCACATATTTATATAGAATAAGTAAATCTGATTAGTTAGGGAAGTCAGAGCTCAGAGCTGGGAATGACAGCCTACACACTTAGCAATACGAGCCAAAAAATATTTATTTATCTCGATTTTATTCATTAGAACAACAACAACAACAAAAATCAAGTTCACAAATACACTATGTGTGCCAGTGGTTCATGGAGATATAAACTATCAAATGAGTTTATGTCAACCATCTTCACTAAATTATATATGAGCTGCAGCCTGTTAAACCAAGGCAATATTGTTGATTTTCTGACTAGAAACCTGCCAAAACTAATGTCTGAGTACAATAAATACATTGACGTGAGCCTTTTTAGGCTATTGAACATGTTTCAGGGTTGTATGTTTTATATTTGGGGACACCTGAACAAAGGGTTTTTTTTTTGTTTTTATTTCATAATTTCTCCTTGTTGCATGTTACATCATATTATGCTCCTTTATTTATGTATTTACTTATGCATAATCTTTTTTCATCTACTAGAGGTTTTCTCCCCCAGCTCCCAGATAAAAGCTGTTATGTTTACAGCTTGTTTGAACCTCTAACAGGAAGACACATGTTCTTGTGATTCCTTGTAGGAAGCATGCGATAAGCATAGATTGATTAAATTGGTCACAGAGGTTAACGGCACTTCAAAGTGGGGCAAAGATCAAAGCGGTCCTCTACTGTCTTTCAAAATGAGTGAATTAAAAAAAAGGCAATGACTGTTTATGATTACTCTCCTGGGATGTTAAGATTGGATGTTTATTCACAGAGGGGACAGTTGTGATTTAAACATTATGAATACAAAGCTTGATTTCTTTTTTACATATGCCAACAAAAAAAAAAAAAAATCTTGCGAAGAATAAAAAGTAAGACCAAAATACTCCCCAGGTGCAGGTTGTTGTACACACAATCCAATAATTATCAGCAAATTTTCCAGCATGATTGCACACGTGCTCCAAGGCAAATGTGATAATGAAGTGGATATCACCTGGTGAGCCAAGCAAGAATAAAACAAGAGCTCAGGATTTGGCCCGTAAGATGATATTCAGCATGTCAGGGTGACTTACAGAAATTCTACGCTAAAAGTCAACTCTTCAAATTTATTTTGCATGAACAAATAAAAGAATTCAAAAATGAAATGTCTATTTGTTCTGTCGTATACCATAGAAACATGTTCACAAAGTAGTGTGTTGAAATATGTTTAAAAGATATTTGTGTCTTGACCTTGATAAAAAAATCTGCAGAAGCAAAATTGGAAGCTGGGTGGAACGAAGGACAAAGAGAGTTCACCTTTGTGCAAGTCAGTGACCCTAAAATTTAGAGTTACAGAGAAATATTTAGAGCTGTAGTTTAAGGAAAGTTTGACTGATCAATTCCAATAAATGTGAAAAAATTACAGTAATGAGAATTCATTTTTTTTAGCAAGCCAATGTAAGAGCATAACATTTATGCATGTTAAACAGGAAGAAGAGTTGTCTACCAAACAATCATTAGCTCGTTGGCTCCATCTACAGGTTAGGAAATAAAGGTTCAGCATTAAATTAAGAGCAAAATTAAATTGAAAATCTTCTTAAAAGTAAAATACAAATGACAAGTTTCTTATATGTAAAAAGTGGTGCTTGGAAGAAGCAGGACATTCACTTTTGAAACAATGAGACAAATTGGCAGATTTCAAAATAAAGAACTTTTGTTTGGTTTTTAACTCCTTTAAAATTATTTTTTTATTTCTGACAGACTAACATTCACAAAAGCGACTGACCTAGTTTCTTTTTTGTTTCGGCGAAAAACACCAAGGTGCTTAATTATTCTAACAAATCAGATTCAAATAAGTTTGGTAAGGCAGACGCACTGCACTGAAAACATCCATTGTAAAATGTTTTTGCAAAAAGAATCAGAATCAGTCAGGTTTTATTTTATGTTCTTGCAGAGGAACAACATTTTTGCCCTTGGAAAAATACAGATCGACAATGTATTACATATGAAAAAAGCCTTCACAATGCATAAATATGTTTATTCAACTCATTTACACAAAGTTACAAAACCAATCTGACAAAATAATCTAACGATTGTTGAAAAAAAAGTAAATGATTGCCAGTCATTTTGTTTCTGGATCCTTATCCAGTGCTGCACAAGTATTCTAAAAAAAGATTTTCAGGACAAATACATCAACATAAATAAATGATTGCTTACTACTAATCATAATTTACTTCCCTATTGCACAAAAAAACTCCTCCTAATTGATATTAAAAATAAATTGCTCTGACTTGTCAAGTCGTCGTCAACATAAATTCACTAAATGTTAACACTTCCCTTTAAAAGGTTCACAAACTAATTTACACAGCACACACAGCAGGTCTGAGTTTCTTTGTCTGATCTTAAAACGTCAACACTCACATTCATGCCTATTGGTACTGATAGTAAAGACGTGTGATGAAGGTTATATGAAATTCAAAACAATAATAATGACAAAAAAAATCTAACTTCTAGCATTATTAGTCGCAGCAGCATCACTGGAGCTGCTATTGTCACACTTAAAAAATTTTCATAGAATAAATGTATCATTTATTTTACTTTTAAAGTAATTTTGATTTCCAGTTTTCCTGGGATAGATGATGTAAAACAGGTCAATTTTTCCTACCCCCTTGTCAAAACAGGAACAAGAGGAGAACATTGAATTTGAGTTAGGCACATGTGTGTTGAACGTTTTTCTGAGGTGGAGGGGACGATGCGTTGATGTTGGCCTGTGCCACACAATTTAATTGGGTTGACAGTAGATTGTAGAGCAGGATAGTGATCTAAAACACACAGACAGACCAACACGGAAAAGCTCCAGCCATTAATCACTTTCTACGACGATATCGGTCCACAGACATTAATCTTATCTCTCCTCATTTCACAGAGAAGACGGCATAAGGACCCAGGACTCTTATTTTTGTGAGAAAGGAGGTAGTAGGGGCACCAATAGGGGAAGCAATAAAAATTGTGTTACAAAAAAAAGTTGATAGAAATCATATACTCAAATGAACATCCCCCAAACGTTCAGTATATAATTTTACCGCAATAAAATAATTTATAGGCTTATTTCCACATCTTAAAACAGGGGCCCCAATTAGGCTAGATTGAGCTGAATGTAATACTGTCCAAGCAGCAAAAAATAAAATAAAAATTCCAAGACTTGACATTTACAGAACATAATTATAAATACATAAGCAAAGGCAACTGAAAGAATAATTTATGTAAAACTTTACAAGACAGACTTTAAGAGTTCTTCACTGATAGCTCAACAGCATGTTATTCATTTTCAAGCCAGTGGGTGGCTCTGTTTACACACGTAAAAAACTTCAGTAACAAGTTTAATCAAGTTAAACTTTCACTGATTATGAAAAACAGACAGATCTTTTATTTACATAAGGCACATAGTCGAGATGTATTATGGCTCACAGATGCATAAAAAAACAACGTAAAATAGCTCTCATACACACAGACATTTGTATGATTCTGTACAGAAGTTCACGTATAATTATGGACATTAATGTCACATTCATTTTGAGGTTTTTATCAAAGCATTTGAACAGCTCTTTTTACAGAATGGAGAAACTATGAAGTATACAATTTCAATGGTGACAAAAAACCAGAATTGGAACTGCATATTTGAATGCATTTTGAATTGTCATACCTTTGCATATAGACTCAAATACATGCATACTCCGCTTCCACTGGTATCTGGATAATGTGCTTTTGTAAGCTGCAGCAAAACCATATGCTTTTGTTACCAACGACAAAGTATTGGTACCCTCTCTTTATCAGAAATGATTGTTTAAATTGGTTAGTTTTCTGGGTTATGTCTTAATGAGGTTGCAGCAGTAACAGGAGACTTATTGGTAGCCAGCTTTATCCATCCAAACTTTTGCCTTGGATTTTGCGTTTTGGGTCACGGTTCTCTTGGAACATCCAATAGCATCCAAGATTCAACCAAGGTTCAAACCTGTTTTAAAATGGAAGATGCCGGAATAAAAAGAAACGTCTCCACAATAGAGTCTTCCAATAGAGACTTTCAAGCTTGATAGAAATGTGCGGCTGCCTACATGGACAAACCAAATTCAAAAAGAGACAAAGATGGTCTGTTTGGTCACAGTGACATTAGATTTTCAAACATAAGCAGTGTATTAAACACTTGGCATGGTGGTGGTAGTATCAGGCTATCAGGGCGTAATTTTCCAAAGTAAGGCTAGAATAGTGAATGGTATCTACCGCCATATTCTTAAACTCCCACCCGTTACTCAGACATGACTCCATGGTCCAACAAGTCAATGCTCCCACACAGAAATTAAAACTGGCTTGAACTATGATGAAAAGCTGAACCAGAAAACCAAGCTATTTAAATTATCTCCACCATTTCAGTGTTGCCAAAAGCCTGTTTAAAAAAGCGTATGGTTGAATTGAAACTTGCAAATGGGCATTTTTGCTAATATTTATAGAAGTGCATGTCTATTTTTGAGCCTGTATGTCTAATTTTGACTGTGTGAATCAGGTAACATACCCAATAAATTCAAACTTGCAACAAATTTGAAGTTTCACATTGCTTTATCAGGCTAAAAGCCCATGATGAGTGCATTGAAACCACTCACTGGACCCATAAATGCATGTTTCTCACTTTTAATTAAATGTAACCAGACTTTTATAGAATCAAATCTGAATTCTTCATTTAAGAAGATTGGCACTTCTTTTACTTTTTAGCTGTGATTTACACATATGGTTGAGATCAATTAACTTTGCTTGTTGAACATGAATTCAAAGGACAATTAAAAATAATAATAATACAAATAGCTGGTAGTATTTTTTCATAGGAGTGAGTAAAGATGTACCTAAACCACATTTTACATATGGAGTGAAAATACAAAATACAATTTTTCAACCAAACTCTTTCTCTAAGTTTTTAGTCCACAACATCTCTTTGTTCCCTGGCATTTCCTGTACAGATATAAAAGAGTGAGTCTTGTATTTGGTCTAGAGAAGGACAGCAAATTAGGCAACTTTACCAAAATTCTTTCAGAATTATACAAAGTTTAGATACTGTTTCACCTTCTGGAGATGCAGTGCCTAGACTTTCTCAGTCCAGAGTCACGTCTTCTTTGGGTTTTGCAGTTTCTGCTTGCGGAGATGAGCTTCGATCTCCTGCCTGAAGAAGAGCATTCCCAGCTGGCCGTGCGAGGCCTCGTTCATGGCCTTGGACTGCATGCACATTCGGTACTGGTCTGGCGGCAGCTCGTCGGCGCAATGCTTCTCGTGCCACAGGTGGAAGAGGCCGCGTGACGGCGCTCGGACGACCAGGAGGTTGCTGTGGAGGTACTTTCTGTAGAGGTGGACGTCTTCGCCGCCCCAGCCTTTGATGTCGATGTCGAAACCTCCTGGCAGAACAGACATGGTCATCAGAAGATTGTTATATCTGCTTCAATCTTTCTTTTTTATTTTAAATTTTAAAAATGCGTGCTGTTTTCACCACATGTGACTGTTACAATGGTCAAGGAAAAAAAAGGAAAAAAAGAAAGTGTTGTGCTTCTTTTACAAGTCTGGATAAACAACACCTGTTCTTTACTATTTTCTGAAAATATATTACTGGCTATACCAAAAACTTCCAAAACCAACAGGAAGTTCTAGATTGTCCTCATTTATCACAAAACAGTAAGCCGAAAATGAAAACGCCACGTTCGAAAAGCCAAGTACAGCTTTGCTGCTTCCAGAAGATTCAGGAGGGAAAATAGGTACCAGCTGCTAACGAAACGCAAATGAATAATTGAACAAGAAATGTAGCCACCTCTGGAAAAAAAGTTATGTGTTAACACAAGATGGAAAGAAATCAGAAGTAACTTTATAAAGAATCTGTTGGTTATAAATCCGTTTCTAAATTATTGGAACTCCCTCATTATATGATGAGAAAGGCTTTTGAAGAGCAGAAAACAATTTCAACATTGAGCAGTCTTTTCAGGTTGGTGATCAAGACAACATCGCTAAAAATTATGTCCACTTTTCCAGCCACAAGTTTTCCCATTTTACCTTCATCTTTGTTGAGAAAATACTTGAAGTAGGAATTTTGTTGAATTACCTTCTTTTTCCTTTTTCATTGAGGTTGGATTCCCAATCATTTTAATTAATTAAATCATCTCAGTACCTTGTAAAAATCACATGCGTCATGATAAGCAGTGAATCATGATAATCAGTGATTCACTGCTTATCATGATAAGCAGTGATACATAAATGAGTCATGATAAGCAGTGAATCCTCGTTTTACTATGCCTGTAATTCAGGATCTGACTTTATAATAATGGTTTTAAGTTTGGATTCCCTTATAAATAAAATAGAGAAAGCAAGGAATAATTTAAGGCAGAGCTCTGTAGCGATGATCTGCATAACTTCTATAGTTTTTGGGGCTGAATTTAAATACAAGTTTCATGAGTTCACAATTAAAATGTCAAGGTGAGGGTCTTTTGTTATACATCTTATTTTTTTATTGCAGAGCAAGAGTGGAATTTTGTCTTCTGTAGCTAAAAGTAAGTATTTTCACAGAGCTCAAACTGTTTTAGTGAGAGGGAAAATGTCTTTGGGCAAGACAGGAGGCCAAACAGCCTTCAAATTTAAGAATTTGAGGAAGAATATCAAGGAATATAGTGAAGCTCGGGAAAGTGCATAAAGAGCCTCAACACATAGAATTATGTGTGACATTAGTCACGAGTAAATTAGGTTGTTACGTCACTGCAGAACTAGAGATGCCAGAAGCACGAGCCCCAACTACATACTGGATGCATGTAATATATTGCACACAGCTTTACTCTTGAGTAGGGTGTTAGTTATTTTATAAAAATAATTTCTAATTGGTCCTGTGCAATATTTCATTATTTTAATAAACTGGATTTTGATTTTTAATGAGCTGGGAACCGTAATCATTTAAATTAAATTATCACTCTGTGCGTAATGAATCAATGTAATATACGAGTCTCACTTTTTCATGGCAGACAGGCGAGACATAGGAAGATTCTGAGCTACACTGTAGTTGCTTTATTAAAGTATCATTCAGGGTAATATAATAAAACCAAAGCTCCATATCGCAATCCTGAGCTATTAGTGCTCTGCTGTTTTTCATGTGCGTTCAGCAGCGGCACCATTAGGACAACAGCGGGGATATTACTGCCGCATCTGATGAAGTCGTTTCTACTGTGCAGTGTCACGCCTCTACTCAGACAATCAGTCCTCAGGAGGAACTGATTATGGATTCCCGAAGCCGTTGCAAACTGGTGTGACTGCTATGTAAATTCTTTTGTCTAAACCTTACCTATGTTGATAAAGTCAGACCTGTATTGGCAAGTCATACCAAAACCGAAATCCCTCCAAAAGCCCGTGTCTTTCTTGATTGCCTGGAAGGAGAGTTGCAAACATATTGTGAAACACACACAGTTGGATTTGGCGACTGAGCTGCATAAGAGGATAAGTATTTCCAAACCATCTCCACAAGTAGTCAAGAAAATGAGGAAGTATGAATCATTCATGTGTTACCAGTTGCTGCTCCACAGGTGGGATGTGCTCTGGACTTCCATAAATGAGGGCAGGGTTGTACTGGCTGAATAGCACGGGGTAGAACACCTTTTTACCTGCAGGGACAAAGCAGCGGCTGACATTTGCTGGCGATCCTAATGATCATTTAGTCACCCAGAGTTATATAATTATTTTGCTGGATGGAACTACCACTGAGATTTCAGATTAAAGCATAGAGCAACTGTGGTGATTGATCACATTTCACGCCATGTAGCCTTAATTCATTTATTACCAACGTGAACTTTGATATAACCTCAATTACACATTTCCAAGTCAAAGCTGTTTCCTCAGATATCTGCAGTCCCCTCTTTAAAATGTCTATTCGGGCCCAGAGGGAGTCCCTACCCCAAAACCATATCAGCACAATGTGAAGTGCTTCTATTCTGGGCTCCTCCTGGATTTCTGAACTCCTCATCTCTTCGCCGACAGCAGCACTTATCATGGAAAACGACACGCTAGTGACAAGAAATGCCAGTGGAAAGTTAATTACCAGATTTGTCAGGGTGCTGCACACAACAGGCAGCCAGGATCTATTCCTCTCAAGTGTGGAAGTAACAAATGAAAGCTTGAAGAGAAAAAAATTGATAGAAAAGACGAAGGGAATTTGCTGTCTGGTTAATTTTTAGATGTGTAGTCAGTTCTAGGCAAATCGTTTTTACTTTTACTTTGGAAAACAAAAGGGCTGAGAAGTGCTCACTGTGAAGTATGGTAGGTGATCTATGATACTGTGGGTCACTTGGATTGTTTTGTTTTGCCAGGATGTTGTTTTATTAAAACAGTTTTATGTATGCATACCTCCACTTTTTACTGTTACAAAGACATCTAAAACTTACTTTTTCCTCCACTTGGTTAATTTTAATGGCGCCTCATACCAGAAATAAACATAATCTGTAAAATCAGACACACACTGCTTCTGATTATTGTGTGAATTCCAGGTACGTCTCAAAAGCTACAATTAGTCAGAAGTAAAAACTGTAATGTTTTTCAGTGTAGAAGGGACTTTAGATTGTTTTCTGTTGTTGAGTTTGTGCAGCTCATCACCTGGCTGTGTGTTGAGTCTGCAGGTGTTGAGGAAGTCGGCGGTGAAGTAGATGTCCACATCGCAGAAGAAAAGCAGCACATTGCCTCCCTTCCACGCTCGGGCCCCGACGTCCAGGCCCCGACCCCGAGAAAACTCCTCGTCCAGCTGAAGCAGCGTGTAGTTCTTGAAGCTGGCCTCCCTTCAAACGCACACACAGCATGCGAGTCATTAGAGAAGAAGACATTTGGTCATATGATGAAACTCTTTTTGATGGAACTGCAACTGAACACACAGCAGTCTTTGTTCGTAGTAGTGAAGTATTTATTAATTCTGTTTACAAGTATTTTAAAAGCATGCTGTCCCCGCGGCCCGACCCCGGATAAAGCGGAAGAAAATGGATGGATGGATGGATGGATAAAATTGTTCTCGCAAATTTTCTCTGACTGTCTTGATTTTCTGCTGTATGTGGCTGATTAATGCCATTATCTCCCATCACTGAAGCATATTTTTCAAGTGCAACAGAGGTTACATGCATCACTAATGAGCAATATAATTAAATTGTAAAAAAAAAGAAGACATGAAATGGAAAGCAGTTTTGAGGCTTAGTGGACTCAACAAGTTCATTTCAGTGTTGATTTGGATGCAGATGACCGAATAAGAGTCGCTAATTCGGGCCGCAGGAAGACGAGCCTGCCTCTCTCTGTGGGTTTTCGTTGCTGTGGCGCGAATAAGGAGAAGCAGCTGGATCCAGATGCACACAGCTGTGGCTTTTTTCTTTGATCATAACAATTCACACTGTTAGTCACTAATCCTTTACTCCAACGTGCGCCCACGTAGACACGCAGCAGATCACACACACATCCCGACATCTTTTTCACATGGTGGCGAGCCTGAGGAAAAAGTGGCTCACGTGTCCAGGTTTAAAGCAGAACAAACAGATGGGAACATCATTTTTTATACGAGTAGCTAATAAAACACATGGAAAAAGCAGCTACTGAGATTTCTTTAGAGGAATTCACTGTAACAAAGGGAAAGAGTTTTTCCCGTTAGGTTGCTTGAATCACTCAGAGTGTCATCCATCTGCTATGTGCGGGTTTTTAAGTCCATGAATAGTGTGCATTAGCATAATATTTTCCTCTTGCATTAATGCGTGAACACCTTTGACACATTCCAAACCTTTCCGCCTCTCCCATAAGTATGACAGCAAAACCTTTTGATCCCAAATGTCTCTAAATCTAAAAAATACCAGCAACATGATGCACCTTACCGCTCATCTAACTTTGTCAACAACCGTCTTCACATTCCAAAGATTTCTGATGACTTCAGTCTTCAAGACGCATGATGTCCGCATGTAACTACATGTCTGCGTGTGCTGCGAGGTGCAGTCGGCTGAAGCACAGATAACAGAGTCCATATCTGCCAGCACAACATGAATCCAAACAGACTGAGTGTCTGCATGGAGTCCCAGGAGAGCAGAGACCATGTGCAGCTGGCACCAAACTGTCCACAGATGGCAAACTGCAGAACAATGACTCTGCTTGTTTTAAACGACTTTAACGCAATTCCAGCTGCATTCATGTGTTGACTCAGTCTCAGCTTTAACTGTGACAGGAAGTGAAGGAGAGATCAACTAAGCCTGTAAACTGTTAAGAGAAGCACCTTAACAGTGCTTCGTCAGCATTATGGTGCCTTGGAATAGTATTCAAACTCTGACGTTTCTGACGTTTAGCCACATTGCAACCATGGACTTTGATATATTTTATTCCAATTCTTTGGGAGAACAAACACATAAACTGTGAAGTGGAAGGGAATTGCTACATGGAGCATTTTAAACTCTTATCAAATTCTAAACTAGAGTAATCCTGGACTGTAACTGGGGCTTTATAAGACATGAAAACCTTTGACCATCCCATTATGACTGACTGCATCTTTAAAGTTATCCTTCTACCTTGTGGTGAAGTCTTCTGCAGTCTCTAACACATTTTCTTTCATAATCATCAACACTGACCAGCTTTCCAGGTCCTGGTTAAGAAAAGTATCCCCCAAACATTGGACGAACTGCAACCCTCTGCAGTTACTCGAGAGGCATAATGTGCAGCTTTTCTTGATTAATTTTACTTTGTGAACCACATCTCTGTAGGTCTGGAATTTCGCCATGGTATTTCCATTTTCAGGTCAAGAATTGAAAAGTGCCTCATGAGATGTTCAAAGCGCAGCAAATTATTTTATAACCTAGCCCTGCTTTAGCATTTCCCACAACTTTATCCCTGACCTTTCTGCCGTGCACCTTGGTTTTCATGAACTTGTTCAATCACATCTTCTCTAACAAACTTTTGAAACCTTCACAGAAGAGTTGGATTTCTGCTGATATTAAATAGCACAAAGGTGGACTGCATTGACTCTTTAGCTGACTTCTAAAGGCAAAAAACCCTTGGGTGTATTTGTAAAATGAAACATGTAGTATATAAAGCTCACATATATTATAACGTTCCCAACAGGAACTACCTGGAATTTGATGAAATTAAATTCCAGTAAAATACATTGACGTTTTGTATTTGCTGAAAAAAGATGGAAACCACTAAAGTGCCATTCAGGAAAATAAACTTTGACCTAATTTTTTAATTGCTCACGCTTAAGTTGTTCTTTTTCTCTGTGCTTGGAGTATTTTACAGATGGAACAATTAGTCTGTGGGGGAGCAAGACAAGACTGAGGACAATAAGAAGCTGCATTCAGCTCAAACCACTGTCTCTTTCCTGTGTTTTGTCTAGACATTGAAAAGAAAGTGTCACTCGTGAAACATTATTTTTTGTTCTGATTTGTCCTGTGGTCTTTCACCTATTGAGAGCCTATAAAACAGATACAAAGCAAGAGGGAGGAGAGATGGAGAGAGAGATTAAATCTAAAGCCTGCAAAAATGTATCCGTTTCTTTATTACTTAGGCCAGTTTGCACCATAGTCCAGTTTGCAAACAATTCAAGAAAGCAATAAAAAAAAACAAAGCGCTTTAAAAAGATACAAGTGGGCGGACTTTGGATTTCTCGTGCATATTTACAGCTCAAACACAGTCAAGGATAATCCATCACTTGTTGAATGATACTGATAAATTCCTGGTTATTTACAGTAGAAGGCGTTGAAAACCAGGTTTATTTTTTTGAAAGAACTGAAATCACTGATTGAATTTGCAGGTCACCCAAACTTAATGCAAAAAGATTCTTATAAAGGGGGCGTAGCCAGTGTAGCCCTACTTAAATCCATGTTTTCATAGTTGCTTTTATTATGTTGATCTTTTGTCACCCACACACATCACCACACAACTCTGCTTGTCCCAACACATTCCTTTTCACTACTGCAGATAAGATGGTCTGCACCCTGCTTCAGCTGAAACTGTCAGTAAGAAGTCTGTGGAAAAGAAACTCCCCCAAAATGTCTCAGCTGTGGGTCTTATTCTGTTAGCGACACTCGGAAAGGACAGGGTGGAGGATACTGACTCCAAGCATGACGCCTGCTGATGAAACAGACTTCGGTGTAAGCTCCCAATCTGTGGCTTCTGTTTACTCCTGTCACTTTTGGTTGGAGCCTGCTTCCTTTAAAAGTAATGATGGTGGTATTGGTTTTTAAATGGGAATCCCAGTGCCATCATTTTGCTCGAGTTTGAAAAAAAAACAAAAAAAAAAAACATTCAATAGCTATTGAATGCATTGTCCTCATTTCTTTTCATACATCAACTGTCTCTACAATCAATACTGTAGCATCACATTAATGGCTTGGCTTGTTGTCAAAATGAAGAACTGAACCATGCTGCTCCGCTTATTCATTTAGTGAGACATTCAGTGAAGTGAACAATGCTTTATGGGATGTTCAGACTGGCCACAAAGGACCCTACAACAAGAGTCAAAGAAATGCAGGATTCACTTGCCTCAGTTAAGGTCAGAGGTTATGCGTCTATCATAAAAATAAAAAAAAATAAAAAATGTGGGCTGGACACATTTTGAGGACTGGTGAGACAAAAGTTAAACTCCTCAGAAGGTGTGTTATATCTGGCGTGAAAGTAACAAAGCTTTACGGAAAAATAGCATCAAATGCAGGTGGCGTTATGGTCTGGGGTTATTTTGCTGCTTCAGGATCCGATGTGATTACGTGACATGACTTTAAAAAGGCCGTTCATGATTGAAAAACCTCTTTGTAGCTGAATTACAACAATTCTGCTCTTATGGGGACCAAAATTCCTCCACAGCTGGAAAAGACTTATTGCGAGTTATCGCAAACGCTTCTTTGCAATTACCACTGCTGAGGTTGGCCCAACCATTCACTATGTTTAGGCGGCAACAACATTTTCACACAGGGATATGCAGGTTTAGATTTTATTCTCCCTTAAGAAACAACTTCATTTAAAAACTGCATTTTGTGTTTACTTGTGTTGTCTTTGACTAATATTTAAATTGGTTCTGTTCTGGAAATCAGGAAGTTAGCAAGTCACACTGATGGAAGGTGTGAAAAAGGGCTTATGTGTCCATACAAACAAACAGCTAAAGATAAAGTTAAACATTTAAATAAATAGCTGATCGCACTTTTAGGTGAATCTTGACCAGACTGGGGAGACCAGAAGCTCAGCGGCATGTGGCAAAATATTTCAGTCATTCTCAGTTGTGAATATTCGTCTGTTAGTTAGCAAGGTCAAAACAGGAAACCATGAAAATGCATAGCATTATCATTTTAATCATATTTTTGTTGTGAGTTAACTAAAGGATGAATTTTACACTCACAATATTTTTTTTATTTTGAATGATTCTTTACGAGTGCTTGTTGATTTACCCGTCTGCTTTGTATGTAGAATGAAGGGTGGTGATTTTTCTTTAAACAGTTGTGTCAAAGATAAAAATACCTGGTATTTCAGCGAGCGAGATAATCAGTAGTCCACACGTGTAATGGAAGGGTGAACGCAAGCTGGCAGAGGCCTCGGGCAAAACGGTTACACAAATTAATGACCCTGAGTAATTTGTACAGTGCATTTCTGAAAGATCTGCAAAAGAAAATGAAAACTGTGCAGCTTCCTGTGCTTGTCCAGTTAACTCCTCCTTAGGGGTTTCACAGGATTTACTTGAGGTATCCAAGAAGTGACTGAAATGCCACAAATGATAAGATGCAAGTTATTAAGAAGGGAAAGAAATCATGGAAATTTTTTAAATGAAATGATTCACCATGTCATGCAATTGTTTTCTTTTATCTTTTTCCAGTTTTCTGCATAATCCTTGTTTTTATCTCTTTTTTTTATCCTTGGGAATTAATGTTTTTTGTTTTTTTTCTCCCATGTTAGCATTGCTTCTGATCTTATTTTCTCTGAGTTTCTTTCAGTTTCTCCCCTGCAGCTATCAGCTCCTCTCTGTGTCCACAACACAGTCATAATTTATGTGTATTGACTGACTGGTATCCAGTTAGATCAGATGACTCGTGTTTGTCTCTTCTTCACATGCCGTCTTCCTCCCTCTCAAACCCTACCTTCTATTCCTCTTTGTTTCGCCTCGTTTTATATCTCTATTCCGAGCCACATGGGCTCATAAACTCACAGGACCCCCCCCCTGTGAATGGGTTTGAGGCTTTGAAGTGTGAATTTCAAAGCCATATATTTGAAAGTACAGCTTCTGATTCAGTCTATTTTTAACAAGCATCCCAAGTGTCTGGCAGAAAAAGGTTAAAAAGTGAGAACTGACCTTCTTGCAGGTTTTCCAAAAATGTTTTCAACGTGTCTAAATAATATACAGTGAGGACATAAGTTGTGTTAATTGAAAGCAAAGCGAGTGACTGCAATGTGATCTTGCAGGAGGAGGGGGGAGGGGAAAAAAAAAGACCAACTTGCTGGAAGCTATTTGTGAGAAGAAACAAACTAAGCCAGTTAGTGGAGCTGAATCTGTTAAGTGATCTGCAGAAACAGATCACCGTCTCTAATGATGCCGAGATGGCTGCAGGGAAAATTATGCTTGGGAAATAAAATGTGTTCATCTATGGTTTTATTTATCCATGTCAAAAGTTCAATAAAAATCTGTGTGAAGGTAAAATGCAGAAACGAAACTGTCATGAGTTTCGAATTGCTTCTTTTAAAATAGATTTCCCCCAAGTGGATGCAGCAGCCTCTCGCCAAAGGCAGGGAATCCTGTTTACCTTTTCCTCTCATTAAAAAGAATAACCCAGCCTCTGGAAAACTCTATAGTAGGAATATATTTATGCTGTCATGACTTCATGATACCCAAATTGCTTTTAAAGTAACTATTTACAAATAAAAACAAACAAAATATGTTGGTAATAAACAGCTGTAGACTTGCTACCAGGGAGAGAAAGATTAAACAGCTAATTAACAAAAATCAACTTCAGACTCCAGAGAAAGGAGAGAGGGTGATATTGCATTATTTATTATATGTAAAAAAATATATATATATGTTGGTAATACTTGTGACATGTGGAATTAACAGTAACTCTTTCCAACCACTAAAAATGTTTTGATTCAGATTGTAAGTTTCGTTGTTTTGCTACAGATACTATAAAAATTATAAATAGTAATAATAAAAAAAATAATCAGAAATTAATACTGCTTTTTAATTTCAAAATGTGATAGATCACACAATGATACGTTTTTTTCCCAAAGAGATTTATATCTTTGGGATCCCATTTCATCCAAAACCATCTTTCAGAGATTCCATCTTCATTTCAACTTTTTCCCCCCCCAGTTTTACAAGTTTTTTCTTTTACTCATTATTAAAAGTTTAACTCTGCCTGTTTTAGAAATCACTGACACTGAGACAATGAGACGTTGTGCAACACTGGAGATGGTCCGACTGCTTCAAGGCCACACGCAAACCTTTGTGCCCGCATCACCATAGAAACCCCTCAGGGAATCAGTCACTTCAACTCACAGTGGACCTGACTCCCGATCAGCCGACAGCTACTGTCTCCTTAGGTGGTGATTGTGCATGCTTGTGTGTGCGTGTGTCCGTGTAGAAATCTGTGCAAAACGGGCTGAGTGAGTGAGGGATGATTGCAGGCATGTTGTAAATTATCAGTGTTGGCTGGAAGCTTTTCAGCTTTTCTGTACGGGTGGCACGCTGCTCCATTATTCATTAGATACATGAGTGGCTGTGGCAGGACGAGGAGCCAGGAGGAGTGTGTGCGTTTTGCATTTGTGTGTCAAGACAGGAAGAATGATTATGGAAGAGATTATTCTGGTTACATGTAAAGAAGTGGTCAAAAAATAAAATAAAATAAAACAAAACATCTTTGTTCAACATTTATTCTGTTTGTTTTGTGCAATATGTGATTCAAAAGGCTGAACAGATCAGACTTACCTAGATCTGTTCTCCAGAGTGCTCCGGACTTCACTCATCTGCTCTTTCCCAAAATACACCACGGTCAGATGAACTCGGCCATCCTGACGCACACAGACTTCCCTGTACACAAAGGACGGGACATTAGGGATGAAAGCTTTATGTAAACTGAGCAGAGACTTGAGGGGGTTGACAGGAAGAAGGAAAATCAAGGTGACATAAGAGTTTATTCAGGAGGCTTTAAAGTTTCATTATTGCCAGAACAAAAGAAGTGGAATAAGAGCTTCAGTAGTGGGATGAGACTCTACTTTTAAAAATTTATGCATATTGCTTTAACCATATGATTGAGTGGGCAGTAAAGGGTTTTAAGAAGATAAAGTATTCTTAATGAGGGAAAGAAAAATTCTCTCCAGACACCAGAATATTCTCAGGCTGCACATAGTTAAAGTAACACCTTTAACACCTGCTGCTGCACACTGTCAGTCAGCTGGCTGCTACACCTTAAAACCCCAAACTGAGAGAAGCACAAAGCCAAAACAATCTGCTTAATGAACTTAATTACTTTTGAATGCATCACATTCATTCTGTGCAACCAATATACTGTTTCAGCAACATTAAGAATAATTGTAGATTTTTTTTTGTGTTCACTTTGCAGTTTTTAGATCAAGTTTTTGAAATTCATTTTTTATGTTTGAGTAAAATCCAAAAGGTGGTTTTACCAGAGTTTATCATACCATGAGAATCTCATGCCTAACTTAAGAGAAAATTATGTCAATTGCAGTTTGTAGGAAGAGATAAAATACAAATGGATAATCCAACATATTGATAAGCAATGCAGACTCAAAGGAAAGAACAAAATAATAAATGGACCAAGCCAGACGAGATCACCATTTCCACAAAACGTGTCAAAACGTGACCAAGACGCTCACATATATTCAACGACCCATTCACGTATCTATTATGTAAGGGTTTTGCACTTTTACATTCAATCTGTGCACAGAGACACAAACCAGCCCCTCATGCTCCTGTTTAACATGATGAATGATGCGCAGGCAGCCATTATTCCAGCTCAACCACAGTTGAGGCTCTACACACAGAGGGAATGGCTCTGCCATCTGAGCACTTTTGATGCAACATTTAACATCTTCTCAGGCATATTAAGCAATCTTTTTTCATATATATGTCTATGTTTTTGGCTAGTCGTTCCTGCTGCTGGAAGTGGGGAAGAAATATCCAGTGTATTGTATTACTCCAATAATAAATCTACAGTGGCACTCCCAAGATTAAAACAGCCGATTCTACTAACGTAGGAGTTGAATGCAGACTTTTTGCTGAGAGCAGCAGCTTGGAAGCTGATCTACATGTAAACTTGCATGAGGCAGCAGTAAAAAGCCTGTCTGTATAGAAATGTAACTATATGCATTGTGAAGATAAATGCAACTGTATGCACATTGTTGATTAGCTGAGAAATTTGAGGACAGCATTGTGAAATTGTGCAGTTTGTGTAAACTCAAGGTCCATCAAATTGATAAAGGAATGGAGCTTGATGACACAGAGTACTGCTTTCTCTTTTTGGAGCAAAGTCTTCTTGCCACACAAGGAGATGTTGCTAAATAAGAAGTGTTATGAGGTGCAGATTAATATACAGATTGATACACATTTAGCAGCAATAATACACCTTTAAGGTAATCTGCCAACAAATGAAATTCAGAAAAGGAGACAATATAAGAGCAGAAGGACCGGTTTATGCTGGAAGCAAGAAAGTGACATTGAAGTACTGCAAGAAAACGTAAGAAATTTGTGCTTATAATCAGTTGTCATGTCTTCAAAGCAGAGCTTTTATTTTAAGATGAAGTGGTTTCTGCAGTAACATTTCAACAATCAATCATACAGTCATGATAAGAGACAAGTGGTTGCTTAACATGGCGGGTGTTTTTCTGCTGTCGCATCAGGGATTCTGCTTCCTATACAGAAACTAAACAACAAAATTTATCTAAATACATGAAAGCCATGGGATCAGAGACACCATGAGAAACCATCTGGTGGCTGGATTTGGATGATTTTTCTTAAAGCTCAGATAAAAGAAATTCCAGAGTAATCAAAAATCCATCCTAAAGAAGGCAGTGATGATGCATCGAGGTTTTTTTTTCACAATGCAGTTTAAAGCTGGAACAAATGACAAATTTTGTTTTAACAAATTGTTCTCATCGAGCAATGACTGAATCCAGGCATGAACGCAAGCTGAGGTTCTTCTGCTTCTGAGGCTCTCTCAACAGCAGAACATTAGAGTAAACAAAATGCTACATTTGAGTTTCTAATGTTAATATTTCGTTTGTGTAAAAATTTCCCAGGATTCTCTGATGAGTGAAAACTTGTCTAGTTCAGGCTCATCAATCAAAGTATTTAAAATTTTGAACCACGTAGATTCAAATGAGGTTCAACAAATCTTGTTTTATAGCAATCTCTTCCTCACACATATGACTATACTTTGATTCTGCTTCAAATAAAAAAATATTATTATTAGCGCAAAGGCTAAAATGGATATTCTGTCAACTACGGTTCTCCTTAAAGAGCAATTGGAAATGAGGAAAAGAAATTGTATTTTTATTTGACAAAAAGCCACATTTCAGATTCTCTTCTGGTTTTCACAAAGGAAACATTCATGCGAGCCAAAAGAAACTGGGTGGAGATGCCTGCAGAAATTCAATGGAGATATGTTAAGAATAATACACATCATGCTGCAGATTATTTTCCTTGCATACAGGCATGCAGGTGTGCTCGCAGTAATTCCCCAGAAGTATGTGTAGAAAACAAATTCTCGTAAATCCCCACAGGAATCACAATGTTTCATTGCTAATATATAGGCTGCTGTTTGACAGCTCCTCCTTTTTCATATGAATATTTTATCTATTTTTTTGCAGGCCTCTGATGGTACATTATTTATTGACAGGGCTACAACGATTATATTCCAACAATTATATTAAATATTAATGCACCTTTGTACTTACAAGTGTAGCTAAAAAATGTATGAATTGAAGAGTGAACAATGGATATGTATAATATTAGCGTTTCACTTTTGAAATGTTTTTCTAACCTTTAGTCTAAGAGAAGCATTTTGTCCCAGTCTGTGAATAAATACCCTTTTGATTAAAAAAAAAGAAAAGAAAAAAAGTTATTACCAAACATTCACACATGCTGTGACACACGCTGCTTTCCTCGCTGCACTTTTATGAGCAGAACGTGTTTGCTCAGCAACTTCACATCTTTTAAGTAAGTACATTTTTGCCATGCTGTACATCAACCACAGCGGGTCATTAAAATGCCCAGGGGGGCATTTTAATGGGCTGCAACGATTCAACTAAGCAGGATTTACCATGTAAAAAGTGGCACGATAAGTAGCAGCAGCAGCACAATAAATCACAGACATTAAGGACAACGTTTCCTCAACCTATTGTAGCAGACTGCAGAGCAAAAGCAAGCATGTTTTACTGTTAGCTTATTTGCTCACTGTTGCTTACTTGTCAGAATTTTGTCATATGCATACAACCCAAGATCTGTTTTCGATTAGATTTGGAGTATTTTGGGATGCAAGTCATATGTATCTTTTTAAGTCTATGAACATACAAAGTTTCCTTCTCCAGAGTTTCTTGTAAGTGAAAACTTGGTAGATTTTAACAAAAATGTAACAGAAATGATTTTTTTTTACTGCAACAGCTTCACAAGCACCAAATACATTTCCCATGATAAAACCCCAGGTTTAAATTTGAAATGTCAAAAGACATTTCTTCAACAAGCAGAAAAAAGGCTGTTGACTCTTCAGTGAGTGTCACAGTTTGTGTACTTTATCACATTTTTCTTATTACAGTAGGTGTTGAGAACTCATGAATAATTCACGGTGTTTCAGTGGCTGCTATGTAAAGCTGCAATGGCAAGAATTCAATATAAAAAAAACGTCTGCATACCTGAAGTTGTGCATGAACTGTTTGAACTTATCGGCTCGTCTCGAGAGCGGGACGATGATGTTAATCATGATATTGGTTGTGTCCATCCTTTCATTTTTGACCTTCATCAGAGGTCCGAAGGGTCGGAAGAGGACCAGACGTCTGAATTCGTGACTCGCTTCCCCTCTGAAGGTCAGCTCATATAGAGTCCCTTTGTCCCTCTCTGTACGACTGATACCTAATGGATAAGAGATAAACTTATGACCAAACATGCATAAAATGCGATCGTAATGTTAATGTACAAATTAAAGGAACATAAAAAGTCCTTATATCAGTTCTTCGTCTTATTTTCAACAACAAAAAAGGCAATTTTCTTTAAAATATTAATCCTTTGACTAAAACAGTAATTTTACAACAAATTTTGGATGAAATGGGAATAAACAGAGACCTCAGAAAGCTGAGGTCTTGTTTAACCCACTGAAAAAAAAAAGATTTTAAACATATTAAAAATGCATTTAGTCACACACTGATGTGGGACACATCCAACTCCTCTAAAAGCATTTGTGCTTTCAGTCAGTTTGGTTGTGTCAGAACCGAATTGATTCTCACTGGTGATTACAGAGACTTGTCAACACCTCGCTAGATTGAGATTAATGACAAGGTTTATTTTTGTAGGGGGGATTACAACAAAAGTTGTTTGGAATTCACCAGACAGGATTTGGCAAGTTTTTTTTTGTAGGCATTAATTCATATATTTAACTCTGCTGCTCTAACCACAAAAGTATTTCCTTTCAGATATGACACCATCAAAGGAGCAATACATAGGCTTCCTGTACGTATAATTTATTGACAAAAATATTTATCACAATGAAGAAAAAATTGAGCAAAAGCACCATTCTATTTTGTGCCTTTCTTAATTTAAAGATAATAACGATGCAGTTTTATTTTTCAAGCCATAACTAATCCTTTATGTATAAATTCTGTCATACTGTGACATTTTGCTTTTTTCAAACATACACATCTAATGAGAACACACGAGATGTTGTTCAGCCGCTCTGCTGTTTTTGGGCAAAGAGCAACAACATGCAACACTGAGGCACTTTCAGACAGAGAGGCTATTTTTGTCATTTGTACTAACATTCTTGTTGCAGGCTTTACGTCAGCCGCCTCCCCATGAGGAAAGCCGTTTTCCAATTTTTCTGCCTTTACAAAGATTTTTGCTTTCCAGCTGACCTGATGAGATCACTTAGCAAAGAGAGAAAAGCGAAACCTAATAAAGACAAAACGAGAAGTGGGACCAGACAGAAGTGAATCAGATAGGAAGTAGGAAGGCGGAACGCTGGAAAGAGAATATGACAAACCAGTAAAAAATGAAGGGCTCTTTGAGGATGATTGATATGAAGAGCGGTACAATAGAGGGGTTTCTATTGGCAAAGATGGACAGCGCTGATAGCAGCCCAAATTAAATAGTGTTAAATTGGCGAGCTTCCTGCGATCGGGGGCCTCATTTCCCAGAGGGACATGATGAGCTTTCATTTAGTGCATTTGCCGAACAATTTAGGGTAAAAGCCTTCACTTCCTGTCTTCTGTCTCAGAGCAATTTTCTCTCTCTTTTGGAGGCCTTAGTGGCTGGATGGCTCATTTGGCAAACCTTTATTGCTTGTGTTTAGCTTCCAGTCACTGGTTTGTTAATGCAGCTTTAAATCTTTGGGAAAATGCTGATGCCAGTCTCTTCTTCTTGGCTGGTTTCAATTTAGATAAGAACTGCTTCTTCAAGATGTAATGCAATTGATGGGCATTAGGGAGAATTAAAATATGTCTAGCAGAGAACTGCCGAGTCACAAGAAGCAGGCAGTGTGGTCCAACTCTCCAGACAACATGGAAGCTATTCTGAAAACACACACAGATACATTCAGGAGTATATTAATAGAGATGCGCAAAGAAATCCAGTGATGACTGGAGTGTGATTACTTTGTGCTTGGCCTTTCTGATCAGTAGACACAGTTCGACCAGGTTGTGCTGACAACAACAGCACGTCAGTGTGGGGGTTACTGAATTTAGCATTTATCAGGAATTAAAATTGCAAAAAGAGGAAGGAGTACCAAAAGTGAAAGAAGCTTCAAAAACTGAAAGTTAGACATCAGCAGATAACAAAAAGCTGAACATGTCTGTGTGTTTTTTCTTTCTTGAGTCTAATTCAGACTCCAGTCCAGTGCTGGATTAGGAAGTGTTTGCACTTTTAGAAAACCTCGGAGTTTGGCATCGATCGGACATGAGATTCTTTTAGAACCTCGAGTAAAAATATTAAACATGTACAGCATGATTGAATCGACGTTAAATATGTCTAACTGTATTGAATTGATTATATACTACTGTATGTAAACTCAATTTATTTATTCCATAAAGTGCCTTAATATAACATTTATTGTGACTGTGGAACATAAATAAGGTGATATAGGTAATTCAACTTCAAAACTACTTTATTGATCCCAAAGAGAAATTAAATGAATTTAACTTAATTTAATCAGTCCCCAGCTAATCAAAGTTAAGAGAAAAGTATACTCATTCTACAAGAAATACAGTAATGGGAATGGTTTTTACAGGCAGGAATACTCCATCTTTAATATTCTCACTAAAGGAAGTAATTGCAAATACAACATAGTAAATAGTTTTAGAGGTCTAATTTCTAATAAACTTGTTTTAAAATAACAGAATCCAGATTGAAGTCATGGTTCTATAACACTGACTCCTCGCAGGCACACACACGCGAACGCACGCGAACACACGCAGCCGCACACGCAGTCGCACACTTCCAGTTTGAATGAAGAGCAGCTGTGCTTATTTCCTGCGGTTTTGATCTGAGCTGAGCTGGGCAAACTAAGGGGATATCCTGGCAGTATTTCTGCACAAACACACTCAGATTTATGACCTTCCAGGAATATACAGTGCGAGTTACAGGGACAAAAAGGAAAAAAGAAGCAGAGCTCTTGTGCTACGATGCTTCCTGAGTTATCTGATCTCAAATAGATGCAGATGTCCACTTGAATGTGTGTGGGCACTCAGGATGCCCTGGATGCATTCAACTCCTATTGCTCAGCTCATTTTGAGGCACTCTGGCCATATTCTTACAAAGTGAATGCCAATCTACCCCCGGGCCTGTTGAAAGACCCCCTACTTCCTCTGACGTGTCTCCATTCATGCTGCTGAGTTTTCACAAGGACGTTTTTGTTTTTGTGCACGCATAGACACGCACACGCGCACACAGAAAGGTGACAGAAAACCATTTAAACTCACAGGATGCATCACGCACATAAAACTTCCTGCTCGTCTGTTATGGTAATCCCTGCAGTGACAGTAAAGAAAGCGGCTGTGAGTGCAGCAACAAAGCTCTCAGACGTGTCCTGCCATTAATGCACATATTTCTGCTGACTGGTGGGGTGCAGCACACCGATTACAGTCCTGATGACACCCCAAAGAGTCAAATTGGGTCAAATACTCTGTGTCCCAAGGTTGATCTAACAATTTTACCTACAAGTACTTCAGAAATTTATAAAAAGAGAAATTATAATGTGGATAAACGGCTGTTCAGCTGAGTGTCCATCTTACATAAGCAAAGAAACCTTGCATTTTCTGAGACTGCGTATCCTTCTCCATGCATCCATTTGGTGATTCATCTTTCTGTCGTAATCCGACATGCCGACAGCTCAATGTCCAAGCACATCTGAAGGCATCGAGTTAAAAGTTAAAGCTTTCCGTACAGCTGTGTCAACCAAAGCCTGCAGGATTCATTGTGTCCTGATTGCAGCAACATTAACGTTGCTAAGTAAAATGATTTTCATGCCGCTTCCAGAGCCCTGAAATGGAACAATTTAAAGCTACTGTGAGTAAAATGTCAAGTGATGTGTCTTTTGAGCTGGAAATGTCATATGAAGCTTTTAATCATTTTTGAGCACAAAAAACATTCAATGAAGTTAAAAAAAATAAAATAAAGGTAGAATAAAGGTAACCTGGCTTTGTTCAACGTGCTATGTAGCACACTTTTTGTGTGCACTGCACAGCCAGAGCAGTAGGGATAAAAAGAGCGTTAAAATCAATCATTTTTGTTGCACCTCACAGGGTGCAACCAATGGAGACATTCCCTACACAGAAGCTGCTATGAAATTTTGTTTTTTTCACCAGCCTTTCGCTTTAGGGACTGGTTCAGTACGAAAACAGCAGAGTATAAAATTTGAAGTTTGTGGGACATTGGCCCGCTGATACTGAACTCAGCAACATCACAAATCAATTGTTGAAGCTCATTTTACTTTTCCCAGGGTGACTCTTCCATACCAAAGCTCATATAATTGTACACCACAAACCCCTTCATAGAGACAGTGTTCTCTGTTGACTTTCTGACCGTAGGATATGATACGATGAAGCTATAAAAGTATGCTTGTTAAAATCTATACCCAACTTAATGCTTGTTAAATGTGGAGCTTGGATTTCTAGAATAAGTTGCTGCTGATAAAAATCAAATGACTATGCTTTGTAAGTCATCCTGAGCCAGCTGCTGCTGCCTGTAGCACTTATTAACCTAATTGCTTAGGTAATGATGGGCTTTGATTAACGACAAAGCGTTTAAAACAAAGTGAAATCCTATTCTTTACTTGCACTATGCGAGTTGTGTTTACAGGACCTACAGAATTTATTATATCCTTTGAAATTTTCCTGTTTAGTCGTTGCAGAACTACAAATTTCACTGCATTATATTTGGTTTTTATTTGTCCCGCAAAGTCAGCGGGAAATCAAGTGCGGCATGCGTTTGTACAGTATGCTGTCGGAAGGGACGTTTGTAAGAGGCCTTAAGAAGATGGGTAGAAAATGTGTTGACTCGAAAAACTGGGGCAGACGTTCACTTGCAGGATAAAGACATATTAAGCCCAGTTAACTGAGAATATGTGGCAATACTTCAACAATGTCGTACACAAATGGGTTTAAGCTATTTTGCGACAAAATAAAGGCAACATTTTCAGTCTGCAATGAGAAAAAACTTAAAAGACATGTCACTGTATTTGCAGCAAAATGTGACTTTACTTTTATCTATTAGGTATTGATTCAATCAAGCTAAATTATAATGCAAATCAAACCTTCCAGATTATTATTTGACAAATAATACATAACATAACATCCCAATAAGCTTCGGGTTATTGGGTTTTACACAGACAAAATGTGAAAAAAGCTGCTGGTGGATTTCTTTTGGAATATAAACATTGACTACATCAGGCGAAGTGCAGCTGTGTTTTACCTTCTATAAAGTCAGATGGTGTGTAGACTTTGCCAGTTTGAGTCTTTTCTGCTGGCACCTTGTCATCCTGATGGGATGAGGGTGTGTTGAGGCTGTGCAGAGCCGCCTCCAGCACCTCTCCCAGCTCGTCTCTCTTGTCCTTCCTCACTGGTTTCTCCTCTGGGTGGCGCGTGAGCCCCATTTCCAGTTGGTACATCTTCTGCAGGGTGAAGCTCTCAAAAGGCACCACGGCGTACTCGTTGGGCAACCTGGTGCCAGAGCTTATCTCGGCTTTTGACAGCTGAGTTCGAAGGAACTCTTGCAGGTCGGACTGCTGGCTCTTTGCCCCCTGAACCTCTCCGAAGCCAGCCCCCTGTAATTCAGCGCCCCCGTTCTGCCCCTCTGCGGGTCCGTTTGCAGCCGTTTTCAGGCTCTCCTGCACTCTTTTCAGCTGCAGACTGCGCTCCTGCAAGTCCTCCTTCAGCTGAGCTATCTGTTTCTTTAAGGAGGAGATGTAGAGGCGGTGCTGCTCCTCGCGCTCCTGGAGGAGCATCTGGTAGGAGTGTGCTGCAGGCGGACCCCGGCTTTGGGAAGCATCGCCTCCTCCTCTTGTCCCACTGGGTCCTGCTCCGACAACGGGCCCTGTACCTCCTAGGCTGGGGTGGTTGGACCCTGCATGGGGTAAAACGTGACTCAGCGGAGGGCTGTTGGAATGTGGAGGGCTGCAGGTCATCAGATAGAGGAGAGAGAGGGAGCAGCAGAGGAGCACCAGCAGGCCCCCCACACGGGACACCCAAGTTAGCAGTCCGCGCCTCAACATAACTGCGTGCCTTATCAAAGCTCACACTCTCAGTAATATCATGTAACCTCACACACTCCAGCCTCAATCAAAACAATCCATTTCTGATGATGTTCCATCACTTGGTAAGGAGGCGGGCGACTTATCAGACTGACGTCATTTAGCCTGAATTAGGTCACTGCCTCTCAGCTCCCAGGTCCTGTGAATTATTTCGTCATTGGAAACACAAATGAATGAGTCAATACTTGTACAGAAAAGAACGCTCTCCCTTTCTGCTGGTCCACTTCGCTTCATGGTCTGCTGGACGACTCCATTCCAGACATGGTTAGGTCGTTCGTCTCTCATAAGTGACTCATCTGTTCGAATTCACTCCCGACTCTCACACTCCGGCCACGCTGTCGTCTTCCAGTCTGTGTGGCTGTATCTGGGAACGGCAGCAGTCAGCCGCGTGAGCGGAGTAAAATCTGGCTGATGCATGAAGAGAACGTTTTAATGGGAGCGTAAATCCTTCCTGCGGTCAGTGGTGGGTTTTTCATCTTGGTTTCCTGACAGGGGACACAAGAGACATAAACAGTCATATTACATTCAAAGTGTTACAAATCAAAATCCTCCTGGGCCTTTTTCATGCACTGCTTTTAGGGTTGTGGAAAGCACCAATTATGCATTCTTCAGGGCCACAATTTTGAAAACCAATATTGTTAAGAGATGTGCCTTGCTGTGAGGTGTAGAGCAACAGAGCGCTGTATATGTACATACAGCCACAGGCCGGTTCTGAATGTCGGGGCATATTACAGCTTAGTTTTAGTTACGGTTTCTGAAACGCAGCAAAAAAATTGTTCCTTTATGTGGTTTCTATTGTTTATTGTTCTTTTAATGAGATGCCACAGAAAGCAATGGAATGACTCACGTTTTTCTCTGGCGGTAGACCAGTGCTGCCCCTCACCTATCTGTTGATGAACATTTCCATAGTGGCTCCAAGTGTTCAGGTCAACGAGTAAGTAGATTTGCCAAAGCCCACCCAAGACCCTTTATTTTGAAAGTACAGGTTTTAATGTATATTCTTGTTAAAAGCTTGTCGTGCAAGTTCTATGGTATATCAAAAATATGTCGTTATAACTAAAATCAATGGGACTGAACTTGTTGGTAAATCTGAAGTCAGGCATTTGAGAAGCTGGAATAAAGAAACAACAAAAAACATCTTTAATAAGGTCTGATGAATAACTGGAAAATAAAATCACTAATAGTTTAATGTCATAGCTGATCTTTCTTAGAGGAGACGTTTGCGTGAATAAGTCCCGCAAAGTCAGGTTGACTGAAATATAATTTGGTCATGCATTTCCCAAAAATAACTGCCGGCGAGTCTTTTAACCATATCAATCGAATCAAGACTTGATTTTAAATCATTTTAAGAAAATGTGAATGCCTCTGTCAGAATCAGATCTTATAAAAGTTTCTGCCACTACCATCTTAGTGAATGAGAGCATACAGAGTAATAAGAAAAAAGGAGTCGAGAATATTTTTTTCCTTAATTAAAATTATCATGTGGGAGAAAAAAAAAAAAAAGTTAATGAGGGGAGCAACCATCTGTTTTGTATAATCGAGTGTTACAGATTAAAAGCCAATCGGATGGTCTGCATGCCCATTAGTGAGTAGCATGAACATCTGCTAATGCATAATTGGAGCTGAAATTATACATCAAGGAAGAACTGTATTCCTTCATTTGACAGCTGCAGCAGATCAATACACCTGCATGTCTTTGGGATTGTCTTCTTATAGCCCTTTAAAAAAAAAAAAAACAAAAAAACTATCCACTGTATTTGCTCTTTTCAATCGTAGTGTTGTAAATTTCACACATTTAAGTTGACAACTAGCACCTTCAGAGTCAGCGATTTAGCTTTGGTTTGTCTTTATTATTTTTTTCTCTGTGACATTTTGGGATGACCTTTTCCTGGAAATCTACTTCTTGGAAGTTTGACAACCATCTGAAATGTTTTTAGCTTGTGAAAAATCTCTGTTTTGAACGTCAAATTGCTTGGAAATAGCTTTTTAACCCTTATGAAGGTTTGTGGACAGCAACAATGACCCTCCTCTTGTTTAATCAGTTAAAGATAGTGGGGAATCTGTTCATTTTGACATACTTGAGGCTAAATTAAAAAATATTTTTGGAAATTTTAGTAAAGACCGCATGATTTTTATCCTGTCCCGATACATAAAACCCAAGAATTTAAAGAGGACGTAAAGTCTTTAAGGACGACGACATGAAAATAAAATAAAATGTGTGTAATGGTGATATGTATATTTAGCAGTGCAAATGTGGATCTTCTGTATGAATGCATAAACATTTTTTTTGTTAGTAAGGTGCTTCACTATTTGAGTTACTGTACACGTCTGTAAATGCATCTCTGTATCAGTCTCCGTCCCTCCTGACTCCCCACACAGTCGGCTCTTTAACCCGACCGCCTGAAGCCGCAGCAAATGAAAGGATTAGTATGTGGTGGAGGTGAATACTGAACTGTGCTCCGACACATGGAGGGATCAGGAGACACAGGGCGTCTCTCCAGCAGGACCTCCACAGCTGACTCGAAGATGTTTGAGGAGAAGTGGGCGAGTCAGCGGTGGGGGGGGAGAGAGAGAGCCTTCTGAGACACAGAATCATCCGTAATTACAGGAAAACCCTTGTGATATCATTATGAAGCCGTAAATCATTTTATATGAAATGATGTTAAACACAGTTAAATGACACATGCAACTAATTACTTCTGCAATTTCCTTTTTTTAAAGGGATTGCATCACTTATGTTCTTCATTTTGGCTTTTTGTAGACAATATATATAATGTCAACATTTTAATCCAACAGTAAAAGTTTGGAAAGTGGGGGGGAAAAAAAGATCTATGAGGTCACACCAGGTCACAGTTTTCTATCTATTAATTAATTGTGCAACAGCAGCCAGCAAATGATTTGACTCGGCGTAAAAACTTTTCCCACATCATTCATTTTTATTGCCGTGGTTAGGCAGCTGTCCAGTGACTAATATGCAAACATTTCAGTACAAATAAACGGATAAAAAAAAAAATTAAAAAAAAGCTGATACAGACTGATGCAGCAGTGATGTTTTTCCGACAACTCGCCAGTGAAACAGTCAGATGGTTTTGCAAAGCTGCGAGAGGAAGATTCATCGCTAGAAGGAAGGCTAGTAAGAATGTGATTTATGAGCAGAGACTCATGGTCAACTCAGTGGAATAAATGACTTGATTCAGCCCCGGTCATTTCTCACCCTGTGAGGATAGGCATGGCTGCAGTGCAGCAAAACCGGCTGCTAAATGATCATGCTTGATTTTATTGGTGGCGGGATGCCTGGTGTTTGTGATTTCCTGTTCCCACAGTGTGCCTTCTCCTGCCCATGTACAAGGTCATGAAAAAAAGCAAAAAGCTATTCCCACGCCACCAGACATTTTCTGTTTTAGTTTCATGGAAACACATGATTGTTCCAGAACAAACTATTTGTTCATATACAGGTCATGTGACCAAATATAAAATGCAGTGCTTAAATTTGAATTTCAGTTATTAAATGAAGGGGGACGAAAAAAAAAATACAATACAATAACTTTGCCCAATGTGAAAAACTAAACCTAACAACTGTTCATGCCACCATTGTTGGCAACAGCTGCCATCGAACCATCAGTGGTATACCATTACGCTACGGCCATCATTTTGATGGTCAGTATAATGTTTGTTTTTCAAATCCTTTCCTAAAGTTCCACTTTTGCTTTGTTGTCCACAGAACATTCTCTCTGAAGTGTCGGCGATCAAAGCGTATTTTGGTAACTCAAGCACATCTTTCTGTTCCTTTTGGTCAGTATTGGTTTTGACATGCTGTTCTTGTTATATTTATGTACTTGTGTTGCAGCCGCACCCACTGACAAACAAAATTCAACAATCGGAGACTGATGAAGAGACACAAATGGTTTAACATTTAAAGTCTTTCATGGATATAATTTTTGCCAGTCTATTGTTGAAGGTTAAGTATTATGTGTTTTCCAAGCACATGGATGTCAGGGAGTCGTTTGTCATCTGTTTGCTAATTTCATCATATTCGGACCTAGTATAATGCCTTTAAGATCTTTTGCCCATTTATTTTCCCCATTTTGTAAGCTGAAAGCATAGAAAACCTAAATGTTAAAAGACTGCATTGAATCCACAAACTAAAGCTGTTGAATATTTTTTGAGCTTCATCTTCATATAACTGATGACATAATAAGCAACAGGTCTTGAATGAAGTTAGACCACAAATCCAGAGTTCTACATGTGGCGTAAACATTCACAAGTTGTTATAGAAAAAGGGTCAGATTACACTTTAAATAAACATTTCAATATAACATTGAGTAAATTGAAACCGTCCGATCTGGATCCAGATTCAATTTGGTTACTTAAAACAATATAATTAAAAATATCTTGTTTCCTGACAGTGTAGAGCGCCCTGAGATGACTCCAGCATTGCAGTTGCTCCATACTAAAGTGAACCGAGTTAAATTATTGACGATGCCAGAGCAGACAGGAATGGGAGGTTAATTGTGAAGAGCACAGCTGCATACCACTTGCTCAAACTGAAGCAACTGCAGCAATGCAGATAGGATGCACACGGACTCAAAGTTTGGTTTTGGTTTTTTTCACATAAAAGAGTTTAATTAGCCTATCACATGATGTCAACCCAATCAAGGTATCGTCCACTTGGTAAGGAACAAACTAAAGAAAAAAAATAGAAATTTGCACACAAATAAACAATAGGAAATATAAGTGGGTCTCACAGAACACTGGAGCAACACATAACTAGGGTTGATTTGTTTTTCATACCAAGCTTTAAGCTCAGCTGAGATAGTAAATGCTTAGTGGAAGGGCAAAGCTTTTCAGATTTAAAAAAAAGTTAAAAGCTGTTCTTATTTGAATTAGTCCATTTCAAAAAATACAATTATCCATATACCACTGTTGATAGTCCTGTGTACATGTCTGAATGTGAGTACTTCTTTCAGTTGCAATGTTGCATTGATAGCATTGAGTATTTATGCACTAAATATAGCAAGTTAAATAAACTTTGACGAGCTACACTAAAAGGGCTATTTCTTTATTTTCCCCCAAAACAAATCCATTTGAGGTCTAAAAAATTATGTTATTCAATCAAATCTGGACACAAACTGCACTTTTAATTAGTAAAAACACAAAGTGCATTTTCAATGTTTTTCAAAGCAAGCAAAATAAATAAATAAATAAATAAAATGTACAATACAGACAAATCAAACCTGGATTGAGTTATTCTTTATAACAGGATGTGCATTGAACGTTTCCTACAAGTCGCATAAGCTTTGTCCAAATATGGACATGCTCAAGTGTTTACAGTCAAAATGTTATGCAATTATTAACGTTAGCTCTACCTCGTTTAGATGATTTAATTAATGTCAATTTCAGCATTGGGTTTCTTTACAAGTGTCTTGAATGTATCAATTATATGATGACTCACTTCAGGTCATGTTAATTAAGCAACATTAATTCACATTTGTAGATACATTAATTTATTTCTGTAAAGAAATTATACTTTTTTCCTCCATTTTTTTATTCACTGTGTTGTGATTGTATCATTGTGTATTTTGATGCATTGCGGCTGTTGCTCATTTTGATCATGTTTTATTTTCACTCTTGGAGAACAGTTTCAAAATGGGACTTGAAAACTTTGCTATAGAGTCATTTCAGACAATTCCTGTTTTTCCAAGCAGAACAATAAAACTGATTTCACTGTGTGTAAAATAGTCCATTATTTCCTGGTCTGGCCACATCACTATGCAAACTGCTCTGACTGTTTATGTTGATTTTACAGTGCACTCTTTCACCTGCAGCTAAGCTCATATGAAATCTGCACAACACTTCCTGTCTTCTCTTTGTGTGGAGCAGACACTTCCCCCTCTGAGACATAAGTAGGAACGACACCTGATAACAGCTTCCTGCTGTTTCAGTGCTTCAGTGTTTCTGCAGGTTTTAAGAAAAGGAAAAAAAAAATAAAAACCCTCAGCCTGTATAAATGTAATGTAGCTAAATTTGACATATCCATCTATATATAAACACAGGTTTGTTTACCATCACAGCACGCAGGCAGAGGATACATTGTTCTGTTTCCTGAAAAGGCTCAGCTGATAAATGTGTTTTTGCCCATATCACATATTTAATTTCTCATTCAGGAAATAAAAACACAGATACGGCGTTGAATGTGTAGGAGATGCTCAGAGACACACACACACACACACACACACACACACACACACACACACACACACACACACACACACACACACACACACACACACACACACACAAAAAATGGCAGTCATAAAAAAAATTAAATATGAGAAAGAATAATTTAGTATTTGGTGACCCGTGATGTTTTCAGCTCCAGAGCTCTGCGCCCTCAACTCTAGCATTTCTTCCTTTATACAATAGTTTCCTGCCAACAGGGAATCTGCAGGCAGATATCATTTATTTGCAGCCAATATATTAACCAAACCCTAGAGAAAACTCGAGAAGAAACTTTAATTGTGCATTCCTTTCAGAAAATGAGTCGGGAAGAGGGAAAGACGCTGATTGAAGAGCCAGCGCTGTCAGAAAACGGAGTGAAGTTCTCTGCCCCACTTCTATTTGACAGTAACACCAGCGCAGCAGAAATCCCACTCAGGTGACAGGTTATCTCTTTATGTATGCTAGTCTGTGTTCTACAGAGCTACCTTTGAATGCCTCAGGCGTCTGACAAGCCAGGTTTGACCCTCTCAATTGACTCAGACAGCTACTGCTAGTATCCAGTAAATTCAAGTTGGCAGTTTAAGGTAAACATATAATCTGAAAATCTTCTAAAAAGTCTGGGAGTCTGATCAAAGGTAGAAGCATTAAAGAATAATAATAAAAAGAAAAAGCGGGAAGAAACTGCAAAGGGGATATTGCACCTCCGCTTTTAAGAATTTTACTTCTGTTTTGAATATATTTGGCCTTTCAGTGTGAGAAGCTATGATTGACACTCCATTTCCCTTACATCTTCAAGCAGCATTTGGATTTGGTTTTCATTTGTCATGTTATAGATTTCTTTTGATTAAACTCAAAAAAGTGCAACAAAGTAGAGGCTGTTATTTGATCTTTTAATAGACAAATATCGTTGTGAGTTCATATTTGTGATGGATTTAATTATACAAACTGTTTCTCAGGCCAAATGTGGAGAAAAGAGCAGCAGCTTCTTAAAGGGACAGAGGTCAATTTCAAGACGTCAATTTGTCAAATTTCTTCTGAGTTTTTTTTTATCTGTGCAGCGTTTCTAAAACAAATAAAGGCAACATTGCTACTTGATTATGATTTAAAATGGCACTATGCCCCTTTAAGCATTTAAGTCACTGACATAGGTACATTTGTGATCTCTGGGTAAATGACTCCTTTACTGGTGAACAAATCAGCGATCCGACACCATAGTAGACACAACTTCTATTGTTTGGATATCTGCTTTGGAGATTTTAGCCAAAATGCAACTTTCGTTTGACTTTATCAGAGACAAACAGCTTGCTATCGTAATGCATGAAGCTTGCATGTTGTGGTGTAGATCTGCTTTTGCAGCTAACTGCCATTTCCTAATTACATAATGACCTGAGGAAACAACTTCCTGAAACCTCTGGGCTATCTTCCTGCCATATTTTCTTCCTCTGCGGGGGATCGGCTATTTACATCTATTAAATTTTGATTAAGTTTTTTTTTTCTTTTTTCGCATAAAATCCTTAAGATACCATGCAACGATCTTGATTCAAATATTTAGAAAGCCTGCATTAAATGTTTTCATTTCTAATCCCTGCCACAGAAATTTACAACAGTGTAAAACTTTTGCATGCAGTTTAATGCCAGGAAATGGGGTTTAACTGTCCACTTAGGCCAAATATATGCAAAATATGCCTCCCATCGGTCTCGTTAATGAAAACACACATCCAAGAAAAAATAAAAAGCGTCGAAGCAACCAGATAAAATACACAGTGATGGATGTTTGAGCTCTTCTGCTCCAGCCCGACTGCGTCCCTGCAGCCCAGACTATGTTGTGCATTTGTTACAGGTCAAGGAAGTTAATGTGTTCATGTGACTGTTGGCCTCGGCGAATGTCAGGGTTTCTCCCCAGACGAATTCGTCAGAACATGCCCTCCAGCTAGAGCTCAGTAAAACAGAACAACATCCAGGGTGCAGGGCAGAGAGATTAATTAAGATAAAATAAAAAAAGGAAGGGGGGAAAAAAAAAAAGAGTCTGGATAGAATGTCATCTTCTCACAGATCACTTGAGGGGGAACTATTAGCAGAGGAGATGCAGGGAACGAGGAGAAGTGAGTCTAATTCGAGTGTGAGGGACTGAAGGAGGTGAAAGGAAGGTTTTGTTTGATGTCTACGGTCCCCTCAGGTGATTCTCCATCTCATTTATTACAGGCTGGTTTTCCCAGAACCTCCCTGTCAACACACCATCTGGAAAGGACTTGGAAAACAATTTCAGCACTACTCCCCCCCCCCGCCACCTTAAAATGCATGCTGCTAACATTAAACATGGTTTGACACTTTTGCTTTCTTCCTGTGGGCCTTCTTCGCAATCAAGATAGAGAGAGCCTTGAATGTTCCCCTGAGAACATTTAACTTGTCGTTATGGACTTGCAACGTCGGAGAGAAAAGCTTGTGCTTTGCATTTGGTGGCAAACAGCCATGGCTCATACGCTAGTATACCAAGATCAAAGACTTACAGAGCCAAAAACGGCCCAAATTTTTCATCGTAAAGCTTCTACAATTTAAACTCGATATTATGATATGCCAGTGTAATAACCAGAGTGAGTGGAGGAGGAGTTTTCCCCGACAGTTTGGCAGTCGTGTTGTCAAAGCTGAAGAAACACCATAAATGATTTTTTTTTTTTTTCTTCCCCAATTAAGGAAACTGATTCAAATCTAAAGCTGGCAAGATTTGAAGGTGTGAGGCAACTGACTGCAGGTTTTACCTGCAAATATCAGCTCGTTATACTTGACTAATCCTATAAAGAGAAGCCCAGAAAACAGGCATAGCATTCTATTTAATAAGAACTTGAAAACTACAACTGAATTTGGTGAGTATATATATATATATATATATATCTTTGTATTAAAAGTAATAGAGATTACCATTTCCTACTGACTTATTACTATTACCAGTAGAAACTGGTGGACACGGCTGAAAAAGGAGTCTTGCTGAATCTGCTGCTGGTGTCACCACCGTCCAATATGGAAAACCATTGGTATTTGCTAATTGCTGTGCTCCATGGCCCATCTTACTATTTTATGGATCTTATGCGCTGACACCTTGAAGCAGCATGAAAGACTTCTCATATCCAATTAAATCTGTCAACAACCTTAATTTGTTGACAGGTTTGGGATAATCAGTTAAAAGGAATGCATATCCATGACTTATAGTGATCATCATCACCTTTTATGTACATAGATGCTGCTTTGAAGTTTGTAACACACACCCTCCTGGCATAAGATTGCAGCTCCCCTGTTCGATCCAGCACGGCGATGACCCACTGAGGTGTTGACTCCACGAGACTCCTGACGGTTGCCAATGCAATAATCAGCCTGTTGGATGGAGTCTCACTGCAGCAGATGCCCACACCTGGCACAGATTACAGTGCCAAAAATACTAAATGTTCTAGAAAATGTTGGAAACACACACACACACACAAAACATTGGGAGTTGCTCTGACTCAGTCTGGCCATCACAATTTGGCCCTGTTCAAACTCGCTATTCTTTCCACTTGTCCATTTTTCCTGCTTTGAACACACCTACTTGGAGGGTGTTCACTTATTGCCTGATACTTCCCATCCACTAACAGGTACCAAGCCCAAAAAATCATCCGCCATTTGGTTTGGCTGTAAGTCATATTGCTATGCCTTCACAGAGAGGCGGGTCATCTTTCTTCACGATAACTAGATTCTGTTGCTTCATGTGTTGAATATGTCCACTGTTATCTGACATACAGTGGACATACAGTTCTCTGTGAGCACCTGCTTCAGCATTTCCCTTTTTATTTTCAGGCAGTAAACAGGATTTGTAAGCAAACATAAATAAGTTACTTTGATTTCTGCACAAAAGTGTTTTAAACATGAACACAAAAATTGATTCCAGAGCCTCTGGGGATAAAACATCTATTCATGGGCAGATAGACACACACACACACACACACACACACACACACACACACACACACACACACACACACACACACACACACACACACACACACACACACACACACACATCAATGTGGTTCCACAGATCAATAATAAAAAAAAAAATAAAAAAAATACAGCCTTCACCTTTATCTACAACGTGCTGCAAATAGATACAATGCAAAACGTTGAAATTAATAGACTCGGTTCCAAAGAGCACAATGACGACCACATTTCAATTGTTTTAGTCTCTGAATAGTAATTACACAGCACAATAAGTCTTATTCTGTATAGTGAGACACTCTCTGAATCTGATATACTGCGCAGTTGTTGACACCGTTTTAAAAATTTAACACTATAAATAACTGACAGTAGAGACAGCAAGAGAGGAAATGATGAATTAATTTGCTCACGCCTTGGTGACTGCAACTCCTGGCATGGCTCAACTTAAATATTTTGCAAGCATGCATGTTACCACTGGTCTTTGTTTTTGGCATTTGTACAAAAAGACATTCGATGCCACAATGTGCAGCAGCACTTGCTTAAACTCTCTTCTTTGCTATGCCACTTCTCGATAGGACTTTTGGTGTTTTTTACAAAACCAGCCACTTTCTGCGGTTGATATAGTCGAAGCAGATTGGGTTGCATCACTCACTGCACCTGATTGTATCTGCTGATTTTTAATAAGCTCCATCAAAACATGCAAGGGAAATAAATATATATCAAAGGTAATCTGTCATTTTTATTGCATGGAAGTTATTTCAATACCTGTAAAATGTCACAGATTTATAGTCCTTGCATGACATGGTTATCTGATCTATGAAACATGAGTGTGCCTGCATGCATTCTGCACAGCAAGGGAAAGTGAGAATAAAGTCGTTCCCAGGCACAAAAAGAAACAAGGAGGACCGTAACCCAAATCTCCAGGACACAGGAAGCACATAATGTCAGTCATCCCGTATTACATCACCAGGTTCACACATATACTGTAATTTCCTTTTAAGCCGTTGATGCAGGATATCTGTTCCTTATCTGGTAAACCACTTCAAATGCTACATAAGCTTCACTTCTGTTGCCCCAGTATGAGAAAAACAACTCTGCCAGCCGGCACACTAAATATTTCAGGGTCCTAGGTGCTTGTTAGAGAAAGCACTAAGCAGGATTAAAGCATTTCTCGGATAAAACAAAACAAAACAAAACAAAACAAAAAAAACACAAAAAAAAGCCCCAGCTTGCTCAGATTGGTGCATATACATCTGTGTGTTTGTGGGTGAGATGCCAAATGATAGTTGAACAGAAGCGTCAGGTTAAACTGAGCGACAAGGAGTTTAGTTGTCTCGGGGGGTGTTTTCATTTTTAAGGGATCTGATGAAACTCAAGCGCGTAATATTTGAAAACAAACTGGCACCAGAAGCATGAGCGTTATTCAAACGCTTCTGCTTGGCACCCCAGAGCTCACAGGTTTAATATCACCATAACCTCAAAAAAAATTAAAAAGTGGACAATGTTAATATCACCATAACCTCAAACAGTTCTCTCATTTTACATCACTGGAGTATTTAAGTTCAGCAGCATTACATTACAATCACTTTGCACTGGACTCACCTTTGGCTCCAGCAGTGTTGAGGTTCGCCCTGTGCGCAGCAGGTTTGGTGTCGCCTCGGTGCGGCTGACCCGTCCAGCAGCAGCGGCAGCAGAAGCAGCAGCAGCAGCTCTGCAACTGGACTACAGCGCCTTTCAGAAGCGACTGTGAGCGTTTGTACTGCTGCTGGTCGTGAAGCCGCACTAGAAACACCGGAAAAATGTGAATCCTGCCTTCAAAATAAGACGACGTTCAGGAAATATATATATGAATTTATTGAAACGAGTAGAATAGTAAGGCTTTCTGTAGAAAAAACAAAACAAAAACATCTGGAAGGCATTTTAGCTACAAAACATTAAAAAGGGTATTTTTTTATATTTTTCTCATTTAAACTTTTTAAGTTCGTATTTTGTGTGTGAAAGTGTTGCTTTACAAAACCAAGTGTCCGTCAGCATCAAATCTGGCTTACAGGCCAGATTTGCTTCATTCTGTTGCAGCACAAAATTGGGATCTGGACCACACTTTGGGCATTTCCATGACAGACCAACATCCTAATTGTGAAAGGTAAGAAAAACACATGGTTTTCTGCATTTAAAATAAAATAAAATTTGAAACTTTGCAGAGCCACCCTTCGTGATTCTTCTTGCACTGCTTATAATTGATTGATATTGCAATGCCCAGACCTATACACAACATTAACAATGACCAGTCTGCTGTCTTCCTTTATGTGCATGACGCTGATTCTTCACATAGCAGCTACACAGAACATTAGGTAACTTTTGACAGAAATTTATTACACTGGATTTTACTAACAGGTATGAAACAGGCTTAATACAGGTTCACACCATATGGTTCAGATTTTTATTTGTTGATAAAGATGCGATTATCACATATAATCGAAATAAATAACATTGAATTCAATGAAATAACATTGAATTGTGTTTGTGAAGTGACAAAATGTAAAACAGTTTAATGGGTAGGCACTGGGAAAGCTGCTTTCCTCTGCTACATGTGGATGCTGATTAAGGTGTTCATTTTAAAGATGTGTAAAGTAGCTAAAATAAAGCTATTACAATGAAAACAAATTAAATGCACTTATATTAAACAAAACGTCCGCTTTTTAATCATATTAGAAAAACATTTGTACTAATAATTTTTCAACAAATTTTAATATTATTTTGAAACTACCTACCGGATGTTCTCTTCCTTGATAGGTTAGTCTTGATTATAAGGCGCTCTGTTTTCTGGTCCGTCAGTCCACTCAGCTCGCCACCTCCCTCCTTCCTTCCTTGTACTCGTATAAAGCCAGCCTTGTTAGTGGACTTACTTAAGACACCGTTACAGCAGAAGGAAACACTACTGCCATTCATTTCTGAAAGCCAACAAAAAAGTCCAAATGTAAAGTCGACATCTTAAGTTACGGAGGACGTCCCACAATCAGGCAGCAGAAAGGAAATTGCGCCTGTTGGTTTTGTGGAGCGCATTGCATTGTGTCACATTGCATGCGCAAAATCAGCTGTGTGTGAATTAATAGCCTAAACATCTGCTGCATAATTCAAAACTACATCCTCAGTTCTTATTTAAAATTGAGCTGAAAAAAACAAATAAACCAAAAAACCAACAAAATCACCCTGATTAATAATAGTTTCAGTATTCTTTTCAGTCACATGAGCACAGAATACAATATTGCAGTTCAAATGATAATAAGCTTAATTGACCAAATTAATTGTGTTGACAGTGACAGATTTGGAGTTTTGCGTGTGCATGGAAACACTTTGTGTTTTCAAAAATACATTACGGTCAACAATGGTGCAATTTGAATAGGTGAGTGAAAGAATTTTCTTTTCTTCCATGTTGCTTATTATGTGTGCAGTGCATTTATTTATTTACATCACAGTATTAGCCGACTGAAACTGAGACGCACTCACCTTTCACCTTTCACCTGTTGAAAGACATCATTCCTGCTGTCAATCCAGTGACTATCACTTTTAATAGATATAAGATTTAGTTTTTGCTGAAATATCAGAGCAGCTTAAATAAATCAGTAAAAGTTCATTATGCTAACATATTTAAACATCGACCAAGATCACATGCATTCAAGAACTACCTATGAATAATAAAAGAAACGATAAAATTGCTTTAGGGTCTTGTAGCTCCTTCCCCCAGTGAGTTACAGGCCACATTAAAAATCTATTATATGCACAGTAAAACTGCTATATGAGGTGCCTTTCACTCCCCAATAATTCTTTGGTTACATGTCAATGTACCTTATTTGAAAAAAAAAAAAAAAACATAAACCCTGATGCCTTAATAAAACCGTAATCTTATAATATATACCCTATTGACAGGTGCAGCAGAAAGAGCTAATTGATGGGAAATCTTTTTTTTTATTTTTATTTATGAGGGCAACAGTGACCCCTTGTGGAAGTCTGCAAAACCCCGACCTCTTCTGTGTCAATTTCGAAAAAAGTGATGCAAGCAAGATCCATGAAGTTCTTTTGGACGTCGTGCTTTGATGCACGGGAGCTGCAGGTTTGGCAGCTCTCTTTCAATCATGTCAATTTGTGTCTTGTGCTTCAATTCTCTTCATCGAGTTGCATCATTTTCTAATAGCAGGATCTCAAAAGGTTGCTACCCCACTTGAGATGCAGCCGAGTTAAAGCGTTGGTTAAAAACACCAGATCTGATTTGACGAAAGGTTCAGTTTATTCCTTGAAAGAGCAAGCGGGGATAATTAGCAGCCGTGAACACTTTGATGGAGTTTCAAAGCAAGCAGGCCTGCAGGGACCATTGTGTGCTATGAGGACCATGAAGTCATCATGTTGTGGGATGTATTCGCACAAATTGATAGCTGCGAACTCAGCATGCACAGAGGAAACATGCAATTAGGTTTGTGAAGGTGCTAGCATGCTGGAAACAGACCCTCTGGGATTTCTACCATTTAATGAGGCAAAAGGGAATCAAGTTTGTTTTTCTGTTTAGCACAAGCTGAGTGATGTACAGTATAAACCAAAGCACTAGAGATTCCATGGTATGCATTTTTATTACCAATTTAAAAAAAAAAAATGCAAAAAAAAAAAAAAAAAATACAGGCAGTTTAATAAATAACAGATGAAGTATTTTACATTTCTCCGTAAGTGGAGGTTGAAGGTGTTGCTGAAAGCTTAACTGCTGCAGAAGCATGCTGTAATGTAACCTGAGATCTACGGCAGCTGTTAATCACACAAAATATACAACTTCACTTACAGCTGAGCCTGAGATTTATCTCTTATGCATAGAAAGGTCTCCACCTAAAGCAGCATCTTAGTATGTAACTGCATGTTTGCAAAGCTGTAATCACCCGAGCTCAATCACAGTGTTTTAAGGCTAAAAATATCCAATCAATAAGTAAGAGATGGGTGAAGGAAATCTGTTTTTTTCACTTAGTTTGCACACAATTCAGACTGCAGCTGAAGTGAATGAAGTATTTTACAGGTGACTTTGGGTTTATGCTTCTCCTTAAGCCTTGAAGTTCTGAAAAATCTCAGCCGCATCCAGCCAAGTCCTGAAGCAGGCCAGGCCTCGGTCTCGGATTTGCTTCCTGCCCTTGTCGGTGATCACCTCGCCGTTCTCCTTCACGATCACCAGTTTGGGAACTGCTGTGATTTTGTAGCGCTGCTTCAACTCACTAGGTAAAACAAGAAAAAAAGAAAATCGTTTTTTTTTAATCAGAGGAAGTTGAGTTTTAGCCTTATTTCTATTGGATACGACTTTGGTCACATGAACTTTCATTTTTTTTCCCCTTTTCAAATAAATCCAACTCATCTCAAAGACTCAAACTGAATTTAAAGTTGTGATTTTTAAACGTCGATATGTTGGCAGATTTTGATTTTCTTGACGAAGAAAAAAACAATAAAGAAAAAGGAAATATCCTGCAAATTCACTGCTAAAGGTAGAAAGATGTATTCAGAAAATAAATCTGAATCTAAAGCATATTCCTCTGACCTACGGCAATTATTTGTCACTGTGATGTTACTCACGCTAAAACTGGATTCAAATTATGTTAAAAGCACCTTGTAATCTGGGTGCCATCTTATGAAATGGGTGGCATAAGCGCTTAAAAAAAACAAAAACAAAAAAGCTACTTATGTTAGTTTGTATTGCTTACTTGCTGTTATTGTAAAAGTGCAACAGATAAATCTGACTCAGTGAAAACTCTTTGGTGTCTTTTTCTGCTTGGTCTACAGACCTGAATGCAGATGAGAGTGTTTATGTTTTCAAAAGCAAACTAAAGATGTATTTAGTTTGTCTTTTAGTTGATGTTAGCTTTGATATTTTTTGTTTTATTTTATCTTTTTATTTCTGCTTCCTGAAACAATTCAAACTGTTATAAATGTGTGATTTTACATAAAATGCATTTAGGGGAGCTACACACATGATGTTTATGCATTACTGTTCACTCTAGTAATAATAGTGTAGCCTTTAACATCCAGCATAAAGTCCAGGGCACAATCAATCTGTGGAAACTGTCAGTCTGCTCTGCATTTATACCTAATCCCTGACAGGGTGACCCCATAAGTAGTTTACATAAGTAGTTTATAGACTGCAGTGTTTAAGCTAATAAGATGAAATTGCACTTCACCATTTGTTCCCAACCTTCCCTGAGTTACATAGTTTGATGTGAACAGAAACTTACTGCTTATACTCATCACTCCAGGGCAAAGCCAGCCAGTCTCCGTGCATGTCATGGTAATATTCGACCATGTCATCCAGTGACTTGTCTGAGGAGATGAACACGATCTCAAACTGAGCAGGAGGCTCACTTTCCTCCACCAGCTCCGTGTAAAAATCACAAAGGACAGGTGTGAAGTCCCGACACGGAGGGCACCATCCGGCAGAGAAGTAAATCCCCACCACTTTGTTCCTCAGTGCTTCCTCGGGGTCCACGAAATCCCCGTCTTTATTCAGGAGAGTCCGACCAGAAAACACCTCCACCATGTCTGCCAAACTCTCTCTCACACACCTAAACGCAGAGTCCGGGACGTTTACAGCGCTGAATGTCGCTTTAGCTCATGGTAGTTCCGTTTAAATGTCAGTTTGCTGGGTTACCGAAATGTTTATCTTTCCTTTCCGCAAAAGCTCCTTACAGCCAATCCTCATAATCGCCTACGGACCAATGAGGTGACGAGAAGACTGTGGTGCGTTTGCGGTCATTATCAAAGTCGGTTTTACACAGTGCTGAATCGCTGCTGCTATGATACCAAGTTGCACGACCTTTTACAGCTGTTTTCAGCGGTTGTTGCGGGCTCCGTAAACTTTATTACTACATTAATCCAGATATTCAGGCATGAGTAGATACATATAAAACACCCAAAGGTTATTAAACTTAACAATGGGTGGGTAATTTTTCTTCCAAAAGGGTCACATGGGAAATCCTGACTGCTGTGGAGGACTATCTGAACAGTTTTTTTAAAAAATAATCAATAAACTGAATTTAAATTTTATTATCTTTAGGGAACAGTCGACGTCTTAACAAAACAATAAACTGTGATAAGTCCAATTTTATAAAGTATATCAAATTTAACCGCATGAGTGTTAAATTTAGTTGTTTTTTTTTTTTTGCTTCACCTGGTTCCCAAAAAACATTTTAAAAACTAACAAGAATGATTGTGTTAGCATACAACTTGATCTGTTTTTTCTTCAATAAATGCCATTACCAGTTTAGACTCAATGCTCTCAGGTTTTAACCCCTGAAATTAAAGTTATGTTGTGGGGCTGTGTTTACATAACTTTCATGTCAGCTGAACTTCTGAGTTAACCCCATTGTAAACTGTATAATTTTGTTTTTTCAGTCTATTTTTGAAACAAAGATAAATGTGAAGATGTAAATCCTGTATGAGAGTATACTGTTTTGACATGATGGTGTGATTCTGACACCATGGGGATGCCACATCACCATGTAGACATCACATCTAAGGAAAGGTTCATTTTTTTTAAATCATCTTAACAGTTTGGACTCACAGGCGAGACATACTAGTGCATCTCCATGAATTAAATTTATTTCACCAATTCAATTCAAAAAGTGAATTATTCATGTTTTAAATGTTTGAAAATTTCATGTTTTAGATTCAATAATTAATAGTTACATTTTGTTTTGTCAAAGTAAAATAATGCCTACGTTCTGTTGTGCCTTTTAAGTTCTCCTGCAGAGTGATGTGCCTGACTTTTCAGTGGATTCAGATCTTAAACAGTTTTCCATGCAGTGTCAGTGAAATGCACATAGAGGTCAGTGCGTTTCTCTTTCTCCCTGCTTCCTCAGCAGAGAGCAGAGGTCATTTGGAAAGAAACACAGCCATTCTTTTCTTGTGCAGCATTTGTTGGCCATCAGCGAAGTCAAGCTGCTTGTGTCTGGAGCGTGAGGCGAGATCTTCTCTTTTGCTTTGTCTTTAAACAATATTTTTTTTTCCTCTGCTGTCATCTCTGAGATCATGACCTCTAATTCCAATTTATCCAACATGCGACGGCTGGTGGAACAACTTAAACTTGAGGCCAGCGTGGAAAGAATTAAGGTAAAAACCAGCATGGTGCTGTTGTTGTTATCAGCTGACACTCTTGTTTCTATCACATTGTTGCATGACAATATTCAGATTTTGCACAAAATCCAATTGTGTGAATGTAGTTTCTACTACACTAATTATGATTGAAATTCTGAGGACTTTAATGTACCGATCGTATCAATGTATAAACAGAGTGTAGCATAGTCTTATTGTTTCCTTCATTTGGGAAATATGTCTGGCAGTATCTAATCATTTTACATTGTCATTCAAATACTCTAACAAAAAAGTTTTAAGTTTCTGAGTTTGTTCCGTTGCCATATTTTTATGTAAACTGTCGCAGGTAAAAATTCAGTTCCCTAGCTACAGCACACATTGTTTGGCACAAATTATAAAACTTATCACATAGATACACTTGATGCTTTTCCCAGGTGTCCCAGGCAGCTGCAGAGCTGCAGCAGTACTGTCAGCAGAACGCAGGCAAAGACGCCCTGCTGGTCGGAGTCCCTACAGGGAGCAACCCCTTCAGAGAGCCGCGCTCCTGCGCTGTGGTGTGAAGGTCAGACACCTGTCTATTTTGCAAGTGAATATTTATTATGACAGCTGAGCTTCAAAACAAGAATAATAGGTTTTGCACCCTTTTGCAGAGTACGAAGAAATGGACGCAACTGTGACATCTCCTACAGGGAAAAAGAGATTTCAGCATTTTGGCTTTTTATCCAGACTTGTTTTGTACAAATTCTAAGCTTTTTTTATGAAAGAAAATAGACTGTAATAAAATATTTCTTTGGTACATATGTCTTTCATTTATATTATTTTACTTCTTTTTAGCTTTCTTTAAGAAAAAACACACAAAAAAAGCACGTGGTGTAACTGTACGTCTCATTAGACATCTCTTTAAGAGTGATCTCTATGTTATGAAGGAGTGGAGTGATACAGTAGTCATCTACAAATGGTACAAAACGGATGTCTTAGCCTGCTCACTAAATGACACTCTGGAATCTCATGGCGCTGGAACTTCCTGATGTTCAGTCTAAGTTAGGAACACAGCAAGAGAGAGGAAACTGAGTCTTCCTGTTTCAAACTGCAAAGACTCAGTGAAAGATAACCCTGAGGCAGCTCGCTTTTTGGACTTAATCGCAAGATCAAGCTATGCTAATTTAGAAATAAAACCTGTGCTTGTGTAAAAAAAATAAGGTTCATAGGTAAATATTTGCTATCATAATGAGCTGTTCTGAGTTCAGTAAAACCTCGTTCTGCAGATTTTATTATTAGCTGTTTTTACCCATTTAAAATATATATATATTTTTTTGCCTTTTTGGTACATAAAGGTTAATGTAAAAACTGTCTAGTGCAGCACCAACAAATGTCTAGCCGGTCATGAGACGACTCTCATTTTTATCACTTCCTTTTCCTTCCAGTGCACATTTAAGGGAGGAGTCTTTGTAGAGTTATCTATAGAGCCGCTGCCAGTGTATCTGACCTGTACTTAAATATGCCTATTATTTTTGTCTTATGTAACCATTTATAATTAACCTTTTAGCTGAATGTTAACATTATGTTGTAGTCTTCAAAGCTTTAAAATGATGCAAAATAAGAGGAGATACTGGCAAAGTTAACTGGAGGTTTTCCTTTATCCCTGCAATCTATAATTAAGTAAAGCCATCCATCCATTGCCGAGTTCCCCGCTAACCCTGATTTCCCCAAATCATTTAATTACTCTTATCCTCGTTGATCCATCCCCGGCTGTCTATTATGTGTGTTCTGCAGGAATTTTGCCCACCATGTATGAACCTGTTTTTTTTTTTAAAGATAAAACTATGAGCAAGAATTATTTCACTGCAGATTATTGTGAAAGTCACTCCAAATTTCATTCAAGATTTTAACTGTAGCCATTTTTAAAAGTTACTCAGAAGATGTTTATTAATGCTGTAAAATATTCCAATGTTAATGTTCTCACATTTCTTGCTTTACTGAGCATGTCCTTTGCCTTTTGACTGCCGTCCCCTGCGAGCAGCAGCAGCAGCAGCGATAATGCAACTAATAAACACAGAGGGGTGTCAACGTTTTACTACAAAACTTTTAGAAAAATGACACCAATTTCTAAGCAGGCCCTGGGAAACAGCATGTTCATTGCCCATAAAAAGTGTTGCCCAGAAAATGACCACTGACCACAAGGGAGTTTAAACTGGAAAAACAAAAACGATACTAAGAAAATTTCACAGATCAGGAAAGTATTGTCGTCCTACCAGGACTGGATTGTGGGGTAAATTTTTACCAAAGTAATTCTTGACTCTGCTGTGGTTTAACCCCGATGCAGTTAAAAATTAAAGAGTCTTGAATAATAGCACAAGAATGCCAAGAAAACCTTCTGGGCTCCTGAAAAAGGTTTCTTGAAATAGAAATGTTCTTTTCCCAACCCTCTACTGCACATATCAATATAAATTATAAGTTGTTTTCACTTTGACCAGTCAATCTTCTCAGATCATCGAATATATATAAAAGTTAAAAACATTTGTTTAGAGTTGCCTTTATTAATAATAAGTGGAACACAAACTAATTCTAGTCTGGATTTCATCTTTTCATTAATGGTTTTTGTTTGTTTGTTGATTGTGTTACGGTTTTATCATGAGAAGCACTTTGAATTGCCTACTTGTTGAAATGTGCTTTTCAGATAAACCTGACCAGAAACTTGACTGATGCATCACAAAAAGTCTGCTTACTTTCTATTGTACAGCAGAGCTTTACTTTTGTTGGATAAATGTAACAAAAAAGGCAAATGTTACTTTGTGGAACAGGTTCCGTAACATTAGTATCAGTGACTCATCAGCTTGTTAGTTCCTGTTGAGTTTACTGTTTCGTTTCAGGGCAAATAAAATTTTTCACTTCTTCCAATGTAGTACATGCAGAAAGACTTTGCATGTTTTTAAAGTGCCTGTTTTAAGTAAAACATTGTTGTTGATGATGTTGCAGTGAGATTTTTATGTCTTTCTCCCTGTGGGTCAAAAATTTGAAGAACTACCTTTTGCTGCAATCACAGCCAAATCTTTTTGGGGTATGCTTCTAATAGGTTTCCGTATCTAAAGGCTGAATGTTTTCCTATAAGTCACTGCTAAATAGTTCAAACTCTTTTCCAATTGAATTTCTAACATGTCCTTCTTTGTAGCTTTTGATGAATGGTTGGGGTAATTGTCCTGTTGATAGCAGAATCACTGCCACATTCTCCATTTTTTAAATAAACTCTAACAGTGTTTTCTCCTTTTCTTCTAGAATTTAGTTCTATTTATCTTCTCATGAAATCTGACCAGCTTTCCTGTCCCTGCAGATGAAAAGCACGCCCACAGCATAATGTTGTGCAATTGCTCTGGACATACTGTCACCATTTCCTTCATACATGGTGTTTTGTGTGGAGTACATAAAGCTACATTTTGGTCTCATGTGACCTGATCACATTCTTTTGCAGGGTTATGAAAACTGTAAATGGCTTACAACAATTTTTTAAAATAATGACTTGGAATGAATAATGGATTCCTTCTTGCAACTCTCTTGTAAAGGACCAACTTGTGCAGATATTCTGCAGATGGCTAAAACCAAAGTGTTTTTTTTTTCCCAAACTGATGGAGCATTTAAAAAAAAAAAAAAAAGAAGATTATTCTGGAATCAAAACATGGTTGTAGTTTGATGATTGTCTGGGAATCCAATTTTGCCTGTGCCAAAATATCCTGAAGCAGAATAAATGCGTCGACCAGTCAAATGAGCTGACTCGAAAATGCATTTGACTAGATGTGTTTTCTAATCAAAGTTCTGACTGAAGTTTGACTGTGATCTTAGTAGATCCTTAATGCTCAAAAATCCTCCAATATGGTGGAGCTATTCCTCCCACGATTTATGATATGTTATTTCAAAATGCTTGATGGCAGTGAAGTTGCAAAGCCAGTTATATCAGGATTGGAAGTATATTAGTTTTCACATGTGTAAGAAAAAGTTGAGTAACGTTTTAATAAATGAAATCATTGGAAAACTAAAGTTTGCGATTTCTAAAGTAACCATTTTCTGTTATTAAAATATGCTTGATCTGAAACATTTAGTTGTGGCAGAAAAGAAAAAAAAGAAAAGATTACACTTTATTTTTTTATAAAAATTGTTAGTAATTCAATTTAAGAAAATGTTGCATTTTTTAATTTTTCTAAAACGTTTTAGTTTTTGTTATTACAGTTGTACATTTCCCAACTTGTTCTCTGTTGAAAGTGTTAAACGACGCCATCTGGTGGTTAGATATATACAATTACAGGTCAGGTCGTGTTTCTGCAGCGTAATCCAATCATTTAGAGCTGGAACATCTATTCATGCGTCACCAAAGTAACTCAAACATATTTTTTGTTAATATAGCAATACTAAAGAAAATAAATACAATAACGTATAAGATGTAACTCATTATTGCAACATATTTTTTTTGTCTAAATACACATGACGCTGTATTAAACAGTCACATAAAGTTAAGGGGCTTTAATGTTGAGGAGCATGTTCTACAGTTTCACATAAAAAGTAAAATATTCTTTTCTATTCATAGCCTTTGGGATATAAACCTCTCCACACTCTGTTTACTCTGTGTTGTAATAGGCCCCAAACAACAAAAAGTCCCAATCTGTTGAAAAGTCTCATTTTTCCCTCCTACATCTTTTTGCATCATGTTAGTTTAGTTAGCAAGCTCAGCTCCAACCCACAATGCAACAAGGATAAAAAGGATAAATTGCATCTCAAGTCCTTCTGTGGTAAACAGGTTTCCCTTGCAACTGCTCCACCTATCTTAGAAAACAAGGTCAGGTTTTCCAAGTCCTTTAAATACCTTGTTTTTTAGAAAAGGAAACAACCTGAGCACATTGTATAGTATTGTCTTCTCCTTTAAAGGTGTGGGCGGAGAGTAGAGAGCAGAGTTGAGTTTCACTGACGCCTCCCTTTCTAGGCTCACAAACTGCAGATCAGCCGTGTTGCAGCCCTGAGAGGTGCTCTCGGTTGAGATCTCAGTGCGTATGTTGTTGTCTTTTTCCAACTCTTTGTGGATGTGGCTGCCATCAATGACGAACCTAAAGAGGACACTCTGGGAAACTTGTATGACAGGGCGATTCCTTTCCCACACCTTGCTGACCTCTGAAAAGGATTTAAGCCACTTGGACTTCTCTTTCCCTCGAATGTCTGTGAATTTTCAGAAATCAAATAAGAATTTTCTTCAAGTGCGGAGATGGCAAAGTTGCACAGGCTCTATGTATTACTACTAACAGGTAGGATTAACTATCATTCTGCTCATATGTTAGATTAAATGGTCAAATTTCTTCATTACTTAATTATGACGTAGATTAGAGACATGGGGGCATTTGTCTAGTGAATTTGTAAATAAATACTTTTATAGATCAGTTCTTTGAACACATTTTCTATTGACAGCTGGTTGAGTTAAAATTGAATTGAGACATTATTCTCCCACTAACTAACATGTGCAAAATGCTTTGGAGTTGGTTAATAATTTAGTGAAGATCTTATAAATCAGCACTATTTTATCTGACCCCCCCACTAATTATAACACTTTAAATCCTCTTGTCTGAAGTGTGAAGAAAATATTATTTATTCTGAGAGTTTATAAAATCAGGTAGTGAGAGTGACAACTTTTACACACCTGTAAAAAGGGGAATGTGGTCTCAAAGTAGCTGATGAGTCGTCATGAAGCAAGTATGCGTGGGTGTGCATGTGTGTGTGTCTGACTGGCCTTTTGCTTGCGTTTGTGTTTGGGTCTGCAGCTCTTGCACTGTGGAGACGTTGTTTGGCAGAATGGAACGCCACCGATGGGTCCTCCAACCAAACCGCACCTGTCTGTCAAGACAACTGCACAGGTAGAGACGGGGCAATCCCTCACTGATGTCATAAAGAGCTTTGAGGAATAATTGACACAATCATCAAAGCAGACACTGAACTGGTTAAAGCAGTCTAGGTAAATAGTGTCAGTCATCCGTGACGGGATTATGGCCTTTGAAAACTGTTAAGGCTTTGACGTTCCCTTCTTCCTGTTCACCTTTGGCAACTTTGCATGAAAATGGGAGATGAAACGTCTCGTCTTCAAAGAAGGTACAGGAATAAGCTGGCAGATCTACGAATGAGAACACTCCCCAAATTGAGTGTGTTCAATTTGGAAAATAAGAAATTTTAGCTAATTGTGGTAATAAAGAATAATAGCAATACAAGTCAACATGTTTTGTATCAAATGTGTGTAATCAAATCCATAAAAACCCTTGTGCATAATTACAAACTGGATTGTTCAGATGCCACTGGTTTTATGGCACAGAATCTGTCAGACCTGTCACTAAACACTTCATGCATAGAAAGAAAATCTGGTGCCTTTTGTTATAAAGGCACCAATAGATAAACTAATGTTAGAGAAATCTTCACTAGTATGGAAGGTCTAACAGTGAATGAATGAATGAGTGAATCAATCTATCAACCAATGTTTTTATGTATACTGTACAAGTGCTTTATACTTTATTAAGGGCTCTACAGAAGTAAAAAAATATATATAACTAAAAAACATGAGAGTTACAGTGATCTGAAACAATTATATAAAACATAAACAATAACATCTAAAATAAAATAAAAAAAATTATATTATCAAAAACCACCTGACAGAACTTACCAGAAGTATTATAAATTAAAATAAATAGACAAAAAGAAAATCAACAAATGGCAAGAAAGATGTTGTCGACATTATTTTTGTCAGAACAGTGATCACTATTTCACCCAAGAAAATCAACCACTGATGTGAAAGATGAAATGGTCCAAGCCATCTCTGTTTGAACACTTTCTAAAATGAGATGTAAAAATCCACAACTGGTCCTGACAGATGATGTGTTCATGGCCTCTTGGTTAGTTGCTGTTGTGTGGGAAATTCAATAACTGGTGAGGAATGCAACATGCTTCACTTGGTTTTCACAGCAGCATTTTAGTAGTGATGAGATTATGTACTACAAAGTTATTGTTATTATTGTTATTATTGTTATTATTTCAGTTTTATAACCCAGACGATGCAAATTATTTGCTCTTCTGCTTTAACTTCCTTCAAATATGAGAGTTGCGTTTAGCTGGTCATGTTGGCTAACCATCATTAAGACTGCAAACACATATATCTTGGTGACCTCTGGGGTCATGTCTGCTAGCGTGTTCTCAGGTTTCACCTAACAATTAGACCGCACTCACTGATGTCACCTGGAGGGCAGTATCCTTTTACGAGCTCCCACTTTTTCTTTCCTTTTTTAGGGACAACTTCACTAAAGCGGGTTGTAAAGATAGCGGCAGCTTTTCAAGAAGCGCTACGTGAAAACTGGTGGTCAGAAGTTCAACAGCTGTTCCATGGTGCGATTAGTTAGCAAGCTAAATAAAAACCTGTGTGGGACATAGATGAGAGAATGGAAATTCCAACTTTCATGTTTAATTTAGCAAAGAATTACACTGATGGAGCTATGTGGATAATGAGTGTTTATTGACACCACTGCCTTAGTGCATTTGAATAGCGTTCCTCTCTCGACCGGATCGTATTGCAAACAGTCTATTAATAAATTAGGTCATGGCAGAGGGTGAGAACTGACGTCATAGTGGCAAGCTGACAAACTGTGACAAAGCTCCAGAAATAGATGTTACACTTTTATTTGCTCATGATTAAAACTGGATAATTAGAAATTACTCAAATATGTGTGAGACAGACCAGAGCAGCTCTCCCTTTTTAAATATTCATGCTGAAACTTTCAAATGGTTCAATCTTGTGTTCAATCTTACTTTAACAATAAAAGTATTTTTCTGATCTTACACTAAAAAGGGAAGCTAGAAGCTCGTCACCAACACTGGCTTCACAAGTTTACTTAATCGTGGAGCACAGACTAGATATAATTTTGTTAAATTTGTTTCAAAATGAATCTAAAAAAGGTGTGTCAGTGGCTGAATATCTATCGATCAAAAAATATTGATCTATAATACATTTAGTGTCAGATCAAGGAAATTGATCAGCCCTACATTTGTTGTTGGAGCTATAGTGAGAAACATTAGTTGTTTCTACATTAGTTTTAGGTAAAAGTTTAAGGGTCATTGAATTTATTTTGGTAGCAACTAGAAGAATAATTTTACTAAGAGGTTGTATGATTTCATTTCTCCAGCAGAGAAAGACACAGAACAATCGAATGGCCACTTCTCAGAATGTCCTGAGGAGCTGCTTTATTACTGTATCCATGGAGACTGTCGTTACATTAAGGAACAAAAGGCACCATCCTGCAGGTGAGAAATAGTTCTAGAAAATGTGAGTAAATATAAATGTAAAAAAGATTAGACAATGAAGTTTAGCTACAAGGGAAAAACCTTATGAATAGTTAACAGTGGAAAAGTTTCATGATAAAATAAAATTGAAAATTTAAGCATTTAAGTCTGCTTTTTTTCCTTGTCTCAGGTGTCACAACAATTACAACGGTGCCAGGTGTGAATATGTGTCGTTGGGCTGGCTAATAGGTGACAGAGAACAAATCATAATAGGCTGCTCCATTGCAGTGCTTCTGCTGTTGATGATCCTCGTTATTTCCATCTGCGTCTGTTCACAGTAAGATAAAATAGTTTCTAACAATATGGATACATTTCTTAAAGGAACAGTATGGCCTTCACAGAACTGGTTGTCAACAGTGAATGTTCTTTCCATTTGGTGCTTTATGGGGTTTGAAAATATGTTTTTAATAATCTGTCTGACCACTGGCTCGAACTCACCACAGGGGGAATATCTTGACAACTTTGCACCTGAGTGTCCCTGACTCAGCAGGTCTGATACGATTACAGAATCAATCACTGACCTTTAGCCCTGGGTCAAGTGGGACCAAATGCACTTGTGAAATTGAACATGTGGTTTGTTGTGGATCAGCCTAGCACAGACATCCAACAACAACAACAAGCAACAACTCACGTTTTGAATTTCAAGTGTAACCACCTCCCAACTCTCACCCAGCTTCCACGGGACCAAATCCCGAAGCTCCTCCACACAGATAGTGGGTAAGAGCAGAAACCACAGACTACAGAGGTGTTGAGATGCCATCTCATGATGCCTTATGCATGTGCTATGTCATAATTTAAAATGTTTCAAATGTATCCCTATTTAAGTTACTTTATCACAGTCCAGGAACTAGAAAACAAAAATAATGTCTCTAAAAAACCTCTTGTGATATTTGTAAAATCATTAAAACACTATCTTTTGAAAACAAAAACATGTGAAACCTATAAAGTTTCTCAAAACTAAAATCCCAATAAATTAGGAGGAGAGAGTGAATGGATCATCAGAAGCCAGACTTATTTTTATTGGACTGAAAGTCTGACTGGCCTTTATTCCAGGTTGTAAGATTACTATGACATAACTGAGTAAAAGGTTCAAACAGACACATGGATGAATGAAATTGTTTATACAATTCATAAGTCCAGATTTTGACTCAGCGAATGGATAATTTGATTTTATTTTTTCATCAAATATTATTGGACTTTTTAAAACGTATTTACTTTTTTAAATCCATTGTGAATTAAAGCAATTAAAGGAAACGCTACACTACACACATTATGTACAAAAATGAATATAAATGAGAACAACAGAGACACCAATTGAACAGCAAGAAAGTTAAATGTTATTAAAAAAGACCAAATAGAAAAGTCAAATAGTTCTGCTACACAACAATAATAAAACAATAAAACTAATTGTAGTTTGTAAAGCAAATGAAAATAAGTGAAGCTGAGTACAAAGAAGTGACATGTATTTATTCAATATATTATAATGAACTGCTAACGAGCCTTTCTACAGTGAGAATGAAGCTGTTTTGTAAGAAATTTTATGTAAAGTGTTTGATTTGATTCATCTGAACCATTTGTCAGAAGTTGAAAAAAAATGGAGTATAGGGCTAAATGTCAGACCACACAAAAAGGTGGAGGAGTAGAAAGAAGAACGCCACCGTATAAAGAAAGCTACAATAAGTCCTGTTTAAAGATTGCCAATTAGGCCCAAAATGAAACTTACTGAGTTACATGCAAAACACTGTGCAAATGAATAATAAAACTGCACATCACCCTGAACACATTATTTCTAAGTAGTAGTAGCAGAACCATGCTGTGGGGATTATTTTCTTCAACAGGGACAAGGCAGATGGAGGAACCTAAATAAGGGATAATCCAGAAATGAAACCAGATAGAGTTTGAAAAAAAAAAAAAAGTCTTACTGCAGAGCCTGAACATATTTGGTTTTGACTTTGAAGTGATTTGTTGCCTTCCATATTTGGTATGCGCCATCGTTCTCTTGTTTTCAGTCGCAGGTGCAGAACGTGTGGACGGAGCAGAAGACAGACGGAGGAGTTGAGAAACGGAACAGAGAAACGCAGCATGCTGGACTTGAGTATACCAGAGTCTACAGAACCGACACATATCAGCTCAGTATGAAGACTCTGTCAGGGATGCCTGAAGGCATCACATGTTTACACACAGGGCCGCTTCTGGCTGCAGGCTCACAGTAAATGCAGGAGGCATCGGGTGGTTCTTGGTCAGCATCAAGGCCGATGAGGAACGCCACTTCGCAGGAAAATATGTCAACCTGTGACAGAAGGTCAGAAGATTCCTCCCGTCCTTCTGGTGACCTGCTGTGTTTGGAACACTAAACAAGCTTTTGGGGGGAAAAAATCAAAACAAGAGGAAGATGCCCTCCTGGATTTATGATAAATATGAATTGGGGAAGAGTGGTCAGCTGCCTGGGTGCTGGGAAAGGAGGCTTTTGTTTTAAAAATTGTGTAGCAACAGACATGGCCTTTCGCTGAGTGCTGCTGATCACGCGGCACCAAATAAATTGTTGCTATGTTGGAAAAAGCTGCGAGGCCAGCTGGCAGCCTATAATAACACTCCGTCAGGTTGGCCTGGACCCGGCATCTGCAGGAGACGCATCTACACTGAGAGATGAGAGGAAAACGACTGTCCTTTTAGGGAAACTGAGCTGCACAGATCAACCTTTATACAGATTGTAACACAAGTACAGCAGCAGGCTCGTTTACTGCTTGACTAGCTTTTATGTGCCACATAATGATCAGTTATCACTTTCAACTTATCACTACAGAGCCACGTCTCCACATATGCTCGCAGACGATATTGTCACTCATGTGCATGACCAGTTCAAGAAGAGGCCCGTTAAGGTTGGAGCTACGTTAACCACACGGTTCAAAAAGAACAAGCAGATCTTGTGCTGGAGGCCTTTTTTTTTTATCTGGATATTTGGAGCCGAGTGGCCTGGAGGCTACAGAAAAGAACAGCTGAGTCTGTGTGCAAGGGCTGACAGTGCTGCTCTGTTTCGCAGCTGCCAAACTTTCCCTGAGATTTCAGGATGTAACTATGTAGACATAAACTCGGAGTCAGGTAAATCTGTCATTTATATCACTTATCAATAAACATGCTGTTGCTTACTTTGCTTTTACTGAAAAAAAAAAATCATATATATTTACCTCTTAACACAAATCCTTTGCCCACAGTGTGTCTAAAAGAATATTTCTGCACAGCATCAGTCGAAGAGCAGACAAAGTGAAAAAGATAGTTCATGTTTAAATTTCTAGAGAATCCTTTTATAGCATTTAATTTCATTTACAATTGGTTTGTTCAATTACCAGATCATTAGACCATACAGCTCTGGAAAAAAAATGTAAGAGATCAGTTAAAATGATCAGTTTTTCTGGTTTAAATTTTTATAGGTATATGTTGGCGTAAAATGAACATTGTTCTTTTGTCTACTGACAACATGTCTTTAAATTCCAAGCAAAATTTTGCATTTATTTGCAGAAAATAAAAAAAAAAAGTCAAAATAACAAAAAAGATGCAGTGCTTTCAGGCGTCAGTCATGCAAAGAAAACAAGTTGATATTCATTTGGAAACAATTCTGATGTTTTAACTCAGGTAGAGTTCAAAAATCAATATTTGGTGGAATAACCATGAGGTTTTCAGTGAGGTTCAGTGCAGTGGTCTACTTTTTACATATTACAATGTCTCCATGTCCTGTAGGTTGGTCTAATAATTGTATTAATAATTAATATAATACCCAATTTTCTAGTGATGAAAACAAATCAGACACACCGAGAAGCCATCAGTCGTTATAGTTTTACAGTATTGTGTTGTCCTGGTGGAGTAACACCGCCTAGATTCAACACTACACCAGTGAAATGTGAGTTTTATGGTCCTCTGTCATACCTGTCTTCATCCAGAAGGTGCTAAAAACTAAACTATAACAGTATCACCTCTGTCATGAATTGAAAGAAGTCAGTCATCTTTGTTTTCAAGAGTTAAAGCACGTGTTTCATCTCAGCTGCTGTGTTACTCTGACCAAGACGGTAATATTTCTTTAAATGTCTATTTTAGTCTCATGAAACAATTTTTGGCTGATTTTGTGCTATCTCTTCTGTTTCTTTTCTTCCTCTGACCATTTAGAGTGAAATGTAATCGACCCGTGCCTTAAAAAGCCACAGCAATGTTCATCATTAACTTAGAATGTTTTACTGCTGCATCAGTGAAACTGTCTCTGAAACAGTGACATCTGTGGTATGCTGCAGTTTCTATGAGGGGCGTGCCAGCAGAAAACAAAACTGATAAGAGAGATAACAGTGAAATTGATGTCGATGTTTGATCCAGACCTGTGATGGGCAGAGAGCCTACGCACAGGGTGTATCCTGCCCTTCATTCATCATGTGACTGCTGAGGTAGACCAGAGTCCCCTCGTGACCTTTCACCAAGCAGGTTTATATTACACTAGATACAAAAAAAAAAAAATCTCAAACAATCCAGGCATGCTTAGTTTCAGTGTGCTTGCAAATGAAAGCAGTTTTCACCCTAAATGGCAACAACTCCACCTGTTCTCCTCTGGCATGCACGCTGCTCTGCTCTTACAGCTGTGCAGAGCCTAACAAATAGTTGAGAGATAAGTTGGCACAGAGAGGGCTTCATATCATAGATACTCACTGGAAATGAATGTAGTGACTCATGGAAGGAGAATTATAAACTGTTCTAGTTTGTTTGCAGTTTGCATAGAGGCCACTGGAGGTCAGCAGTATACTACAGCCTTTCAAAGACAGTATTTCAAAAGTTCACTTCTGAAGTATGAGTTCACATTAATAAATAAGTCATTTTCTTTTTTTTTTTTTTTACTTAGACACATTGAACTTTATTGCACAAAAATACTTCTTTCACCTTATATTTTTATAAACCTAACACAAAATTAAATTAATTTTGTAGGGGAAAATATTTTACTTTATGCAAAGATGTATTCGGTCATTTTTTGCTGTTTTATATCTGGCTTTCTATGATTCACATGAAATCAAATATATGCACATATAGATATACACAGCATAAAATCAGTTCCCATATTATAAAGGAACCTTCGAAAGAAATCATTAAAGATGGTGTTTATCTTTTCCATATGAAGTTCTTGAAAAGCCTGACACTTCTTCTTTCACCATCCACTTGTTCACTTTCCATAGTTTCAAGGAATAAACAACATTAATATGTCTTGGGAAAGAGCAAAGCAGCCAAGGAAGCCTGGCTGCTCAGAAGAAAAACATGACGAAACTGAAGATAATCCTGGACTGCATAACTATACACTTTACTGAATACAACATCAAAATACATTAAATAAGGAAATAGTTTCTTTGGTGTAGTTGAACAAAATGTGAAATGTTAAAACCAGTTTTCCTGCTTGACCCATCCTTCCCATCATTATACACAGTTCATTTTTAACAGGACATCTGGTATTCATTTCCATTTGTCAATGGGGGTTCTCCTGTGATGAAGGGCTTCCTGATTACTTTTTGAATAAATATGTATTCAAAAAATAATAAATACATATTTATGGGTGTTTATAAATAATAAACACACATATGTGTTGGTCTCCAACATAGAAGCTGCAGCGATCTTTTGATGCATGAGCCATTATCTCTCCTAATTTGTACATTTGCATCCAGGGCAATGGCGACCGTTTTGATATTATTTTTGTCAGACGTAGCCGTAGGAAGCATGGCAACGTTTCTGCCAGCTAAACTCCTGCTTTGTAAAAATGGGCATCTTACAGAGCTATAAAGAAGTCTGATCTATATTCAGGGAAGATGCAGCATCTATTAATCTTCCTCCTGAAATTGATCCGACCGTCCTCCAGAGAAAGCCTTTAAAAGTTGAAGGATCAGGAAACAATTACCCTAAGAGCAGGTATCTGTAGCTGGAAGCGATGGAGGTGATACTGAAGAGGTGTCTCCGGTCACAGAGCATTTCCCGGATTTCCCCCTTCCTGGTAATCTTTGCAGACTGCTCTCGGAATAAAGGTAAAGGGCAAATGTTTGACTAAAGAACGTTAGCCCAATGACTGAGATTTTCTTTTCTTCAACTTTGATCCTTTACAAATAGAAAAAGGATTTTGGCTTTGCTGATTTTTGTTGTTGTAATGCAAAGGATTTGATGGCCATGGCTTACCCTCAAATGGAACAAGGAAGAACGTTGGACAACACTTTTTATAAACATTATATAAGAACTTTAATAAAAATAAGGTCCAAAACAAAGCCTCCTTTGATTACAGCTCCTACAATGCAAGTAACTTTCCACATCATACTGCTTTTTGCATTTATTGCTATTTCTAATTGGGTTCTTGGACCCTTTGTGTCAACTTGAATCATGTTGTGCCAACACACAGTGACTTACTCATCTTGTTTCAGTAGCATGGGTTAAAAACAGGCAGGGTTATCAAATCAAGCCACACCTACTTCTTAGCTAACCCAGCATGCCATCAGTTTTTCAGGCAGATATGAACAGCAGAAAATTAGTTAATGAGAAGCAGAAAATATTTCTGCCAGAAATATTTGATCATGGTTTTACATTGGAATGACTTGGGGTTGTCGCATGTGATTTAAAGTAAAATATAAAAACTTGTAATAAGTAATTATATACTTCCTTTAATGTTGTATTTTGTCTTATCCGTATACCTTTTCTTTATTCAGGTTCTCAGCAGTATTCATCTGATACCAGTTTTGACCCTTTCTCTCTCATTCGGCTTATGTACAAAGATATCACTGAGTCTTCTTGCTGAAACTATATTTCCAAAGGTTTTTACATTTCATGTTAAGGTAAAACCACTGTGGAGGCTTAATGTTTGCTTCCTTCCTGCTCACAGTGTCGCCATCCACGACGAACCTTTGAAAATACTCCAATAATAAGAGCTACGACCAAATTTAATTTCCCTTTGGACGAAGTCAAGTATTGTTGAACTGAATTGGCTGATGATGATGATGATGATGATGATGATGATGATGAGGAGGAGTGAAACCGTCTGGCTGGTACTGTAAGTCAGAGGAGTTAGAGCATGGCAGTACCTCACATTAACACATCTCAGGAGACTATGTTGTTGATTTTGAAGTCTATTTGAGATCATTATTTCGTTACCAGAAGCAAAAGCAACTCACCCCCAATTAACTTTTTTTCACAGGCCGTGTCATATCCTTCATATACTTTAACTCTGTTTTTCTCCCCTCCACCAGTGATACAACCCAAGCTCTTCCTTCATCTCAAACTTCTGCTGGATGGGCCCTTACTTTGTATTCTGCAACTTTTCTCTCATCAAACATGCTTCTGCTAATTTCAGGCAAAATAATGCATTTTCAACACCAGTCCATCATGCTTTGTTGTGAAACTTTCAGCTACATTCACTTTAATTTAAAATCACTGATGCTTGATTTCTAAGCTCGCTCAATAAAATATTTTCTATAGTCATCCTTTAACATCGCCAGCTGCACACCAGAAAACATCTTTTCGAATCTCATATAGAATATTTTATTTGCTTTTCTTTCAAGTACACAGCAGTTCCCTCGGGTTCCTTGAGCTGTGTTGATCTGTAAAACCTAAACGTAATAAGGAATTGTTTGTACGGAAAGCAGAAGAAAGTGTTACCTGAAAATCATATCCTTACCTTAAAACTAGTAAAATGTCATTATAGGCCTCACCCTGTTTGCAGAACTCAAATTAATTTTGGGAGCATGACTCAGTTGCTTCAGGGGGCGCCCCGGGCTGCTGTTGTTGAGGCAAGTTTTAAATGACTCAAAGTGCATTAAAGTTGTAGGACTTCCATCATCTGGCATTTACTAAGTGTTTTTGTGAGCAAAACCTAATCTTAGAAAATGAATTAAGGACAGAGGCACTGATAACGCTTAATTTTGTTCAGAAGAGCAAGATTTTGGTTAAAGTTTTAAAACCCCGCGCAAAGTTACAATGAGGTTTGTGTCTTGCATTTTCTGGGTTACTTCATTGTCTGGCCTTCTAGGAAGCTTCTGTCAAGTAATCTATATCCTATTATTCTAGCACGCCAATCCTTTGTGGGAACTCATCATGTTTTTATGACACTGTCAACATCATATCATCTCATATTGGTTTCTAAGTGAAGGAGTAGCTGAGAAAAGCATAGAGGTGAGTCATAATCTTGCATGTATTATATCCAGAAAGAGACAAAAGGTGAAGCATGTGGCTGCACAGAGATGGTTGATGTTAAATTAGGGCACCGTCTTTCTGTTAAAAGCTTCCACTGAATCAGCAACTTATTAAATGTCTTTAGAAGTGTCTGAAAGCACAACATCCAGAGGAATTAAAAAGTGTTTTCTTTCGTGTCAGATGCAAATGAGGAGCCTGATTCTTGCTTGCTTTCTTCTTGATAAAAAGTTGTATACGTGTAACATATTCATACGTCTTTAAACTTTTCAATTTTTTCATACTACAACCATAATATATTTATTGTTACAGACGTGGCAACACAAGCTAGTGCAAGTCTCAAGCTGTGCAAAGCTGGTTTGGTTTAAACCCCAAATGATTTAGACTTGTGATGGGAAAGAAAGGTTACAATGCAATGTGCTTAGCACAAAAGCACAAAACATTTTTTAGATCGATATTTAAAAAATAAATTGCAAAACTAATTGCAGACACTGCAAGTGGTTTCAATAGGATGTGAAATCTGAGGATGAAGTAAATAAACATTTAAATTGCTTTCTTTCGATGATTTCAAACGAAATTGAACAAATCAACTTTTTTTCTATCTTCTGTCTTGCTGACGACAGACAGACCCATCGATTCATTTGGTGTCTAGTTCAGGGTCAAAGAAACGACAATGGAGGTGAGATGCTTGGTAAGAAGGAAAGGAGGTGGAAAAAAGTGTTGAACAGTGAAGAGTCACTCCCAAAATCTTCTTTCTGTCAGACACCATAACCCCATGATACCCCAGAGAGATTAATGAGATAAACTGATCAAAATCTCAATGGAAATTATGGCTTTTTGGAACTTGTCTTTAAATGTTTAGAAAGTTTTTAGTTCAAGGTCGCATTGAAGGAAAAAAAAGAAAGAAGCTTGCATAGATGTAGACCATCTGTGCTTTTCAGAGGTGGAGGACTTTCACTTCCAAATTATCCCCTGAAGTGTGTGAAAGAGTTGCAGCACTGAGCTGCATCAGTCTGTGCCACTGACTTTAGCAGACACTGTAATGCCTTAAGCCTGGGTTATCAGAGACCGCACAGGAGAAAGATTAAGGGCAAGCTGCCTCCGCAACTTTGTCCCACAGCAAAATTTCAGACAAAAATGAGGACGATTGTGTTTTGGCTGATGGATGTGCACTGTGCATTTTTATTGTGAAAGAAGCGAAGACCAAATTATGTTTTCAGACAGTCTCATAAACTGAGAGTCAGGAAAATGTAGCCTAAAACCCTTAGATTCATTACTATCAGTCAGCATTAAAACGAAGCGCAAGACTGAGTCAGGAAAGCTAAATGCACAGATTACATGACAAAAATATTCTTCAGTAAGTTCTTTAAAAAAAATGATCATTTGACTCTAGGACAGTAAAACTTTTTAAAAACTCAATGCACTTTGAAAAAGAATCAATGAAGACACTTCTTCAATCATCCAATCTTGACTTTCATTCTTCTTAGAAAAGATAAAGGCAAGCACAAAAATAGCTGCTGTTTTGCAGTAGCATTATTCTTTACACACTCAGGCACATATTGTACTCCAGCTTCACATTATGTTCAATTTGTTGACATGTGGTAATTTTGTTTCTTATTGACTTCTGAACGTTCTAGTAGCAACGCATCACTGTGAAGTAGAAAAGGCCTTTACCCTTTCTGACATCTGAAATTTGTGGTGGACAAAATAAAGCCCAGTGCAACCTGGTTTCTTGTGTGCATGTGTGTGTGCGTGTGTGTGTGTCATATATGTCACATTTTATGTTACAGGCCAGTTTTTTGTTGGCCTGCAACATAAAATCCCTTTGAAATACACAGACGTTTGTGGCTGTAATGTTTTAACAAGGTTCAAATAGTATAAATGCTTAAGTAGTTTATACCAAGCCATCACACATGTCATTGCTGCAAAATTATAAAAAATACAGTATGGACAGAAAGTTTTTTTTTTTTTTTATATGACTTTAAATGATAAATAAGGAGAACAGGACAAAAATGTAAAAAAAAGAAAAAAACGCTGCTATAACGATTGGGCAAAAGATCAAAGTTCAGTACCAGAAACTTTTGCTCATGCATATGCAGTCACATCTGCTCAACATCCACTGGTTCCAAACTGTGATTTGTTTAATGATTGAAAACTTTGTCAAAGTTTATCTATAAACTCCAGAAAGCTGGACTTACAGACACCAGTGTGTGTAGTGTATGCATCTCACATTTATCTCCATAGATGATCCTTTCATGTCACTAAAGTCGTCCACTCCATTAGACTTTCTGGAGCAGGGTCGTGTTTTCATCAGCTTTACGACATCACATTTCAGTCTCTCCATCTGTCGCTGTGATGCATAAAAAAAAAATCTTTCATCAATTTCTTTCTTTAATATAAAATACAGAAATAAATTGTCAGTGTCCAAATGGTGTGCTATTTTATTTTGTGACAGAAGACAAACAGTTCTTGGCGTCAGTCATGATGACCTCGCCGAGCTTTTCAACAAATCCAAGAGAAATCCTAGATGGGACTAAACAAAGCTACTGATGCTGCACATGCAAAGTAAAAAAAAAAAAGCCCAATCCACTAATGGTAATCTAAACCTGACAAACAAATGTCATGGAGGAGTGATTTGAAATCATCATCCGGGTAACCATTGTGGCCACCAAAGAGACGTTTGAACAGCTTATTGATGAAGGTGAATGAATGAAAGGTTCGTTCAGGAACACAGGAGAAATCCAGGACAGCACTGAGTAGGGCAGGCATGTTTCAAGTAGTAGAATATGGTTGAGAGATTATGTGAATTATGGCTGATACAGTTGGGTTACTGTTTGAGAATCCTGGAGCACAAAGGGGGCAAAGGTACTTATACCCACAGAGGCTGAGATCCACAGGTGGTGCTTGTGTGTAATGATTTCTTTGTTCTTTCTTCCAGGAGGAGATGTGAGAGGCGATGGAGCACTGGAGGGTGGACAGGCCAGCAAGTAGTGGTGGATTATTGGTGGGGGGTCCTGACAGAAAGAAGCAGAGGAACAGGCAAGGAGATTTACGGAGAGTTCTCCAACAAAACCTGAGCGTGAGGAGCAGAGGTGGATAGAGTGAACAAAAAAATGAACTCAAGGAAGAGCAGCACATGTTTATAAATGTCAATATTTTGATGCAAATACGACAATTTCGTTAAATTCTCACGTGTCATTACTTTCCTGCAAAAGCAAGTGGCTCCATGTGGTTTATGTCTATTGACCTGACAGCTGTTTGACCAAAATAAACTGGCGCCACAGCTGAAACCGTGTATTGATTGTTAACTTCTCTTCTTTGGAAGAGGGTGGAGGTCTCCACCTCTCCAAGCAACAAACGCAGCGGCTTCCATCAAAGAGCACGTGTACTGCAAAAAAATAAAAAAATAAATAAATCAATGCACCAAGGCGCAAAAACAAAGGAAACAGAACATCAGGTATGAGTACATGACTCCCTTGCTGACATTTTGCTGAACTGTAGAAGTTCCCAGTTGAAATCCAAAGAACAACACAAACATTTTAACTAAAAAGTAAGATTTTTTTTTTCCTTTCAAGCAATTCAGGAATACGAGAATAGAAAAAAAAAGTTTCTGCAGTAAAGCGCACCTTCTCCTTACATTATATAACTACATGTGCTTCTGTCCGCCTCTTCTTACCTCTGTGTATGTCAGAGAAAGAGAGAGAGAGAGAGAGAGAGGGATAGAGAGAGAAACAGAGAGGAGGTGGAGGGAAGGTTTCTATTTAAAAGCCTGTGAAATCTCAGCAGTAGCTACTAAATTTGACTGAAACATACCTTGTCGTGATAACCTTCGATACTCTGACATGTCAGCATGAGGTGATATGTAGGTGGGGGTTGAATAGTTTGTGGCTCCTAATCAGCACCAAGGACAGCACCAAGTTGCGCCGGAGCGCTGCGTCGGATCAGAGCTGCAACACAAGCTGATCCTCCCAACAAGCCCAACAATCTGACAAGAAGCTCTTATTTACTTGTTTGTTTATTTTCATCTATTTGTTTATAATTCCATCATTTTAGAGTTTAGATATGGAGCCAGCATGACGCTCATGCCGAGGACTTTATTGTTTCCCAAGACGCGAAGTTGGATCAGAGAATGACTTTGCTGAAGATTTTCGGGAATAAAAAATAATTATTATAATAATAATAATAAAAAATGTCTGGGGAATTGTCGGACATCAGCGATGAAGGCTCGGTCGGGACTGCTCGCGCTGCCTCCGCCAACTTCAGCTGCGCTTCCAACACTTCAAACTGCTCGCACGCAGACTTTCACATGTCGGACTTCGCTAAAACCGACGTCGTCGGAGACGGCGCCGCTTTCGTCAGGATTACAATCTCTGTGATCTACTCTCTGGTTTGCGCGCTGGGTCTGGTCGGGAACCTGCTGGTTTTGTACCTGATGAAGTCCAAACAGGTGTGGAAGAAATCCTCCATCAACCTGTTCGTAACCAGTTTGGCGGTGACTGACTTCCAGTTCGTTCTGACTCTGCCTTTCTGGGCCGTGGAGAACGCGCTGGACTTCACGTGGCCCTTCGGCAAAACCATGTGTAAGATAGTTTCCTACGTGACGGCAATGAACATGTACGCCAGCGTGTTTTTCCTCACGGCCATGAGTGTGGCGAGGTATTGCTCCCTCGCCTCGGCGCTGAAAGGCAGGCGGCGGCGCACGCACTGCTGCTCGGCGCGGTGCGTCTCCGTCTTCATCTGGTTCGCCGCCGTCTCCGCCGCCCTACCGCACGCGGTTTACTCCACCACCGCCACGGTATCCAACGAGGACCTGTGCCTGGTGAAATTCCCGGAGACTAACGGGTCGGCGCAGTTTTGGCTCGGACTCTATCACTCCCAGAAAGTGCTGGTGGGCTTCCTGGTGCCTCTGGGAGTCATCTCCGCGTGCTACCTGCTGCTTTTGCGCTTCATCACCTCCAAGAACATTAACACCTCCAGCGCGAAACGACGCGCCAAGGTCACGAGATCGGTCACCATCGTGGTTTTATCCTTTTTCCTCTGCTGGCTGCCCAACCAGGCGCTCACAGCATGGGGCATCCTCATAAAACTTAACGCTGTTCACTTCACTTATGAGTACTACACCATGCAGGTGTACGTCTTCCCCGTGTCGGTCTGCCTGGCGCACTCCAACAGCTGCCTGAACCCCATCCTGTACTGTTTGATGCGACGAGAGTTCAGAAAAGCGCTCAAAAACCTTTTCTGGCGCATGACCTCTCCGACTGTAACCACCATCAGACCGATCACGGCCACCACGAAGCCAGAGATGGACGAGCAGGGTCACCCGCTGGTGCCGGGCAACGCGCCGCCGGTGCCCGACATGGTGTTCTTTCCTCCGGGGGCGGCGATTTACAATGACCGACGTGACCTGCCGCAAAACAGCACATAGTCTGACCACGCCAGGGATAGTTTAAGTTACATGTTGCCTATGTAGTTACTGCACAGCCAAAACGTACCACTAAAAAGGCGAGACAAACTCGAACAGCGAGAGTCAGTTTTGGATAGTGGCCACATGGCTCACCACCCTGGGGGTGCAAACCGTTGGGGGCAGTAACATGAACTTTTGAGGAAGTTCATTTCCTCAAACGGAGTATGTATGTGATGCTGGTGAGCACACACATACTCCTCTTTACAAAGATATAGTCCTCTTTAGAAAGAGGACTATATCAAAATATCGTTTCAAAAGTCTCTTTTGAAATGATCATTTCACACCTTTTGAAATGATATTTTCAAAAGTCTCTGGAACTTTGATCATTCTGTGTCTCAGATTTGAACAAGAGGAATGAACAGCATTTCATATGTGTCTACTACAATGAGGGTATCATGTGCTTTATTGTTTAATGTTTGTTTGTTTTGATTTTTAAAAAAGTAAAAAAGACTAAAGATATCTGGTCTCCCTTCCTACAGCTTGTCAAACTCTGTGACATGTAAACTTAATTTTTATTTTCTTTTTGTGCAGGTAGAGTGAGCCCTGTGTGTTTCTTAAGTTCCATCTATTTTGTTTTTCTTTTCATGTTTTTTTTTTGCAGAAAATAAAAAATGTAAAAAAGAAAAAAGAGTTAAATGTGAGAGTAAAGCATGTGTCAGAATTGCTTTCACTTTTCTTATTGACATTTATTATTGAACACTATCATGTAAAAATAAATCAACTGAATGTCACAATTTGAGGATGAAGGAAGCAATGGCGGAGGACTGAAAAAGAAAAAAAAAACATGGATGGCCTTTAAAAAGAGGCAAGGCAATTTCCTCTGAACAGCACCATTGAAAGATTCAGTAATGTGTCCTTCTTTACAGGAAAATAAGGTTGCAAAATGCATGAACCATTCAGTGCCTGAAAGAAAACTCCCAAGACTTTCAAATCTATTCTTTAGTAAATGAAGAGGCAATGCGGTGATTTAAGATCTGGTGTACATGTTCATCTCAGTAAATTAAAACATCCATTCCTATATGAAACTCGTTTGTCAAACTAAAAGTACCTTTTGGAAAATAAATTGGTCTCATACGTTTCATTTAGTCAATGTTTCTGTAACAAAAAAAAATAAAAAATGTTTTTTTTACTGGTCGGATGTAATATTCGAATCTTGTGAGAAATTAAATGTGTTTTTATAACCTTTTAAGTGTAAAATCGTTGTAAATATTAGAAGTAAAGGTTTTAAGGTATCAGTCCGTGTGTAATTCATCTATGTAAAGTCACTTAGTGAATTAAGTTCCTGAAATATAGAAATTTGACATTGATGTAAATTTTTGAGGTGCACTTGTAAAATTAAACATTTTGTTGATTTCAGGCAGCACTCTGGCAGCATTTTGGACCAGCTGCAGCTGAGTTTGTAAAGAAAGCATTGCAATAATTTATCCTATCCAAAATAAAAGCATGTGACAAAAAAACTTCATGGTAAATGGTACAGTAAATGGCTTTCATGGCACTTTATCAAGTCCAGAGGATTCCAAAGCGCTTCACAGAGGTTTTTCAGGCAAAGGAAAAAGTATTGAAAAACTAAACATCCATGTTATTTTCTGAACATAAGGGTGTTTTTGAATGATGATGAGGTAACGTGCAGCTCATGTGAAATAGTCTACTTTGAATCCAGAAGTACTTCTGGTTTATTCTCGTCCGTTCGTCAAAAAGTACCTAGTGTCTCTTAATAAACTGCAGGCAGCCTATCCACCACCGACAAATGCTTTGCTCCAGATGCCAGTTTTCCACTTTAGTGAAACACACAAATCTTTGAATGCATTTATTTTCTCCTTAAGGGGACAGTAATGGGCCATTTCACATTTCATATTCAACAGAAACCTTCACTCAACGTTGCTCAAATTTAAAATGGAAACTCATTTTGCCAATTTGTTCTTCTCCTGCTGTGAGTCGTTTGTGTGCCAAAACAATCAAAGCACAAAATGGAAATAAAACTCTAAGTAATTACTCTGCACCTCGTATTAAACACACCATTTATTTTAAGCAGCTAAAAGTTGAAGACAAAATTTCGTACAAGCTATTCAACTTGAACTAATTGCTTAGGTATCGCATGCTGGAATGTGGTTGTTGAATTACGCCTCTTGAATGGATGAAGGTTTTAACGTACGTATTATTGTAACACAGAAAGAGGATTTCATTTGCAGGTAAAATTACCTCTGAGATCTTATCAAATTACAATCACAAACAGCAACATATTTTATTGGGGACTTATTTGACAGAGCAACACAAAGCAGTTCTGCACTGTGTTGTGTCAAATAAAATTAAAAGTGGCAGGCATTTGTATTTAACCCCTTCACTGCAACACTCACAAACAAAATGCAGGGGAGTGAAGAGGAGAAAAGTTTAACTTCACTGTTTTACCTCAAGTGATAGTAGCCTTTTGTAAATTTGTTCATTTTACCTCTGAATTTTTATTTTTTTTACATAATACTTCTCTGTCTGATAGTATGATAGTTATAACAAACTTACCGTAACTATCATACTTTCCAGAAGATTTTTGCACCTGTGATTTGGACAAATGAGATCAAACCTTAAAGAAATACCTCACAAAAACATATTGAAATATTTCAGAAGTGCTTGACAATATAAGTTTCCACCTGTGTAAAAGTCTGGTGGTAATGCCATGTTCTTTTTATTTGAGATACTCATAAATAGCAGTATGTAACAGTAATTTTGTTTTATTTCAAATATCCCATAACATGGATTTCTATAGGGCTGAATTGCCAGCCCCCAAAACAAAGTGACCCACATTCTGCTTCTCTTCAACCAATTTAAAAGTGGCAAATCATTAAATCTCTGGGACAAGAAAAAGGAAAATGTACTGCAGTTCCAATTGACTGCAAATGCAAGACAAAAAAAAAGAAAGAAAAAAACTCCCCAAAATGAGCGCAGATAATCCACAAAATTAAGAGCTTTGTTTTTCACCTCAAGTCTTCCACATTCTGCTAACATTGTATAAAACATAAGCACATTATTTAATACTGGAACTTAATTCTTACTTTTGGGGTAAGTTCGAGGGTTTCTTCCACTTCTCCTCCTCCTTCTCTGCTGATGAGCGAGCCACCATGCCATAAACATATTATGTTCTTTCCTTTTCAGATAAAAAGCTGATGTGATTCCACTTTTACAGCTCATTTGTTAATAATGAAGACCACATGTCACTGAACACATCTTCCTGGACAAACACAGGGAGAGTCATCAATGTGGCCTCTCACTTCTGAGAACACCGCTTCCAACCGGAGGGTCAATGAAATACACGTTCAAACAAGCAGCAACAACAGCAGTTATTTTTTATTGCCGCTCTGCAACAGAAGACCATCTGTCACACAAGACGCATGCACACATAAAAATAAAAATCACTTCAATGCTTCACAAGGAAAGGTCTGTAAAATGTTATTTGTTGCTGATGACTTTTGTAAAAATGTCAGTAATTTGAAAAGTCATATCAGGTCAGTTATTTTCATGTTTAACTAGGAGTCAAAACACATGGTGGTTCAGTCATATGGCAATTGCAAAAGCTTCCAAGAGGATGTTTTTCTGCACAAATATACTTGGCTTTGGCTTGTTTGAGCCTCTTAGAGCTGGACCTCATCCTTGTTGGAAATAAGGTTAGCTGAATCAGGATGCCAACCCAGACCAGTTAGCTGGAAATTCAGGCTTATTGAGCTGGCAGCGACTGATACAGGAGTCCGGATGGTGACTCATACCAAGCAGTGTTGATCTCCCGAGGTGCAGCCGAGAGACCATTTCCTTAGTTGAAGAAAACGGAGAGTGAAAAGCAACGGGGGTTGTGTCCGCTGCATCACACACAAAAATGAGAGCTGGTTTGGTATGGAGACATGTTTATTGGAAAACTATGAGGCACAAACATGACAGATGAGTTTGTTCGTGCACACAAGGCGAGTGGAAGTTGGAGAGTATTCTTAATTGTCGATGGTGACCGCAGCTGATGAACAACAGACGACGTCGCAGTGAAAATCACACAGCGGAGAAAGGAGGACAAGCATGTGGTTCAGAGAATGAACGCTCTCAAAGTCCAAACAGGCCGTTTGAAGCCATTCGAACAAATCACTGCTTTTTAGGTTCCCTCTCATCCTTCAATTGTCAAAGCAACCCTTAAGTCAGAGTGGTTTCTGACTCTGACAGCATGTGTCCTTCCAGAGGACGAATGTGAAAACACTTCTCTAAAATCAAACCCCAAACAACCCTAATATTACTCAGAGAACCGCTGGCATTGATTATGCACCAAAAAAAGTCACAGTTGTTCATCAAAATTACACATTTGTGACATGCCCAATGAGTGTGATGACTCAAAGCTTTGAAATGACTTAAATCTAACTCAAAACTTACAACTGTGACAGAGTAATCTGTTACCATGCAAATCGTTCCACTTCCATCCTCTGCCTGCAGCGTAGGCATGGAAGTACCTGCCTCTAACTCAGCGGAAAAATGTTAAAACTACTCCATGATTCACAACGGCATATTGTAAATCTGAGATGGAAAAAAGAGTAAAATATGCAAGATGCCCCAATACACAGGAACGTACCACGACTAAAATCAAAAGTTACATTTATGAGGAAGAGGTGGATTAAAAAACATAAATAAGGTTTTCATTTCTTAAAGGGGCTACTGATCCAGAGCGGCTGAACAAGTTGGTGGAAAGGAAATTGGCAGTGAATGTGAAATTGGCAGTGAATGTGAAATTGGCAGTGAATAGGCGTTTCCTGCCAAGGTTGTTTCATTTCTGGGTGCTGCTAAGTGGAGTAAAGTGGATGAGTTGAGTTGATCAGCAGAATCAAAAGTAAGCGTTTTACTTTCCCAGGAAAGTTGTGGACCACAACTTCCAGAAAAACAGGAGAATGCTCAAGTGAAGGAATGGGGTAAATCACAGGTAGGTCTCTGTACCTGCAACCTAATAATCTGGCAACACATGGAGGTTTTATTAAAATCTGAAACGGACATTTTCTAATGCCACCCATGACATCAAGGACACATCTAACCCTGCATCACTGTGATTTAATAAACCAAACCTGCATTATTCATCCCCAGGCTTAAATTCCTGCTTAACTCATAATTCAACTCAAACTCAAAAATTGTTCACAAATAAAAGTTCAATGTTATAACTCATGTTAATTAGAGAAAATGATTAGAATTATCTTTAAATCACGTCATATTCATAATAGTACCATTTACAGAAGATTTAAGCATTTTGCTAACAAAACAAAAAGCCTGATTGAAACTGTTCTCTTAATTACTATGTTCATCAAATGGAGATGTAGTTAAGTCTTTGTGGAAATCACCTAACAACCTGCAACTGCACTTGAACTTTCTAACACATTCAGTCAGACAATCGAAGCCTTGAGGGCATTCATCTTAACCCTGTTAGTGCTCACGCTGCTGTAAAATGTCTTCACTGTGGGATTTAATTCTAACCATGTTACAAAATTTGCTGACAGCACAACTGTTATTGATCCTACAGAGAAAAAGTAGGTGTTTAAGTGGCAAAGTAGAGCAGTGAACCCACTGCTGAGGATCAGACAGTCTTTAATCAACTGGAAGGAACAAACATGGTTGACTTTAAACAGGAGAAGGTTTACTCTCCATTCTTTACCACTCAACATTGGTTAGAGTAAAGGACAGATTAATTTGTCTGCAACCATAACTTCAGAAGTAAACATCATAGCCTCTGACTGCAGTCTCACATCCACCTGGAGACTAATGAAGGCAGACAATTAGGGGAGATATCACAACCATGCACACACACACACTCACAAGCTAAAATAATCAGAAATTGTACTGCAGAAGATTATAAGCCAGAGTACCCTTGTTAGACAGTGAGCTGATGTATAACGTTTTCTTCTTTCTTAGACATTTTTTGTGGCACTAGAGGCCTTTACTCACAGTAATCAAACAGAAAATATACAGAAAGAAAGGAGAAGGCATCTAACAAAAATCCTAATGTCTGGTTGGTTGTGTCAACTCAAGGAATTATGACAACAACAACACAAAGCTAGCTCCAGGACAGTGTCTTGACAAAACGTTTGATGTTGGAAAGAAAACAGCAACAGCAAAACCACTGTTCCTGGATAATGGCTGAATATTAGGATTTAAGGCGAACAATCAGATGTATTCTGCATTACTAGGATGCAAAACATACTTTTTTCTGTGATGACTCTGCATCTTCTTTTCCAAGTTTAAGGATTAACTTTCCTTCTCAGAATTTAATTGCAGTCCTCCATTGGTACTACTAGACTTCTTATATTTTAACAACATAACACAGAAGCTTTATTTATTTATTAAAGCAGCATCATTGTGTTTATTTTAAACAAATATCATTCCATATTATTTAATAAAGAAAACAAGAAAAATTCACTCTATGAAAAACTCGCTTGAGGCAGATTATTCTCATGAGGAAGTAGGTCAGGATCTCAGTTTAACTTAGTTTCAAGGATCCAGCATGTCGAGGCGAGTAAAACTTCACCAGCACAGACATCATAGGGTAGACTGATATTAGATATATTATCATTCAGCCATTTCACTAGCATTCTTATGCTGTCCTTATATAGGCTGCTAGGCTAAATGTTTACATATTTCCATGGAAACACAGGAAATCAGCATTCACACGGTTTGCATGTTGTGTAACCTGAGCTTTTCCTTTGTGTACCGGTGTTGCACATTTTTGTTCATAAATCTAAGATGCTTTGTGACTTGACATTATTTTATAACAGTGCTGCTAAAGAAGAAACCTTTAGAAATTAAACATGAATAATTAAACATGAATAAGAAGTGTGGACTCCCTGCGATGAGAGTAGTTACACCTTTGTCTGCACAGCAAACAGGAAACGTAAAACAAGTGAGCACACCGTTTCAGAAGACCATCTAGCAATATAACACAGAGGATTTATTTATTTATTAACAAAGCTCCATTAAATGCATTTTATGGCAGTATTATTCCACATATCTGATAAAGAGAGCAATGAAAATGCAGCCTATCAAAGACATAGCGGAGGCTGACAGGACAACCACAATTACACTTCCAGCTGCGATGACCAGACCTCCGAGCCCCGCGCCCACAATGATCTGAGCCAGCTGGACCATACAGGTAAGTGCCGCGCAGTCCATGCCGGTGCCTCGAGGACTTTCATTGCCGCCTATCTTTGGTTGTTCCTGGAAGAACAGCAAGTAGTAATACTGACGATCAGTGGGAAGAAAGAGTTCTGGCAAAATAGCATTATCTGACTTTGTCTGAAACAAGAAATGTTTCAGACAAAAAAAGATTGACCAGTGAGAAACTTTAGCCCTGGAGATGATGAGGGCAGCACTTCAAATAGCTCCATATTTTGAAATCCTTCTCAACTCAAACGTTTGTTTTTATATTTCAATACCTTGCTCAAATAAGCAAAATTACTTGATCCTAACATACAATGATGCAGCTCTTCACATTCACGAGTTGAAAGTGAAGAGCTGGCTTCAGCTTTGTGCAATAATCATTGGAGCACATGAAGGAAACCATCTGGGTCACATGATTTAAATATTAAAATATAATCCTTATGCCAAAGCCTTTGAGCCACTTTCACATATCTTTGAACTGGTATTAATCATTTTCATCTATATTCATGGACTTGCCAAAAAACAGGGCTGATGGAGGCATACAGAGAGCTTTTCTAATATCCTAACTAAGGCTTTAATTAAAAGAAAATTATACTGCAATAAAAAATTATGCAGGAATTCTCATGATACTAACTAATACTATGAAATCAATGTTTTTTCCTTATTGCTATAATTATTCACACCCTTATGCAAGCACACAACTCAAAACAAAATAAAAAAAAAACACACCAAATGCAAATATCTAATGATTTGCAAAAACACTAGGTTTAAAAATCAAAAACAAAAGAAAAACCTGTTTTTAAAACCCCACATTAATAAAACTACGACTCTGCACGAGCAGTAGTTTTCATTCAAAGTGACTTTTAACCAAATGGAAAACAGATCTTTTTTCTTTGCTGCATGAACTATTTAGATGTTGTTGGGTTTTTAAAAAAAAATAAAAATAAAACTAACATTGCTTAATCTGTATATTATTCATAATTATGTGCTTACTTGTGTAATACAACAACCTCATAAATCTATAAAACATGATCCAGTTGAAATTCAAATGCACTCCAGCCTTCATTTATAAATATTTATAAATGTTCCTGATAAACGGCTTGTTTCAAAAGTAATTTTAGATTTGTATTGAATAGTGTAGCGAGATTCAGCAGTTGCCATTGGTTCACAAGTATATAGCAACTGATGTGTGGTTGATTTTTTTATGTTCTAAACACATGTACTGTACAAAAAAAGACAACAAATTGCTGTAATACTAAAGAAGTGGGATGTGCGGTATTGAGCAATTCAATGTTACTCAACACAACTTAATTCAAGTGTATTTCATCAAGGACAGCACAGTAAACCATGCTGCATGATGAAAACAAAGTGACCAATGTTTCGTATGAAGGTTTTTGAAGCACAGACTCATTTTCAAACCCAGTTGTTGATTGGATCTCTTTTTTTTAAAAAAAGACTGTCCATTTCTAATGCCACTTATGAATAGAACTGACAGGCTCACAATTGGTGGAAACTAAAAGGGGATAAACACAGACAGACTTACTGCAGGCTTTCTGAATTATATAACAGAATCTCGGATTTAAGCATAGAATATTAAAAGCATCTCGGCTCTGTAAGACAGCCACATACCTCCTCCTCACGCTGATACTCTGCAATTAAGTTGAATGGGATTGTGTAGAGCGTGCTGGACATGACGCCAAACACGCTGCAGAGGATGAGTGTGGCAATGACATCTGGGAAGAGGCCAATTAGGCTGGTTCCCATGCCGAACACAAAGTAGCCCATGAAGTATAATCCTTTGAGGCCGATGTATGGAAGCAGGAAGCGCTGCACGTCTGGAAAAAAACAAAAAAACAAAACCAACCAAATGTGACACAAATGGCTACAAGTAATTAGAAAACAGCAAAGGCACGTGAGGTGTGTTGTTTCCAGGGAATTAGTGGATTATGTTATTACTACTTTGACTTTTATAGTCCACATAATGACATTTATGCAGGTACCTCTTTCTATTTGCTGTAGGAATGCTGCAAAACAACATAGTTTTTTATAGCTGCATTATATGGTAATTTGCCTTTAGATCAAGGACTTTATCTCCCTCTGCTTTCGGAGTTGTTATTTTACACAAGGGTCTTTCCTTCCTCAGATGTACTTTTTGTTTCAAGTACACATGGCCCAGCTTGCCTCAGAGGTGATCGGTGCAGAGCCTGCTAATGAGAAGCAGCTACCTGGAAACTGTGATTTCCCACTGCTATCTGATTCAGTGCGTGACCTCGTCTGACCCCCGATGCGTCTGGACGTTAATAGATGGTGATTTCTATCATGAGAGTGGCAAATGAGAAACAAACTTTGCCACAGAGAGAGACACCTTGCACTTACACGAGTAGAGCGCAGAAGACACAGCATTAATACACAATCCCCAGCAGCCAACTTCCACACCTCTCTCATATGTGGCGTACGCTGTAGAGTTGTGTTCTGCATAAGGATTTCCTTTGTAAACAATCTGCAAAAAAGGGAGAGCAGAGTAGTGTGATCAGGAATAAGAGTGTTAAAAAGTCTTTTCAGGGTAGGAATGTTAACAACATATAGCTCTATTGAAAATGCCCAACTTCTGTAATAAATGTGATGTGAACTGATGACTGGAATTGGTTGAATTTTCAGCTTGATTGACTTGAACCAACACCAGATGGCCAGAAATTCAGATACAAAACACTCCTCTGTGGATCATCTGGATTCACAGCACATCCCAATCCAGACTCGTTTTATACAAAAAAATTGATAAAATCTAGAATTATTTCTCAATCTTAAGGCATTTTACAGTCTGACAGAAGCATCCCTCTTATTCAAAAGGAACCACTTTCTTTACGTGATATACACAAATAAATCAAAAATTATTTTTACGCTCAGGAGATTCAGTTTGTAATCATCTTTATACAACCAAAATCTCTTGTGAGAGTAAAACAACTTAAAAAGTATAGATCTTGATGGTTCATGTAGCACTAGACTAAAGAGATCAATGTGGACAGCGGCATACAGTTTCACCACATCTAGAAGGAAGTGGAGAGAATATGTAAGACACTGAGTCATCATCCTCATCATCTGGATTCACAGCACATCCCAATCTTTGGCTTCATAACCGTCTGCTACAGCATCTTCCATTTCAGGAGTCCATCTACTAATGAATAATGTGTCCGACTGAATGTGCAATTACTGTAATTGATACTTACCCTCAAATACCTTTCTGTCTGTAGCTTGCTGGAAATCCTTTACATATGTTGTCAGTATGAGTTTCACAGAGGAAGACAACTGGTGGAAGGTTATCAGCTGTTTCCACTTTCTGTGCAAATAACCACTTGCAAACATGAACGGTTCAAATATTCATCGAGCCTCATAGTCCGCTGTGACGGTTTTTGATTTGGAGTTCCTCCAAGCCAACTTCAATCTTTACTGCTTTCAGACAAGCAAGTTAGCTCCTCAGACAGGAGAGATACCTTCTAAGTATTTAATAAAGTTATATTTTTAATACAAAGGCACCACTCTTTGGTGGGGGGCCCTCTCTCTCTCTCTCTAAAAAAAATAAATTCTGCTTGAAAATGTAGATATTTTCAAGCAGGAATAGATTACATAATCTATTCTGTAATAGACTGTTGACATTTATTACAGAAGTTTGGCTTTTTTAAATAAAGCTGTGCATTGTTAACATTCCTTTCCTGAAAAGACCAAAGTAAGACATTACTCTCTGTAATAAGCTTTTATTCCTTTTGCTAGGTTACCTCGTGGCAAATTCCGTGGCCAAAACATCATCTTGGTAAAAACATTTCATGGAGATCTTTTATAGTCTAATTAAGATGTTAATGAAATTCTGCATCAGTCTATCACAGTGAAGAATGAGGCCAGGGGCCTTCATCGTGTATCCATATGCGATGAGGTGGGAGTGAGAACATAAATAGAACCGGCAAATGAAAACGTAAAAAAAAAACATGATGGAGAAAATGTGGAACATTAAACCCCTTTGGCATGGAAGAAGGACGTGGTGAAATGTACATACATATGGCAACGTAATTAGCAAACAGGCTCTAGATTGGATTGATTGTTGGGTGACTGAGTCAATGATATCAGGCCAACATCTGTCTCATTTTTCTTCTGGTGCTTTTCCAAACCTTTCCCTGCAACAGCTGAGATCATCAGACTCCACAGTGACAGACTATTATATTCAGATTGACAGCTTCACTCCCAAACTGGTCTGCTCTCTGCATTTTCAGTATTCTTCCAGTGTGAACACAAGCTGAACAGAACGTGTGATTTAGCACACAAAATTACAAATAAAGCTCCAAATAATGGTTATGTATTCAGGAGAAAAAAAAAAGCAAATTACATGTTTGAGCACAACTCATCTTACTGGCCTTGCAGCTGTTTTTGAGTTCTTGGTCTTGCTGTTAGTAATTTACCACCCGATGTCTTGGGGCTTCTAGTCATTTATAAATGTACTGATGTGTGGGTAACTCATTCTGATAAACTTCCAACACTAAAAGAAAAAAGATTTAAAAGCTATACTGTTGTGTTGTTATCAGTCATACCAAAACGTACATTAAAATATTTCATCTTTGACCACTCAGTGTTGTGTGATTGTTTCCTTTGGGTACACTGATTTACTTGCACAGCTTGCATATGAACATCAGAGTAACTGGTGACACATCGTTCAAGGATAATGACATCTTACTAGTGGGTTTATTTAATTATACAAATGGTATTGAAATTAAATTCTAACCTTTTTTCATTATTATTATATAGAGTTGCCCTTGCGACTTCCTCTTAATATGCTGATGGCCCTCACACTTTGCCACTGTGCAATCATCATGCTAATTAAAATAAGCTGCAAATAATCAGCGTTATATGAAGACAAGGTGGCAAAGTGAGAGCAACCAATTTATGAGGAGAAAAAGAACACAGCGTTGAAACGTTTTGCTCTATTTCAGCTCATTAATATGTATTTCCGTGAGGAGGCAGATGGTGGCAAAAGGATTGGTTTGCATTCTGACAAACATAAAAACAGCAAAATATTTCATCAATATCATTTTCATAATATTTACACATCAACAAAAGATGTAAAAAAATGTATGATCTGCTGTTGTTGAAATGCTTTATTAATAAATTAAAATAAACAAAACAGAAAAAAAATGATGATCTTATATGATACACCAGGTCAGCTTACGTTATTTAAACATCAGTTTCTGTGTCTAATCCCTTGAAAATGCGGATCTTTTCTTTAATTGTGAGATTTCCAAATATGATTCTAATATTTCTTATTCAATCATATTTATTCTGCATGTTCCCTGCTGAACATCTTTCTCTCTATTGTTCACTCAATCCAAGAAAATACGGTTTCCTTCTAGAAAGCTTCACAAACTTTTGTGGATTCTCGAAGTTCATTTTTCAACCCATCAGTTTCCATCAACTTTCACACAGAAAGTCTGGATTGTGCCATTTCACCACAATTTCTTCCGCTTCGCAGCCATTATTTTATAAAAAATATATATATATTAAAAGAGTTTACATTTTTACTTCTCCAAAATTGCTATTATTTATCAAATTCCAGGAAGGAAAGCACAAATGCATAACCAAACTAATCATTACCTGACCCATGAAATCAGTGAAGAAGAGCATGTTGCAGAGAAAAGCCGCCCATCCCAGCAGGTGGCTGATGCACAGGCAGCGATAGTGGTTTGGCATGTGGATTATAGCTTTCATCAGGGACCTGAATGTCATCTTCTTCTGCTCCTGTGGAAGCAAAGATCCAAGATCAGTTCTGACCTCTTCGAAGACTTGCAGTCACATTTGACTAATTGTCGTTCTGGGAAGATTCCAAAGATTTGACAGCTAATAAAGCACTCAGAGAGGAAAAGACTTTTTAGCGGAATGAAGGTCAAGTTACGATGTACCAAGGGTAGAGGGTGTTCGGTCAGAACGTTCAGAGAGGAGTGTGCTGGTTCGCATCAAATACAGTTGTAAAAACAAGTTAAATATCAATAACATTACAACTACTGACAGGAAAGATGGATATTGTAGATTTCTTCTTAAAATGTAATGTAAATTGGGAGTCGTCTTCTTTTTCTCAAATCAAAATAATGATCCAGTCAAGATATTCATGCTGACCTAACATACCACCAAGCAGAAGGTGATTCTGCAAAAATAACAGACAGTTTTAATGTGAATAAATGACTGACTCATTCTGTGTGTCACATAAAAATGTTTCATCATATACAGAATACTGCGGGTTTCAGATAGAGACAGTAATAAGAGATTCGGAAAATGATAGTTTCCCAACTTTTGTCTGCTCTTCATCTTTTAAAAATATAAATTAATAATAAAAACCAGCTTTAAATTATGTAAACAGGCATTCAAGAAGACAAAGTTGAAAGTGCTAGTCTGCTTTCTCAGTTTCAAATCACAGCTTGTGAATTGTGCTCAAACTTCTGAAAGTCATTCGCTTTGAATGCATGCTGGTATTAAACAGAAAAGCAGAAAAGCTCAAACAGTGTGAGTATAAAAAAATAGAACTCACTCGTCGTGGCCTTAGTGCATAAATTACTCATTGAAGATGATTCAGCAGTTTTCTTAGAATAGCCAAGATAACTGGCCATGGCAACAACAAAATAAAAACTCCAATGTATATTCAAACTGCTTTAAAAGTGGACTCATAATGATGGATTTAGCTGGAACACACAGATCACGGACCTTGTTTGGCTGCTTGGAACTGGATGTCACTGCGTTAGCTTCTCCCAGAACTGAGAAGGATCGCGGCCTTTCGCCCAAAGCTGAATAGGATCTTGGCCTGACGTCTGAAACAGATGTGGGGGCTGCAGTAGAGCTGGGCTCCTTACTGAGTGCTCCGTAGCCATTGCTGTGGGAGCCCAGTAAACGGAGGGCACTGGGAGAGGAGCAGTCAGACACTGAGGGGCCCTTGCACAGAGATTGTTCTGGAATGCTAAACAGGTGCACGGTGAGGAAGAAGCCCCAGGTGAGCGCCGAGAAGAAGTAGATGACTTGGTACTCGGAGCCCAAAAGACGACCGAGAACAGAGTGGCCCCAGTCCATCGCTCCCACCAGGTAGCCACAAGCTCCGCCCAGCCCTGCCAAACACAGAGGTAGAAATAAGAAAAGTTGAGGATTCTGATGTGAGCCAGGGAAATGAAGCAACAGAACATTTCAAGGTGCTACAGCACTAACACAGACTCAAGATGGACAGCCAGTTCCATTCATGTCAGTGAGGATAGACTCGTATTAGTGGCATCAACCAGAGATATGTCTCCTCCTCACTCTGACATTAAAATAATGCTGAATGCCTCATCAGGTAAGAAGAAAAACATGATGCCTTTAAGTTGGTGTTATCGCAAGCATTTCACAAAAACAATTCCTCATTCTGAATCTTTTATGTCTGACTTTTGAAGTTCATTGCTTTTACTAATATTTTATTATAAGGTTAGCTTTATACTCCACATTTCTGCAGGCTAAGTTTTAAATGTTAACAGCCCTTTATAATTACTGTATGCGTATAGCGTTTTGTATCTGTCCATTTCTTGTTGTTGATAGTGAGCAGCATCCCGAGTCCCAGTTTTTTTTTCTGTCAGCCCAGACGCAGTACAGATCGGGAGCTTCCTGATCTGCAGGACCATATTTGTTCATGTTTATCGTCTCGAAAATCAGGCCATGTAGGTCTACGTAAAGTGAAACTGTGAATGGCTCATTAAATTAGTTCAGATTCCTTTGATTGCTCTATCATGACCTGGATAACACAAACAAACAAGTGATGACTTCCAGGAATATGTGTTGATTCACTTTGACAGCATACAGAGCACTAATCAAAGGAATGCATCTTCATGATTTATCCTGTGCAGCCTTCACCTGAAGCTGTGTTAGGAAATAAATTCACATATTTTTTTGTGAGCATTCCATCAGAAGTAGGTTTGATTTTCTGAATCCCAGTTGGGATACCACGTTCTTTCAACCACAAATTTGTAAGCAACTCTCAGACTAGCAAACAAATCTGACTCATAAACTCAGGTCTGCTTAGCAGGTTGTACTGCTGTTAGTAACCCTGGACTGATAAGGATGCTTTGGAGTACGAAAAGGCTTTAAATTTCTTACTTTGCTACCAGCGATAGTGCCTAATCTACGGGACTTCTTTTAAACTAGCATCTGCACTGCAAAGCAATGCAACTATATGGTTTTTATGATTCAGGTCAAAAGCATTATGGTACCCAACATTGTGCCAGTAGGAGGCGACAAGGTCAAGGATAATGACATCAAAAATAATAATAAAAAAAAAAAACACACATTTACACACAACCAAATGTAAAGCAAATACCAGGATAGAAGAATAGAAAAGCCACAGCGCGAAACTTTTCCATTGCTACCATTTACCTTTTTATTGCCAGAGTTTTAATTAAGACTTTAGAGATGCTGTATTTAGGGACTCAGATTTAAAAACGCAAAAGTTGCACTGTTGTTCCAGTTTTTGCTCAAAACAAATGACATTGAGTGGATAAAAGTTTATTGTTCTTAAAAAAAATCTATATCTTTGTCCTGCACACCCTATCCACTTTGGAAAATGTTTGTCGAAGTCTTTCCAACCCAAAACTGTGTTTGGATGTGAGCAATTGGTGTGTGGATCCGTTCACACGTTCACTAATCTGCATCCGTATTTCATAACCAAATGTTGCCATTTCATCCCTTTTAACGTTCTCACCATTAAATCACTGTGGATCAGCTTTTTTCTATAATGAAGTGTTCTCATAAATTATGGAGACAGTTGATCAGATCACAACTTAGTTACTCTGTAGTTCTGATCCTCATGTTCCACAGTCAAACTTTGTGTGGAAGCAAAAATAAAAATAAAAACCTTTTGCATAGATATTATATATTATATTTTCACACCTATGGTAGTTACAAATGTCTTGTGTGGCAGGTGACTCATTCTTATTGGTAAAAAAAAATAGAATAAAGACTTTGTATAATTATCTCTCTTGACTTCTGCTTGCTTCCGGGTATAAGCTTCGACAGATCAGAAGAAACTTCATTAATGCTATGATGAGAAACATTCAAAGCAAAGCAGTAAGTTCTTGAAAGGCAAATCAAACCAGCACAACTTGTTTATGTCTTTCAACGCAAAAGGACACGGGGTGGAATGAAGAATATTCAAATGATTTATAGATGGAAGAAATAATGTCAGATTTTACCCTATTTTAACATTTTTAATAATTTTGGAAACTAATTGACAGCACCAAAAGATAAACTGCACATCATGGCTTGTTACATTGGATGTAGGTTGAAAGTGAGGGGTGAATACTTTGCGTACGGCCGATCCATATGTGAACACCTGCTGCATTGTGGCGATTGTTCTGGATCAGAAAACACGGGCGTTCTGGTTCCTGTCTGAATGCAGCTGCTGGAATGCAAATGAGACACAAAGTCAATAATCAGGCAGCAAATGAGACCCCACAGGAATCTGAAATTTTATCCATTTTGGCTGTTTCACAGTTAAAGGCTGCAGTGACTGAGCTGAAAATACCCCTGACACCTGTCATGCGATTTCTTAATGTCACATCAGTCCCGACTATAACACTTTCTTTATTAACTCACAGACCGAGAACTAACAAGAAGGTCTGAGACAGTAAGCTTAACGAGCATTTCAGAACAAAGCAACTGACTTTTTATAGAAACAAGAATTAAACAAGAAGCTTCTGTAGCCGTATAATTAGCGCTGAGCTCTGAAGTCAACACCTTTGTTGTTCTTTTAATGTATGCTGCCTGACTGAAGGAACATTTATGTAATGTTTACTTAAGTATAGAGGAAAACACTTCACATACCTGCACTATGCGCAGAGTGAATTATGTAACAAATGTGTTCTGATTGGCTGTCTGATTCAAATGACTGGCTTGAAACACTTTGAAGTGCAATCTTCTCCAGCCAGTCCAAATGAAATGAGGCCATTTTTCTACATTTAAGAAACAGGCAGGTTTAGTGTTAGCTTTAGCTTCTTCTGCTTGACTGGATGATTGAAATCCTCTCAACTTCATGATCTCTGTTTATGTTCTGGATCATTGACATAAGTTTTGTTCCTTTCATCAGAAGCTGGGAGCTTTTTGTCCCCCGATGCACTCCACAACAGAGAATATTGGGGCCTTTGAGGATGCTGGAAAGGTTAGAAAGAGCAGCATACGTAAAAAAGAGGAAATATTTCACTGAGCCCAGAAGAAATTCTATACGTGTCAAAAAGCAATTAAGTAGAAGTGGAAAAGCAATAAAATATGGTTGCAGCAAGACTGATTGAAAACGTGATCAAACGACTCACATATATCCGTAAAAAAGAGAAAAACATCTAAAGGCAACCTCAGAAAAAAAAAAGAATAGACATAATAACATTCTGAAGGTTTTTGCAGGGAATCTTCAGTTAAGTAATATCCATTATATTTTTTTCCCAATTCAAAGCTCCTCTCATATCCTGAGTGCTCCCTCAAAATATACAGTCTGAGAGATGAGGCTGTCATACGGGGATTCAGTCCTCTTTTGGGTCATTTAACTCAACATAATTTATAATGCAGTGGCTAACAAAAGCGATCAAAACATTGAAACAATTGGTCTGTGGCCAGTACACTTTGTTCTGTGATCAAACCTCAAAAGTTCAATGAATAAAATACAAAACTTTGAAACATAGCAATACACTTCAGTGGAATATAGAAAGAACAGGTCAGCATCAATAAGGATTTGGTCAATGATTTAATAGTGGGGCCAGAAGAAGTCTAGAGAATACACCTACACTTTACATGAACAGGATATATTTTTTAATAAAAAGTATTTGAGATGTTCAAACCTGTCCATTAGGACTTCTTTTTGCTACAGATCTCACAAAACATCTACCAACCTTGAAGCATTAAAGTTTGGGAAAAATAACATCTTTGTCATTCTTAAGCTTTTGTCCATGCCAGTACATGCTGCTGCTCATCAGCAAAGATCATAAAATACAAATATGCAATAAAATACAAATATTTTAAAGTAACACCAGCAATCAAATCCCCAAATATCACAATCTCACTGAAGAGATAGTGTTTTTATTAGCTGTTCCATTTCAGGGATTTGAGCATGTTAACGAGATCTGTATTGCTGTGCACATCTTTTTGATATTGTACTCAATATAAACAGAGAAAGAAGCATGTGTTTCTTGGGCCTTGATGTGACCCACTTCAGTTGTCTAAGCTTCCACTCATGTCTAATTAGATGCACCTGTTTCCAATTACACCCCCTTCCTCTGTGTGTATTTAGCTAATCTGTTCTAGTCCTCTGACAGGATCCTTTTTCCTCTGATGTTTTTCAGCTATATTCAATGGCTGTCATTGTATTTTTAAGAGTGGGCATATTACTTCCTACATAACTAACCTTTTGTGACCAGGAATAATGACCAAACTGGGTAAAAACGATCGCCATCAGGTAGCTTTATTCCAGATTTGCAGTAATTTCCAATTTTTTTTTTTTTTTACATGTACCCTGATGTATCAGTGATCAATCAATTTGCCAAATTAGAATGCATTCATACCTGCTCACCTTCTGTTATGTGACGGAGATTTTTTGATACCCAAACTGTCTGTTTTGATTGCCGTTGTTGCTAGGACTCCATCTACAAATGTTATTAAAAACTGGGTGCCTGCTCCAGCACAGGAGCGCCACCCCTAATAAAAGCAAGGATGGGATAAGAAAAAAAAAAAAAAGAGAGAAAGAGAAAGAAACCAAAACAAAACAGAGAAGCTCAAAATTTTTGCCCTTTCTTTCTAAAGCCTCACATTCCAGCGGTGGCATGGTGGGGTCTCGAGAGTCATGTGCCTGGCCTGTGTTTCTCTCAGCACAGACCCATGACTGCAGCACATGATGAGCTCAGGGCCGGATTACCGCCAGACTTGCATGCTCAACGCCAGCCGGTGCTTGCTGGCAGCTGATTGCGCCGCTGATGCTCATACCAAACACATCATCTCACCCCATAGCGACCCCTCTGGTATTTTCATGATCTTGTTTTACTTTTATGAAGGTTTTTGGAGGTCTCACTCAGGAAGTATTTTTGATGTTGTGGTGCTTCACAGGTTTATGTGAAATGGCAAAATGGGTTCTGTCTCCAGGACGTATTTTGAGGATGAATCATGCCGTTTCCAGGGTCTTTAATCCCTGCTGCATACTTGTCTTATTTCAACCAAAGTGATTTGCTGTTCAGAAAACTGAGCAGAAATGTGACTGAGTTTGGATCAGAATATAGCTTACTGTTTTTTACAACATGGTGGTAGCATAAAGATACTTTTATTATTTAGTTCAAACTAAACACAGGACAAACTGCATGGAAAAGCCTAAAGTGTTGTGGCTGGGGTGGAGTTCCCCTTCCAGCAGCACAACCAACCAGAGCTACATTGACAGAACGGTCTAGTCAAAGCCCAGACTGAAATCCACCAACAAATTTGTGGCAAGACTGGTGTTTTCTTTTCAATCTCACTGAGCTTGAACTATTTTGCAATAATGATTGGAAACAAGTCTCCTTGACATGCAAACTACCAACTATACCACTGGTGAAAGTTATAAAATTTTTGTGTGGCAAAATATATTTTCCAAACAGTACTCTTCAGATCTGTATAAGTTTTTTCCCAGTTTCTTTTCAGCTCATAATTCCCCAAATTTTCTTTTAGCCCATTATGTAACATTGTATCACATTTTAAAAATAAAGAAAGACTCAAGGATGTTCACACTTTTGCAAATGACTGACATAAAAGTAATCTATAATACTTTTTTTGTCGTCTTCCAGACGACTAATTTCAAACCCACTGGGGTTTCAACACTTTACCAAATCGTCACTATAATATTTACCACATTTAAAGCAAAGGTTATGAGTTTAATTTCAGCTGGAAATGTGCCCCTAAACTTGCTGCACAGTGTAATGAAATGAGGTTAAATTAAATGTCACTGGCCCCCATCCTACTGTCAGAAATTGAAGAAAAATGTCTCGGAGTAATTTTCTTAAAATTTGAGTTTATACTTTAAAGGTCTAAGATAGCCAAATCACAGACATATTTCCCCGAACAAACATATGAAACCTCATTTTCACTTCAAATGTGTACCCAAGTAGCATAAGGTGAAAAGTGAAAGCATCCAGGATACGAAAAGGGTGAATGCAACTGCAGCTCAAGTTACCTCAGATTCTGCACACTTAATGGGACTGCAAGTCTTTATAGAAAACGCAAGACATCTGGAAATAAGTGGAAATCTGCAGGAAATCCACTTAAACCTGCTTCCCTGTTACCTCATGTGGTTCAGAATGTTTCCAAGAACCTTTGCAGCGAGTGTGTGGCTGTGTTTACCTGAAATGATCCGTACTTTTCTCTAACTGACAGCAGAAAGCAGGAAACTATTCATTCAAGCCCGTCATGCTCACGACCTGAGAGAATTGTGCAGATAGAGATTCACAAAGAATCCAACCAAAACATGGGTCTGTGTGACTGTGTGGAGGACAACAACAAGACGTCTTGGCTCGTTTTCACAAAGTATGCAAACAAAAAGACTTTAAGATTTTAATCTGCACCTAAAACACTCTCAAAGGCAGAGATGGTCTGAGAAAAGAGTAAGCAGAATCAGATTTATGGACACTGAATGGAAGGAGTGGCTTCTGCTGCTCCATTGTTAAGATCTAAATTATGAGCGACACACGTGATATTCCCCACTTTATTTAAGCAAAAAGTTTGGATCATTTAATCTCCCTCCAGTCAGAGTAGCAACAACCTCTTGGATCAACCTTGACGAATTTTTGATAGCATTTAATGGGCAGAAAGAGTGCTGATATTGTCATTTAGCAAAAACTGTAATTTATCAAATGCCCATTTAATGACTTGTGCCATTTGTTGCTGCCCACGAAATCAACTAAAAAGCTCAGCCACAGCTTGACATTCCATTTCTGTATTTACATTTTAGCTCCATTTGTTAGACAAAATTGTCATTAGTCACTGCAGCTCTGCCCATTCTCAGCAGAAGTCAAAAACAAGTTTTCCTGAGTCACTGCCACGGATGCTCACATAGCCCAATAGCCACCAGAGCTGCATGAGTAATTCAGGAGGCTAAAATAGCCCAAGAACATCTCACAGAACAAGCTAAAAAAAGCAAATGTTGCAAAAATACTTCCTCAGAAACAGAATAGATCAAGTGAAAATCCCCAAAGGAAGCTGTGAGGGACACACTAAGACAAGAAACTGCGTGGGCGAAGATGTGGGATACCTGTGAACAGAGCATGGTAGTGCAGACCTCTCTCCTTGTCTGAATGTGAGCACACATCAAACAGGTAGGCCTTGATAGGGCCGTCAATGAAATCAGCAGCGAAGTCAAACAGCACGACCCCGAACATCACCACGACGATGGCCCAGATGCTCTTCAATGACCTGTCACTGACCAGCGCTGCAAGAAACAAGAAAACAGGTCTTCACCATTCACACACATATCAGCACAACCACATCATAACACAGAATGAAGTCTACAAAATTTCAAGTGCAATAGAAAATATGAGCGTATTAATGCTTGCTTCATTGCATTGGCTTACAATTCAACTTAAAGTCTATTATACAATTCATTTTCTGTTTGTTTTTTTTAAATCTCTAAATGTCTGAGTACTTGTAAGCTGTGGTATGATAAATATTGCTTGAATGATTGATCAGTTACTAACAAATTCATAAAGCCAAAGTATCAATTTCAATTATTTGACAGTTTTTGAGCTATGCAAGCATCATCAGTGATTACTTGCCTTGAACACCATTTGGGTTCTAATCAATACTTTTAGTCAGTTCCTTTAAACTCCCAACATCAGTGTATAAAACAAGAACATTGCTGCAACACAAACAGCACCAGTGACCATAAAACACACATTATTTGCAAATTATCAAATGAAAAGGAACAACAAAGACTGTCTTAAGTTGTTTTCCACTCGTCTGCGACTCCACTGCAACTCCTGCTGCTCTTGGTAAACTGCTTTGGTCATAGTTAAGATGAGTAAGGACCGCCTGCGGTGAGGAATTTTAGTACGGTTTCAAAGTTCCACCCACAGAGCTGCCAAGTTTCATCTTCTCTGCTTATGACGAAGAAAACACTTGAATTCTTGCTACTTTTCTAAATTTGATGCATCTTGTCTTCAAAGTCACCTGCTGACTGGAAATACTAGTCAAAATCCCACGAGTGCACGAAGGAAGCATTTTTATTCTTGCTTATTCTGCTGTGAAGATGAATGGAAAAAGAAAAGCTTCAAACCCAAAGGAAAAAATAATGCAAGAAAGTGGAGCAACGTGTGTTTACTTAAAGCCAATTACAACTTAGGAGTGGCAGCTATCCTGTTCCCTTGTCACTTTTACTTGTGTTTACTTCATCCTAGACAAAAATGCAACAATTTTTCTTATGTCCTCTCCTACATCTCAGTTACTTGTAGTTTCATATTATTGCTGCATTTCTCATGAAATATTACAAATTAGACACTCTGGTTTAGAAGCAATATCACAGCTCTGCAAAAATTAACATTTCAACAAATAAATAATTAAATGATGCTCATGGTTCGGCCACCTAACTTTAAAAAGTAAACTTGTATTACATTACACATATTTTAAACTATAAAAAGGTTTGTATGGAACCAGTTTAGATAATTTATAGAAAGTCTAAACAGGGTACCACTTTGTTAAGAATGAGCAAAAATGATTTTTAAACAGTCGTCTGAGATTTTTGAAACTTTTATTCTGTTTTTGAAAAAACAACACAAAAGAACAACAATGATCTTAATGCGTCTTTGGCATTTGGACGGGATTAGAATTGGACAAGCATAACATTTAATTTTGAGAAGAACTAAAAAAAAAACTAAAAAAAAAAAACATGGACTGAATTATTCCCTCTTTAAAAAACACTGCTTGTAAATCTTGACTCTCATTCTTGTGGACAAACACATTTGAACGAAAGCAGAACAGACGACCACACAGTGGTGAGAGTGAATTACAGCTGACCAGAGCTCTGTGTTTAACACTCTGGAATCAGAAATGTTTCAAATAGCATCATCATTTGCTTCACAAATTTATTTATTTGTTATTTATTTGGAGAGCGCGTCTTTTTAGGGCAGCAACCGAACAAGGTCTGTCACCATGGGAACCGCTACATGGAAAAGGCGCCGTAAACTGATTTGGAGAGGAATGTTCAATGAGGAGATATAAATGTTTCACTGAGACGAAGTTACCAATCTCTAACTTTCCTAATTCAATAAGAGCTTTAAGAGGTAAAGTGATTTGCTTGTCTTTGCTTTTTACTGCCGATTAAATTTTCCAACTCCCTGAAGTTTCTTTCGAAGCTTTGGTCGGAGCCCTTCAATAAAGAGATGTTCAAAATAAAGAGAAAATCTGGGGTTTCGAGATCGCTTCGAGTACAACCAAAGAAACAAAACACTGCAAATGAAAAGCTTGGACTTTGTTGCGTATTAAAGGAATAGAACACGAGAGAGTCTGAAAGGCAACAATTGCATCCTACTTTAATTACCTTTTCAGAAAACAAGTGAATGAAAGTTTCTTCTTTCTTAATCAAACATGAATAAGTAAAAGCATCAACAGGATGTAGACCTGTGATAATTAAACTGAGTGCCGTCAGGTATTTCTGTTCTACATAAAAAGCAACAAAGTCCATTAAGACCTGAAAAGACGCGTGCAACAGAAATGACAAACCATAGTTTTTTTTTTTCTTTGTTCTAATCAAAGTGGGAAAGAAATGCTGACAATTATGATGGCATTTTCTACAACTGAGAGAAACACGCAGATTTAAGGAGCTTACCCAAACAACATAAGAAGGTCATTCAAGGACAGAGAAAAAAACTGAAGACTTTTAACAAAGGAAATAAACTCATACTTATTTCCAATAATGTGTTACTTGTTCTATTATAACAAGCATTTTTTTATATATCTTCTATTGTATTTGTGTGTAATAATTTTAAAAAATGGTCTTGGAGATATTTTTAAAAGATATATCCAGCTTTTACAATGTATTTCTCTATTTTTACCCAGAGATGTTAGACATCTGTGGCTTTGTTAGTTTCATACAACACAATGTTAACGAAAACAATTTAGGATTAAAATCAATTGAGACATGAGGATTTTATGTATAGTTCAATGTTCAGTATACAGTTGTGGTAGTCATAAAGCAGAGCTGTCCCACGGAAACATAAGTGACATTCTCAGTAAAACAGTTTATGTCGACAGGCTTTCGAGAAAATACAATTTATCCTCCTTTTCTATAAAATTAAGGTCACCAGTTATGTGTGGCGATCTTCTCGTGACGCGGCCTGGAGCCTTGCTGATTCCCAGAAAACCTTTTTGGTTTTACGCCTTCACACTGAATGATATTTTCTTATCATACATCAGTTCCAGGGGACACCAGCTGAGCTCCTATAGCTACAGACTCAATTTTAAAACAGGAGTGTTTTTTGCTCAAATATTTAAGTTTTAAGTGAGCAAAATGTTTCTTTTTTCCTCAAAGCATCTATAGTGAGAAGAAAAAGTCTGGGTAAAACAAATATGAGATATAACTGACAGATATATGAAAGAATATTATCAACAAGTAAAGGTTGATGTTCCCAGTGAAGAAAAGGAAGAAAAAGTTGAATCTTCACAGTTAGCCACATGTTGTTACATTGGTTTGGATTAGCTTTGTTCCACTTTTTTTTAAATAATGTATCAGTTTCTGTGTAAATGACTATCATCATATTTTCTAAGAGATTAAATAACCAGGCGTTTCAACCTCATATGAGCATCTATGTTTTGTTTTGTTGCTACAAAGTCGGACTTTCCAAGTTTCCATTAAGAAATACTTCATGAAGCCCGTTCATGTTTGCCCCAGAGTTGGCAAATGTTTGTTGAACACATAAAATGTAAAAGTTGCGGCTAATAATTACTCATTAATACTTCTTACAATTCGAGTCAGATTAATGACCGTGGCAAGCTTCTAATTGTTCCAGTAGCACTTTAACATATAAAACTGAGAGAAATGCATTGTTTTGGCTTTGATTAATAGGTAACATTAAATAAAATGGCAAATTCCAAATGACTCCATCTCAAATGTACCAGACATCACCATCTCTCACCTGAAATGAAAGCATCTCCATTGAGGAACATGCTTATCCCTATCAGCATCATGATGCCAAGGACCAGGATGTAAGGCCTCCGCCGCCCCCAAGGGGAGCGACAGTAGTCGCTGGCCGAGCCGATAACAGGCTGCAGTAGGAACCCTAGGATGGGGCTGATCAACCACACGAGACTGTACAGACTGCGAGGAAGGCCCACGCTCAGCAGCACCGGAGTCACAAAGGCTGCCTCAACAGCGTAGCAAAACTCCCGACCAAACATCACGAGGCTGTGCAGGATAAGGCGACCCCGAGAGCGTCTGGGGGGCTCCACAATCCCAAACACGGCGCTCTCTCCGCTGGTCATGTAGTCCTCTTTGGAGCCAGGGTAGTCTGTGGTGTACAGCTGCAAAGATGTGGTGACGTGTTTCCCCGGTTCCGGGAGCTTGCAGGGTTGGGGCCTTGCAGGCTGGTCCTCTGATAACATGGTCATTGTGGAGAGTAGTTACACAGATGTAGGAACACGAGTGAAGAAGACGAAGAAGAATCCTTGTTATAAGTAATCAAAGAAACGGCAAAAGTCCAGGTCCTTGCTCTGGGGCTCAGCTTATCCTCCTCTCTATTGCATAGCTGAGCAATAAGTCCAAGATCCAGTGAGCATGACTTAACAAGTGGAAGACTGTTCTGTTAACTGAGGGCAGGAAAGCAGGACCCAGGAAAGTAGGAGGAGAGAAGAGAGTGTTCTTGAGACATTAAGCGCCCCCCTCCCCACTTCTGTTTTAGTAGTAGTAAATACATCAGTCATGTGAGTGTGAGTGCCATCATGTGCAGCAAGTGTACAGCCTTAATTTGGCTGGAAAGTCAAAAAAAACACCAATCTGTTATGGACAAACTTCAACTGGGACTTTTCCTATCTTGGCTTTTGATTTTAATAAACATGAAGACAAAAACAACAAAAGTCCCTGAAAAAAAAAAATGGGAGGATTAGAAATACTGATACAGCTTGAAGCAAAGAGCCACAGGAAACCCATACAGTTTTAATTAACCAGCTAACACCACTTTGTTAGCCTGAGCTGCTACATATGGTGCAGAACGAAAAAGGGCATAATATTCAACACAGTACAAGTTGATATTAATATTTTTATATTTTGTCTGAGTCTATATATTAAAACAAATCAATGAGCGCTGATGCAATGTGTCGATGAACAAGACTTTTTTAAAAAACAAAGGTCATTTGCTACTGCTTGTGTAAAAACTGTAGAAATGAGGTCTTGATCCTTCTAGTGGCTAAAAACTATATGCTTTATCTGATGGAACATTTATTATTATTAGGGAAATTTTACTTTCAGTTGATGCAATATTTTTCTTAGTTTGATGTAATTGTTGCAATTCTCTCACTGGAGGTAGTTTAATAAAAAATACCGTCAATAACTTGTTAAATTTCAGGAGATAAATATCAAAGTAAGCTTGTTCAATCCCAGATTGCCTCTTTAAGTAAATAGAAAGTTTCTAGTTTTCTACCTGCCTTTCCTTATTACCGAACATCCTCTTTTTATATCCTTGCTGACATATTTTCATCTCATACATTGTTTGCTCTGAATGACAAGAAATGTATTTTTTTTTCCCTCTTTGACATGTTCTTTTTGCGCTTGTTCTTAACAGGAGGAGAGTACCTTTTCATATTTGTTAAATTACTGCAAATCAAAAGTAGCCTTAGGCCCCATCAGAGAGGCTAAAAGGTTTAGGCTGTGCTAAACTTTTTAATTAAAATGTATCCTACCATGTCCAGAAGCAGCAGCATATCGATATTTTACAAAGACGCTGGAAACATACTGAGAAAATCCATTTCTGTTTGCATAATGTTCCCTCAAAATACCAAGAACTGCTTGTTTTAGAGAAACAAAAAAATGACCTTTAACATTCTTAAGTTCCCAGGAGGACATTTGGATATATGCACACCTCACACACTTAAAAAGGTTGTTTTCTCTACTATTTATAATAAGAGGATTTTTACTTCCTGTAATCAACTCATTTATTTGTGTGAATATTTCTGCAACATCTTATACAACAAGAACTGGGCTACCTGCCAAGACATAAAAAAAACAAACAAACAAAAACATATAACTCAGGAACAGGAAAAGTTAGCATTTATTGCAACATAGACAACAACGCAGAGGTTCTTGTTCAGTCAGAGCTAATCAGCAGCTCACACAGCTGCCGATCACTGAAGGTTAAAGCTGTCTGTAAGCTGAATGATGCAAAAACATATTAGAGGAGTTTTCCTCTAAATGAGTTGGATTTTCCTGTCAAAATGTGTTCAAAATGCTTCTGGAGCATGAATTGTTTGGCTTTATTTTTGTTTAACCAGTTCATTTAATAAGGTCAGTGTTCCATTTTGATTAAAAGAAGTATAAAAAATATGTATTTTTTTTTATTTTTTATTACCAGAACCCTTAGGAAAGTTTCAGACAATTTGTCTTTGGGCAGCAGGCCACATAAAGTTTTAAATAAGTTAAACTTATTCCATCGCCTCCAGAGAGAGGCTGGCCTAAATTACTTCTTTGGAAATAATCTTTCAGGTTGGATCAATAACCTGCAAAGAAATGAGCAGAAAAAGACTCCAGGAAAAATTAAACTGTTGTTGTGAAGGAGCAACGTAATCCACCACATGGAGCTCAAATTAAATGTGGAAAATGGTAAGTGGGGCCATCTAATTCAGTTACACTGAGTGAATTAAAGGTCAGTGGTGAAGAGATCTTGGAAAGCTTCAAATAAGCTTAAGAGTTCCTTCTGGTATCAAAAATGTTATAACAATAACAGTCTGTGTTGTCAGACAAGGTTTGCGATCTTCAAATCCTTTAAAAGTCGACAGCAATTACCGCAAAGACAGCTATGAAGCAAACCAAAAAATGACACCAGAAAGAAAGAATTAACAAATAAAAAATAAATCAACACACAATCTCCTTTATTAAGTTCATATCCACAAAAAAAAAATAATACTCTTCACCTGACTGAACTTACATCAGTTCTGTCCAAACTACATGCGGCCCCTGGACTGATTTTGTGGGTCCTGAAAAGCAGTTCAAGAATGATTCACATTTAGCCCAGCAGCCACAGTAGTTGATGCAACTGGGAGACTTTTTATAGTTTATTAGAACAGAACTGCTTCCCAAAACCTTAAATCTTCTTCCAAAAAGCAGAGTAAACACAAAGTAATTGTATTTTGTTAATCAAGCTTTCTGCTTTTGCTTTGTTGTAAATAGAACCACATATAAAGCAAACCTTAGTGTACCCAAGTCTGCTTTTAATCATTTTTAGTAACACTTAGAATGACCAAAAATGTTAAACAAATTGCACCTAGAGAATTGCATTGTTAATTATTATTATTATTTGTAAAGTTGTCTTTCCTCTTTATACACAAAGGTTAGCTTACTTCTCTTATTAATTTTTTTTTATCATTAAATAGTAGAAAATGGAGCTTTAACAAATACCTAACAAAAGAGAGCTGAACTATTTTAGTAAAAATAGGATATCAACTATACATGAAAAAAAAAACCAACTACATAAAAATAATAATTATTGAGCAACATTTATTAAAGATTACCAGTAAATATGCCTTTAAGATTTCAGATTTTTTGCACTATGCTAATTAAAGGGCACTGTTGTCGCAGTCACATCTCTTTCATAAACATGAATAATAAAATCCCCTTTTCACACTTTATTGCAGAGGGAACATCAGTACACAGTGCATTTGAGATTGTCAACAAGTGATGAAAAACATCTCTTGCAAATGAGCTCATATAGCAACAACTGATGAATGTTATCAGTACAAAGACATGTACTGATAACAGTACATGCTGTGTTAAATTTAAGCCAGTACAACACAGTTACATTTACATTTGTAAATATTAAGCCATTTGTACATTTCTCCTTCAGATTAAGTGCTTTAATAAGCCTCATTTATTGAAGCTGAAACTGATTATCTTATTATGCAAATAAGATTGGAGATTAAAAAAAACAAAAAAAAAAACAAGTTATTAATTGTTATCTTGAAGCCAGTGTCCTTATCGGAGAAAACTAAATCCTCTCATATTAGCTTAAATTATTATTTGCTCTCAGCAATACACAGGTCAAAACACTGCACAAAGCTGCATCAAGCATATTTTGTACCATGAAAAATGCTGAAACATATATAGACTGTTAGTGGACATGATGTTCAAAGCCCTAAAAGACATTTGTACTAAATTACTCCCAGACTGTGCTGATAGCCAGCAAGCGAAAAATCAGAATGCGCGTTCCCGACATGACATTAAGGAGGAAAAGATCCAGTAATAAAGGAGCTTTCCTGTTCCTGCGGCAGATCTTCAGTGACTCTTGAATCCGCGCCCAGACAGAAGTAATTTAGAGCCGAAATGGACCATTCTAAGTCTTTAATGACAGTGTTGTCAAGGTGGGAGGGTAAAGGTGAAAGCGAAGAGATCAGTGATTTTATTGGCATTATATTGTTCAGGATAGTTCTTGACTATATATGGTTAACATGACTCAGACAGCCATTATTTTAGCAGTAAATGGAGTTGAAGTGCACACATTGATGCTGTCAATCATAAGTTCCTTTATTTCTTATATATAAGAAAGCACACAAATTGTAGACGTGGTAAATAATTTTTCAGATGGATGATGGTGGAAGAAATGTCTTAACAGAGAGCTCCCTGGGGCTAACATATCTCTACCTGAGATTTGTTAGAGATATGCAATTATGATTTACATTTTCTTCTGGAACAATGCAAAATGACTCATTTACATTGTTTTTAAATCCTTACACTCCAAGCAGTTCCAGTGATTTCTTTCAACGATCTGCAGAATGGGTGTGTAATAGTAATCAGCAAATTCTCTAGTCCGAGTTCTGGATTTCTGAGGCTCCCTAAACACATCGCAGTTACCATCGCTATCTCAGCTGATTCTTTAATAACCGATTGATCAATTATATATTTATAACGTTTAAGATATTTTATTTTTATTGTCTGGTGAATTATAAGAGCAGTGGCTTACACTGAAGTTTATTAAGGGGTATCAGAGTACAGGGGTTGTCACATGGCACACAGTTAATTTTTTTTTACTTATAACTATGCAGTACATTGTGTTCTTCAATTTCACAAAATTCCAATAGAAACCTGTGAGGTTTCCGGATGCAGCATGACGATGTGTTGAGAAGGGGTTTGAATACTTTTGCAAGGCAACAGGTATTTCAAGCAATGCACATAATTGTATTAACGTCTAGTAGTAGAATACGACAACGGTGATGTAAAAATTTTACGCCAGCCCACGTCAAACAATTTGCAAGTGATGTTAATTGTGTCGAAGAGAGGCGAACTCAAAGTGCTGCTGGGCTTAGAAAGCAGCTGGTTCCCATTGACTTTCATCCCTGGGTGGCAATTAAAAGGTATAAAATTTCCCAGTGTCTAACCACTCATATCTAAATAATTAATCACAACAGAAGGCAGAACTCCAACATTGCTGTTTCAGTTAATTACACAATGTAAAAGACAAAAAGGGCTCTCGAACCCTGAAAGCTCTGAGCTAATTTTCTAATTTCTACGAACAAAGACATCCCCTTACGGCTCTAGTAATTAAAAAAAAAAAATGCTGCTGCAAGACATTTTGGGGAAACACATTCCTCAATCAACAAGTATGTGCCTTTTAAAACTTTACATTTGCAGATTTAACTAATCCCACTCGACTTAAATGACGCACAAGATTTGACCATAAACACGTGCCGCAAATAACTTTGTCTTTTCAACATTTCAGGGGGAAAGTGTAAAGACCTTTCAACCGTTCAAGTGACTTGGCCTGGTGAATGAATCACAAGGGTTCTTCTGTGGTGGCTGGCTTTCAAAGCTAATCAAGTGATGCATGTGATCCCTGAGGGAGGGGATAGAGATCTGCAGAGGGAGAGGAGGGAACAGCGAGAACATTGCTTGAAGAGAAAACACTTAACGAATGCAGGCTGGAACGCCTTTATACGAAAGCACAAGATATCACCTGCTTTCCCTGACAGGCACGTGCGCTCACATCAAATGTCAGAGCTGACAGCTCAAACATGCTCCTTCATGTGCTCTCATCTGGCAGAACCAAATGTGTGATCCTCCTTCTGCCGTCACACTGTTTCAACTGAGAGACTAGTTTACAATAAGATATATATATTTTTTTTATTTGACAAGAAATGTCTTCTTTAATCGCCATAGACACCGCAGACATTTTTGCGTGCAAAAACAGGAGTAAATCGGCTTGTGGATGGTAATGTGTTGCATTTGCATTTTCTCCACCTAGTATTTTGCACTTTTTGCTCAATTTATTGCACCTGCTAATCTTAGCATTTGTTTGTAGATCGAGTTTCCACCCTCTGTTTTTCTCTGATGAGATGTCAAGAACCTTCTACCACACATCTTAGTTTTTTCTTGTGTTGAATAATGCTTTCATCATGTCAAGCTTAAAATTCATATAAACAAGCTGTTACTTTCTAAAAAAGAACACAGGCAAACGATGGCAGACAAATGACACAGCATGAAGAAGTCGCCACCACCACAACATAATTTAACTGTTTCATGAGACCAGGCTGTGTTTCAATATTAAATATTTACAAGTCCTTCATGCTTCTGCTGCATATTCAAAAATAATTCCCTCTGCAATATTTATAAAACAAGGAAATATGTCTGAAGTGTGAATGCAAAACTGAAACAAGCAATTAATTTAAACTTTAAGTGAACTTCCAAGATGGACAGCAGTGAAGAAGGCAGAGATGCTTTTTAAATGCTGGCCTTTTACCAAGCACATGTAAGGAATTATCCACCTGTAGAGCATAAATGTTCTATAGACATGTAATCTATACAAACAGTCGCTTCAGGAAAGAGCTTTAATTTTCTCGATGGTCTCCTCAAAACACTTGCATTTAAATCAAACCCCATTTTAATCTTTATCAAAGCAGTACTGCAATAAAGTACATGTAGGACAAAACACTGTCAGATGTCTGGATTCCTCACGTTAGTCGCTGGTGGTGCGACAGTCTGGAAGCGTATGTGTCAGGGAGAGAAAGGCGGAGAAAAGCAAATAGCAGTAACATTGTATAACATCGCCGTGGACTGGGCGTCAGGAGAACAGAACAAATTGTGTCCTTCCTTGTGAACCGGTGACAAAGACTGTATGACGAGGACTAGACCATTTTCGGGATCGCTGCAGTCAGAGGTTGCCTAGTGACATGAGAAAAAGCCATGATCAAAGCTGGAAATACCCACAGAACCCAAAATGTTGGTTGTTAATCAGTTCAGGCAGAAAATTTGTTGTTTGCTTCAGTAGAAACTGACACTAATGACAGCTCTGTTTCTGAAAAAGACATTCTTCTCCTCAGACTTTACTATCCATTCCTGTTCTTCCCATCTGAACACAAATCTCACTTATTGATCTCAGCAAGAGGCATTTCAAATTCTTACAGAAGAATCTTACAGCAATCATCTGGCGAGATCCTCCCACCTAATGCTTATTAGACCAACCTATGAAAAGCAGATTTCAGGATATTTTAAACCTCTTTCAGGCTTACTAATTATCTAAGCACAAAATAAATACTGTATTATTGTTTATTGTTTGTTGCATATGAGTTGAAGGATATAGCTGGTCATCGGTTACATCCAAAAACTAGCTGGGTTGAATAAATCAGTAAGCTCAGAGTACCAGCTCACTGCTAACCCATAACATCAGTGAAATCCTTCCAGCTTGTGATGTGCTTCACATTAAAAGCATCACGAAGTCTTCGCATGCAGCCCTGGGACCTCAAAATGTTTTCTCAGGGAACCTTTGACCTCAGAAAACAGAAAATTATATAACAACTGCATCGATTGTGCTGCTTAATGTTTCAAAGGGTTTCAAGTGGAAAGAATACAGATGAGACAGGATTGTAAACGCAACAGCGCAAAGTGGTTCTTAGAAATTCATACATGATACTATACAGGATATAAATGTAGAAAATTGTTTCTTTACTTAAAATGTATTATGCAATTATCTTGTTTAATCTTTTCATAAATAAACCCGAATGAAATGAAACAGATTTTTGTGTTCTCATTCTGTGTGATGTCAATATATGCATGATTATGTGACTGTGACATTAAAACAAAAGCAAAAACTGGAGAAGTCTTTAGGACAAATATTAAATATTTCTATTAACACTAGTGAAGCTGAGGAAATGCTGTTTGAATTGTATTATGATTTAGTTTTAAAGGCACAAAATTAATATTTTTAAATCAAGTTATTTCTTGATGAAGTTATTTTTTGGGATGAACATTTTGCTTCTCTGAACACAGCGTCGCTTCTGATAATGGGTTAACTATTTTTCTGTGACTGACTTTATCTGCTAACTTATCAACTCTGCAAACAGGAAAAGGTTCAGAGTTCATTCATAGCATTATTGTGGCCCCTGAACCTTGAATCCATCTGTGACTCTGACCTCACTGCTGTCCTACTGTACCTGTACATCGAAAGAAAAAAAAGAAAAGGAATTTATTTTTCCACAGGTGATCAACTGGGAAGAAAATACATAAAAAAGAGAAACGAGCAAGCAATTGGAACAGAAATTAAAGTATTTCAACACAAACTTTCATCAAACTTTGAGTAATGGAACTGAAGTGTTAAAAAAAAATGACAAAGTGAGCGCTCTCTACTCCTCCTGCTCTCCTTCTGTTCAAACCTGTTTAAGCCCTGCTGTTTACCATCTCATGGGCGTTGTGCAGCGATCAATTTAGTGTGTTTACATTGCAAACCAGATTACTGCTAACAAGCAAGCAAATTAAAAGTAAAAACATACAGCATGTACACCCTGGAGTAACTCATTAATATTTTATGGCAGCCTTGAGTCATTTTGCTTATTTAGCTTTGTGCTTTTAAATATATTGACATACAATTTTTACTCTTCATGAGTTTACAGATATCCCAAATCTTGCTCCGTATTACTTCTTGACTGAGTAAAAAACTTTATTTTTGCCTTTCATTGACTTTCTTGCAGCACATTTCTCTGAAGCACAAAGAAAACAAACATTGCTGCAGTTAAAATATTGCAGAAATTGTACAACTACGCAATAGCCATAATTTGGTCTCTTAAGGCCTGCTGTCTGTTGTACAGCTATCATTAGCAGATACCACCATGTCTGTCACATACCTCGGTCTATTCCTGAAGCATTTGTGCATTTTTTTTTTCACTTAATTCAGGAAGTGTTCATATTAGTCATCTGTGATTTACGTAACCTCATAATTTTATGGCTGGTAAGTGCAATTTTGGAGCACTTACCAGTGCATAACAAACGTTATGTTACATTTGTCCATGTTTTATATAACTCTATACACACACACACACACACACACACACACACACACACACACACACACACACACACACACACCCCCACACACACACACACACACACACACACACACACACACACACACACACACACGTGTGTTTATGGTATAGAAAGTGACAGGTAGCGTTAGTACATGGTGACACTATCAGCTCCAAAACTCAGTTAAAATCACTACTGAAAAGAACTTTTGAAGAATTAAATAAATTGATTTACTTACTTTAAAGTACACATACTAAAAATCCCAAGGTGATCTGAGACTAATGATATGCAGACTTCTTGTCCGAAAACATGTAGTGTCGATGTGAAGCTGGAGCTCTAAGTTACAAATAAAAGATGGCCCAAGTTTATCAAGAAAAAAACTTGACTCCATCGATTGGTCTCAGTCCATGATCACTGTTGTTTTTCATTACGGGCATGTCTTAAAAATTGTTCAATAACAAGTCTTCTTTCTTGAATCTGCACAGCTTGCCCACTGCAGTCCATAAAACTATTAAAATCTATCCTTAGTGAAGTTTGAATGCTTGCTTGCAATGTTAATTAAAGCTATAGCGTGACATGTCACATGTTCAGCCTCTCCTGGATTGAGTGCTTCTTTGCTTTTGACGCTTCTGGTGTCAAACAATTAACATAAAGGATATATTTTATTTAAAATGACAGTAATTCTATTAGAATTGCCAATGAGTTAAAAACACTCAACTAGTATAAACAAACTGGTGACTTTAGCAAAAATAAGTGATGCAGACCATAAAATGAATACACATCTCTTAATGAAAATAATTACTGATCAAAAAATTTTATAAAATCAATCCAATCAATCAATTCAACTCCAGAAAAAAAAACACACAAAAAAACAGATAAATTCTTCTCAATATAGCACAATATTACACTCTAACTATGGCCCTACGTCAGTGGAGAAGTTCAGTATCTGCTGTATCTAAATTGGTTTTGAGAGGACAATAAGTCTGCAACAGATCTGATACCGAGACCAACTCTACAATGCAGACAGAGTAGGTGGACATCACACATTAGGATGACAAACCTAGAAGCTCAGAGAGAACACCAAAGAAAAAAGAAAAGAAAAAGTTTCTATTTATTTGTGTTGCTGCCGCTTTATGGTCTTTCACGTCTAGCCCACAAATCTCTTTTGGCATGTTTTGACCTTGCGCTGGATAATGTATGACCCATCAGGACGGCGTGATTTCAGTGGTGGCTGTCTTTTAGACCGACTCACTCAGTAGGCAAGAGGCAATAAAAGTGAGGTATAGCTGTAGAATAGCATATTTATTTTCAATTGAATCAGAAAGTTCAGCCTAGATTCAGCCTCAAACACACAAAAAAATTTCCCTGCCTTTTGTTAATGTTTTACACACAATAATTAACAATAAATTTTTTATCTTCACTGAAATTACTCAAATTAAATTTCCCCCTTTTTTTCCAGCTTGATCATCAAAGATCTTTTGTTGTCTTCTTCTACAGCTTCGCCTTGCCAGCATTACACTGCACAACGCCAGATGCCAACAGCTTGTCTATCTCTGCTGAAGTGTAGCCGTAGTCCAGCAGGACCTCAACCGTGTGTTCTCCTACCGCCGGGTCGGAAGCGAGACAGGGCTCAGCGGGAGTCCGAGACAGAACCGGAGCTGGCCGGGGGAACTCCTCCCCGCTGGAGTCCTTCATGAAAGAGCCTCTCTCTTGGTTGTGAGGGTGAGAGCTCACTTGGTCAAAAGACAACACAGGTGTGACGCAGGCATCGGTTCCGTCAAAAATCAGCAACCAGTCCGCCTGGGTCTTTGAGGCGAAGCGCTCTGTGAAGAGCTGCTTGAGCTCCGGCCAATCGCTGAAACTCATCTGAGGAGGCAATTCTCCAGCGTCTAATTCTAAGCCTGAGAGAAAAACAAACAAAAAAAAACAACTGATGCAACTCCATCAGAAATAAATAAGGCTGCACAGAGAAATAAGCTAGTGAATTTCTGAAACAAGGACATTTAAATGTTTACTTTTTAAATAGTGCAAAACTGAATTATTTGGACACAGAAAAAAATAAAACTATTATAATACTGTAGGAAAACAGGATTCTTACACAAAGCATGGAAAGTGCCTTTTATTTTCCAGTAATGGAAAGGTATGAAGAAGCTCCTGAACTTCAAGAAAATGTTGCTTGTTGTATTTTGAAACTAATGACAATTCACAAGACATTTTGTTTTAGTTTTCTCTAAATAAATAAATGTGTAAGTCTTTTACAGTCAGAATTTAAAGTTTGAATATTCTTTTCTTGTAGACCATTTTCTGGGCCGAGGAATGGCTGAGATATCTTTAAATCCCTTCCCAGACTCAAAATGCTAAAATCTTCTTTTTGAATCAGACGTCTCTTTTCATCTTACCATGATGCTCACTCTCACATCAAAAGGTCAGCAACCAAATTAAATATCTGGGTTTAAAACAAATCTTATACAAAATTAAGTGTGAATAGGTCTAAGACAAACTTTTGCACCACTTTCTGTGATGCAAGATGCACTTTTCTGATTTCTCATTACTGTTTGAAAGACATTGCTTCTGCTTGGTTACTGGTTAACCAAAGGTACAAGATAAGATATGCAATTGATACTATTTTTACTTTATTGCACAGTTCTCAGGTGCTTAACAATCAAAAGCGACTAAATGTGATTTATTTCTGGATCACAGAAATGTTAAATCTCTGATCCATGTAACTCCAAAGTTCTTAATCCTGCTGAAAATCTATGGTGTCCCAAAAAGGTCTAAAAATGCTGTAAAACATTTTCATATAAATATGAATGTTTTTCAAATAGTACCTACAGAAATAAGCTAAAATACCATCTAGAAATTATAAATCAACAGAGTAGCACATTTGTAACGTTTTGTCCTTACTGTAGAATAAACTTAATAGTGATTTTAGTACAAACCTTTAAGCAGCTGGTTGTAAAACTCTGTTTCTATGGCGCCCACAGCCAGGTATTTTCCATCCAGAGTCTTGTATGTATCATAGAAGGGAGCTCCGCTGTCCAACAAATTTTCTCCCCTAGGGCGACTCCACAAACCAAGTTTACGAGACTTCCATAAAAACGAACCTGTAAATGCTGCTCCTTCCACCTGAGGACAACAAAAACAGCATAAAACTATAAACGTGGGAAATCTACAGGATGTATTTTTGCAAAAATGACTGATGCATGAAAGTCTGCAGCAAGTAATAATAAAATAATTTAGCACTATTCACATAAAGCCACAAGTAGAAAGTATTTAGAACCACCGAGCCGCATTACAACCACAAATATCAATGCATTTTACTTAATGTTAACCCTCTAAAGTCTGAACTAATTGTGGTGTTTATCACAATTAGTCCCCACAGCATGATGCTGCCACTGCCATGCAGGGATGGCTTCAGTAAACAGACAAACTTTGTTTATTTTAAAAACTCATGTGGCAGCAAAGCAAAAAGAAGTACACAGTTATGAACTGGAATACAAAGTACACACGTTTTAAAACATTTGGGGCATTTGGGGTGTATGTCTCTACTAACTTTGTATGTCTACGGGCTGACATTTTATTCTACTTACAAAAAAAACAGCTGAAGGTCAGTAGGATTTCATGGAGAGAAACAAGGAGAGGTGTTCTTTCAGTCAGAAATTGTAAAATAAGTCTGGAATTTGTATATTTTGCAGTGTCCTTAAAAACAGGGTTGAGGAAAAAAAAAACCTTGATGCTTCAATCAAAAAAAGTTATGGTCCTAAAAACTTTACTCATCTCCAAGATCAAATCATTCTACCTTGTAAACCAAAAAAAATAAACTTGATAAACTTTGATTGAGCCTTTTTAAAATGTGTATATGTTGATAAAGCTCTTATTGAATAGACACTAACTAATTTGAAATCAAAACCGTTTTTCAATGCATATAAAAATAACTTTTACAAAAGTGAAGACGTCTTGTTTCAATCAAGTGGAAGATCTGTTGTTTGCAGAATAAACAATAGGCTGCTGGGTCAAAGCTTATCCTGCCATTGCAGAGTAAATAACACCTTGATCGAAAAGTAATAGTTGACAACTCTGATAAATCTGCCAGATTCGAATGTCATCCATTAGATTTCAAAATGTTGGTGAGTGAAAACAGCAGCAGCTGAAGACGAGATATCTATCACAACTATTATTGCTGATGCCAATCAATTATCCCTGCCTGAACTCATCAAAAAGTGCCCTTCATTGCAAATGTTGCAGCTTGGACAGATGAGGAACACAAGAACTCATCTCTCTCCTGTTCAAAAGGCGTTTTTACAGGTTCAAACCTAATGTGACCCAAACCACCTTTTGCCTTGTTGAAACTAAAAGGGGAAAAAAAATCTATTGTACGACGACTGAAACATGAGAAAAAAACAGAAAGCTATTTTAAACTTGAGAATTGAATGTGTTTTTTTTTTTCTGACCACGTTGCTGCTTTATGAAAAGAAAAACTATTGGAATAACAGAAGGCCGCTCTGATGCTGGTAAGATTTTCAATGCACTTACAATTATTCTATACCAGAAAAGAAAAAGAAAAACCCAGACCTGTGCCTGAAATATTTACTTGAGCTTTTGTCTTTTTTTATTTGTACAAAAACAAGGATAAAACTTTGAATGTGGATTCTTCGCTTACTGGTCATCATGAAAAAGGCATCTGGGAATAAGAAAAAGATGAGACTCCAAGCAGTGTGCGGGTAAAAAAGACTTTCTAAACTTATGAATTCTGTTTGCTTCTTCCTTGCATCCAAAATACTACAGTTTCTCTCCCTCTCTATTAAACTGTATTTCATTAATATGTCCAGGACAGGACAAGAAAGCATAATTTATAACTAATAGTAAAATTATGGATGTCTGAGTGCTCCTCTTCTTTTTACTGCATTCATGACCTGCTGCATTGATTTCATTTTAATTCAACATTCCTTGTTGAAATGTCAGAACAAAGGATGTTCTATTGTTGTAGATTTTCTCATGAAAAATTACAATGACCTGATTATTACAAACAAGGATTAAGTTATCCTCTTCGTATTGGTTTTGTTCTTATTGCAGAATGTTAAAAAAAAATGTCAGATTAATTTTTATTTTGTTTTTTTCCCTATAAATCAAATAAAATCTAAAGGAACCCCCAAAGCAGATTACTTTATGAATAACATATAAAAGACAGCAATGTTCTGTGAGAATATCCAGAATTATATACAGTGTGCCATTCTGTAGAGAGACCTTGCAAGAAGAGAAAAAGTTATAAAACACAATGATCACAGACGTATAGCTTGCAGAAAGATACAAAAGATGTAAAAGAATTGCACAGTAGAAATTATATGTCTGGAAAGAAAAAGAAAAATGGCACAAATACTGTCACAAACGGTAGACTGGAAACTAATTTAAAGTAGGACATGAGATACTTCACTAAAAGACAAAAAAATGGTATGAAAAGTTTAATTGAATATTACATTTGAGTGACAGGGATCACTCTGAAAGACTTTTCTGAGAAAGAAGCTGTCTGTGGAAGAAAAAAAATGAGCTTGCTTTGATTAAAAAAAAAAAAAAAAAAAAAAAAGTCAGAAGTGTGTCAAAGTGACCCAGAGGGCAGAATCAGTAATTAGCAGAGAACTTCAAAATTGTGGAGGCGGTTCATTCCAGGTGTGCGCAGGGCTCATGTGGCTAGATACGCCACACAGACTCCCAGTTATAAATGTTTACATCCTCACCACCACTTAATTTAATTGTAATATTAAAATCCAGTGCACAGAAGCCTCAAAAGACGCAAGCGGTTTGAACTGGGAGGCTGAATGGAAAAGCAAGACGAATGAAAGCATACTGCTGCTGTTAGATGTTTGGAAGATGAAAAATGGAGCAGAAAATGTACCGCCCTGATGTGTCACAGTTGACGGCTCCGAAGCAGATGGTGTGCGCTTTTGGAGCCTGTGATGGGAGCCTCATGGAGAGACTCTGAAAGCCAGTATAATAACGTGGTTGTTCCGCTAACAAAAGTGGTCGTTCCAGCTGGTTCTGCACCCTAACAATGAAGAACTGTATATAGTGAAATGAGGCAATAAGATTCAAGAGTTCATGATGGAGTCCTACTACACCGTGCAATGTTTCATGACCGTTTCCCAATTAAAACTTTGGCAAAGTAGCAAAACAACACAGCATGTGTAAGACATTTGTTTTTATTAGAATGAATAACATTGTCTTCAAATATTGTCTACAAAATTTGACAAATTTATGCAGCACAAACACACTGAAGGTTTGAATTATGTGCTGAAGATTGTTAACTAAATTACCATTTAGTTAAAGGAGTCATTCTGACAAGTTGAGAAGGTCCTGCAAGACTTCCATTAAAGAAACCAAAATTGTAATTTTTACCAAGAGTTAGCAGAGGTTTGAGTGAAAACGTCTAATATTAAACTTTAAGGACAAGCAGACAAGAAACTGAGAGAAACAATTTACCTCGAAACTGTACAAATATTAAGGAAAATTTGCAACATCTATTTGATGGCCTTGAGGCCTGAATTGGAAGAGCCTTGCTCTACACAATAAAAGACTAAATGCGCCACAAGGCATCGACAAAATTTGGAAAAGTTTGAAGCACGTGAATACTTTTGCCAAGCATCCGAATGAGTGACTTTCCAGTCACAGTTTTAAACTCGGCAAATTAAGCAATTTTTCAAATTAGTGAAATCTCATTAAAGTCAGCTTTGCAATTAATCAGAATCAATTTTCTGCAAAAAAAAAAAAATGATGATAATTAATAAACCACCAGAGCCAAAAATATTCAATTAAAGGCTTCTAAAACGCTGTTGCCAGACGACAGCCAGGAAATTAATTCAAAATCTAACAATCAGAACAAGTGAAGAGCATAGACTTTTTCATACACAATGAAAGAGTGTATGTGTTCATTTTAAATCCAATATCCACATCATTAACCTAACAAAAGCGAATGACATGCTCTAAACTTCTTGATCCTGTTGTACCTAATAAAGTGGCCAGTGCCTGTATCTGTAAAATCCTAGTAGCATATGTCTGCATCCATAATCCCATCGCTTCTCTCCTCACAGGCTTCCTGTGGGTGAAGTTTAAATTAGAGCTCTAGTAAATATCCAAAAAATTTAACTTTGCTCAAACAAATGAACAGTTTTGATGCCCTCACTGAAAATCTCTGCTTCTGCTAAAACCCCAGAGGAGCCAAATTGTTACATTTAATCTTTAACTCAACAACTGAACTGGCAAGGTCACCTTTACTTTTTATCTACTTATCAAAGAACAAAAAAAGAAGTACCAAGAGGGAAACCTTTGGCATTTTAGATTTACATAAAAAGTACAAAAAAATCAGGTTTTGTCCGAAGAGTGTCAGGGATTTCTGCATCTCCTTGCTTCAAACAACCGCTGGTTCTGTGAGATTCTGGGACTGATTTGTATGCACAGTTCTTTTGAGGTCTGCTCAGTGATTTATGATTATCTTTGCGTTAAGGGACTCCAAAGGCTGAGAAAAAAAAACAAAAAACAAAAACCTTCAGTTTGAGGCCTCTCTCTCAAGAGAGAGAGAGAGAGTCCAATATGGATTTTGCCTTTTTCTTTTTTCTGCAGATGGAGCAAAGTTTTTGTTCATGTAAAAACTACATTTTTCTTTCTTTCTTTCTTTCAAAGTTAGCAGCTCTACAGCTTGTAGATTGTAAAAAAAAAAAAAAAAAATTAAAAAAATAACCCAAGCTGCTGAATAAAATAAACACACAGAGACAATATAAAAAAATACCATATGAGACTTAGCTTGTGAGAAGGAGATAGTACGATTTTGACAATGCTTTTGGGAAAACAGAGAATTTCATGTTTTCTTTTTAAATGGAAAAAAGTTTTTAAAAAATGTACATACATACACACACTAATACATGTTTGTGTGTATGTTTTAAAGAACGTGGAATGAGCACAAAATTATTCAAAGTTTATCCAGTTGATTTATTGTGAATTTAGTTCTTGCTTTTTCACAAAAATTCAGTTTTTGTTTTCGCAAGAATTAAGTTTTAATCTGTTTCAAAACAAAAAAGAAAAAGAAAGAAATCAATGTTCCTCAGTCTCCAAGTGTTTTAGAAGTTCGAGTAGCATTCCACACCCCCTCAATAGTAAAACAACTTTTTCATTTAATGTTGGCAGAAGCCAAATATCAGCTTCAGCAGATGGTGTCTCCTGCTATGTTTCTCTGACAATAACAACAACATGACCCAAGAGTGAGTTGGGACACTTCCAGCCTGTCTGACATATTTAAATTTGTATTTTCCTGACAGATGGTGTAACACGGGCACAAGAACCAGGTGATTGTGCTTACATGTTGAAGAGTATATTGTTTAAAAAAAAAAAAAATAGAGCAAATTATACTATGGCTTTCTCTTTTTTTTATAGGAAGCATCATTTACACTGGAATGGTTGGTAAATATACAAAGGCTTCATCGTTACAGCCAGGTGTCAACACACGGTTTTGATATCTCTTTAATACAATACACCCTTGGGAACAAAAGGTAGGAATATTATCCTAAATGACAAAAAGTCAAAAATAAATGAAGGTGCAGAAAAAAAATTTGGAAATTTGTTAAAGATAAAGGCTGTAAATGCTTTATACATTAAAAACAACTTTCTGATCTCTTGAGTAAACACTTCCCACACTCAGCACTGACCCACTTAACCCATTTTAGGTTCAATTTAATACTCAAATCACAGAAAAGAAATCCTGAAAATGAGACAATAATGAATGAAAAAAAAGCCTCTCTCGCATGTTCTCCTTGCACTTCAATTTTCACTGCTCATTTCAAGAAAATAAATGAAGATCTTCTGTAACTACATTCTCAGCAACACAGCCCCCTCTCTGACAGAGCCGCCCACACAACCACAATGATTCAGACCATCAGCTGACAAACCTTCCAGCTAAATCTCATCCTGTCACCTGAATCACTGCAGTTTTGTTCCGTTTTACACAGAGAACTGCACCACATCAGCCTGAAAGGCTTCACAAATGGTGCCTTGTCTGAAAATTACCTGGCAGAGAAGTGAAGTGGATGAATAAACAGCCCTGCTCATTTATGTCTGGATGGTACATCCTTGCTGGCTTCCAGCCTCTTCACTTGGCTGCATTTACGTCTAACAGGAAAAACATTTAGACTCCTCTTGCTGCACGCTTTAATGGTATAGCTTTAGAGACGGCTTTGCGCTTGGGCCCACTTCGAGCTGAAGCACACTTAAAAGCAGCAATGTTATAACAAATAAGAAAACTGAAGGTACGAGAAAGCACTTTAAGTCCATCACCTCTGAAAGGTTTCTATTCTGGATGGGGTTGGTTAGCTTTATACACTGTGTTCCAAGTTATTATGCAAATTGGATTTAAGTATCATAAAGGTGACATTTTAAGAGAGCAGCTGTTAAAATGCCCTTACAAAGCAGCAAACAGTAATTTGAAGCTGCTGGTGCCTCTGGAAGCTGAAGGTGGAGGATCCTCCAGAGCAGAAACGGTGCCAGTGGGTCCAGCCGTACACGAAGATTTATTCTCAAACAGACTTGTCCACTGATGACTGCTGTTTAACCCTGAATGGTCCAGATGGACGCAGTAGTGCATTGGTGGTGGACGGCCACCACATCCCAACACGGCTGTGACGTGCAACTAAAAGAACAGCGTTCATCATTCTTATTAACGACATGCAGCTTCAGAGCCGCAGCTGGTAAAAATCACTGTTCTACTGTTCTTTATCATTTAAAGAAGAATAACTTCGATTATATTGTTATATATAATGCCACACATTAATATCAATCCTGCACCAGTCTGAATTCAGGCAAGCACTTTATTGGGTTGCTGTCTTAAACTATTTAAGAAGCTGTGTTTAGCTGACCGAAAGTGATTATAAGTCAATAACAATGACCCGCTTACAATAAACAGCAGGTTTGTCTTATTTCCACGTTGTAGAACAAATTGGAATGCAGAACCTGAAAGATTCACATCAATTTGTTGAGCTAGTTTGAACTTTAGCAAATCCCAGCCCTCCCAAAGGTAAAGGCGCAGCTACAAATTGAAGATGCCAAAGCACTTTGTCTTGCAGAAGGCAAAAACTTTGTTTTCCAGCTATGCACAAAACATCTCTCTTGCAAGGACAACCCTTTGGGGTCTCATTTATGTGTGGACTGCTGGGTTTCTGCAAGGACTCCTCTCCTACAAGATTTTAGGACAGGTGTTTTATTTTTGCTCTGTTTATTTGCCTTGTTATCTTCCATTGCAGCTGTTCTGCAGTTTCAACACCCTGCTGGTTCTGCCACAATGAGGATCCATCTACAGATTGGTTTTATTCATCTTTCAATGTTTCACACAGAAACACTGACAAAAACAATTCCCTAAAATTTTGTACAAGATTGGTGCTTCTGACATGCAGACATCCACACCACAGAGAAATCTGCATTCAGAAAACAAGAGCTTAGGTCCCATTGTGATCAATTTTCAGGCAGAAGTCAAACTGATTAATTAAAATATTTCATCGCATCAATGAAACACTAATAAGAGCCGCAAACCAAGCCTGGAGAATATTTGTCTCTTAGCTTTAATAAAATTAAACCCAATTCAGAACAAGGGTGGAACTTAAGAAATCAGACGCTGTAATTAAACAGAAATATGTGGCTGACTTATAGTTACATATATTAAATCTACTTTGCAAAGAAGCACAATGTTTGTTTCAAATCAGCTCTTTCTAAAGCCATTAATATGTCAGCTGCATTGAATGTGCATCATAACCTCCCTCCCATTGGGCTTCATTTAAAGATGTTCTGCCTTCTGAGACTCTGGTGGGCTTTTCTAAGTAACTCCACCATGAGCTGCCCAACTTAACCCATCAATGCTAATTGGGACTTTACAACACAGAAGAGCCCCAAGTTGCAGCAGTGCAGAAAACATTTTGTGCTTGTTGATGTCAACAGATCACATCACAGAGACAGATGAGACAATTAGTTCTGCATCCTGTCCAAAAGGCATTTGAAGAATATATGATCCTTTACTGTGTCTGATCACTTTTCTGGTTGAATTTCCTGAACTGTATCTCACCTGTATTGTGGTTCTAAGGTTTCCTAAGTGTATTAAACATAAAGCAGTGACTGCAGCCAGGAGACATATAAGTAAATGGAAACTTGTTCTAAAAATCACAGGGTTTCCTACCATGCTAGTGTCAATGATCTGTCCTTTCCCCGACTTTGTGCGCTCCAGCAGGGCTAAGACGATCCCCAGAGCACAAGTAAGACCACCACCGGCAAAATCTGCAACCAGATTCAAAGGCGCGTATGGCTTCTCTCCACTCCGACCCAGTTTGGACAAAAGGCCTGTACGGACATTAAACAAACTCTTTAGATAAAACTTACAGCACACTAAGGACCAATTTAGTTCAGAAACAAGATATTGTTTAGAAGCTTTTCACTGAAGTGGAGGAATTCACTGCACAAATGGTTACGAAAGAACCTTGACTTTGTGTGAGACTTTCTGCTCCTTTTGCTGCACTGCTATTGCTCTGGTATAACAAAGCACCTTGAACAATAATAAAAGCATAACTGTGTAGTTGCAAAAGGGTTTTCAAAGTTTCTTTGTAATATTTGCTTTGGATGCTGCATAGAAAAGGACATACACAAAATATCAAACGGAATTGCAACAATGTGTTCAATCCTAATAATCTAATCCTAATTTATCTTTAAAATATAATTTGAGCAGATATTTATTTGTGCTTTTATTCAAACTCGCTTGTTGTATTTTAAGATACGAATGAATTTTTACGTTACCAAAGATAATGGACCTTTTTTCAGGGCTACAAAACAGCACTCCACTTCGATTTGTACCCTAAAATGACCTTTTAGTCACAGCTGAACTCAATCTGTGTGCTACAAAATAGAGACGGGGAATGAACTGCAGCATTCATTTGAAAGGCACCACACAGTGTTCACCCACAAAATGCTACAAGCTTAAAGTACAAAGGCAGAGGGATCTTCGGTAATTCTTCGTTGGACACCTTTGGTAGTTCACCCAAAGTCCAAACTCTCCTCTGCTCACCCTGCCGGTTTTTAATGGGATTTATGTCTGAGGACTGACATGGTGACATGGCTATGAAGGAATGTTTATTTTGAATTTGGTTAACCATTTCTGTGCTGGTTTGGCCATGTGTCTTAACCCTCATAATCACCCTTTTTAATTTAATTTTCAGGATTATTTTATTACCTTTGTATATAAGACAAATTTATACTTTAACAAGGTTTCAAAATCCTTGGAAGGAGAAACAGACCCCCAGCATTATACATCCTTCATTATAACCGTAGTGGGGACAAAACTCAGTCTCAGCATCATTTATAAGGAAGTCAAAGATAAGAAAATGACTCAAATGAATTTATATGACATTACTCTGATCATGACTACAATGAAAGTGAGTGGAAGAGCATCCAAGGTTCAAAGAAAAACTCTGACAATCATCAGAAATCCTGCATTTTTCAATTAATATTCTGGTGCTTAGAATCGAAACAACAAGAAATTTGGAATTAAGACTTTTACAACAAACTAATATGACCATATTGTTTACAGGTTTTCCAACCAGACTTTACCTGACATGGCGAGGTAGTTGATGTCATGTCCTGCTGCAGAAGCGTAACACCCACTCTGGCCATATCCCGTCAACCGAGCGTAGATCAGACGAGGATTTTCTGAAAGTAATTCACTTGGACCAAGGCCCAGGTTTTCCATAACACCTTCAAATAAGAATAATAACCATTATTCGTTAAAGACACATTAGCAGTCACTCAAAAGCGTTCCCCCTATCTTTTTACAGACTCAGTTCTGACCTTTGCGATAGGGCTCAAGGACAACATCTGACTGAACACAGAGCCGCCTGAGCAAAGCCACGCCCTGTGGCATTTTCAGGTTGAGGGCAAGGGACCGTTTCCCGCGAGCTTGAGTGTCCAGAGTTGAGAAAACCTTGGTGCGGTCCACACGGATCACCTTGGCTCCAAAGTCTGCCAGGATCATGCCGCAGAACGGTGCAGGGGCCAGACCTGCCAACTCGATGACTTTCACTCCCGACAGTGCCATTGGGGTATGACTGCTGAGTTAATTTGCACATCTTCAGTTTATGTAAGATAATGCATGAGTTATGTTGGTATTAAAAACAAAATGTCACAAGCAAGACACAATCAATATTATTGAGTGTTATTCTCACTAAGCCCATCATTATGTTCTTTTTCCAAATAATGAAATTCAGGCTATTTTTCAAAAAGATTCAACAGATACTTAGACAAAGAAACTAACAGACTCACTGCAAAATAGCCTAGTTATGCTTTAGACTATTTTTCTTCAACAGTACGATTTTGCCTTTCTCCTGAAATTACACGTTGATCTCATTAAATTCAAATTCAGAGCCTTTTGCCATGGCAGCATGACACATTGACAGACGCTGCGTAACAAAGCCTGTTTTGGTTAGTTGCAAATTTTGAGAGCAGCTCCAGTCCAGCTTTGGACTGGATACCTGGACTCAAAACCTGGCTGACAAAGGCAGCCAGGTATTGAGTCGCAAACAAAAAAACCAATAATAATAATTTGCTTACTTTAACAGTACTGTTTTTGCACAGTGTCAAAAAAAAAAACAAAAAAAAAAAACATGAATGTACTTACTTTGGTTTATTTATCCAATTACTGCAACAGTTTCACAGTTTCAGCCTCTTATAAAACAATTTAGTATTTTCATAAATTGTATACAACTGAACATACAATTTAGTATGTGCAGTTTAGACCCTGTTTCTATGGAAACGGGGTCTAATACTTTTAGTAAATCATATGTATCTCAAGTTAATGGGTGTTGTGATTTAAGGCTTCATAAGCACAATTGCTTATTTGCCATTATAATACACTAAAAAAAAAACTAGCTACAAAGAAAAATAAGCTGAGGTGAAATGACAATGTTGGAACAACAGGTGGGTATGAAAAGGAGTTATGATTTCTCAAAGGCAAAATAACCCGCATACCTGCAACACAGTAAATTATAACGTACGTGAAACAAGAACTTCTGTGTTACAATGCAAACCAAAAAAAAAAGACATGTCTTTGCAGAATCTACTCATGCATGTGAACAAAAATGCAAATGACGTGTTTGAATAAAAGCTCACCTCAGTCAGCTCTGAACAGCAAACAGCTGGAGACTCGGCTCAGAATGACCGGCTCCTTTATCTTGACACTAAATTTAGCTGTTTGAACAGCGGAGGACACAACAGAGGAGCCACTGGCTTATAGGTTAACCTCAAATTCAAGTAAACTACGAGGGATTCAGACAGTGCAGCCTATAGTTCAGCTGGCATTCAGTAATTGCAGATAGACATGCGTGGTTTAAGCATAAACTCCAGCCTCCGCAGGAGTTCACCCCGTCTTATGCGGGGACCGAGAACTCCGCCTGACCCCGCAACTTCCAGGTCCCGCTCCGGCGTAAAGGCAATGAGATTCATGAATAAACTTCCTGGTGGCGTCTGACGTCATCACGTTGTTTTGCGTCATCTGGGAAATTACGTATTTTTTTTTTCGTTTTTTTTTCATTGTTTAATCCATTCATAATTTATTAATTTTGATAAATAAACTCAAAATTAGGCATCATTATGAATAAACTTGCTTTGTTCTTTTAGACAGTTAAAACAGGAAAAGTGTAGCTTACATTTGTTTGGTTGTTCAGAAGTTTATTTTCCTGTAAATACACTTGCTGCTGACAGACTTTATCACAACATGGTGTGAAAAGATGTGATGTTTTGTAAATCTTTTGTGTTAAAGCACTGCACATCTAGAGCCTAGAATTATTACCCATTTTCCTCAGAAACTGTCTTGAACTCAGTCAGATTGGATGCAGAGCATCTGTACAAAGCGGTTCTCAAGTCACAGATTGTCTTTGCCATGTAGAGTGTTTGGTCTTTCTCCTACTGGACAGGGAGCCTCCGTACAACACTTTTTTGCTTCTTCGGAGATGCTTTCTTCCAGGTTTGTTTGCATTTCATCCATCTCTCATTCATTCTGGTCATCTTTCTTGTTCTGCTGAAAATGACTCTTACCAGTGGTGAGTGTTTGTTCAGTGGAGTGTTAGTTTTCCTCTATATATGCCACATGTTGCCTAGAAAGTCCAGGCTTGGTCTCATCTGTCACTTAAAAGTTGATCCTTTTTTTAAAAACTTTGCCACATCTTTACCACAACTTTCTGGCGTGTCCCTTGCTGTTGATGATGCTGTTTGTGGTAATGACAAATCCCTGAGCCCTGAGATTCAGACTCAGTCAACATCAGTGAGGATCAGAGCTAGTCGCATCATAGAAATAGGATTACAAAATCAGCAAGACAGACAACAAGCAGTTGGAGATCATTTACGTCAACATTCACATCAGAATCCTCACAAACATTCAACAGTGCGCAACTAAAAGGCTGACAGGCTTTATCACAACACGAGGACCAAAACAGACCATGTTGTTAAAGGAAGACACAGACCTTCTCTGACCCCTACCAAACAAGACATTTATTTTGAAATGGGTCTTGTAAACTTTAGGTCATTGTCTTTTACGTTTTACTTTGCAATATTGAAGGGCTCAGAGCCATTGCAATCATGTTTTGCATGTTATAGCCCTGAATCTGAATTATGGCTGACATGATACAGGTCGATCTTTCTATTAGAAAAGTTCTTTAAAAGGTTGCTTGTTTTTGTTTAATTCCCTGAGGAAGGAATATGACAGAATGCATAAGAGAGCTGATTTGTTATGCCAGCAGACCTTAACTCCAGTGAGCCAAGATTAATTAAATGGATAATGCAAAAGTGAGTGAACTGAGGAAAAAACTCATTGTAGGACCACTGGTCGAGTGGATTCTGATATAAACTTTAACAGAAAAGTTTTAACAACACAGTCCTTTACGGACTGTTTGACAATGAAAACTGAATCAGCAAAAAAATAGATTTGTGGCAGGAAGAAATTCTGCTTGAAGAAGTTCTTGTTCTCTTCCCAGCCAATTTAATGATTCAGCTGGAGGTACTTAACTAGTGCTTGTTCTCTGTTACACAGCCACGGTCTAAATATGGTTGGAGAACTGCGATGGATCTGAGAGCAGGGAAACAAAACTGCCAGCATGAATGGTGCCAAATCAGTTTATGTAAGGACTGCTTCTGCCATCAGAAAATTGCTCATGTAGGTGTGGACAAATTTACCTATTACACATAAGAATAGGTCATTGCTGCAGGTAGCATCGAACGGAAGAGACCGCCACCCACAATGACTGCAACAAATACTTATGGTATACTAGTGTTACTTCAGTTTCACACTGTGACAAAAACTTGTGACATGGGCTTGAGGTGCCTGAGGCATTTTCATCCTCACAGGCTTTGTTTGTGATCAATAAATTTGATTTTGTACCTTGTTCATTTTTTAGTGCTGCCTCAAACTGTTGCTACATGTGCATGCCAATTTTTTTAAACTTTCTCTTTAACTGTGAAAATTGTTGAAATGTTTGATTTTTCTTCCTCACAATTAGGTACAAATAAAAATAAATACATTGAATTTTGTGCTTCTAATTTCACAAAGCTTATTGACAAAGTTTAAATGGGATTTAAAACATTTGCAAAATACTGTGTTGTTTCAGTGTTTTCAACAGGTATTATATAAATCCTAATCTCCTCAACATTTAGTACCATAAATTCAATAGCCAGGCAGATTACGTCTCGAACTGCTGCTCTGCAGAAGAAATATATCTTTTCCGAGTATCCTTCAGGGTTTTAGGTGATTTCTTATTATTTTAAGAAATGTAGGGCAATAAGAAAATCTTTTTACAGAAATTTTCCTGCTAGCAAGTTCAAAGTCATAAAATCAAAAGCATCCTTACCATGAAAAGGCTGCATCTGCGTTCTTAATTAAGTAGAAAATACTCTGCGCAACAAAAGAAAGTTCATCACGGTGTGACAAAGGGAACACACCAGAGATGCTCTTCAAAGGAACAGACTTTTGAGCTCATTTCTTCAGGTCATCAGCTTGAGAATTGTTGCAGTTGTGTTTTCACGTTCTAAATTGTTAATGACGTCACTTATTTAATTCTTGGCATACGGGTGTGCCGTTTTCCTTCATCACACAGCAGTTGAAGATGGTGGTATCAAATTCTAAGTATAAGTTATATTCCTTCTGTCAGAACTGATATAAGTGAGTCAGGCTTCTGGACCATTTTGCTCAAACTCGCCTTAACTTCCTGACTGTTGTTTTAATATTTCCATGTAATGTTTGGCTCTTTATAATACCATCTGTTTTTGTATCACAATCTATCTTGTGGCTTTTTAGTTTTTGTCAAAGTTAAGAAAGAACAGCCTAACTTTTCATCTATTTTCATTTGAAACACAATGAGTGGTAGATCAAACAAGACTTGCACTAATGAGGAGGAAAAAAAAAACTTTTACCGCCTATTAAGTAGTCTCTCTTATGCACTGGAATAAAGTAAATGTTTCATTTTGCTGAATGTGAAATGTTTTGAAAACAACCATCTTCAAAATGTAATTGTATAAATATTCCTTTTTCAATTATTTTTCTTTAATTACAATTTAGAAAATTCAAGGATGTGCTTGACAAATTATCTTTTGCAGGTTTAATAATTCCTGACACTGGGTGTTTTTTCATAATAGACATTCCCTTTAAGTTAAATTTAGAGTTGATTGAAAAATGTGTCATGTTTATCTTACATTGTTATTCCAAGTAGTCACACAGTACACCTGAAAATGATCAAAATTAATTAAAAACATTAATCAGAAACTTTTAAGTAGCTTGCTGGTGTAAAAAAAAAAAAAAAAAAATTAAAAAGCAACCCTAAATTGAGTTACTAACGTCTTTGCTGCAAAATTAAAATACCTTCAGGCTTTAAAAAACTGCTGGCAGATTTTTTTAGTTGCAGTCGGTCGCTTGATCCCATGAACCAGAAGGAAAGCTACTGAATGAGTCCTAAAATCTATATGAATCCAACACATCTTAAAAATGTGATTATGATTAGTTTCTTCCAAGTTACTGTGACCTTTCCTGTTAAAGTCACAAGCATCAGTGGGAATAATGAAGCTTTTACCTGATAAAGTGATTTATTGCTACAAAAGAAAAACAATAGTAGAATAAAAAAAAAAAAGAAGAAATGTATCTTGCAATATTTTACACAAACAAATAAACCAGTTGCATATGGTGTTCATAATAATTATGTCTCCTTTACTCTGGTACACTGTAAAAATGTTTTCATCTAGTTTATAGTAAAATACCGGCAGCTGTGCTTACCAGAATTTTACCGTATTTATACAGTGTAGGTCAAAATAAAATCTGGTTCAAGCTATTGTTTTAGTAGGTAATTACATTATTAAATGGAGTCTTCCTGGGTGTATTTTTTTAGTCAGTATAAATATAGCTCTTCAATGAAGACCTCAGATGTTTGTTGAAGAGCATTTGAAAACAAAAACAGCATCACAAAGTTCAATGATAAAGTTGTAGGGAAGTTTTAAGCAGGGTTAGGTTATTAACCAATATCCCCAACTTTAAAAAAATCCCTTGTAAACCTTATCAATTTGAATAGTTTCTATATTAAACATAGAAAAAAACTGCATCTGTTTAGTTCTAACTTAAAGTTTTTGAGGTAAATAAATCAGATTCTTTTATTTTGCTTTTCTGTGCATGTATATTTATCAGACATTGCTGAGATTCTGCTCCCAGAAACTGTGGAGTAGCAGAAATCCACAACAATATGCGCATGACAACCTTGAATTGAAATGTCACCTTATGCCAGCAGATGTGAACTGATGGTTTATGTAAGATTTCTGTGGCTCGGTTTGCAAAGGTCATCTTACCTTGACAGTCAGATTTTGTGCAAACCCAGATGTGAGATTTTTTTTATTTATTCATTTATTTAGTTTTTGCAACATTTTCTGCCAGAAAGAGAAGAGATGCAGGAGACGAGGCAAAAGAGGTGTCTTCATTTCTGGGATAATCTTGATTTGTAAGGGGAATGTAATTTAGACGCATTCAGTTCGTACATAAGACATAATTACAGCTTTCAACTGAACTTTTTCACATTATTCACCATGTTTACTCCTCACAGAGCTGCTCAGCTAAGCACTGCCATCTGCTACATGAAAAAAACTGTTTAAAAGGGGGAAATTAGACAAAAAAGGAAGAGGATAAATGTGCAAGTAATGGAAAATATTTGATGTTATTTATTGAAAAAAAAATGGAAGTCTAAAGAAATGGATTGTTGATAAATGGATAAATGTTGATAAATGGACATAAATTAAAATAGTGCTTGAAGACCAAGCAAACTGGCACCAAATTGGGGGGTTTAAAAAGCTTGTTTTGCCTTTGATTCACCAAAATTTGGATGTTTTTATTAAAACTCTAAAATCCTACCAGCATTCAAATAGACACACACTGTTATAAAGGTACTTTCAAAAACACGTCTGTGTCCTATTAACTGTGTGTACTGTTCAATAGTTCCTAAAAACAATTCTTTTACAAATTATCTTTTATTATCCATTTTGTATTCCCCTGTTTTTGAGAAAGAAGGTTACAATTGTCAATTGTTGTAAAAAAATTGCTCTTAAATCCACACTTCCTGTTCGGAAAACAATGGAATTGCTGATTATTAATCAAACACGTTTATTTCAATCTTTCTCTATTTTATAGTTGTGAATTACATTTGCTCAGCAATGATGATGACACATCATCATTTCTTCTTTGTAGAGACAAATTGTTGTCAAATTAACTGCTGATTTCATCATTTATTTGTTTTGTCTGACCGGCCCTAATGTTTGATTTTGTTCACCGGTCCCCCTGCTGAGACTGATTAAGACTGAAAGCAATTGATTTAAATAAAATCCCAACAAATGATTGCAGTGAGGTTCAGGCAGATAAACTGCAGCATTGGGTCCAGCAAAAAATAATGTGCTATATAAAGGAAATTGGTCAGGAGACCAAAAGATGGTAAGATAAAGTGAAAGTTATAAGATAGTGAGAGGAAAAAGTTTTCGGATGTTAGGAAGGAGAAAAACTTGAGATCTTTGATTAAGAATGCCAATATTGCCAAGAAACACATGGGAAGTGAAAAATCTTTGAATGCCACTGGAGCCTTCACTCAATGACAGTAACAGGAAAGAGGCATTATGGAAAATCCTTGCTAAACAGCCTTTTCTGCAGGCATCAGGTCCATGAGGATTCACACTTTGAATCAATACAGCATTGCTGGGGTCTCTTCAACCCTTTAATCTTTCATGTCTCTGTTCCTGCTGAATGTGTTCAGTGCATTTGCAGTCGAAACTTTCATGTGAAAATTATTTCAGTGAGGTTCCATGTCTAGTAAAAATTGATAAATCTTGGTATTGATTTCTCTGCAGGGAGCCTGCAACACACCAAGGCACAGAGGAGAACATTCTCTGCTGCAAGGAAGAACTGTCGGCATGAGCTTGGCAAATGCCGGGCTTGAGGTTTTTTTTTTTTTTTTTTTTAAAAAGAATGTGACACATTAAAGGCACATTAAGTTCAATTAATTAAACAAAATATTATCCCACCGTTCTCTTGTTTACCTTTATACCATTTAGCTCTGGGAGCATGGAAATTGATCAAGGCTATTTAAAAAAGTTGATTTTTTAAATAGGCCAAAAATTAATGTCATTAATTTTTGGCCTGCTAGGATGTATTAGAAGATCTTTTTCAGGATCTTTTTTCAGGTTAAAGTCATTGCATAGTAAAAATCTTTAAATGGCAAAATCAGGAGCTGTTTTGACTTTATAGTGGATTTTTGCTGTTCTGTCAAAAATAAAAGAAACACCAATGTTTATATCGACTTATGTAAGGTCATGTAAACATGATATATAGAGAAATAAGTAAACAAACAAACAAACAAATAAATAATATTTCATTTTGAATATTTATTATTCAGAATCTTTTTTAAAGTTATTTCTGTTTTTTTTATAAGAAGCCAAGTTTTGGGTGTTTTTTTTTATTTTTTATTTATTCATTTTGCTTTTATGTTCATGCTTTGTTATTTCCTTTAGATATCCTGTAAAGTACTTTGTTCATGTACACATTACTATGTGTGGTAATGTGTACATGAACTATCCTGGCCTTGAGTTCATTATAATAAGAGCCATCCTTTAAGTAAATAGCTTTTGTCGTTCTTTTGCTTCTTCTCTTTTCAAAAACTCATCTATTCCCATCCACTGTTCATCTTTAATAACATAAATGTGTACGTGTATCCATGCTGACCTGAACTCAGTGAGTCATCACATGCTGAACTTAAAGGTAGAATTGATTGTTTATTGACAGCTTTACCTCTGTAGACATGCTTATGTGACTTTCCTGTCCAATTTATGTATGCCTTTTTTCATGTAAAATGCATTTCCCCTTATCCAGCTTGCTCTGCTGGCATTTTAATCGGGATGATTGTAGTTGCACTTTGTGCTTCTCATGTATTTGCATAAATTTTAATCTCAGTGATAAATGGTGGCTCTCAGGACACTTTCCTGTGGAATCAACTCTCCCATTTGGTTTTGGAAACTAATACTTTCTGAGTCATAATAAGACCGGACAGAACAATTTTGAATTGTCTCAAAGCTTAGACAATAACTGGTTCAAATGTCCCTCAAATATTCATGTGTTACTCTGCTATCACCTCTGGCTGCTTGGGGAAATTTAAATAATGCATCAAATGCCCTCCTCCACCTATCATCATCTTTATTTTACGTCGTTAGCTTTGGGTGCTTCCCATAGTTTGATTAGCTATTTCACATCCTCTATCTAACCTGTTCAGAATGACAGATCTATCAAAAGAAAACAAGAAAAGCAAGATTAATTAACTATTCTAAATAGCCGCTTATGTCTACACTTCTGCACTGCATTTGATTGTAATATTCACTCCAACTCATCAACCTATAAAACCTCGACTGGAGCAGATTCACTGTTCTTCCCGTCTCTCTAATTCAAACTCATGTTCTGTTTTGCTTCTGCCAATTCTTGTGTTTGTATTTCAGGGGCATTTTTAGGCTCTCTAACTCCCTACAAGCAAATTGACAGAGTGTAGGATATAAATTTTACATTAAGTATCACAAAGTTAATTTAATTTATCTAGCATCACTGAGGAAACTTACTTGTTCTTATCTTCTTAGTTATTTGTAGTAATATGAAACCAGCCAGCGCTCTTGTTTGTGCTTGGTGAATAAAGCTGATTCTAATCACTGAGCTGCTCACAGATTTATGCATTCATCTAATGTCTTGGCTGTTTCTGGCCCTGCTTTCTGAAGATGTCTGTGATGTTGCTGCTGTAAGTTAAAGCTTGTTTCGTGACTCCGTTACATCAACATGACCATTAGTTTTCCATATAAAGCCCCTATGTACCGAACTGTTTATTTTCTTCTATGCTTGTCCATCTTATGCGCAAAAATGATGCAAGGCAGCTCATCTTTAAAAAATGAAGCTGTCAATGCCATCAAAGACTGCCCAGAAAAGTATTTTTGTGCTTCCTCATAATGAAAAATCATCCTGTGTATAGGCTGCTGTATAAATAAATCCTTTTAGATACAGTGTTGCATTTTTTAGCTGATTTCTTTGCTTGTTTCTAGCATTTCTTCTTTTCATTCTCTTTGTACGTCAATGCACCATGGAAGCTTAATTCTATATTAAATTTTCAAATATCTGTGTAACTTTTTTACACTGCCATCCAAAAGTATTTGGATACATTGAAGATATTTTGGCACATTTAAGCTTTTCATATGTTGTTTTATGATGCATATAACACATTAAAGTCACATTTACCAAAATGTGACTGTCCACCTAGACTGAAAACAAATGACCTTACCAAAATACATTTTTTGAAGATCATATTTAAAGATTTTTATTCTTCATCATAATTGGAAAATCAAATCCGAGAGCATACAAAAATGGATGGAGGTAAAGCTAAATAAGAACTTAAAAATTTGTTTTTCACACATGACTGAAGTTAAACTATTTTTACATTTTTTTTTTAGTTTTAAACTGTGCAAAACAGACAAAAGCATTCCGCCCAAATTTACTGCTGTAAGTGCTGAGAAAGATGGCTCTACAAACAAAGACTCTATGTAAAATATAAGCTACGCTTTTCAGTTCATCGCCATGTATTGTATTCCTTCCACTTAACAAGTGCGCAAGATAATGTTTTGGTTTATCATGTAAAATTAAAAAAAAAATACATGAAAGTTCATGGTTGTAATGTGACAAAATGTGAAATGATTTCACAGGTCTGAAAACTTTTGCAAGGCACTGCACTGTTCATGTATATACATCAAAGTACAAAAACGAGAGATTATACACAGGAAATGGACGAAATACTTTTCTGATTGGAACATAAACCCTGCTGTGAAATGGCCATGAATCTTCTAACGCATTTGTTTCATCTGTCCAGTTTCTCACTCATGAACTGTAGTTTGGAAACTAAAAGTAACACAAGTTTTACAAGCTTTGCAATTCAACTTTTGAGCCACATTTTACAGTCAATATCTTTATGTGGAAACCCTTTTTTTTCACTTTTTGACCAGATTGCACATCGCTTACATGGATATAATGTCGTCCTCCTATCATGTTTTACTTGAGGGAACGGCTCCAAATTTGTCCCAAGTAAAATTAAATCATTTATATAAATGAATATTATAAGTTATAAGCCTTTGTCCACAAATTTACTATTATCACTCTCATTTAACAATGAAAATTGTTAATAATTCAGAAAGCTAAAGCTTTAAACTTTAAACCAATCATGAAAGAACACCTGCCATTAAATGAGCATTTTTTTTTTTTAAATGACCTTTATATATTTGAAGGTCCATTGGTCCATTCATAATCCTTGGCAAATGTAAAGCTTTTAAACAATTATAACTTTGTGACCTGACCATGCATTTCTGTAGAATAGCTCTTGAATAGCTCAGGCCCAAATATTAAATTGTGGATTTTATTCAGCTGGGTGCTCAAACTTGTGGTCTCCTTGACACTTTTCAAGAAGCTTTGTGATTAGAGGGGCTCTTTGGATCTGAAGCATTGATTAACAGATGGCATGCTTTACTCAGGGCAATTTTGTGAATGCTGTTTGTCCAAAAAACACGCTGGAAGCAGAAAAGTTATACAGAATATGTATTCGCTTATTTTGCACTGTACAATGTTTTCCCCATTAGCAGCAGCAGTTTTGAGCAAAACCGGACTACATGTTCTCCTCCCTGTTTAGTGGCAGCTACACAGACTTTAATCACGGCCATTTTTCAGTAATGGCAGTTTATCAAAGCTGCACAAAGATGATGGAAACACCCCGCTGTTTTCCTGCAAGAGAGGAAGGGAGGTGAGAGGAATCCACAGATCGTCGTTGCCCTCTGTTGGTCATGATGAATTAAGCATTTTATTCCAGAGGACACCTGCCTAGACATTGTTTCTACCACAGTGAGAAAGAAATTGCAGGACCTGTGGTGATGAAGCCACAGCAAATTATCCCTGAAGCAGTTTAAGGTGTTAGGAAGAACTTCAAAGCGTAAAATATGTCTCGTTGTGGTACTAAATAGATTTTTAATGCTTCGGGTAAGCTTGGACTATTTTTTTTTTTTTTTCTCTTTTGAAAGTTAGCATGGGGTGTCTGCAGGAATCATGAAGCTTATCTTCAAAATAAGATAAAATTAAACAAGAAAATTGTTTTTTCCTTATTTGGATTATTGATTTTTTTCCCCTTTTCTCCATAAAAACATTCTAAAAAGTATTCACTCCTAACATTTCTTTCACTTCATGGAATATAGTGATTAACATTTGTCATCACAAGCCTTGTTCGGCACAACAAACGTGGAAAAAGGTGATTTGCTAAGATTAGATTAAAAAACTTACTTTTGGCCAGCATGTAAATCTAACACTGCACATCACCTTGAATAAATGTTCATGAGTCAATTTTCACAATATATCCTTCTTTACATTGTAAATACGACTTGATTCTGTATCAGGTAGAAAAAAATGGTGAGCCAATGCCTGCATCTCATTAAACATATGCCAAATTCATATTTTTATGGCATGGTAGCTTTTTGTGCTCCAAACCCAGTCCTGTGAAAATGATTCATAAATGTTCAGACAGACATTTGTCAAACAGGAACCGTGCAGAGATAAAGAGACTGATGCAGTTCCGGTAAAAGTGGTGAGAACTTTTTATTCCAAGGACAAATTGTCCAAAGTCAGAACCATTGTGTTAGGTTGTCGCAGTCTACCTACAAATGGCTCTCATTGTTTTTCACATAAGGAGTTTCGGTAATTACAGGTTCAATTATCTGCTACTATGACTGCAGACATATTTTTACATCATTGCAAATATTGATGACATAATCTCAAACAAGTCAGAAGACACAGGTGCTGTGTTCATTACGAGCGTGGAATAAAAGACTAAAGAAAAACACAAATGTATGTCTTGAAAAATTATAAAATACAAAGCCACTCTGTTATATGTCCTTCTTGGAGTTATGTGTTGCCATTTTATGTCTGTTGAATTTCATCATGGTGTATACTTTGTTTTTATGTCTATTGTTTCAAATTGGCTCACAGCACACGCAATGGCCCCACAGAGACCGTGTCTGCATTTCTCATTAAATTTGTTCAAAGGATTGTTGTGTGTGGCTATTGTTTCCCTACCTACTGTAAAAGTTGTTATCTGATAACATAAATCTCATATTACGGATATTATTAGTAACAATGACAACAGGAGTACACTCCTGTTTACAGACTGACTTTTATTTATGACTGGAGAGTAGCTTGGTCAGGAGTTCACAACCCAAGACCATTTTCCCTCCTTACTGGTTTATACATCCCACTTTGCACCTATGCCATTCAAAACACATTACACATATCTTGCATCAGTTTATTTTCTCTTATTATTTAAACATTTTGATGATTTAAGGAGATATTTAATCCAAAATGCTTGACTGCTGATGAAAACTTCATTTATTATGAATTATTTTTCTTAGAATTTAAAATTTAATCTCTACTGCTAGAAACTGATTCTGATCCAATCAGAATCAGGTACTTTGGGTCACTTTAATTTGTGGAATATAGAAAATTATAATCCTTGATCAGAACAACATAAATAAGTGACTTTCTACTGATATATTTTTTTTTATTTTATTTTTTTTACTAAAGTCATACAATGACAGAAAAAATTGAAAAATACTGAAACATAATGAATTCTCAGTACTGAAGGTAAATGTCACAAAACACAAACTGATGCAGGATGAAAATAACCAGCAGTCAGAGAGACTGAAAAGTGTATTTCTTCAGTAGTTTTGTTAATGAATCACAGTGCAGCAGGTTAGAAGTGTTTATTGGCTGATTTTGATGGCTTACAGTTAATGAAAGCCAAACATTTGGTTTCCCACAATCCAACCACATCTTCAGCTATCTGTATTTCTTACACTCCTTTTGCTATGACACGTTTTACTTTCAGTCAACCCCACTTTAATATTCTTGGATGTTGCTGTCTGTGACCAGCCAGCTTATTTGGAAATTACCTTTTGCGGGGAAGTCAAAGCTTAACATTTATGTTTTAAAAACTAACTTTTTTTTAGTGATTTCTTTTCTGTTTGTTTTCATGTCTGTTATCCAATTTACTGCCATTACAACGCTCCTTTTTTTTTTTTTTTTTTTTTTACTGAATGGCATGATGGCATTAAAGTTAGTAAATCAAATCAGGTAGCTAACTTAGTTTTAATCTCCATGCTCTATGCTTTGCTTGTGTGTCGTATGCAGTTCTGAAATAAAAAAAAAAATTCTTCTTAGCCTGAGCTGACGCTGATGGTCATTCCACAGCCAGTTGTTGCCATTCCACAGCTCAACATGGAAATAACCGCTTGCTCGCACACTTAATGAGGTCATCAGTCTATAAATATAGTTTTCCTTGTCAGCGAGTGTCAAACATTGAACAACCGAAGCTTTGATGTGCAAGTGCTTTATTCCACTTTACAGTTCCAGCTACTTCACTGTCGTTCTCTGTCAGTGGGATTTAAAGGTAAATTTTGAAGTTTCACCAAACTTATACAGGCTACTTAATATTTGAACTTACTAGCACTTGAAGCAATATTTCTGCAAACAAGAAATGCTACCACTTCTGCTTTAAAGCTTCTTTGAACATGGACTTTGGATTATGTGTAAGGAAGTCCTATGTCTATTATTAGCCTGGGCCACTCACACCTGTTTTTCCACTCTAAACAAATCACTATATATTGATTGACTTTAGAGTATCTTGACATGAAACAAATTCAGATGCTTGAACTGCCTAAATAACCATTTTCACACAATTTGCATAAAACAAACCTACTCAGGATTGTTTTATGTAACGTCTACCTCTTACTGAGGTACAGTGGCTCAGTTAAAGTTCTTTCGTCTAATAGTTGAATTAATCCCAGCGGAGGTCTTGCGTTATCAGTATTATTTTTAGAACTGTGAAGTGAAGAAGTCTGAACTTATTACAATTGCATTTGGACGCAGCAAAGTTTTATGGAGTAAATTAGCCTTAACAATACAAATCAGGTCTTCTTTTCTTAAACGTGTCAGTTTTGAATTACATCACTATTGGATTGGGCTTGGTGCTTTAAAATAGCTTAAACAAAGACAATGCCAGGATGTCAGGCGACATTCATCTATGACTTTAACAGGGAACAACTACATCCAGTCCTGGAGTAAGAGGAAGAAATATTGTTTTGGGCCACAAATAAATGACAAGTTTAAGCTGTAGACCTTCAAACAGTTTACTCAAGGTCTTCGTAAGATATTTGAAAGGCTATGACAGCAGTGGTGGAAAACATAATTATTCTTCAAAGCTGGGATTTTTATGACGTAGCCTCATGCAAAGGAGTGGATGGATTCTCAAAGGAGCGGAGTGCTTGTCTTTTCAGGCCCTAATTCACATTCAGTGCAAACAATTGACATCAGAAGTCACCTAAGTATTATAAACAATCTATTTCTGTTTATTTATTCCAGTAAATCTCCAGCTGTAGCTGTGAACATGCTTTTAATTCTACAGACAAAGGAACATGTTGTATCTACATTTTGTTTACATGCTTACATTGCATATCAATGGGTCCGGATAATGGGTTACTAAAAGTATTACGCAAAAACGCTCCGAACCCAAAATTAGAAATAACCTTTGAAATTTTTAGTAGTAGAAGAGGACATTAGTAAGCGTTTTCTCATTGCTCAACTCAGCTTAGGGTTAAGACTATTTGTTTACCGGGCAGAATCCATGTAGTTGGCCCATTGCACACTTTTGAATCCATAAACTATGTGTTATCCACACTTAAACCCCCTAGATAGTACAAAATCTTGGCGGAGATGAATAACTAGAAAGGTCAAAAACAATGCATTGCACACAGATTTTTTTATTTCAGTTTATTTTTATGAAAAAGAGAATAAGGCCACATATTACTAAAAGACGCGTGAAAAGAAATGTCCTTGAAAAATGTAAAGACTCAAGTGAACACATTAAACTCCAGCTCAACTGGAGTTTAATAAATCTTTAACCATTCATATAAAGAGGAAATGTCAGAGAGACCATCATAGAGGGTAAGAGTGAGTTGATTCAAGAGCAACAAAAAAAGGCCAATCATTAACCTTTAAGTCAATAAACAGCAACTGAACATCAGCAGTAGGTGTTCAGATGTTAGGCATTCGGAAATGCTGATAAATATTTTCACTCGTGTAGTTTCAAAATTAAACTAAGACCAGAGTCACTGACAGTTATAAGCCTGATCATGTTTCAAATGTAATACAGACACTTAGAGAGGAAGCGGTGTCGGTTTCCTCTTCAGCTGCGTGACTGAATATAAACTGTGCAGTCACAGGCTTCAGATAGGGTGTGGGATTACAGTAGCTGCTCACACAAAGTGTTGACGCTTTGACCCCTATTTGAAAGGACTAATCTGGCACTCAGACACAGATGATGGATGTTGCTGTCTGGGAGTAAAAATCAGCATTTCAAATGTAACTTTTCCACAATTGTTTTGAGTCACAAACCTTAGCTCAGCTCCAAAGTTTGTCCGTAGTAACAAGGTTTCTGTTAGAGAAAGCGACTCAGCCACAACTGGATAGTATGTATCAAATAAAACACTGCTATGAAGACAGATTTTCTTTCCATTTCTGTTGAAGTAAAATTTAAGCAATGTTTAATAGTTTTCACAGAGACTGAAGGGTGTTGCAAAGTTACAACAAACTTTTGCCTTGTTTGTAACAGAGCAAAAGGTCAACAGTGATATGCCGTGTGGGAGTGGACACGGACGTTTGTCCCCATTAACCTGCATCTGTGAGTGGAAGCTGGAGTGTTGTCTTCAAGGAAGTGAATATGTCCAATTGGCTTTATGTCCAATTCATAGTTATCTGCTGCTATGTACATGTCTGTCAAAATAAAGTGGGAGAAACATCCATTTATCAGAGAGTTTCGCTCATTTCATAATTTACAGTTATTACTGAGATGTGCTATCTCTCATCCACAAATCTCCTAGAGAGTTTCAGCTGGAGAAAGAACATGTGGCTTCAAAAGCTTCCTTTTTGCATTTGCAGAAGACATTTCCCCCTACACAGGAAGTGTAAATTGCTCAAACCAAGTTTCTGTCTTTATTTGCAGTATGTGGTTTTCTGGGTGGACAAGAAGACATTTACAATGCCAACTAAACAACTACTTGAAAAAGGAAAAACACATCTAAAGAGCAGATGCCTGCAAATTACCTTGTTGCAGAAACTTTTGTTTTCATGTGTTCTGTGATTCTTCAAGTAAAGTTACTTGGGTAACCTCGGGGTCACTCTCCTCCCAGGCCTCATGAAACAAAAATAGGACTTTTTGGCTTAAACTACAAGCATCTTTTAAAGAGAAAAACTCAGACAACTCAGTTTCCAGATTGAGCTGATGTTGGCTTAATCAGACTGGAGACACATAATCAAACTACATCTTCCTCTTCTCTCATCATCTTACAACTTTGATCATGCAGATTATTTTTTAGCCGATAGGAAACAATTGGTTGTAAACACACCCAACAAACCTTTGAACACATTTAAATGCAATTGCAGACATCCAGGAAGGGGTTCCTTGGGGCCTTTCAGTGTTGTGTCAGCCAAGTTGAGCAAAAGGTCATTGGAGGTCATTTCCCCGGTGCCGTAGTGGAATAACATGCAACTAATGCCTGAGCAATTATCCAGAGGAATTCCACTCCCAGACACAATCGGGAAATGTTGAGCAACAGTTTTAGCCAAATCTACACAAGATGTTCACTACAGTTCCACACGTTGTACACCGGTGCATGTCTCAAGCTGGTAAAGCGACTGCCTCCTTTGTTTATCATGGGCGGAGTGTTCTGTCATTCATCCTGCTTTGTATCTTTAAATTGTATGGGAAAATGTTCGGAAGTGAGATTAACACACCAAGTCCAAGGCTAGAACACTTCCTGAGTGTTAAAGTTCGGTCCGTACGTTCCAATAAGAACAACAACAAAAAAAAAAAAAAATCACGTGGGTGCGACACTGCAAGGACGCAAAAACGCTCCTCATGGCATTTTCTTAATTCTGCAAAGCATCATGGGAGGTGCTCAGCTCAAGGAGATTGTTTGACAGGTTTTTGGAGAATCCTTTGGGAAAAAAAACACCCAGTTTGTTTACAAAAGATAAACAATGGTAACATAAAGTTGGAGAGGATCCCACCTAAATCAAAAATGCCGTTTCACGTCTTTCCTGAGAAAGGGTGTCTCTGGGCTGCTCCAAGCTGATAATAGTTGCAGCTAAGTGTTTTCTTTTTTAAAATCACTTTCAGCACAGCCAAGTTCTTCTTCAAGGAAGATAAAGAGCAAGTTGAGGATGTTTGTTTTGACTCTTCCTCAACAGATGTTTCCATGTAGTCAAAGCACAGTCCCAAAAATTAAATAAGTAATGTAAGGAAGAAGTTATTCCCTCCTCACAACTTTCCATGACTGTTGCTTTTATTCCTTTCACGCATGTTTGAGAAATCCTTGAATCTCCCAATATAGCCAGTCACCTGTGCAGAACATATGGGGAATGGGATCAAGTGCCAATTTCAAGGACAAAGTTCTTCCTCCGACTTTGCAGAGCAACCTTTTTCCACGATTCTCAGTTCCTTCAGACTAGCCGTCAGCAATAAGCAAACAACAGGTGGAACCGATGATCTCTTAGAGGAGCAATGTTGTGATGTTGTGAGACAGAAGGACAAATCATTAAATTATGATGTCAAATTTATTTTAAGCCATGTTTGATTTATAGAGCATTTTTATAACAGCTAAAGGTACGAGGCTTACTTGATTGTGCTATAAAACGGCATAACACTGCCCCTTTAAAACATTATCAAAATACCTCCAGGCACAAAAGCACTAATTTGACACTATACTCTAGTTTCAATTTAAAATGTCTTCTACAGCACACCTTCATCAAAAAATAACATCAGTAGTAATAAAGTTGTAGCAAAAGTAGTAGCCATATTGTGAGGAATGTATTTCCAATTGAGTATTCATCAGTTTAAAATGAATTTTTTATCTGTTCAAAAGTGGTCTTCAAAATGTTCCCTTCTTTTAGAAATAGCTAGAACAGAATAATGCTTCATGACTCTATCATTTTGTAAATTGATTAGATTCAAATTTACATTTCACGTTGCTTAATTAAGATTTCTCCATTCATTCATTTTGTTGTCTTTAGCTTATGTGAAATTAAGGAACAACAGATCCAAATGGGGAAACCAAGATGCATCTTGTCAGTAGCATTCCAGTTTACTCTTGAGGATCCCGTGGAGTTCCCAGACGGGATATATAGATATAGTCACCCCTAGTGTTTCTGGGTCTCCTCCCAGTGGGACCTGCTTAGAAAAACCTTAAAAAATAGGAAACCTTTTGATCAGTTGACTGTACCGCCTGAACTGATTCATTTTCAAGAGAAGTCTCTTATGTAGGAAGATCACTTCAGCCGCTCTTATTCAAGGATAGTTTCCCCAGCGGGGAAATAAAGATCTTCATATTTTGGCTTTGCTGGTTGTTGACCACAACAGACGTGAGTAAAGGTCACATTACTGCAGAACAGGCCAAAATCCATTTATTACACTCCTGCTCCATCGTGTCACTCATCAACAAAATCTTGAGATACTTGAACTTGCCTACTTGAGGAAGAAATTGCGAAGAGGAAGCTGTCCTTTTTCAAGTTGGGGACTGTGGACTTAGACTTAGAGTCCATCCTAGCATTCCAGGTGCTTCACACTCAGCTGCAAACCAATTCTGTGCGACCTGAGAGTCGTCACCATGAGGTGAACCCAAGCACAGACGGGGCAAAGGCAGCCTTGTGTTGATCAGGATAGAATTTATTCAGCTGAAGATTCACAAAACTAAGGAATTGCACATTATATGTTGTTTTTCATGTCTCCTTATTTCTTTTGTTCCTCCTATAATTGATGGAGATATATAGATATAATTTATAATGTATAAAAGTATTGTTTATGTAATTTAATTAGCTCTAGTCTAGATCCTTACGAAACTGAAAAAATAGGGTATGTGATAAGATAATTTATTTTTTACGGTGCCTGTAATGCCGAAATTAATAGTAAATAATAAAGTATAAGACTGACAGTGGTCAGTACCCGCCCCTTTGTGTTTGCTGCAGCGAGGTCCTTCTCCAGTAATAAGGTGGATAGGCTACATTAAATGTATCTAATTTAACAGAAAGACAAAAGCCTCTCTTCTTTGTGCTTTAACATAATTGAACAGCTCTTTCTTGTTGCTTTGTTGCCCTTTGTTTCTTATGCCAAGGCTAAATTATGCACACAAACTTCTTAATGTGTGAACACACTAAGAAGTGTGTACACACACTGTGTACATATTGACCATGTTAATTTAAACTCAACAGACAGCCAAACATCAAGGCATAATGCCAGAGTTGGAAGTGTTCACTCCTGAAGGGGATTTAAAAGAATAGATCTTTATACAGGCAGCTGTTGTTCTGTACAGTATATTGTATCTACTAGTTAAGCTCCAAAGCTGCTGCTTTTTCTTCAGAAAGAATGTAATTAGTTTAGAGTTTCTCTTAATACATTTTCTGGTGCACTGGAGGAAATGATAAGTGTAAAGTTGAATGTCAAACTACACAGGCACAAAGTGTATTTTGTTTTGCCCCCAGGGGATAATTTGGGAATGTTCCCCTTGTCTGGTTTTAGGCTGTGGCATTCTTTCCTCCTTAGACAAGGATGCAAAGCAGTGACCCTAATTACCGCAGTAGAGTCATTCAAGAAACTGAACAGTCCATGCAAATTTACAAGTTATTATTAATTTATGTTATTTTCTGTTTGTCTGCATTGCAAATATATTCTTTAATATATAAACAAATCCAAATGCTTATTAACAAAAATATCAACATTGCTGTGTTTTTTGCTTTTTAAATTGCTTTTTCATATCAATTTCAAGCCTTGGTGTTAAAAATGCAATGGTTGTCAAGAGTTTATGCACTCATAGAACCAGATTTTTGGGACTTCTTGGACGAGTCATTGATTCTTGGAGTAAGTTGGTAGACTAGCCACTACTGCAAAGGTTCACCGCTCTCCCATGGTTTCCCTATTTGTGGATAATAGTTATTACTGTGGTTCTTCATGTAATTACATAGGTCGTGTCTTTTTTTTCATCATCATTTGAGAATGGGATTATTTCTGTACTCCAATTCATCAGAACAGATGGGAGGAGCAGTTCTGACCCTCTATCCCGAATTGCACCCGTATGCCCTGCCAGACAGAAATATTAGCAACTATCACAGAGTCCCACTGATTACAACAGACTTCCCAGACACTTCACAATGTGCTCTGACTTTACCAGAATAATTGCAGACTTGTTGATTTGGTTCAGGTTGACATGAGAATCGAGGAAAATTTTCATTGATAAAGTGTTGAATTTTGTGTGGAGTCAGAAGCTTTGAACAGCTCAGGTTTAAATGAGTGGGTTAGTGGGGATTCTTTAGGAAAAAGGATAGCACAGGATTAGTTAGAGGTACACACTAAGAATATAAAGATGAGTATGATAACTTTCCAGATGTCCAGGCTTCTATAACCACTCTGGGATCTTTCTAGATGGAATTGCATGTGATCCCTTTGCTTGCAGAAAGATCCCAGATATTCCTACCACTGTCTGAAAATATGATTGGTGCACTTGGTAGTGTGCTTGGGTGTGTGCGCACGCATGTGTGCTGCCCTGTGGCAGACCGGGCCAGAGTGAACTCCGCCGCTCACCCGACGGTGAAGATAAGCACCCCACCCTGCAAGGAAGAGCTGATTGGACCTTTGCCAGGTGGATGGATAATAATATTCAGCATGTTGAGCTAAAAAAAAAGTAAAATTATTGGTCAGATAACTTTTTCAAATGTCAAAAGCAAAAAAAATGTAAAATAAATAAAAGTAATATGTTTGATTATGTTAATGGTCATATGTGTTCATGTAAGCTTGATGAAAATGTTGATAACGGTTGAGTATTTTCAGATTTTAATTAAAAAAATTATGCAATAAATTCATCTAACTCTCTGGTTTAAGCGTAAAAAATGTGCAATTCTTCAGGAGGTATGGTCGAATATTTGGAGGAGTTTGTTTTTTTTTTTTGTTTTTTTTTTATGTTACCATTTTAGCCAGTTTAAGGCTCATTTATGGAAACATGTTTGTTTTGACTATATAAGGAAGTCAGTGAGGAATGTAATGAAGAGTCCAATGCTGACCCTTGAAGGAAATGCTGAAGAAAGGCTTTCTCCTTCTCATCAAACTCTACTACCCACTACACCACTGTGCCAGATATTTCTGAAAACATTTAATGTAAAAAAAAATCTGTTAACAATAACAATAACATTTTCCATGACTGACAAAAACCAGTAGTTTGTTTCTGAGACACATTCAAACGACACAGCAGAAGCACCTCTTTGCTGTTTCTTGCTGCCAGTTTGCACATGAAAAGCATCTGCTTGGAGGACGCTGGTAAACCACAAAATACATGTTTCAGGGGAGTGTCTGAAAAATGCTCTACTCGTGCTGTGTCTCAGGCCTTAAATCACAGACAATTACTTTTAACTTGAAAGTCAGTGGAGAAAGCTGAAATCTGCTTCTATTTCTGATTGCTAGGCAGAAACCTGAAGGCGCTGTGTTGCACTGATTGGTGGATTCTTTCATCCCCCTCACTGGCAAGAGTTATTCAGAGCTGGTTTGCTTTAAGATCAAGGAAACAATATTGTGGGAAGCTCAGCCATCTGTTGATAAAGCCTTCTTGCTCTCAGAACCCCTGAAGGAAGGGTCAAAGTTCACATGTTGAAACAGGTGGAAAAACCCAGGATTCCAATAAAGACAAAAGACAGTTTTGTGTGTCCAGAAAGGCCCTGGAAGCCTTTTCATTTACCAATGAAGGTAAAATTATCACAAAGAACAATGATGATTATTCTTTTTATTCCTAGATGATAAAGTGTTTACTACAAAAATTATGTCTCCCTGAAGCACCAAAGCAGCATTGGACCATCACAATATCACTGTTAACGTTTGACTGTCAGTATGACGTATTTTTAAATGATTTTTCATTAAAACTGCCCTAGTTTTACTTTTTGTTCTTATTCTTTTTTACAAATAACTTTTTTCAGTGGCACATAAACTACATACAAACACCCTTATTGTGAGGATGAAAGTTTAAATATTTTCTATAGGTTTAACAGAATATTTGATTTATGCACCTGAAGAATGTGCAAACACATAATTTAGGGAATAAGATATCACCCGCCTTCAGGTACCTTACTCAATTGATCAATCTTATGAAAAAGCAGCACAAAAAGTTAGCTTTTTGGACTCAACAAAGTTTTGACCTTCAGACATTTGCTGTAGAATACAGCAAATATAATATTCTCAAATGATGGTCACTGTTTGTTTGATTTGCTGGATTCTATCCTTGCACATTTGTACAAGGATTTGTACAATAAGACAAGGAGGGCTTTGTACGATTACGGCCTTAAAAATGCAGTACAATAACTTGACATTTTCAAAACTTTAGATTCTTCCTTTAAAATAAATATGATCTCAGTGCATTTTAATTCGACTGACAAAAAGGTTCAGTTTTAGAAAACCACTGGAATTTAACTTTTTAGGGCAGATAGTTTGTTTTTCATGTTAACTTTGTTTTCTTCTTTAAAGTAATCTGATTAAGAAATATTTTTTCACCTACATAATAAAATTGTCTGCGTAATGGTTCAGTAAAATATTACTCATTTTATTAATTGGTTCCCAACCCCACCTCCCACACACCTCACACACATACACACACCATCACTAACGTGCACAATCTCACAATCTGAAATATTGCAACCTCTGATTCACCTATTTTCATCTGCAGCCTACAAAAAAATTAATCTTTGGATTCTTTATCTTTGGAGTTGCACTCCTACACTGTGCAATTGCACACTGTAGGAGTTTTTCTAAGAAATTATAATTTAAAAATTATTTTAAAAATATATGTGAACTTGGATGTAAAGCTCAGATGGGTAACAAGAATAGATATAGAAATAAAATTACACATGTAAAACCAAGAACTTTCTGCTGTTTGCCTAAACATGAAATAAGAGATATAAAGATTTGCTTTTCCTAGTATAGTTGGATATTTTATTTAGGTGTAGATTTTAGCAGTAAGCAATGATCTTTTAATTGACATCTATTGCCATTAGGTCAAAGTCATTCATGATTAGCGTGCCTTTTACCGACTGATCATATAAATTGATCGTGACTTCAACCTTTGTCTCATTGCCGAAGCAAGTGTGACTTGGACAGTCATTTCCTTCCTTGTGATAAGCAAGAACAGAAACTGATCTTAAACTTTTCAACATTTTGTCACATGACATTTATAAAATCCCCGTAAATTGCAAATTTACGGCGATTTTACTGTTTCTGAAAGACCGGCCTAAAATATATTGTGAAGTACATGCAAATGACAGATACATGGTTTCAAAAGCTTTTTTTACTAATAGAAAATACAGGAGATGGTGGTAACGGCATCATAATGTGGGGACATTTTTCCCGAACAACGACTGAGAAGCTGGCGAAAGTTATAGAGAAGATAGATGTAGCAAAACAGAGAAATCCTGGAAGGAAAGTTGCAAGATGTAATTCTGGGCTAGGATGGAGATTTGCCTTCCAGCAGCACAACAATCTTGAACATCTTGATATAGAGACAACGGTTAGGTTTAGATCAAAGGATGTTCATGTGTTGCGCACATGCTTACATACTGTAAATTTTAATAATGGTTCAGAGTTTACCTATTGCCTGAGTAGTGACCCCAGTTTCTCTCAGATCTTCAACTCAGACACTTGTATATTTACATATGCTTACACAGTGTGTACTCAGCATTGTTTCTTCATACAAAGGTAAACGTGCTCTTGAGGTTCAGTTAGCCAATGATTATACATGGCAAATATCCAACAATAGTCAGAAAAGCAACATTTTCTTGTTATATATATATAATATGCAGTTGATGTTTGAAGATGGTAAAAAAAAAACTGCTTCCACAAGTTTTAGGTATTAGTAGCCTATACAATGCAAACCACAGGAGGCTCCTGTAGGACAATGGTTATTTCCTAAAAATCTATTTTTAAAATTAGGCCAGCGGATGAAAAACGACTTTTCATTTGGTCTGTAAGAGAGTTTGATCTTTGAAGAGATATTTTGTCTTTGTTTGAGGTTGCACCTGTTTACCAGCTGTGCTGTTTACATTCTCACATCTACTACGGCTGCTAGACAAGCAACCTTTAGAAATTATATAGCATGACTATCATTTAATAACAGATATTTTAAGAGATTCAAGACATTAAGACTCTGCTTTTCACCCTTGTCCACATTTAAAGCAGACACATTCATAAAAAAAACAACAAAAATAACACTTTTTTTTTTACGTGAACGTGTAAGAGCTGCTTGGAACATGTATGAGTTGTTCTGCTCCTTCCTCTTTTTTCATAAAGAAGAAGTCTCATAGTTTGCAAAGGATTCAGTTCTAATGATTGCAAAAAAAAAAAAAATGTGCGACTTCACATTAATGATGATAAAATCAGTGGTGTGTTGATAAAGAGGTGGACTTTGACCAAAGTGGAGATCTGCGCAGGAAAAATGCTAATTACATAACAGCTTTAACTGCATGGTTGACCTACTGCTCAGTGAAAAAAGGGAACCAATTTATTCTTGTCAAAGACATCACAAGTCTTGTGTTGCACTACTTTATCAGCCCGGACAGTGTGAATTACCTCAATATTAAAGACATGTTCACTCTATCACTTCTATCAGTGTCAAAATTTTAGCTTGTCAAAAGGATGTGTTGGTGGTTTAAGACTGGCTGCAACTTGCTCATTTCCCATATATCAGGAAATGGTATTAAATAGCAGAGTTGCATACTCAGCATTATAGAGTTTTTCATTTGAATAAGGTTCTTAAGCAATAGTTTAAAAAATTGATTTATTTTACTTGAGGGTTTTTATACCACGAGAATCTGCAAATCTTAACATGCTCCTTTTAAAATGCCACTGTCAGTTTTTGTCCTGCAGGGGTTTTCAAGATCAGACCAGTTACCTTGAAACTGTAACAAAAATACTGACATGGCATATCACTGAGATTTAGAAAGCATAATTTTTGACAAAAACCTTTATGAATGTGCTGCAAATGACCATTGTGTTGGTGTCTGATGAAGGGAATAACCGTAGTGATCAATAGTGCATTTTGAAGAGAAAGGTGAAAGCTTGGAGAACTGAGAAGGACACTGCAAAGGAAGGGAGATCTTGACAGAATGAATGGCATCTTGAGAAAAGTCCATTAATTGGATATTCACGCCATCACCACCGTGATATTCTGCATGATTGTAGCAATACGATTCTTCCTGACATTGTGCAACCTTAATAAAAAGTGTTTTGTTTGGGGCTGATGAAGTGAACCAAGACATCCGACAAGAAAATGACCTTATTCATAATGCTAAATCAGTTAGAAAGCAATTTAAGGACCATGATGTCAATTTTTCAGAGTCTATTTCTCTGAATTTACTGGAAACTTTGTGGGACGCACTAAAACATGCGTGAGGGAAAGGCACCCTACCAGCAGAGGCACAACTACATCGTTTCTATGTGAAAATATTGTGGGCATGCTTTAACCTTCTCCCTCTTCTGGTTTGTTGTGCTCATGAAAGCTTTCTTTTCTGCCTCTCGATCTTTAGCTCCCTTTCAGTGATTCAAAAGAAAAAAATTGTGCCTCTGTGGGCTCTCAAAGGGATGAAGATGAAGAAGCAGAGGGACACTTAATACATATCGTTCCACTGTTATTAATCACATAATGTACACATGCAGAAATAGTTTCTAAATACAGAAAATATCAATTAAAAATTATTTTTTGCGCCAGAAATTTACCTCTTCCTCCGGCACTATGCCCCTGTGTGTCACATAAAGTGCATGCCCTCCATTTGCACCACCGCCTATGAACATGACTCACTTGTACCATTCCTGTCCCAAGAAAGGGCCACAGTCTAAGCCAACTGTTGTAAAATGCTTGTCTAAGGATAAACAAATATATGATCAAATATTAACAAAATATGTGTCTGTTTGGAATGTGCAAAAGAATTAGAAAAAGCTTGTGCGTCTTTTTGTACAGTGTACATAAACATTGGATTTCAATGTCAGGTTTTCAGCACCTTTGAACTAAAACCTTTGGCTTTCTATAACAAAAAAACTCTACTTTTCCTGTTTCACAGAATCTGTTTTCTCATTCCACATGTTTAAAGTACTAGAATGTTGCAGTTTTGTCTTTCTTAAAAAGGTTGCAATCCAGTGGTCTAATAGGCTTTTTAAGGCCTGGAGTTTTGCCAAGGATTATGTCAGAGTTCAAATATTTTGGCATGCTCTGATTTCTGCATGGCTCAATGTTAGTTCGTAAAAGAAAATAGTTCTTAAAAGTTTAATATTTAAGAAGAAAAATGTAAAAATAGTAAAATGTGCCATTATTTTCCCTGGATATACCGTTTTCTCCGAATATCGAAAGTAAACAATAACTCAGACCTCCAATTTGGAGAGTTGTCTCTGAGTCACCCAACTTAAGAAACAGCATATTTTGGACAGATTATATTCAAGTGGAAATAAAGTGAACTGATCAGCAAAACAAACCACTATGGTAGCATGGAATAGACTTATCCACAGGATTCAGGCTCCATGCGATCACTGAATTGGCCTCCTCCATGTCCCAAAGGATTCCACAGACAATACAGGGAAATGTAACTCAAAGATTATTCCAAACACACCATCAAATCTTCAGTAACTCCCTTAATAAAAGTGCATAAAGGTGATGAAATAACCCACTCAAATTCCAGACAAAAATAAATAAATAATCGGAACTATAGAAGGCAGTGATTTAACTTGTTCCCAATGGACACAAACTTTCTAAAGTTGCAGAGAATGTGGCACAGTTCCACTAACATGACGTGTATGATATCTGTCGTTGTTTTGCAAATTTTCAGAAATTATTAGAACACTTCAAACCCTTCAAGCTGGGGGAAGATTTAGTTTGAGATGACAGTGATGTGAAACACTAAATCTTCCCCCTGCTGACCTTGTCTGACAAGGTGTCACCCTGACAGTCAGCTGACACACTGTTACTTTTTTCTTTGGTTGATAAAATGCAGAGCAGGGTACATAATCTTTGAGTGCAGCATTAAGATCATGTATGTATTTTTATTATTTTTTTTTGCTTCTGTTTGTATGAGACACATCATTCAGTTGAGAAAAGCAAGCCTCGCGTGGAAACAGCGCCACCGAATAAACCGAAAATGAGTTTGTTCGGTTTTAACCGCGTGATTTTCCTTTTCAGGAAAGTGTCAAAACAAACTCATAACAATGAATACCATGGGTTCACGTCGCTGTTAGAGGTACAGTCAATATTCTTTAATGAAAGCGAGGCATAATCTCAAGATGATCACCTGTTAACAGGTTAATAAAATGTCATTTATATGTCCAGCTCCAGTTCCTCTGATGCTTCCACCTCTGTGAATCCGTCCAGGGAAGTTGTTGAGGTTAGGGGGGTTTTGGGGGGGTGGGGGAGGTTTAAGGTTATTATAGGTTGCGCCCGAGAGAGAAGAGCGTCCTCAGCCCACCGCGCTCCCACTGGTGGAGCCAATCAGAGGGCTCGTTGCTTGGAGGAGGGAGAAGCTCCGCAGTCCGCTACAAATACACCGCGCTTCAGTTTTTAATTCATGTGCTTCGCTCCGACGCAGAAAAGGAACCGCGTGGTTTCATTACTCATAAGAGCGCTTCCCTGCAAAAACGTGGTGGGACTTCTGTCGCAAACCCTGTTCAAAACTTTCCCTCAACTTTTCTACTGGGCATAGTTCATTTAAAAAAAAAAAAAAAAACTAAACGAGAGCAAGAGGCACATTTTTTTTTAGTGCGCTGGAGTAAGAGGGTGTGAAACTTTCTCGGTGAAAGGAAGTTAACCTGCCCATTCATCCATCCATCCTTCAGTCTTGCTGCTTGCATCTGCCAACAATGACGCGAAGGTCCTGCGCTATCTACACGGTGGGGGCCATCTGCGCCGTCCTGCTGGTCAGCGGAATCGCCTTGATGGTGGCTCAAGTATTCCGCAGTTTGATGCACAAACGCCTGAAAAAGGTAGACAACTTCAATCTTCTGAGTTTCACTTTTATTTAGCGACTTTACTGTCTCTCTGTATAGAGGGGGAGTAAAGTTCACTCGTTGGCACATGTAGTAAAAGCCTAACAACGATGTGGTTGTGTGAACCAACCCACAGATCCTGTACTGTCTTCAGTTATGTACAGCTGGCACACAGGGATTTCAAATGACTAGATTATAATCACACAATCGTTATGATATGATGTTTGATTCTTCTTAATATGGAAAATTGTAGTTTTTGATTCAATAGATAGTCTTATTAAAATGAAAGCCAAATGTGAAATGATAGAGTAGCCTTATGAGAAAACAAAACAACAAAGAAATGCCATATTTTCATCTCCTTCCAACCCGAAACCTCAATATTTTTCAGTGAAATGAAAATTCCAGACATTTGTATTTACAAAACTATCTTTTGTTGTGGCATGAAAGCTATAGTCCACATAGGACACTTCCAGAGGAACATAGTGCTCGGCTGAGATCTTCAACTTTTTGGTCTAATGCCAAATAATCACTCACAGCAATTACACTGAGAAGCACAAGGAGGTGGCTGCATCATTTGAGGGATGCTTTTCTTCTGCAGGGAAAGCAGTCTGAGTATTTGTGGATAAATGGTGCACAAAATACCAGAGACTCCTGGAAGAAAAACCTGTTAGAAGTTGGAAAATTTGTGAGACTTAGTCAGTCGTTCAGCCTTGGTATACATCTAGAGAGCAACAGTGGAAGGGTTAGGGTGTGTAATGTGACAAAATGTGGGACAGTTCAACGGCCAATAATATATTTGCAAAGAACTTATGTTTTTATCCTAAATTTATTAGAAAAAAAAAAACAAGCCTAGAAATGTAAATATCTCTGTGTTCTCTTTGCTTTCATGGCTAGCTCATAAGCATTTTGGCCAAGAGGCTCAACTTGGTTTCATAAAATGACGCAGCAAATTCATTGAACCTTTGCAACATAAGCTTTATAGGGACACATTTTAAGAAATTACAGTTGTTGAGCTGTTACCAAGTAGTAGAAGTTTTTACAAGAACTTGCGGACGAATGACTTACTAGGAATTGTGGGTTCAGTGGCCGGCGCACTGAACCCACATTGGGTTTACTTACTCCTATTTTTATTGCATGCTTACTCCTTCAGCATGCAATAAAAAGTCTGTGTTGACAAACTTTGCCATAGAGCCTATTTTTGCAAAATAAGAGTTGTGTTGGCAGGTTTCTGCATGTATTTGCTGGTGCTGCATAAATTTCACATATGTCAAGGAGTTCAGTCAAATATAGTCAGCAAATTGTCAGGAGTTTTACTAAAAGTGGATTAGTTGACTATCTCAGTTGAAGACTAGAGACAGATTGTCTGTAGTGTGTAATAGTTGTGAAAAGTAGGCCAATAATTAATCACTAATTAACCATCTTTTGTAAAGTTATTGCATCTGCTTTGTGTTGTCTGCACTGCTTTGTTTGGCACTTGTTTGTATTATTTAGAAATTATTCCTGATTTTAAGCAGGATGCTATATGGAAGTGACCAGTAGAGGGAGTTTAAGCCATCCATCCATCCATCTATCCATTTTCCGGTCACCCTTCTCCCTAACGGGGTCGGGAGGTGCCAGTTGCGTTCCGGGCGAGAGGCGGGGTACATCCTGGACAGGTCGCCAGTCTGTTGCAGGGCAACACAAAGACAAACAGGACAAACAACCATACACACACACACTCACACCTAAGGAGAATCTGGAAAGCCCAATCAGCCTGACAGTCATGTTTTTGGACTGTGGGAGGAAGCCGGAGTACCCGGAGAGAACCCACGCATGCACAGGGAGAACATGCAAACTCCGTGCAGAAAGACCCCGGGCCGGGAATCGAACCCAGGACCTTCTTAATGCAAGGCAACAGTGCTACCCACTGCGCCTCTGTGCAGCCCCGAGTTTAAGCCATAAAGCTGGTAAATCCTTTTGTGTTGAGATCATAAAGTTGGTCAGTCCCTTCCTGTCATGTCTCATCTCTTCTCTGCCCCATCTATTATTGTCTGGTTGTGTTTTGATGTTGCTTTTGTTGTTGCTGTAATGCTTTACATCTCATACATTTCTAATCAATTGTAAACAACTTGCTATCCAAGCTTTTCCTTTCTTCAAAGGCATTGCAGTAATGAACTCTCAGTTGTGGTCCCCTTAGCAACTAACAATATCATTTGCTCATTGGCGGGATCAGTGGCCGTAGCTCTAATATGAATTTTATCTCTGCTGTTCAAAGAAAAGAGAACATCAACATTGTCATCTACACATATTTGCCTCCTTTGGCTCAACTTTTCCAGTGCTTTGGTTCAAAGGGGTTTGCAGATGTTTGAACTCATTCCCAGAGGCGGCCGATTCAATGAACTATGTGCACAGAGCAATACAGGCATCTTGTTATTGTTTCCACAAGATACTCAGATTCGCACATGGAAAGCACTTTCACAGGAGACAGCAAAAATATTCAAAAATTCTTCTTTCTGCAAAACAAAGGATTAAAAGACAACAGATGTAGCCCAACCTATAGTCACCATCTGAGCAGGCAATTATGAAGGGACTGCTTACATGCACTGTTCACGTGGAAGGAATCTGTCAGCAAAACTATTAGTTGTGTGTTCTACAAATTTTACAAAGCAGTCCTGAAATAAAGCCTCCGCCTCAGAAAACACTTGAGGCGGAGGCTTTATTTTACAGCAGGGCATCAAGCCAAAACATACAGTTAGACCTAATGAGAGATGGTTTATGTCAGTGATCCTCCTTTAGGAGTTTCCCCAACTAAAATGTTTGGGAAACACATAAAGAGTGGTTGATTTGCAGCCTTCTAGCACTTGATGGCATGCTAAGAAAAAAAAACACTTGAATTAGATATATGACTCTAAAATATTTAGGGTAGTCGTCCCTCAGGATTAGAGTTAGGCACCACAATTTTATTTTAAGGTACATTTATATGTTAGTGGACTAGTCAGGAATGACACCAAAATCCAGCAGAGAATATGTGGCAAGAGGTTTTCTTCATGTTATGATAACTGATCAGTGTCAAAGAAATATATTTGTTTTAAATCAGAATAGTAATGTTTATCGAAAGTCAGCAACCAATCACGATGCGCTGCAATGGAAGCATGTCTTGTCTCAATGGCCTAAAATTATAGCAGAGTAATTTCTCTTAAATCATAACATTAACAAAATAGTTACGTTCTGGGGGAGTGGGCTCAGATTTATGTGTTGATGCAGAAATAAGCGGAGTCATGGGATGACCATTCTGTTGAACTTGGCAACGTCTCCTGAAGTTACTGTAAATATGATAAGAAAGCCTGATGGAATTTAAAATTACAGCAAAAACAACTAAAAACTTTACAGAAATGGAGAAGTGAAGTTGTGATTGTGACTGCATTTGTAGAGGCTGCAGAATTGATCCATTGCTTCGTCTACAGTTGACACACCAAAGTCCATGTTTTAGTTTTGTGTCCCACTAGGAATCAGTCTTAATTTTCTGCTGAGAGACCATTAAACCAGCCGCAATATTTCGAGGGGAAAACCGATACTCTTACACGATCTAGACTTTGAAGATAACAGTTAAGATGTTAAGTGACTCAGAACCAGTGAAACTAATACCTATTAATTGCATCCAGCCCACACAACTTAAAGTGTTTTTCTTAGAGGCAGACTTAACAAAAAAAATGAAATAAATAAACTTTCTCGCACATGAGATAGTATGTGGTGCACACATATGTGGTGCAAATGTGTGCACCACATTTTATTTTGATATTTTTTTAAATTAAACAATCATATGTAGTTTTCATATAAACAAACATTTAATTTAGAACCTTAGCCTTGCTGAAACTTTTGATGACAGGAGGAAATATTTACTTCCTGAATTCAAAATTTACAATGAGAAGTAGAGGTGTTAGAATAAACGAGGTGCATGTCACAAATAAAAAAATAGATAAAATTAAAAAAAATTGTCCACATAACTTCTCTAATTCTACACTGCGGCATTGATAAATGGTCATGAACAGCTTTCCAATGTTCTTTACACCCAATAAATATTTTTTTGAGGGTCAACATCCTCTTCCCCTTAAATACTTTAGCAGTTTCCCTGCGTTTAAAGATGCTGAAACCTCTTCATATTATTGTAAAACTTTCCCAGAAGGTTCTCCTTACTATGATAACAGTGCAGCCAGGAAAATGACATTACTCTCTGGTGTTAGTGTTATCACACACTACACCTTCATTTTTGGTTTCAAATCAAGCCTGCTTCTCCATTGCAAGGATCAGGTTGCTTTTAGGTGAGAGGTTTTTAAATCATCCTTTGGAAAATAAGAGAATATTAACATTTCCATAGAATCAATAACGTAGATTTATTAGCAGAATCGTTTAATAAAATGAACTCAAGACATCAATAAGTTTATCTTTTGGTTGAGTCTCGTTGCAGTTCTTCTCTTCAAAAGATTCAGTTGGAAAATATGTCATTAAATATTTTTTTATGAACTTTTCTGTGTCCCTCAATTTTTTATTTTTGCATAACATTGGCTGTGCTGATATAAATGGCACATACGTTTGGTCTTTTTGTGCATAGCATAAATTCAAATGTTAAATTATTTTGTTATGCTGTTTTTTTTCAATTTTAATTCCATCTGTGTTTTTTTTTTTATATATAGTCAGAATATTTTTTTTTATATTTAGTCTACCAAAAGCCACCGGTTCATCTAAATGATCTATGGAAGGAAATGAGATTACTTTTGTTTTGTTTTGTTTTTTTTCTAAAATAGAAAATAATTTTTATAAATAACACCCACATTTGAAGGTTAAACACTTTTGAGAAAAGTTGTTTTGTATGGTAAACACACAGCTTAATAGTATTAAATATTAATTATGATATATTAAAATCTCTTGATACATAATAATAGTATGATAGTGTTGGTATTAGTATAATATTGGAAGCACTTGACGTTTTCTTTACATAGTGGTTTTTTAATGTAAAAATAAGCATATTTTTGCATTGCTGAGAATATGTATAAAGAAAATAATTTGAGTTGAAAACATACCAATATACGTTGGTATATTTTGACAGCCACTACATATTATGCCAAATTTCTTGTTTTTCTCTTGGTAAATTAAATAATTATTTAAAAAGTACAATTTGGCCATATTTAAGAAAACAAAACAAAACAACAGAATCTTTAAAAAAAATTCACTGTATGTGACTTTTGATCCATTACTCCTGCTCAATCTCTTATTGTCGGACCCCAAAGGCGAGAACGAATCTGAATCAGACTCATTATACATTTGGTGGTTTTACTACATTTAACTTCCACAATGCTGCAGATTATTTTGCTTTGCAAGAAGAGGCAAACACTTTTAAAGACTGTAAAACTTTTATGGCTCGACTGGAAGATTCTCAGAACTGCCTCCAGCTGTGCCCAGTATGTATTTGAACATCGCCACATCAAAGCACAGGTTTCTATGTGTGCTTTAGTATTCACCTGCCACGTGTGTTTATGTATTGGGTGTGGTGAAAGGGTAGCGATGTATAGAGATGAAAGAGATTTTTTGTTCCTGTTTCCCATGTATTTCATGTAGCACACTGTGCAATTTTAAGCGACAACTTTGTAATCCTTGACGACTCAGTTAAGGTTTTATGTTATAGCGCAAGTAATAAGGGACTCTAAAAAAGGAGGGGATTTTTATTCTCTTGAAAAAGTTACTTAGTGCTTACAATAAATTTGACACAATTAGGTCATATCACCTTTTCTCCTTACTTGCTGCTTGGAAAGAAGACCAATCACAACTTTATTCTTATTCCTTGTGTTGTCGTTTGAAAAAATACTTTTTGTTTCATCATACTGTATAATCAAGCATGGTGGTCGGCAGTGCTCCTCCTCTGGGGCCTCAAAAAGCTATATCCTGAGGAATGTGGCTCAGATCATCAAGGTCCCCCACAAACAGTGGGCTTCAGGCTCCATGCATCACATGATCTGTCAGAGGCGCTCTCTCCAAGTGCCTGTCGTCATGGGAAACGGCTGACAATGGGGTGGTGGAAGGGTCCCCTCTCACACCATTTATGTTCAGAGCCAATGCTGTTGTCCGACAGTAACGCAGCCGTTCCCCCCTCCCACACACACACACACGCACGCACACGCACACACACACACACACACACACACACACACACACACACCCACACACACACACACACACACACACACACGCACACACACACACACATTCCCCTGCACCCACCCAGAAGGATGTTTTTCTTCTTGGGGTTGTTTTTACTGCAAGAGTACTGGGAAAACTTCAGATTCAAAACATGTGCTTGCTGTGGCGAAGCACTGTTCATCGTGCAAGAACAGAGTCATATGATTAAAACACATCCAGTGGTCCACGAATCATTTGCATGGTCCAATGTGGAAGGTTTCAGCTAGCACATTTTCTTTGCTCAGAGGATACAGAAAATTAAATAGTGTCTGATGTTCTGTTGAAAATGCATACCAAACTTGCTGCGATTGGGCACAATGACCTAGAAAAGCGGCAGATGCAAAGCCAAAGCTACTAAGACATTTTAAGCAGTTCAGGAATGATTTTTTTTTTTTCTTTTTTTATTGGTTTAAACTTTCAGAAAAAAGCTACAAAAAGAATTGTACATAGTTTCATTATTTTTGTGTGATTTTTGTTTATTCTTCTCAATAGGAAATTGTTTTAGTGGAAGGTAGCCGCGTGTTCGAGTCATGGAAAGCCCCTCCCCCTCCTGTCTTCATGGAGTTTTTCTTCTTTAATGTGACCAATGAAGAAGAGGTCCTTAATGGGGAAAAACCAGAAGTCAACCAGATCGGACCATACACCTATAGGTAAGTCAAAAAAGAAACAAATTCAAAATAATGTTTGAATTTGAAATGTCTTTTTGCACAGCGACATGCTTAATTTGATCACGCTATAACAAAATATTCTTTTTATTTTGTGGTAATAGGGAAAAGAAATGTGGACCATTTTATAAAACATTTTTTTTATAAATTTATAAATTGTTTATAAAGCATTAACAATAGCTCTTTCCCACCTGTCTTGTTATCCACCTGAACATAAATCTAGATCATCTAATTTTTTATAACACAAAGGTACAGCGAAACATAAGGTGTGGTGTTAGATTAAAAGTCCCAAGAATCACTGAATAATTAAAAAAAAAACTAAAAACTGTATTTTCCTTTTACCTGTTTGTTAGAGGCATTGTTGGATGTACCAATAGCTAGTGTTTTTTTTTTTCCTCTAATTTAATTTTGATTTAATGTTCCATTCAACAGAAAAGTAATCTTTTTTTTTATGACTGTTTGTACAGAGAATACAGATATAAGGACAACGTCACCATGTTGGACAATAATACAAAGGTGTCGGCGTACAACGCCAAAAGCTTTGTGTTCGTGAGGGATAAGTCTGTTGGTGACCCATATGTGGATTACATCACCACTATCAACATCCCCATTTGGGTAAGTCCTTATTTAAAGGTTGGAGATAAGTGGAAAAAAGGTTTGATTCAACTGGGGTAAAGGGGAACGTGTACTCCCACTGCATTGCTCTGCTCACCACCAGCATATCCTGCAAAATCGGTTGTATTTTCTCATATTTGTTCAAATTCTTGACTCCAGGCTGCAATGAACAAGGCGCAAGGACTCAAGAGCTTTTTTTTGAACCTTATGATAAAAAGCACCAAAAGTCGTCTCTTCACCACTCGAAGTGTTCAGGAATTACTTTGGGGTTATGACGATGCGTTGTTGGACCGCATTGCCTCATCCGGTACCGACGTGGAGAGGGTTTTCGGCCTCATGTACAAGGTATGTACAGGTTTAACAACAAAAAAAGATAATAATAATCATCATAAAAGCTCTTCTGTATTTTAGCAATTTTACAAAAGAGAGAGGACTTTTTTATCTAAACTTGCTCTTACCGTCACACAAGAAAATGTCACTTTAATGAGCTCAATGTTTGTTTGGCACAGAAAAATGAAAGCAGCGACGGAGAATATGTCTTCCACACCGGAACGCAGAACTACTTAGATTATGCACGCATCGAAACATATAAAGGGGAAAGGTAACACTGATGCAGTCTCACACAAACGCACCCAGGACACAATAGAATTGCTCTTCTCATTGTGGCAGCATGTTGGGGGTGGCAACTTACTTTGAAGACACTGGGATGATATGAGCTGCGACATTTAATTTCTCTTTGGGATAAATAAAGTATTTTTTTAATAGAAGAGGTGTGTGTTGGGTAATCTCTGCCTTTCACTTTTTTTCTTGTTGGTCTTGCAACCAACAAGCTTTCTCTTACCACAGAAAGCTGGACTGAACATCCTGCTACTTGGATTTTCTCAAAAGACTTTCAAATAGCCTTATCTTATCCACATTTCTTATCTTTAAGTGCTATAATTACCCGTTTGCACTAGGGATGCTGCGCTTTGAAGTGCTGTAGATTAAACCATTCTTGATCATTTCTAAGATGAGTATAGCAAACATGTTGACATAGCAAATGTGATTTTTGGAAAACATCCTGTGCTTTTTCTTTTATCTGTGACCTCTTTGTCTGTGCAAAATAAAATAGCTTGTTAAACCTTTCTCTAATGCTGGCAACAAAGAGGTGCCACACATAACTTCATAAATTCAACAATTAACTTGGAGCAATGTGCTGAATTTAGCAAAAACCTAAGTAATCTGTAAAGAGGGAAAATACAGGCTACATGAACAGTTGTGATTGGTTTGTTGGCAACAAAGAACAATGTTAATTTAATTTTGTGTTATAGGATGCTCAAATACTGGTCAACTAATGAGAGCAACAGCATCCTTGGATCAGACGGAAGTGCCTTCCATCCCTTGCTAAACAAGAGCGAACGTCTTTATATCTTCTCTCCTGACCTGTGCAGGTAAAGTTCAGGACCACACCACCCTCCTGCGTGACCTTTTATGTGCTTTGATATAAAGACTTTGGCAGGATCTTTCCACCTTCACTCGTTACAGGGAAAAACAGCAAAGAAAATATGTACAAGGCGATTTTATCTAATGGCTCTATTCCGGAGTGAAGTACAGAAGCATTTTACCAGGAAGACTTTCTATGGGAAAGAAAGATAATAGAAAAAATGGATTAGAGTGAACACTAGCTCTGGGTAGACCCCAACATGCAAAGATTCAACGCTAAATGCTAAATGCCAGTTCCAGGATTACTAACAAAGAAATTAGAGATGGTTAATCACGGCAATTGGTTTGTCAATGACTGAGTCCAGGAAGGAAATATAGAACATACTGAATATAAGTCACAAAGTTAAGCAATTGCAAGTTCTGCATTAATAGAAATAGAAAGTAGGGAGGAAAGATAGTAGGGTGGTCATAATATTCGTCAGCAGTCTGTAGATACAGTTATATCTAAGGATTATCTGAATCACTCTAATGGAAAGCTGTAAGCCTAGTTTTTAAAGTACACTGAGTGTTTAGCTTTAGTAGAAAAATAAGAGCTGCTTCCACCGGAGATGGAACCAGCTCCTATTTGATGTTTTGATTTTTATATCTGAAATCAATACAAAAAACTGTTAGAAACTATAGGAATAACTTGCACTGTAGAGAAATGACACAATATTTTCCTTTGCACAGGAACTTCTATTCCATTAAATCCACATCTCTTCTAATGACCAGAAATGTGATTAACAGGAACAGATTAGGGTTGCACCTCATTGCCTGACACAATGTTGAGTTCAAATTATTGTTTGCGAGGAAACGCCAATATGTTTTGTTCTTGGATCCCATTTACAGCTTCCTGATCACATACAAATAAGTCCACACCAAACCTCCTTTTAATTGCTGGCTTCCAATGCAGTGGAGGCATTTCATGTTTGATAAAAACCTAGTATCAATCAAATATCATTTTTTTGATGTGCTAGCCTGACATTTTCAGAACAAATGTTTTGGTAAATGAAGGTGTAGATGCTTCTCTGGGAGTTGAAATCTCTGTGCTCAAAGCATGATCTGCGTGGAGAATAACCTTTTACTTATTAACAATCTAAGTAGTCCATTTAAGTTTGATTTCACAACTGTTAATCCTTGTTTGTTGTAAAACATATGTGCCTTGTGCTTATCCGAGATGAGGCCCACATCTTCCTCTTTTTGTTTTGTGTGGAAAGAATCTGGTAGAGTAATAGAGCAAGCACCTTTTGCTCTGATTGGATGTGTGCCGACGACCCCTCACCCAAATTTTCAAAACTCTTTCACCCACTTAACTTTTTCCCGAACGATGTCATTGTGTCAGACTGTGCGTTAATGACCAAAGGGGAGACTTCCCTCCTTGTTCCTGTTTTTTTTTTTTTTTTTTTTATAATTTGAAGAAGAAACTTTTAGTCAACTAATGTCTTGACCCCTTACACACTTACTATGGTCTGACGCCCTTGGCTGAGTGGCTAAAACATGTGCTGAATGACATCTGAGACTGATCTGCTGGTTAAAAAAAAAGTGCCAGGATTCCCATCTGCAGGCTCATGGAGTAATGACCCTTTGCTCCAGTAACTGACAGCTGACCTGCAAAAGCTGCAAAGTTTTGACAAACTGCAGCCAGGTGTTATTGTTTAAATACCATTCTTCTATCTGAGGTTTATCTTCCCCCAGAGCCACTAAGGGTTGTGAAGATCCTTTTGGATTCCCCTGAATCAGAAACAACCAATTTAGAACGTTGTAAAGTGATGAAGTATGAATATTTGAAAAGGAATTCATAATCCTTGAACTTGTTTACATTGTGTCAAAGTACAACCAACTTTTCTTTTTTTTCTTTTTTTTTTGCTACAACATAATTGAGAAGTGGAAAGAAACATTTTCAACATCTTTGACGATTAACAATTTGAAGAGCAAGCTGGGTTGTACAACAATATTCAACTTGAAGAAGTGAGGGAAGGTTTGCACAGCTGCAAACTTCACAAGACAAGGTCCTTCACCTGAACTGACAGCCAAGGCAAGAAGAGGATTATTCAACAGAGCAGCTATTATCCACACACTTAACAGATCTGGAATTCACAAGTCCTGTTTAAAGTTTGAGACAAGCCATGTAGGCGGACACAAGAAGAATTTGCTGAGCTCAAAAAATAATAATAAATGGAAAAATAGGTCATCCTCCTGAATACACAATCACCCTGGTGAAACCCGGTGGTACCAGCATCATGTTGTGGAGAAGCTTTACTTCAACACAGTATGGTTCATAGGACAACAATAAATGTAGAACCAGCTCTACCAGTACTCACCCTTGTAAGTGCTGTAATGCTGTAAACTTAAATCCAATTGAAAATCTGTGGCAAGAGTTGAAAATTGATGTTTGGGGATGTTTTCCTAACAATATGACTGAGCTGAAGCAAAGTTACCAAGAGGAATGGGCAAATGTTCGTATATTTACAAAGCTGGGATAAGCATACCAACAAGATTGCTGCAATTACGGCAAAATGTAGTCAACCGAAGCTTAAGTGTTTACTCAGCTGATCTGAGCCTTCTTCAGATTGGTGCTTGTTTCTCATTATGAGTACAAGACAGAAATTCCCAGTCCAGTTGAAGGAAAGCGTTTTAGGCGCTTTCCTTGGCTTGTCTCCCAAAGGTCAAGAGAAAAGGTCTACATAGTGTTGTTGCACTACTGGTATGCCTTGTTTCCTCCCAGTCAGTTGGCAGACAGTGTATGGAGGGCTTTGTTCTCGCTGAGGATGGTCCAGATTCCCCTCACACTATATAACCGCAGTTATTCACAGAAAAAGGATGGGCCCCTCACAATAATGTGATTCTCCTGTGAAGTGTTGCAAGATTTTTATCTTAAAGAAACAGAACTGAAAGACAGATAAAATAAAACCCTAATAAGATCAAGTAAAGGTTAAATATGATTCATTTTAATAAGAAGCTTTGTCTTAGTTAAATGGTCCTGCTTTTTAAATGTGGGCTCCGGCAAATTGAATGTATTAAATGATAACTATTAAACCATTTTAAGTAATGCATTCAAATATGTTAGAAATGTTAACTGAGACTTGATGCTTGAGGACAGGCCTGAGCTTGAGAATGCATGCAGGATTTCATCCAAATGTACTTTTGGAGACAGTGATACAGTTTAGACATATCAGATCCAGCAGGAATCTCACTAAACTTCAACAAATTCTTCTATAAAATTAGTTTTCTGGTGTCACAACTGTGTGTTGTTACATTGTTGGGTCAAGGTCCAAGTTGTATGCTTTACGGCTTTGTGAACAAGTTTTGGGAAGTGGATAGTTGCATTTGATTTTCTGTTCTTTGAGCACAAAAAGTCACTACTTTGACAGAGAATAAGGAAAGCATTTCATTTTTGTGGGGATGTTCCAGTCAGAAGTTTTTTTGTCTGTCTTTTAAGCTCCTTTACTCATCCAAGTCATTGAGGATGAAGAGTTTTCCAAAATAGAGTTTTAGAAAACGTTACCAATTGAAGCACTGAAATTCTTCTTTTCAAATTGGCTTCAGTTCACGCAGATTGGATGGACTTTTTTTTCTTGCAAATTTTTCCACAAATTCTCAAGTTAATTTAGATTTGGACTTTGACTGGGCCGGGAAGAGACATGACTATGGTTTGACCATTTTATTGTAGCTAATGGTCATGCTAAAGCTAATATGAGACCTGGAATCTGCTTTACGTGTTTTTGGTCATTTTTACAGCTTCTTTGTTCCTATTAAAAAAAAATAAATATTAACAGTATGATTCTGCTACCACTATTTTTATTGTGAGAATGCTATATGCCGCATTAGTTTTCAAACATATGGCTTAAAGTAGGCTGAGTACAAATGAAGGCTACAGTTTGCAGAGTTTATTAGTGGATAAAATTGTAAACAAGCCTTATCTTGCTTTCCAAATCACAGTTTCCCACTGTTTTGTGCGTAATTCCCCTCAAAACACAAAGAAAAAGTGAAAAAAAATCAAGCCACTCTGTAGGATGTCATATAAAAATATGTATAATTGTTGGCCAATCATTGCTAAACATCACACTTCAAGCCAGATCTAATGTGCCTATTTTGCACTTTTTTTTCCTGTGTGAAAGTACATCCATAAATCAATGGCATCGTTGTTACTGACGCTTGTAACTTTGAACGCCTTGTGTGGAGCACACACTAATGTCGCACTGAGCTCCTTCTGTTTAGTCTGTGTGAATTACCAAAAAGCAACAATAGAAGCTGATAAGCTGAAAGCATTTTCTGAACAGGGCTAAGAGAAAGCAAAGGAAGATTTGGGAGGATTTGGTGCTGTTGAACTCGCTGCTCAATCAGGCAACCAAGAGCATATTATCAATGCTAAGCTTTAACAAAGTGTTTTTATTTTAATGACACAGATGTATTTGCCTTCCCTCAGGTCTTACTTGCTGCTGAATGGCAGTCGCACGGCGGAACAAACCACATTTAAGTCGATAATTAATCAGACTCCTGGCAGATTGAGGTTTAAATAAATTGAAACGTTCAAATGCTGGTTAGAAATTATAGGAAGAATTTGAATAAAGATATTGTCCAGTAATATTTATGTTGATCTTTAAAACAATAAAACATAAACATTTTTAGCTTCTTCTCTACTCTCCAGGACTATCTACATGGAGTTTGAGAAGGATGTTGAGGTGAAAGGAATCCCTGCCTACCGCTTCACTCCTCCCCGCTCTGTTTTGGCCAGCCAGGACGAGAACCCGGCCAACAAAGGTTTCTGCGTCACCCCTAAAGAGTGCCTGGGGACTGGGGTCCTCAAAGTCAGCCCCTGTCGGAAAGGTAATTTTCACCCTGTGCGCCACATTTATCTTTAATCGTGTTTGAACTCCTACATGCTTCAGCTGTAGCATTTGTTTCTTCTTTTTCACTCTCCTTTTTGATTTTATTTGATTGCCGACAAAGAGGCGTAGGGTTTCAGTTATGTCACTAGCAGTAAAATTAAGCATGAAGGACTCACGTGATGCAGTTCTGCAGCCCAGGCCACGCCTCAGGCACCATCTGACCATGATTGGGCCTGCAGCATGTGGCAGTAAGCTCTGTCACCTGATTGTACCTTTGAATCTGATCAGGAATGACCTTACTGCCTTTGTTTCTGGACTCTAAATCACTCATGTGTTGCATTAGCGTGACCGGGGAGTCTATTTCAAAGAACAACTTACTTCACAGCAAAAATTTAGTTAATCCGGACTTCTATACATTGTGTTCATGGATAGAAATTAAATAACACTGACAATCCCAGCAGTAAAAGTGGTGAAAGATTAGAAGACGTTGAAAGTTCGCAAAAGTCAATGCTCGGCTGAGGTCAAGAGTTTTGTTTAGCCACCAACAAAAAGGAGTCTTGGAGTGGAGGATTAAGGTCACCCGTGGCTGTGTTGATTTAAAAAAAAATGTGAGTGCCGTGCTTGCTCTAGAGTGACCTTGCAGGTTGTCACGTGAAGTCTGCTCTCAGGTGACTGACTGCGGGTGTGCCGATGTTCTTGTCCAGCATCCACTGCCAAACACAAGAGAAGGAAATCTGTCACCTATGCCCCACTTTGTCATCACCTCACCCTCTTCCCCCTGTTATTGTTGTCAGCAAACACGAGCAGTGTGCAAACTGTGAAGTATATTAATTTTGCTCAGAATGACGTCCAAGCAAAAGTAATTCAGGCAAAAAAGATACCTTTCTTGTCTGTTCTCTTTACCTCTAAACCGTGTTATCTAGTACGGGACTCTGCTAACAATAAGAGGAAGGGAATAATAAGAATAAGAGGAAAAGGAATGATGTCTAGATAAAGAATGATTCTTTATCTAGAATAAAGAATCATTCTTTATCTAGACAGCCATTAATTCATTACGCAAGTTGATTTATTGCCCCTTCGTGTACTGCTAGTTTTTTTGTCTTGGATATTAACTTTTGAGGACAGATTGTATCTCTAACTTCCAAGGCCAAGTTACATTCTGATTTAATCAAGCGTGAAAGTGAGGAAATAAAACGGTGATTGCAGTTATCAAGTTGTGTGTATGTCTGTGTGTGTGTTTGTGGCTGTGTGCCCTCACTTTCGTGACCTCCGTGTGTGCCGAGACACATAAACATAAAGAGCAAGATCAATTGCACCTGTTCAATTGCAGACAGAACGGGGAAGACTGTTGTGACTTTGAATGTGGTGTTGTTGTCCGTAACAGACAGGTTTTCAACAACTGCTGATTTCCTGTCATTTTCGTGTATCGCTCAAGGAGAACGAGCCAAAAAAAGATAAAAAGTATTCACCGGGCAGCAGTTGCGCGGATGATTGCTCCTTGTTGACGTAAGGGGAGAATGGGAAGACTTGTTTGAGATCATCATGAACAATGGGTCCAATAATTCATTAGAATTAGACAATACCAGGTTGGGCAAGGTGTTTCCTGGTGCTATGAATCTTGAATTCAGCTTCGTAATTCAGACAGTGGCGAAGGTCATGACTGAGTGAAATCAACATGAAAGCATAGATCTGTTCTGCCTCCTATAATCAACATCTTAGACTGACGGTATATTGGTGTGGGGATTATTTTCTTGGAACATATTGCTATTGTTATTTATATCAAACAAGGATTGTTTGAACACCTCACCCTACCAGAGTATTGTTGCTGAACATATCCACTCCTTTATGGCCACATTGCATCTATCCTATGATAGGTGCAATCAGATTCACACCTATGATATTGCACCACATTGCACCTATGATAGGTGGAATATGGCCATTGCACCTATCCTATAGGTGCAGCTGGACGATGCACCAGAACTTGCAGGGTATACCTAATATATTGGCCAATGAATGTCTTTTTGGATACCCTGTATTTAATCAGTAAGTTGGCCAAAAAACACTGTGGTTAAAGTAGTTCTTATTTGTCACGACAATCATTTTTCCTCTTGTAGGTGCCCCTGTGGTTGCCTCTTTTCCTCATTTCTACCTGGGAGATGACAAATATGTAGAAGCGATTGGAGGAATGTCTCCTGAAAGGCAACATCACCAAACATATTTAGACCTCAACCCGGTAAGCAACCAGAACGCACAGCTGTCTTCTATTTATGCCAAAGAGATGTATTGCTACGCCACCTACTGGCTCAAAATCAGTAGTGCAACCATTTTATGAAACATCAATAACATAAGGCATTTTTTTTGCCTCTTAACATAATTAGAGGTTGATTTGAATTCAGTCTTTTGCAGGTTGGAATATCATTTAAAAACAATTTATTTCACTAATTCAGTTCAATAAGTGAAAGTTATATATTGCAGCTTCCAGACACAAATTTTATTTCAAGCATTTAATGGTTTAGAGAACATGAAACAACAAAGCTCAGATTTTCGGAAAACTACAGTATTGCATAAGACAAATCAAAGGGACTTTTAATGAATCAATTTCATACTGAAATGTAGGTTTCTTTATTTTCTTTATATGATCTTATGTAACAGTCTAATTTTATAAAAAAGATTAATATTAGGATTTCAGTAGCTAGAAACTTTAGTAATCTAGATTAACACACAAAAAACGTTCAGTCAATGACTGTGTTCAATGACTCCAAATAATATGTAATTTAAAAAGCAACTTTTTGAAATTATTTACTAAAATACTTTCACTTATAGTATATGACAGCAAACTTAATCAGGTTCACCTATGCGTTTTATTTAACATAATAATAATTATAAATATTTGGTCTTTTTTTTTTGCCGACAGACAACTGGAGTGATTGTGCGTGCAAGCAAAAGAGCTCAGGTTAACATCTTCATCAACAGAATCTCTGGATACCCGTGAGTATCTGCATCCCAGTTTAGGCTAAACGCTGCTGTCTCTTTGCACCTATATATTATTTATGTGAATCTTCACATTCTTTTCATTTTTTCAACAGGGACACTAAATTATTGAAAGACACAATCTTCCCTGTTATGTTTCTCAATGAGGTGAGAAATGACAAATAGTTGGGGGTATTTGACCCAGTGTTTTTGTGTAGTTTTTCTACTTTCACAAATGTTAAGTTAAAGAGTGACTCTATTTTTGTTATCAGAATATGTTATATCATTGACTAGTTTATTTATGCTATTAACTGGATTCGTTCAGCACCCTAAACCTCACTTCCAGAATGAGCTCGCATCACGTTTAAAACAGTGAATTCAATACAACCAAATTACATAATTTGTCCTTATCTGACTTGAAGAAAACAGGTCATAGCTGCTATCATAGATTATTTTGCCATATTCTTTATTTTTGTCATTTAACTCTATAACCTACTTCTTGAATTTCAGAGTGTGGAGATCGATGATGCGTCAGCAGCAAAGTTGCACAAGCTGCTCATGATTGTCAATGTGGGCTCCAACTTCCCCCTCATTATTGTGGGATTAGGTGGGATCATGCTCATTGTCTTCATCGTCCTCCTGGTTAGGGCCCATCAACAGAAGGTAAAACACATCCTCCTTAACCAGGCATCTTTCTAACCCCTTGCAGTTTGCTCGATCCTAAAAAAGTAATTTGTGTTAATCCTTGTTAATTATATTTTTTTAACCCCTCACTAATGTCTGTATGCATGTGTTTATCACTATTTATCTCTATGCAGAAAAGAGTTAAGCGCATTGTGTTTACCAAGGCTGCCTATGCTGTAAGTCTTGCTGCATTGTTTCAATCCATTCATTTCTTTGTTGTATTACTTAATGCCTAAATGCATGACGCAGAGTTCTAGTGAGAAGTTTACTTGTGCTCACTGTAGAGATGAATTTTGTGGTCTCAATTATTTATTCAACCATTCACTTATTTCCGGCAAGACTAGTAGGAAGTGCAACATTAATAAGCTTCAGAAACGAGAGTTGGCTGCACCATTTTGAATTATTTTGTGGATCTTTAATCATCCACAGAGGTAAAAATTATAAACGCAGGGTCAAATAAATACATAACATGGTACATAACGTAACTATATGAAATGTCTTTTAGCGAGATTTACCTGAACCAGACAGTTTTTAAGCTTTTCTGATATTTCTGGCAGGATTCTCGACTATTCATCTGGGCAGATTTTGTGAATATCCTAAAGTTCTAACCTCTAATATATGAAAAAAACAGGTATTTTTTTTAAAGCTTACTGCTTGTTACTAAGCAAAACTGTTGAAATGAAATCTAGCAATTGTGCCAATGAGAGTGGTTGAATATCCAACTAGAATATAGCAGCACCTCGAGCACGTTTTAAATGCGGCGGCAAGAGATGGGTCAGTTTAATCTTGGAGCAAAATACCAAAACTTGAATTCATGGTACAGGTTCAGGTGTTTTATTCTGTTAACATCTGTTGCAACAGAAGGTTTAATATGACCTAATTATAATTACATGTTTGCCCATATTAGTGAGGAAAAACTTCTCTCTGGAAATGCATTTAATTTTTCAGCACATAGTAAAGAACACCCTCACTCCTGGTTTTAACACTTTAACACAGCTTGGTTATGCTGGAGCGTTACAAGAAATGTTAAATGCTTATCAGTGCAAAAGACAACATCAGCCCTTTTAGCCAAAGACGCAAAACATAAAATCGAAACTGAAGATGTATATATTTTTGTATCTTTCCCTCAATCATGCAGACCGCAACTGAAGAGGACACCTCCTATTCACGAGTCAACACTAAGGAGAAAGACGATGGCCAAAATGGAAACTACATTGGCATGACGACTAAAACGGAGCAATAACAAGGGAATGCGGTGTGGCATCCTTTTCATTTTAAGCACAATGTATTAAATTTTTTTGATTACGCACATGCCACCTACAGTCCAGGTATAGCCATTGGAATCCTAAAAGCAGTTCTTTTTAGGTTTTGTGCCACCAACCTGTTTTTAACTGGCTGGATTCTTGTCTTGGTCAGAGCTCAGTGCTGTCAGATTATGAAGTGCTCCTAAGCCAGGCACCAAGTGTTATTTAGGGAAGCAGCTCATTGGCATCTGTAAATGTCGTATTCGTAAGCTAGAGTTGTCATTCTCAGGGTTTCTCCTGCCAAGCTGCTGTCAAACATTATTACAGCAGGAGAGACACAAAACTGCAAGTAATCTTTTTTTTTTTGTCAAGACATTTCAATCAGTTCAGTGTTATTTTGTCCAATTTCCCTTTTATTCACTCAGTGTTGCAAAACATTTACTATTTTATATGTAGGTCGTCCATTTAGAACCACCTACATATGGTCATGATGTGAAGTGAGCTTTTTGTATAGACTGAGAGCTGAACAACTTTTTGTTGTTGTTAGTGTGTGATCGGGGCGAAACTCAAACAAAACATTGTGTATTTGGACTGTTTAAATTTGGTAAACTTAGGCATTTCATGCAGTTTTTACTATAAATGTTAATGTAAAAAATATTTGAGTATAGAGCATCTCAAGCCCTTGAAGTGATAACTCAGGATTTTTGCAGCAAAGTTTTGTTTAAAGGCTTCATCTAATATGTATTCTGCAGTAGATAACTACTCTTAATGTTTTCGTTTAAAATGAATCCAGGTTAATTAATACAAGAAGAAAAAGGTAATGGCTAGCCCAAAAAACTCCCTTCCCTTCCTAATATTATTTTGAGAAGTCTTAAACTGTTTTATATTTTACATTAGACATTTATTTACAGAAAACAATATAATTAGTTTGACAAGAAATCAACATAGGGATAGCACATTTGAAGCTCTTCAAGTCAAAATAGATGCATAATAGGAGGTCATTGTTGCTTGTACACCTCATTCTCTAGTATCACTAAACTGGATTCATATTAAATGGAGACGCCATGAAGTATCTACTGCAGAACTTCATCCTGAACCTGAACCGTCCCTTTTATCAGAAAGTTTTTAAATACGCTGTTCAAATGCCTTTACTAACCAACATGTTATTCAGAAAATTATTTTAACTGCTGTAGTGGTGCCTTTGTAAAGATCAGGATTATTGTGTGCCTTCTATTGTATTTGTTCTTTATAAATGGAGCATTATGCCATATGGATTTGACTTCTTCTTCCAGATTCAAGCAAAAGTAGAACATAAAACTCATGGAAGTTCTTTTGTAATGAAAGCAGAGACACGAGGCTGTTTTTATTTGATGTGAATTTTGATGCAATCTTGAAAATGCTGTGGAATGATTCAAGTGAAACTGTGATGAGCCCCAGCTGTGATGACTGCTCCTGAAACATGACAGGAGGGATCTGAGTAGGAGTTCCCTATGCACATAAATGAAAAATCATAATGTACATATCAGACAACAGTGGAGAGCTTATGCCTTCTTCATTAGTTTTTTTTTTTTCTTTTAAATGTTAGATCAAACCAGTTACAAACTATTTTAAAAAGTAGAATGGAGCTCCAATGCTGTTGCAATTTTTATTTCATGTGAGCAGCACATTTCTGGATAGACATGATAGAAATGTTGTTGCTTTTGTAATGGAAAAATAAGCAGTATTATACAACAGAAATCTGTCAAAAGGCTGGAAGAGGATAAATTATTTTTGTTACACTTACAAAACCAAAACACTGACAATGTAGATAGTCTGGGGTTCTCTGTACCAAATTTTAATCACGATGTTCTGTTCTGTGAAATTATTGTTACTACTACAACCACATATTGCTCTGATTGTAAGCTTTTGAAATGTTGACTGTTAGCAATGTTTTTACTGTGTTCGCAACAATAAAGCGTAGTTTCAGTAGATGAGTCTCATTACTTCACGCCACTCACTGCTTGCCTCTCAGTTTGGTCATTTTAAAGTTACAAAAATGAAGAGTCTGTAGCTTACCGGATTTGAAGGGAAATACGGAGAGATGAGTTGCATGGATTTGATGGATTGATGCATAGCTAGATCAACGGATGGACAGATAGATGAACGAATGTAAACATAGCCCTTTTGTTTAGCAATGACTTAAAAGCTGTGAAATAGATAGCAAAACCGGGAGACAGATAGATTACTTTTGTTTGGGTATTTCCCACTTCCACCGTGCTGTTCTTCTCTGAGTGGAACAGCATTCACAAGTAGTACAATTGAATTAAGATTAAATGCTCCTTTAAACTATAATGAATAAAAATGTGAAGACTATGAGTGCAAATCACTTTTGTGGCTACTTGCAGCATCAATAGACAAACTTAACAGTTTTAGGGCTGCTGTGTGAATAAATATATCTCTGAGAACAGTGCAAGACAAGTTCAAATCATTGCCTTTGCTTGTGTTTTACAATGATATTCTATATTTTAAGAATAAGCAACAGAGATGTTCAGTGTCTTAAAGACAAAAACATTATGATGAATATTACAATGACAATTACTAACGAGAGATTGATCTCCACATAACAACTCTCCAATTACCAGATTTTGTGGACTAGTCCCAGGAGACAGTGGACTTTTATATAAGTATATTGACATTTTCGCATCAATGTGCTGTTATTAAGTCATATTAAATGACTGTCTGTAATTTATTTTCATTATTATTCCCTATTTTATGTGAATCTGAGAGCTTCCGTATTCTGTTTTATTCTATTCTTTTTGTTGTCGACTCATTTTTATCTGAATTAACACCACAAGGTGGCAGTACTTCCCCACTTTGTAGAGTGATTACTGACTGGAGAACAAGGCAAAGAAAAGGTACAGAAAATAAATAAAGAAAAAAGAGGACGTGAAATAACATGACAGAGACATTGAATTATTTCATATTGATGAAGTTTTCTTTGATAGAATTAAATAATGCACTGAAGAAATCCAGTAAATCAGCTCGTGGGAATGACCAAGTCAGTTATAGTATGTTAAATGATCTTAGTGATGTGAGTAAAGAAATATTATTAGAATTGTATAATAAGGTGTGGGAGGAAAGGGTATTACCTGATAAGTGAAAGGAAGCCATCATTATACCCATTTGTAAACTGGTAAAGATCCTAATTCAGCTGAAAGTTATAGACCAATAGCTCGAGATTACCTATATAAAGGTAAATAACAGATTAATTTATTTTTTAGAATCTAAGAAAAAGTTTAAGTCTTATCAATTTGGATTTAGAAAAGGCAGAAGTGCAGTAGATCCTGCATTATGTCTGGAACATACTCCAATCTGGCAGGTGGCGGTAATGCACCTACAAGTTATTTGCCAACCGCCATAAAAAAAAAAGGAGAGAAGAAGAGCGGTTGCAGTGACAGTCGTCAACATGGCGTTCAGTTTTGGCGGTGCTCCGACTAACCCAGGGGCAGGTATGAGCAATATTTACTAAGGTTTTGAGTTTTTTTTGTTAAACTCAGGATATGTCACATTTGTTTTACGAACGCGGGTTGTAGTGAAATTAATTCATAACATGTTCATATAACTGATTGGCTGAACGTTGCTAACGTACCGCTAACCCTCGACGTCTCGAGCAGTGCGGTGACCAAGCTAACGATAAACTTCCTAGATATTTCTTGTGGCCTTCACACATAAAAATGTAAAAAAAAAAAATTGTAATTGGTAGTAAAGACACGTGTTGACTTCTGTTGTTGCTTGAGAAGGTGTAGAAGGTGTCTTCATTTGCTCCGTACTGACAATGCCTCTCTTAAGTTCTCTCCTCAAGCCGAGGTGATTGTAACTGAACTCTGTTTGTTCTTCTGAAGGGACATCCGGGTTTTCATTTGGTCAGTTTGCGGCCAAAACCACGGCTTCGACGTTTGGTTTTAACCCCACAGCGACCACTACCACCGCTTCTTCAGGGTTTGGCAGTAAGTCCGACCAGCTCCTGAATTGTCTTCAAAGACCTCCACACACAAACTCATAATTAATTGGGGTTAAAGTATGGACAAAACGGCCATCCACCATGTTCTCACTTACATATATGCATGCTTCCTGAACTTATTTATATTTTTCAGATAGTTCATCTTTGCCCATATGTGTGTTCACCACATATGTTGTGGCAAACAGGAGTTTTTAAAGTTTTTATCAAATACATCTGTATTTGATATTGAGACAAGAAGTACTGTACACACTGGTGGACTTTATAGCTTACTTCTAAAGTGAATTGCTATTACTGGATTGTGAAGTGAAATGTCCAAATACAAATCTTTTCAGGTTTTTCAGTTAAACAGTTATACTCTTGGTTTGTCCACGACACAATCCTAATACAATACATTCAATCTTACACTCTTAACATGATAAAATGTGTAAAATTTTATATACGAGTTAACAAATATTTGTCTTATTTTGTATTTACAGCTGTGTATCATTTTAATCACCGACTTGTTTCACTTTCTCAGCTCTGACGGCTCCTGCTTTTGGCGCAGCCACGACTACAGCTGCACCAGCCACGGGATTTAGTTTTGGTGCCTCCAACACAGGTGAGATGAAGGTCCTATTTCAAGCATCAAACGTGTTTATTGTTTCTTTAGATCGCCCTCCTCATAACCACATAGAGGTTGTTAGTAATTTTGAGCTCTGGCGTTGTTATTTATCTCCTCTGTGTTACTCTCTCTCTCTTCGCTGCCTGCCTGCTTTGGCTGCAGGATTTGGGGGGCTTGGAGCTGGAAGCACCACAGCTGGTGGGTTTAGCTTTGGGGGGTTTGGTTTAAATGCAAACCCAGCAGCAATCAGCTTCAGTGCAGGTTGCTTCGGCACAGCAATCACAACTGGCTCTGTTTTCAATTTTGGTAATAGCCTGGCTAGCACAGGTAGAGGATCTTTGTGATTCAGTTCATTTTGTGCCTGTCAATCATGCATTATTTAGTTTTTCCACCTCAGTGTGGTGCAGTGATGTTTTATTTTTCTTTCATCTCACTTGGTGATTCTAAGTCACAACATTTGCATGAAATATTTTGAGTTATTCACCCATGCCCTTTGATGCCAGTGAGGAATGTGTTTTTATGGTGGAAAAAAAAATTGATGGAAATCATTTGTCAAATTCTTTTCCAATTATTGTGAAAGTTTTGTCATGATTGTTTTGTTTTTTTTCTTGTTCTCTTTTCTTTCATCCTCATTTTATCATTTGTTTCATCTAACTTTCCCTCATTCCCATTGCTTCTCAGGTGCGTTTGGTGGCTTTGGGACAACTACGACAACTGCTGCTGCACCCGGATCCACTTTCAACTTTGCCCCGTCCAACACAACAGGTCAGTAACGGAGCTCAAAACATCCAGCTTTACATTTTCCAAATTGAAATTTGGAATCATAGCAATGGACAGCAAATTTAAGTTGTTTCTACAAAGCCTTATATTATGTGGTCACTGCAGAGCCAGTCAAAAGTAATGGAGCGGACCCATTGAGCAGCATACCTGATTTCAGTGTTCAGGCCACACGCACACTTCTTTCAGACATGATAAGGGTGGTGTGATGCTGTGGGCCTGTTTCTTTTCTGAAGGCCCTGGGAACCTGGATAAACTGGAATGCATCATGACCTCTTAAAAATACAGGGACATGTTAAATATAAACCATATAGCATTAAAAATGTGGTTATGGTAATGATCAAGAATACTTTGCTGTAAAACTATGTTGTCCATCACCAATCATTCATAGACTATTAAATATTACAAGCTGATGAATTAAACTAACCTGCCACTAGATGTCACCATTTGTCTCCCAGAACATGGGACAAAAGCCTGACTGACATATTTTCTAAACACTCCCGACCTTAAAGATGGTTTTCTCATAAGTGATCATTTTCTTAATATTGCATTTCAGGAAGCTTGTTTGGTAACACACAGAACAAAGGGTTTGGATTCCCGTCTGGACTCGGAACTGGTGCCACTACTGGAGCGACGGGCTTTGGAACTGGATTAGGAACAACTGGCCTCGGTTTTGGAGGTTTTAATATCCAGCCGACACAACAGCAGCAAGGTCAATAATAAAATAAATAGGTTTTGAGAATATCTGAGCAAATGCAGAAATTTATAGTTGCACCTTAACCATAGCTTGTTCAAAATGTTAGGGTTTTTTCTTCTTTTTTTTGTAAGAAATGTGGATAAAATGATTTTATTAGATTTTTTTTTTTTTTTTAACATTTCATTAACTAGATTGCACATAAATCTCAGCGTGACTATGTGTTTCACTCCCCTTTTTTTACTATTCCTGCTACAGGAGGCTTGTTTGGCCAGCCGGCCCAGCAGCAGGGTCAAGCTCAGCCAACCCAGCTTTACCAGCAAGTGACCGCTCTCTCAGCCCCCACTCTGCTGGGAGACGAACGGGACTCCATACTTGCCAAGTGGAACCAGTTGCAGGCCTACTGGGGAACAGGAAAGGGTTACTATGTTAACAACAACCTACCAGTGGACTTTACTCAGGAGAACCCTTTCTGCAGGTTCAAGGTAAACTAGGGATAATTGGTTCACTCATTTTCTACTCTTACTAATCATACGCAGTTTGGAAAAATCTAAAATTGAAGTGTTTTGCAGGTTCAGATAAGTAAAAGTAAAAGGGAAATATCCAGAAACTGGAGTTGGGAATTAAATGATATTTAAAAACACAATAGTGGTTATATTAGACCATTTTTGTCTAATAATGTATAAAACGGCTTAGCGAGGCAGCCCTCGGTTTCTTTATTAATCTTTGGTCTTTTTGCAGGCAGTGGGGTACAGCTGTGTCCCGGTAAGCAAGGATGAAGATGGTTTCGTGGTGTTGGTTCTGAATAAAAAGGAACCTGATGTGCGTGCTCAGCAGCAGCAGCTGGTTGAGTCACTGCACAAGGTTCTGGGAAGCAACCAGACTCTTACCGTCAATGTAGAGGGTGTTAAAGCTCTGCCCAACGATCAGTAAGTGTCTCTCATTTCACATGGTTTCCTAAATGCTGAAGACTATAAAGTCATTCTGAACAATAACCTCCTGCTTTATTTGTTCTCCAGGTCAGAGGTGATCATTTATGTGGTGGAGCGTTCCCCCAATGGCACCTCCAAGAGGATCCCAGCTTCCACACTCTTCACCTTCCTGGAGCAGGCCAACATCAAGGCTCAGCTCACCCAGATTGGAGTGGTCATGTCAGTAACACGCACAGAGCTGTCCCCAGCACAGCTGAAGCAGCTGCTGCAAAACGCTCCTGCAGGTAAATATGTGCACATATGTTTACCAACAGGTTGGTAATTGTGTTGTCAAAATCAGCTAACCGTGTTACCTCCTTTTTGCCGTCACCAGGTGTGGATCCCATCATTTGGGAACAAGCTAAGGTGGACAATCCTGACCCAGAGAAGTACGTTGGAATGACTTTTTTTTTTTTTTATTCATTTTTTTCTTGCTTCTATCTAGAGCTCATAAATCGTCCTAGATTTTGTTTTTGAACCACCTTCCATTAATGTTCAGGTTAATCCCAGTACCCATGGTGGGTTTCAAGGAGCTGCTCCGCAGATTGCAGATCCAGGAGCAGATGACCAAGCAACACCAGACCAGAGTGGACGTAAGTAAAAATATCTTTTGCTTTTTGTTTCTACATTTAGCAAAGGTTTAGGAGAAAAGGCAAGAAAACGGACTAAAAGCCACCTGGTTAACAGAAAAGGAATTCTGAGGCAGACTTCTGGTGTCAAGGTCGGTACGCAGATGTCCATTCAATCCTCACTGCCAGCTGCTTGTTTTCATCATGAAATATTAGAAATACCAGAGCAATCAGCGGGAGGAAGAGTGTTTCAGAAAATGTTTCCTTGTTGAAGACTTCAAATGAAAGCCTTGGATAACCTTGGGTCCTTGTGTTTGTAACTCCAGTGTGGTTTAATTTGGATGCAACTTAAGGGAAAGGACTACAAAGTTGGGTTTAGTTACAGAAGATTTGGGTTTTTACTTTAGAAACCTAATTTGAAGCAGAAAAACATTCAAAAAGCACCTTGCATAGATGGGATTAGAAAATTTGAACTTTTATATCCAAATCTAGGGAGTTTTCATAACAAACGTTTGTCTATGGCTCGTTATTCCACAAGTCGAAAGGAGTGAAGGCCACAATGAGGGCTGGATGCAGGGAGGTGGTAAAGTCTAAAGGTAAACAAAAAAAAAATACGAATACTTAATGAGATGTCTTTGTTTGCCGCCTTTGTGCACTTTCAGATAATCTCCAATGACATCAGTGAGCTGCAGAAGAACCAGGCAACAACTGTAGCCAAGATCGCTCAATACAAGAGGAAGCTGATGGATCTGTCTCACAGGGTGCTGCAGGTAGTTCCTGCATTCAGTTTAACTAAAAATGTGCTTCATTTGTCTCATTAGCAAAAACATAAAACTGTGAATGACACAGACGCAACTCTTAAGTGGCCTCCACCCCACTTTACTGACCCATATTCTCTCCAGTAGATTTCAGATCCCTTCTTCCTCCCACAAATAGCAAAACCGCATCGAGCAGCATGTGTAATTTATATCAACTTGGAATGTCCTGGCGCCGTCCGCTTCTCTCCCAGCTCTATAAATTCATCTTCAATAACTGGCATATTTTTCCTGGAAGGTACTAATAAAGCAGGAGATTCAGAGAAAAAGCGGCTACGCTATCCAAGTGGATGAGGAGCATCTGAGGGTGCAGCTGGACACCATTCAGTCAGAACTCAATGCACCCACACAGTTCAAGGCAAGTGTGTCCTGTCCAATAAGAAGCTTTTTTTTTTTTTTAAGTGTTTCATTTTAAGTGGACTTATAATGTCACTTGGAAATAATCACATTAGTAGGTTTTACAATTTGAATACGTCTGTATTGGTCCGCAACAATTAATCGTAATTAATCAGTTATGGTCAACTAATTTATTGATTGATGAATCATTAACTGAAGGATACAGACTCAAGAAAAGCCCATTTGCTGAAAGAACGACACTGTCAGAACAGTAATTACACCAAAACTGTACAAAAACGTATACATTTTGCATTTAAGATTTAAAAAAGTATGTTCTACCCAGAACTCTGAAATTGTAATAGCTTTAGCTTCTCCTGGTTCAAATCCTGTAAAATCCATATTCTCCTATCAAGCATAGTTTGCTTCTAATTATTAATTGATTTATGCTAATGATCAAATGTTCACTAAAGGAATGCTTTCTTGTTGCACTTTGGACAATTAGCTATTCGTTTTCGTATTTAATAAAAAGAATTGGATTACTTATTTGTTTCTCTTTCATGGATTTCTAAGATTGTATAAAATCTTAAGTGAAAATCTGAAACAGAATGCTCTTTTTTTTTTTTTTTTATCTGATTCATTATCTGAATAATCGATAGAATAATGTTAGTTCTAGCCTTACAACAGTCAATCTAAAGTAGTGTATTAGTCTTTCCTACTCAGGAATCAAACTCCTATTGTAATTTAGGCACGTTTTTTATTCCATGTGTAATTTGTGTTTGGTTTTAATCCTATCCAGGGTCGATTGAATGAGCTGATGTCTCAAATTCGAATGCAGAACCACTTTGGAGCCGTGAGATCAGAAGAGCGGTACAACGTCGACGCAGATCTCCTCCGAGAAATCAAACAAGTAGGATATCTTTTTGCCCGTTTGTAAATCTAAGGCTTTTATTTATCAGACTGATGAGAATTAATCAGAAATATTTTTGCCTGTTTTGCACCGACTGCATAATATGAGTTAATGCTCGATGAGATGTTTGGGATTTTTTTTGTAACTGAAACACTCTTATCTTGCCTCACACTTCCAGCACTTAAAGCAGCAACAAGAAGGTTTAAGTCACCTGATCAGCGTCATTAAAGATGACTTGGAGGACATCAAACTCATAGAACATGGACTAAGCGACGGCGGCCACATGAGAGGGGGCATCCTGAGCTGAGGACGCCCATCCAACCTCAACACGTGTTCAGAGCCTCTATCAGTCTGAAAAGGGACACTTCTCACCCAGATCAACCTTCATCACAAAAAGGATATTAAAGTCTCATTTTTTTTGCAGGTGTGATAAATGAGTGTTTGGATGAGTGGTCATTCTCTGCCGTCTGGGCAGATTTAAACAGCTTAAAGAAGACTCAACGGTGTCTAATAAAAGCAGGCGTCCCTCATGTTAAATCAGATTATGGAACACGTCTGGCAAGTAAGCTGCAGGAGTACACAGCATGATTCAAAGCTATGTAAATACATATTTGTATTTCTTTTTTTATGCTAGTAGAATATTAAATCTTTGAATTTAAACGCCTATATCTCCTTTTGTACATTGGTGCAGTAGAAGCTTTTTGTTTTCTTTTGTGGTGGAGACATTTCTCGGCTGCGTTCTTTACTCGTGCGTTTGCATTTATTGATTTGCATCGTTACTGTAATTGGTTCATTTCTTGTTTACCTTTTTGGATTAGTGCTTTCCTACATCTCATCAAAGCAGGGCTTCACTTGATAGGTTTATGTCCTGGATTTGCATCCTCTACTGGAATGAAAAGGCTGATTGGCAGTTGAACTTATTAGGCTCCTTCAAACCGATTACATCCCCTCAAGCAACAGGGTCACCCACATGCTAAGGGTCTGTAGCGTTATCCAGCGCACACGAAGATGTAAACATGTTGTCAGATGTGTAGAAGAAGCAACACATAACTGTAGAATGCCTTCAGTGTTTATAAATAGAAGAACAAATTTTATAGAAATGGATTAATAGCAACTACCTCAACAGACAAAATAACCCTTAGAAAACATTTCCAAACAAAAAAGCTCCAGGCTATGAGAATTAGACATGAGGAAGGTGAATCATTTTTTTTAAAGTTTTGCATGAGTTGCTATTATGTTCAATAGCGACACATACAAATGGGATGTTTGATATGTTCAATAGACAGCAAGTTCTGGTTTTCGAGGGTAAGAGTTCTGGATGTTTATATGAATATTTATCAGGTTATCCTAAAATAGTTTTCCAAGGCTTGTGGAGAAGAAAACAGACCCACAGCAACACCCACTGTGTTTAATGGGTTAGAAGTGCTTTTCCGCTTCGTTTTCCTGAACTGTATACGGATCATTTTAGGTGAGCAACTGTAGTCAGCCTTTCCTGACTTATTGATGGTGCCTTCTCCTTCTCATTTTGAAGAGTGACTAAGAGAAACGGATCTCTGTTATCGAATGAATGATGATTTTGAATGACTGCAGGCATGGCTATAAGTTTTAAGTCATATTAGGCATCAAATATTGGGACCTAATCTACCATGGTTGATCAGAGAATGTCTTTATTTTATTTCACCAACTAAAAAGGCAGAGTTTAAGTACAAAATTGTAGAAAATTACAGTAGAACTACAGTGTGTAGGAAACATGATACAGTTGGAGAAATAAAAATGCATTCAGATAACCCACCTATTAGAAAACATGGGTCCAGATGATTTAACTAAGCTAACGTTGTCAAATGTCCATTTTATTATGCAGCACGTTTAAAAACAACTAAGGTTGACAAGGCGTTTGGCCTGATCTTCACACTGGTGGTTTTCCCAAAAAAAAATAGAAAAATCATCTAACCTATTACTCCAACTTCTGTCCATCAGGCGTGTGTGGAGAGGTCAACCAGGCGAAAGGCCTCCATGAACTCATTGATATCGATGCTGCCGTCCTTGTTGAAGTCCATGCTCTGGGCCAGGTCAGTGATGGCCTTATCACTGATTTCCATTTTAAGATGAGAGCTCAGGAGCTTCCAAGTCTGACGAAACTCCTCGAAAGAGATCAAACCTATAAGAATGGGAGAGCTGTACACTTTAACCATTGTTTTGATCGGGTTGGTGTACAAATCATCAATTTATACAACGATTTGTGTAAGTGTAACCGATGGAAGCAGATTCATTTAAAATCCTGCGTCTGAAAGTTCTTTCAAAGAATCTCTATTGATAAAGATTTAAGTAGGTATTTAAGAACATTGGTTCTTGTTCTGCAGGGAGAATTCAAATATATCACAAATAAATGGTAATTAATTGTTTTGGAAGGTTGGAAAACATGTTGAAATAAAAATGCATAATTTTTCTTCATAATTGCAAACTACAGCACGGTTCATTAAACATGTAATTAAAAAAAAATCTAGTGAAGAAAATTATGTACTTTTATTTCCAGATCTGGTTAAAATTTTGGTGATTTTGAATTGAATTTGTCTTAGTTTGTGTTTACTTTATCAGGCGGTTGTGCCGGTTTTTTTATGGCCAGTTAAACAATTTCAGTAATAATTCAAAAGTCATGGCTAATTCTACAGAAGTTGATAGTGGCAATAGAAACCAGGAAAAAAAACTGGTTCAATATGATATCAATGACCTTTAAATTTTAATTTAGTGATCAGTAAATGATTGGTTGCAGATCCATTTTGTTTATTTCATAGATTTAATTATTTCTTGTTTAAATGTAACTATGAAGGATCAAAGTGAGAACATAATTACTTATTCTTACATTTTAGCGTAAGATACGTCTTGCTGCGTCTTGCTTACCTGAGTGATCCGTGTCGATGATGCGGAAGATGGTCTCCAGGTTGGAGTGGTTTTTGTACATAGTCTCCATGATGCTGGTATCTGACACCTGCCAGGAGTTTGACGTTACTTTCTCGTGTTTCAAGTAATCGTGAGGACAGAGTGAGCAGTGAGTGGAAGATGTTTTTAGAGAAGACACCTCTGGTTTGGGCTCAGTGATGGAGAGCTCTCGTAGCCACTGCTGGTAGTCCACCATGCCGTGCTGGGCTCTGTTGATGAGCTGGGGCCGCAGCACCCTCCAAGGCAAACCCAGCTTCAGCACGCTCTCTGTAGCTGTCGCCCAGTGGCGTAGAGAAATCACCCCTGAAATAAATAGAGATGCGTTTCGGGGGGGGGGCCGCTGTCATATTAACTGGCATTAAGATCAGTGGTTCTGCTACTTCTGTACCGGTGTTGTTTGGGTCAAACTCCTGGAAGGCACCGATGAGATCCGACTTGTGCACAAACAGCTGCTGCCTGAGCGCTCGCAGGGCGGATCTCTCTGTCCAGCCCACACTGGTGGAAAAACACCAGTTTAGTAAAATTCAAATGACTTAAATAATGAAAAGAATCCTTGAAAATTGAAATTCCAACACAAAACAATTGGGTATTTTAAAATAGCTTTGATGTTGTTGTTTTAACATATTACCGCCTACTTAGATCCAATAAATTCTCAGCTATATAAAATAGATAGTTGTTACAACTCAAATCCGAGGATAATTTGATGTCAAGACTTAATCTGTTTCTCTCATTCAGTGACAAAATAAATAGATTTTGTGCTGCTTAATAAGACCCATATTCATAAATTTGAGCCTCAATGGTGATCTCTAGTTGGATTATTTGCTAAAGCTGTTCACCTTTGTCTCAGGGTCAGCTCCCTGCATGTCCTGCTGGCTTGGTACTGAATGAAGTGAGGGACCAGGTCGTGACCCATCCTGATGTAGGCTCCTCTGTTGCTGCCCACCTCGTAATAGTTAGAGGCTGAAAATATGGTCAGCACCTGTCGTAACAATGGAGGATGGGGGGGGGGAGGGAACACTCAGGTCTTGTTTTTTTCCTCCAGAACTTGAGTTTTTGCTTTTTTTTTATTATTATTTTTTTGCCGTGTTTCTTTCTGTGCTTACCCTGCGATTGTGGCAGAACTCGTAGCCGTCCTGTTTGCACTCGTGGGAGCGGATGAGAAGCTGAAGGTTGTGTTTTCCCAGCACCTCCTCAGTCACATCCGGCCCCCAGTAGCAGCCTCCACCTCGCACCTCGTTGGAAATGCAGCCATTTTGAGGCATCGGATCGCTCCATAGAAGGTCCACTATCTGAGTGCATATACATCACTCGTTAGATAAAAACACATTGAATACCACTGAAAACATTGGACACCGATTAAAGGACATGTTTTATCTTTTAAAATCATTTTTAAAAAATGGCACAAGAAAAATTAAAACATCATCACTCAGTATTTTGAAGCAACATTTAGTCTGGTGCATGCCAGAGTGTTGAAGTCAGAATGAAGACCATACAGGAGTCATGGGGCCTTTAGATTGTAAAACATTAAAGAGGTCTGAAAATAATTTGAAGTAAGAAAATAAGAACATGCTCCCAGTATCACAATATCAGGGCAAAATGGAAAAAAGAGGTCAATATTGATTACAATGAGCAAATGTCAAAAAAAATACTTAAATGTTAAAACATTTAAATTAATGAGAGGTTAAATACAAACTACCCTCTATATGGTATTAAACTAAAGTGTTTTGTTGCAAAAACAAAAACTGCTATCTTAAAGTTTAAGCACTATGATCCATCGACCTGTCACTTGTTAGAAGAGAATTGCTGTACATGTCTACAGTCTTACTTGTTTCCACTCATGCCCGTGTGTTTCTGCGGGTTCCCCAAACTCCGGGTCTGAGTCAGAGTCCAACGTCTTCGCTTCTCTGTAGGTCTGATCGAACCCAGCCAGCCTGCGCCTCTTCTTCAGCTCGTCCTCCACCGAGCAGTTCAGCTGGGCGCCGCTGGTGGGCAGGTTGTGGAGGGAGCGACGCGGCATGTTGTTCCTCTGACCCGGGGCCGAGGTGTTGGTCAGGGAGCGCACCCGGCGGCGTCCTTCTGCTGGTCCAGACGCGTCTTCGCTCTTTGCTTTGTTGCCGTTGGGTGTGGGACGGATCACTTTAGGAGGCCGCAGAACCGACACGTACTGCGCAGTCAAAGGTTCAACACTTTTAGATTTCCTGGGTTTGTTTTGTACAAAACACTCTAATCTGACTTAAACTGGAAGCTCCTCTCACTCTGTGTCTGTCTATCCTGGCAACCATGTCGAGGTCTGTTGAGTCAGAGATTCCTCCATGGACAACCAGGACTTTATGGTTGATCACTGTGGCCAGGGGAAGCCAGCTGAAGATCTTTTGGAGCAGCTTTAGGATCTTCTTGCCGTGTACCTGACAGACAATTCAGCATACGGGATAATCTGCTCTAAAATCCATGGTTCCATCATGTTGCTATTAGCTGCATAAATTTGCAGACTCACTCTGTATTTTCCCAAGACCTCCTTGGTAAAACCGTACCTGAAGAGAACACATTGATAAAACCACGCAAGGATTATGAACACTAGTCCAGTGCAAATTATTTTATATATTTTATATAAAATTCTGGATTATGTTTCTTCTACTTCACAAATGTCTGCAATGTCGTAAAATACATTGACGTTTATGCTTACAACACTGACAACATGTTGTAAGCTTAAGCACCATGAAGGTATTGGGAGTGTAAAGGTAAAGTGAAGATTTTTACCTCAAGTTAACAATGTGATCTTCATGGTTCCCTCTGTTCAGATGCACTTCGTTGGGGTAAACAAGCAGGAACCCAAACAGGATGAGCAGAATCTCTAAAGAATTCTTGCCACGGTCCACAAAGTCCCCATTGAAGATGTAAGGTTTCTCACATGAGGGTAAACCATTCTGATAAAAAAAAATTTTAAAAATTAAGATGGACATTCTGACTGGAGATATATTTTTATATATATTTTTATACCTTATAGAATATCAATAGCAGATCTTCAAGCTGCCCATGCAAATCTCCTAAGAACAAACAACAACAAAAAAACATTTGCAGTAACAGCAAAATAAAATGTTAGTGGAAGAACCTAGAAAGAGCAGCTTCAGTGTACCACATATTGTAATCTCCTTAGTGTGGCAGACCGATACATGATTGATGTTTGGAAGGATTCTTAGAAGTCTCCAAGTTTCTCCAAGAATCTGCAGAACATAGCGAGCGTGGAGTTGCTACAGGGAAAAAAACATGTATAAATCATCCAAGAAAACCAAGAAACACCTACTTTTATCTTCTTTTCTCATTTGGCCTTTTTTTAAATCTACTATCTTAGATCTTATTGAACCAGTGCACCTACTTGTTTCACCTTGAAAGCCTCCATTAGCTTGGACACCCCACAGAACGTCATGGGGAAAGTCAAGTGGGGGCCGCAGTAGCTGTCCGGTACCTCTATGTCTTTGTAGCAGAAATATCTTTCCCAGTCTGCGTCATGGCAGACCTCATTCTCACGAAAGATGTGAGATATTAGGTTTCCTTTATTAAACACAGAGGAGGTACAAAGGAAGTGGATCAATATGAATGTGAGTCAAAATAAGGAGCAGATTGTTGATAAATAAAAGATAATAAAAGATAAATAAAAGAGAGTTAAAGTGTTTACAGCTGACAATTACTGTCTTACTTTCACTGCTGACTGGGGTGAAATGGTCCATCAGAAAGCCAAAGAAATGGTACAACTGCGAGAGGAACCACAGTTTTAATGAAGAAAATGCCAAAGTTTAGAGTTTATGTACATGACGATAGCTCTAAACTTAAACTCACTGACTGTAATGTGCAGGTAGATTGTACAAAGAGCATGAACTTGTTTACAGAACACATGTTGCATCCTTACACGTTCATAGCTGACCCAAAACAGAACTTAAAGTTAAGCTGCTGCTTGGGTTCTCCGAACCAGCAGGGGGCCCCAAAGAGTGCTTGAGTTCTTACAACAGATATCTCAAAATTATTATTTTTTTTATAAAGGCTGAGCTTTTATTTTTATTATTATTATTATTATTCATCTGGCCAGACCTCCTTCTTCCACGTGTCATCCATGTGGTTCATTGCAAACTCCAAAAATGAAACTCCATGGCTTTCTTTCAGTTTCCGTTCTGCTTTGCTATTTCTTTGCAATGAAGTTCAGATTTGGAGAGTGTAGAAATTATAGTTACCATCACAGATTCTCCAATCGAGGTCTGTGGATCACTGCACCCTCTCAAGAGTAACTATGGGCATTTTGGCTACTTCTCCAATTAATGCTCTCCTTCCTCAGCCTTTTAGCTTTGCGGGGAAGCCATATTTTTATTGGTTTGTGGTTGCGACATTCCCCTTCCATTTTTCTGATGAATGGATTGAACGGGTCACAGATTATGGCTACACAATTAAACACCACTCTCTGTTTTTCTATGACATAAAATTTTGATAACATACGTTCAATTTGTGGTTGCACCTTGACAAGGTGTACGAGATTTATTCTTTTGCAAGGTGCTTTATAAATATTTTTACTCACACATTGGAGGCCAAAGTTTTCTGTGCGAAAATTTTCACCTCACCTTTATTTGATCTTGCTCGCCTGCATATTCAATAGACTGGAAGATGTTCCACGTGCACCTGCGTCTCATCTCCAGCCTGGCTACATACTGTCGATACCAGCGCTGGATCAGCAAAGCTGCTCTAATTGCTGAGAAACAGCAAAAGGAAACATCAGGAACGTGTCTAAGTGGCATTGTTTCACTGAAACTCAGCCAAGGAGATGTTCTTCAACTATTGTTTGGGATATCTAAGCTGTTAGGCTTCAAAAGAAAGTTTCTGAAACGTAATGACACACCTCCAAGAGCCAACAAGTGTTTTCTTTCTCAGTTTTAGGAACACTTTGACCTGGAGTACTAACTTAAAGTAAATATCATTCTGGAAAGAAAATGACCTACCCGTGGCAGCTGTTCCGAGTGCATGAAATTTGGATTAAGATTACAACAATTAAACACAAAATGAGAAGTCCGAGTGCAGATTTCAATAATTAAGGTTTTGACTGAAGGTAAATAAAATTACCTGGAACAGAAATGCTCACTGAAAATGACCAAAACAAAATGATTGAGGTTCAGAAATGAAATGGAGGACTCGTTTAAAGTTGTGCTAAATTAAGAGACTAAAGAAAAACTTTGCACCTCTGTCACATTTGTTCGGCTGGATTCTGGATTTTCCCATACTGCATCCCATGATCCTCTGCTGCTTTCCCTGTCAGAAAAATCAAGCCTGAGATATGTGACCTTGGGTTTTGCAACCTCAACTATTCAGCAAAAAATTATCTACACACAAAGTAGCACACTCCTCTACCATTTCCAACTCATTAAACAGATGCTGAATGAAATCTCTAAACAATGTAAGGACCAAAGATAAAATTATTATCTCAATGCATTCAATGGAGATACTGTTTCTCATTTTTTGCTTAAAACTGCCGATGTGACTTAAAAAAAAAAAAAAACTCACCTATAGGAGTCAACCGTTTTTCATTACCTCCCCTGACCTCCCCTGCTTGTAGATATGTCCATTTTGTTTAAAAACTCCTTGGCTGCAACGATACAGCTATAAAAAAAATAAATTAATGTTTGATTAAAATATGTTATCTCATTGTTCGCTTCCTCTGCAGGTTTGGTGTCTGTAATATTGTAACTCTTCTCAGCTACACATCCATGCGAAAGCCCCGGGGCATTTCAGAGCCAGGTGTCTCGAACAGGCTACTGTAATCACTCACTCAAAACGAAATGCAGATGGATTAGGATTAAACTTTACTACAGCTCACATCCACCCTGAACAAACAGACGAGGGCTCTGCTAAAGGGCAGCAAGCTCTTCAAACGCATCTCATGTAAGGCTGAGTTATTATTGTGACTCACGGGACAAATCTGGGCACTGATCCCTGACTTGTCTGATATGTAAATAAAAAGAATTTAAATATAATAAAAATTAACATCTGTATGTGTTTCAACAACAAAAAAAATATTGCTTTTTATTATTAAATTATTTAAATGTGTCTTGAAGTGTAAAGTTCATATAAATTTTAATTATAAAACTCCCACACTCCCCTGATTTTTGCACTTGAAGCTTTATTGCAATGCACCGACGAATACTCCCCTCATTCAGAATGTGTTGAAATACATTTTTGGAATCATCCGCCGCCGGATCAGTTAAAATATTTTCTCTCTGTAAGTCACTCATCAGCCCAGAAAGGCTCTCTGTGGTCCCAGACGCTGGCAGCTGGCCGTGCTGTGACTCCCCGCTCCAGCAACGGTTCTGTGGGAGGCGTCTGGCCTTCAAGGACTTCATTCATTCACAGGAGGCAGCAAAAGGCCAAAGGTGCGCTATCCCACAGAGACGTGCACATGATTGTGTGCAGGCAGTCTGATGCATTGTGTGGGTGGTTTGTTTTCCTTATACGGTCCAAAAAAAAAAAAGAAAAAGGGAGATATACGTAAAAAGAAAATCAGGTCAACCAAAAGCTTTTAAATGTAGCCAATTTAAAAACAGCCTCCATTGATTGAAGTAATGTATAAAATGTGTACTGGCCCGCAAAAGTGTTTGTGCAATTTATTTATTTACATTTTAATGCATTGCAACAACAAACAGTTTATTTTTATTTGGATTTTATGTAATATGCAACACAAAGTAGAGCAATAATTGTAAAGTGGAAGGAAAATGGGGAATTATTTTAAAGATTTTTCACAATTTAAAATTGTAGTGTGCCTCTGTCTTGAACTCACTCTAATATGAATACGACCCAAAAGAAATATCCAGTACGATTAATTTCCTTCTGAGCTTGCATAATTAAATGCAGTTGTGCATAATTCATTGTCATTGTGGCTAAAGTTCTTTGGTGAAGGCTTCAGGGCTTTGCTAGTGGCTATGAGTGAACAACCAGCTTGTGAACAGAGAAGACAGGTCAGGCATAAAGTTGTGAATTTAAGGCAAAGTTAGCTGTTCAATCTACCGTTCTGAAATGACAACAATTAAAAACCTTTGCAGACTGAGGGCGTCCGCCCACCGGGCAAGGAGAGCCGAGAAGAACCAAAGATTCCCGTCGTAACTCTGGCTCCAGAAATCCACTTCTCAGGTGGGAAACATGTTTACAGGATAGTTATTTGTGCATTCCACAAATCTGGCTGTTAGGAGATTATTCGAAAGAAGGCCACAAACAGTCTCTGTCCGAACTGTGTTTACTGGAGAGCACTGCAGACACTTGACAACACCTGGACTGAGTGGTGCACTTTAGCGTACGCATTCCCATTCTGCTTGTTTGTCATATTAATAGTACAATTTGAAAATAAAACCCTTTAAGCCGGTTTCTCCACATACTTTTCACTCTGTTTTTCTTCATTTGATGTAATATTCTAAACTTCAGTGTCGTGCTTTTGTGAGTTGTGAGCAGAAAAACATCCTCGTTAAGAGAAATAAAGGTTTCAAAACATGCATATGTGTAATTAATCTAAAACAAACAAACTGATCAGTAATATTCCAATTTATCGGTGCAATGAGTGGAGCATAAGAGAAGCTGCTCATCACTCTAAACACTTCATCTTCTTCCGTCAGGATGTAGGAACAGCTTTCTGCACAGCACAAACTGGTCTGAGTTGATGAGAAGGCAGAATAGGCCAATCCCAGAAGAAAATATCTTGCAGGCTGCAAAAGCCATACAAGCTGAGCTACAGTGGAATGAATAGTTTACAAAACATCGTCACGTGTTAGAGAGGGTCACTCAGTTCAGGCCTAAAACCAGATCAGAGTCCGTTTGAACATTGCTGCTCACAGGATTTCTCCGTGCAGCCTGAGCTTTATCTTTTCTGCCAAGAAGGATGGGAAAAATTTATTTCTCCAAATGTGTAGCGCTGATAGAGATGTAGCTGGAAACACTTGTAGCACAAGTGGGTTATACAAAGTACTAACTCAGGGTGTCTGAAATTCACACCATTTTTTTTTTGTTGTTGTTTCAAAAATAATAATAATAAAAAAACCTTTGCTGTATAATTTTCTTTCTACTTCACAGTTGTGCATAACATCATTTTGGTATATCATACAATTGCGACAAACTAACCTGATCAGGTTGTTTCTGGTTGTAGCATGGCAGGATGTGAAAAAAGTTTGAAACAGCACTGGCCATATCAAAGACACTAAAAACATAATATATTTTTTTCATACCGTGTGAAGATTTGAATTGAAAGACAGCAGCCATGGGCCATTTCCTTAAATAATCACCTCTACTTTTTTGCTCACTGCAAAATTTTGAACATCTTTCAGGCGCCAACGTGACTACAGGTCAAGACCAGGTTACAAATACCTACAATGATCAGAACAAGATGTAATGAAGGCATGAATTACTGCCTTAAAGTCTTGCAATGGAATGTGGGCCATAACCTTAAAGCATTGTGAAAAAAACTTAGCTTGACAACTGAGCTAATTTGTCACTCAACTATTGCTTCAAGGTTCCTTGTAAGACGAAGTGCATGAACCAATATTATCTTTATGTTTGTTTACATGGTTGGACTGTTAAAGCAAAATCTGTTTTGTTAAGTTAATGGTGTTTATATGCATTGATATCTGTACATGCATTCTAAAACAATCCAACAAAGTCTGAGTAGATGTGTCTTTGTTAATTAGAGAAGGAAAATAAAGTCTAAATAAACCAGCACAACAACAGAAAGCAAACTTATGCTTTTAAAAAATGCACTTTGAAGAATATGTAATGAGAAAAGACCTTATATGGAGCCCTGAAGTATGCCATGGCTAAGAGAGGACACATTAATAACTTAATGTGTAACAAAATGCAGTTTTCACTATTACATTTTTTATAAACTTCAATCATAGATCATTTTCATAAAACAGAGGACTTATTATTCAGTTTGTGTCAGATCTTAGGATTTCTAAACATTATTGATCCATTTAAAAAAATAAAATAAAATAAAATGTTGCGACAAACAACTTGCACTTAAAATGCACACAGACCACCCCTGTGCCCATAGACAAATAAATTCAATGCATCAAGGTCCCGGCTGGAATTCGAGCTCAGTATCGTCTCGTTGCAAATAACTGCTTGGACGAGTTCAGAACATGCATAACTATTGCAGGAGCCTGTTCCCATTTAATACACGTAGAATCACTTTTAAACCTTAGGGGTTTTAGGAGGACATCTGAACATAGGGGATCACTGGAGTTATGCAAGTGAAAAATAAAATAAACTTTAATTACTACCTTTCAGGAGCTGAACAAAAGATGCTGCAGGCTAGGAACTATGGAGGCAAAGATCTGGCAGGAAGTAAAGCATCAGATTTCCTTGACATATTTTTTACTAAAAATGCTGCTGCAAAACATGGCTTTGAATCTGCACAAAATACACAAACAGGCATGGCTTGAGCAAATAAAGGAGGAACTATTTTGAAAAAGAAAAATAACTTCAGTGCTTGCAAAACAAATAGTAGTATTATTCATTTGGCAGGAACTATATAGATTACATAAGATGCTACTGGAGACATGTTACACAAATTATGATGCATGCACAATACTGAAGTGTGATTACAGGACTATAATGACTCTGCACAAGTAAATTAACAGATTTTTGTACTCACTGATTATTGTTATTAGAAACATATCCATCCTAAAATGGCCTATGCATGTGTACAGGTGCAGGTCATGCACGTGCACATGTATGTATGTGTGTCTATTTGTATATCTGTTTTTGAAATGTGATGTGTATTATATTACAGAATGTAGAAAATAGTGATTGCAATTTGTTGTGTAAATGGAAAGTACAAATAGCTCTATTTTTGTTTTGTTCAATGTTTTATATATTCACATAAATCCTTTTATGTGAATATAATTCTGTTGGACTCCAGTAAGAATAGCTGTAGTTCTACTGCAGCTGACGGGAATCTTAATAAATAAATAAACATCACTTGTATGTGTGTACGCGTTAACACTCATGCAGTTATGACAGATAGCCATGCCGATGCTAGGAGAAGTTCAGGCCTGCAAAGAATGGTGACTGAGACCTCAGCAGGACTGTTGAGACTTGTCGAGCATCTCACAAATGTTTTATGGTATAAATCCATAAAACAAATAAAGGATGTCACATTTAATCTCTTTAGACGGACAGAAATGGCAAAATAGCAACTTGAAAATACTTCACTGAAAGTAAACATCAAAAAGTGAATACATGTGGGGAAAAAAAGAGAGACCACTGCTCTGAACCTCATTGGAAACCTCATGGCTATACCAAATCTTTATTTGTATTGTTCCTAAATGAATATGAACTTGTTTTCTTTGCACTATTTGAGGTCAGAAAGCCCCAAATCCTTTTGTTATTTTGACCAGTTTTCATTTTCTGGAAATAAATATTAAATTTCACCTGGGTATACTTGATGAATAGGTAACTCTGAAGACAGGATTTTATTTCAGGGTGTCAAAGTAAAGTGTCTGACTACATATGCATGCTACTCTTCAAATATTTGTTTTAGCCTCACAAAATGTACACATGTATAGAGTATGAACAGGGTGTAGCATTATGATACACTCGTGTTAACTGCTGCAAAACTTCCACTGTTATTATTTCTCCAGGTCCAAATCCAACACGTAACGTTCTGATCGTGGTCGGCACTTAAAATTCCTCTCATGGTTTCTTCTGTCTTGTTTCTGCTTGTAGCAGACATTCCTCTGGCTCTGGTGAAATATGGTTTGATATCAAGTGCACCTGAGAAATGCCCCATTTTGGGCCTCATGAGAAAGTTTTTACTTGTGCTTTGTTTTTGGCAAGGGGATTTGAGGGAACCTAAGGACAAAGCGCTACCGTGTACTGCAGCTCTTAACTCCAAGACGTCTTTTTTTTGTTTCCACACTTCCAGATAACATCACCTGCAGCAATTTTTTTGGACTTGTTTGTGGCATTTTTATCATGTCCTTGATAAATGACTGCAGACGAATAATGATGTTGTGCTAATCATGTGAGGCAGCATGAGAGATGCATAAAAGCAGATAATTAACCATATGCAGATATCGTGGTCTACGGTTTTGTGCAATTCTTTACATGTTTTAAATCTAGATTGAATTCATCCCAACATTATCTGATATTTTTGGTTTAACCCAAACATATACAAGGGATCTGGTTGCACATTCACACAGAGGTGCACCTGCAGACACCCCCCGCTCAGGGTGGCACAGCTGCCCCTTAGCCTCTGTAGCCTCTTGCGTGTCTCCCATCCAAGTCTTGCACAAGTTTGACCCCGGTTAAACTCTGAGATAACACAAGCTCGAGCTTGTTCAAGTGGTGTGCCTAGAAGCCATCATCAACACATCGGGGTGGATCTCAAACTGGAATTTAAGAAAAGAAATAAAGCCGTTGCAGTTCATGAATGGGTGCTGGGTTGTTTTTTTTTTTTTTCCATTTTAACAAAGACTAAGCTAAAAATATATTTTCTGTGTTGTTAATCAAAAACAAAACAGCCAAAGAACAAGCAGTAGCACAGGAAACAGCTATTCTGCTTTATTATAAGCAGATTATGTACATATAGCAGTGATTTCTGCTATTTGCTCATCCAGGAGGATTAAATGCTGCAAGTCAGTGACTCAATTGAATCTGATGGGTTTCCTTAGATAGTAGCTTTTTAACTACTTTGAATGATTAATTGAACTTGTTGTGCTGTATGATAACCGGGATGAATTGGAATGTATGTGATTGAATTGAAATAATACAGCATATTTGCTACTGGCTAAAAAATTCACATATTGTAAGTTTACTAAGTTATCATTAAAATACAACTAACATTCTGAGTTAATAATCAATTAGGACTTAGACTGATATACAAACTTAGGGGGGGGGAAGTGCTGTAAAGGACAAATAACTGGAAGGAGAATCAGGAGGGAGGTTTAGCTGCTGATGCTCCTTTAGCAAATCAACCTCAAATTTCACAACTATGATCACCTTTACCTAAACTAAACAAACTCCAGGTATTCTTTTCCTCAGCAGCGATGGGTAATTATCTTTCACTACTCTGTACATGTCAAAGTTCAACTCACAAATTAAACCAAAATCTCAGGAGCAATCTTCAACATAAATATATGTTCAGAATAGAAAATCTGAGCTACTTTTTTTTATCTGTATCTTTTTTCAACTATTTTTTCATCGGCACATACACACTAATGGTATGTATTTCTCTCTTCAGAAAGACTTTGCATTGACTTACATTAATTTTTCTGTAGTCCAACCCCGACATAGGTTGACGGTATTAACCTAAATCTTGATACCATCAACATCAAGATTTAGGTTGATGGTAATTACCATTACCTTCAGCCTAAATCTAATCTAAACCCAAGATGTGACCCAAAACAGCACTTCTTCTTATGGGGCTCCATAAGGCCAGACACGCAAACACCCCCATATATACGGCTCTGGAAAAGACCACTGCACTGAGCCCCATTGAAAACTTTGGGGTTATTCCTCCAAATATTGATTTCTGAACTCCTCCTGAGTGAAAACATTAGTAATATAGTGTCTAAGTAAATGCGAACGTGTTTTCGTTGCGTTATTTGAGGTTTGAAAGCACCGCATCTTTTCGCTTTGTTTCACCATTTCTCATTTTCTGCAAATCAATACAAAATTTATGATTAAAATGTGGGGGTCATGTCAGTAGTTAATAGAATAAAAGGACAATGATCATTTTACTCAAATGTATACCTATAAAAAGTTAAATCAGAGAAACTGGTCATTTTAACTGATTTCTTAATTTTTCTCAGAGCTGTATTATGTAAGTGCATGTAGCACATCACCCCAAGCACATCATTTAAGGAAGTATCACGCTCTAAGGAGGCTTATCACCAATAAACTAATTTTTGTGGTGCTTTGCTTTGGATGTAACATAAAATCTTATTGAAATAGATTGACGTTTGTGTTTGGAACTTGAATATATGTAAAACAAATTATAGCAAGGAAGAAAAAAAATGCTCAAGAGGTGTGAATACTTTTGCGAGGCAGTGTAATTACTCTACATTTGGCAGAATGTACTCCAAAACACCAAAAGAGCATCACCTTTAAATGTGACTTCAGGAGCTGATATTATATTAAGTCACTCAGCTGGAACCGGCACAGCTCTGTCCTGTGACACTGTTGTATTTTCAAGTGTATACTGCAACACGTGTGGCGTTGTTAATTTTGTCTTCTTCCCACCTTTCCTTCTGGTGTGTTTGTCTTGAGTCTACTAGTCTTCCTCTGTTGGACCGTCCTCCTTGCACTTTTTCACACAGAGTTGGGACAAGACAACAATGTTAAATATCTCAAGGCCACACTGGCTTGAATGAAAATAAAAGCTCAGGTTCCCAGACCTCGTGTAACAGTACCTTGCGCAGCATCCTCGTCTCCGCACTTCATCCAAGAAGACGTCTGTGAAGAACTGCCATCTTTATTCTTTTGGAAAACAGCCTTGGCCTCACTTCACATCCCAGCATGTCTTTTGCGTTCATTGGCATGATGATAGTTCTTGGCTTTTTGAAGACAACCGCATTTGTTCTGCATCGATCCAATGAGGAGCCTACAGCCCCTGCTATTTCTTCATTGTCTCATCAAAGGTCAGTTTTAGAAAATATGATTTCAATACGTTTTTGTGATTATATTCTTATGTGCATGTGTGCAGTCTTGCTATAATTTTGTAAGCATTGACCATAAATGAATAACAGATTTTATTTGTGATTCAGGGTGACTTCATTTTACATTCTTGCAAACATTTTCTTTTCAAGCATCAACCCTCTATTAAAAAAAAAAAAAAACTCACCACTCCCCTTTCAACGATCTCTGCAGTGTTATTTTGTTTAATTTATTCCATAAGTTCACTTAAGCAATAAAATAAATTAAAATAAATTCTAATCAAAACCATTCATTCTGTTCATAATTAACATGTTGATTTTAATATTCAGGTGCAAGGACGAGTCATTGCAGTCAGTCAGGAAGGGTCTCCTCAGGGCTCTCAACCTGCAGGCTGAGCCACAGCTGCCTGCTGGTGTGATAGATAGAGTCCGTGAGCAGTGGCAGAGAACAATCGGCTTCATTCCTCATGCTGCAAAAAAGACGGCACGTACGTGAAATTCATATTACAAAGAATCAACTCCAGGTGGTCAGATCTGATCCCATGTGACAGTAGTTTGTACCCAGCGCTGACAATGTCCCTCTTTCTCCAGCAGCCACTGATTACTCTGTATCGCATGACAGTGGAAACAGAACAGGCCTGACGTGTTGCTCCAGAGCCTCTGAAATCTCCATGAAAGGTACTGAATGAAGACTAAAAATTATAATGTACTCAGGACTGGGGTTTTTTTATGTTATTATTTAATTGTAATAATTATGTTTTGTAACCTTTCAGACCTGAGCTGGGACAGCTGGGTGATCCATCCTTTGAGCCTGACCTTTGTTCAGTGTGCCCTTTGCAACCCTGCAGATGGCACCGTGCAATGTCCCTCCTCCTCTTCCGGGGTCCTGGATGCCAGCTCACAGGTACGAATGGTCGAGAGCAGTTCAATTCTCCACCTCCAAAAGAACTAAATGTACTACGAGTCATTCCTTCTGGTTGTGACCCTGCACGTCCCTGTTTGATAAAAATGTGTTTGGGAAACACAAGATTATAAAATAATTTAATATCCACTGTGTGTTTTGATTAAATTATTTAAAAATGCTTTGCTATGAAATTTCCCCAAAAAAACCTACATTTTTTTAGTACAGCATCTATGTTTATAAAATCAAGTTATAATTTATATTTTAAATGTTTATTATTTAAAGGGTGTTATATTGTGCTATATATACTGACTTTAGATCCCTTTGACCTCTCAGGATCTTTCGTCATGTTGCCAGGCCACCGTGCAGGAAACACTGAATATTGTCTACATGGATGAAACCGGCACCATCGTCATTTCCCCAATTGAGGTGAACCGCAGCTGCGGCTGTGGTCCTGGGAACGCCCCACAGCCCAGCACAGAATGAGCTGAAGTCTGTCCCGCAGTCTTTGGCATGAGATCCGAGCCACCTGGCATATCCAAAATATCTTTGTACACAGACCTGTTTGCTCTAGATGTTGAATCACCCACCTGTACTGCCCTCTATCTTAAATCGTTTCTCTGTGTACTCAGGACTGATCGTGGGAACCAAAGCAACGTCTCAGTTTTGCATTCCTGCTGCTCCCTTATACCAAAAACAGATTTGTTGAGCCTGAACGTCTTGAAAATTAGGCCCTATTTCTGGAAAAGACACAATGTGATGTTTTTAAAAAAAGAAACATTATCTAGGAGATAGGCTTAGATGAGAAAATATTGTCTTTTGTTTTATTTTTATTTTTTTCAAATCTTCAATTTTTCAACATTATTAGCTGGAAAAGAATTGTGGTTCAGATGTCATCTATGTAGTTGGTGTTCTCAAGTCATTTATTTATAGCTGCTAACGGTTACTCTGTGTTCCCTCTAAAAATGTGAGAGAGAGTCTTGCCAAATACTTGACTGGACAGTTTTATTTCTTAACCGAATTGTGAGGCCACCATGGCTTCTTACGGGAAGGATGTTGGTTTATTCTCAGCCGGCAAACCAGGGTTAGAAAAATAAGGGTGTAAATTTTATAGTGTCCTGTGAAGGATAGATTTAAAGTTTGCACGGCTACAAAGCTCCCAAATTTATTCATCTTTCAGAAACCTTGTAAAATTAGGAGCTTTGGTGTTTGAGGGAGCTTTAGCAATAAAATAATTGTACTATGTACCAACAACATCCAGTAAAGTAGAACAAAGGCAATCTAAAATGCACCAGTATTTATTCACTTATCACTAACTACAGAAGAATTAAGAATTAAATTAAAGCACCATGTGAATACATTTAATTTAGTTAAATCTGATTAAGCAAACTACAAAAAGATCAACAAAAAAAACATGGTTTTAGTCAGTACTAGATGATCTTAAGAAAGCATGCAGCTGTCAATGAATTCTCCATGTTTTTTAGAATAATTATACTGCGGTCATAGTACGTCCAGAATGCTTGTGGGAAAACAACCTGCCATTAAAACCTAGTTTTAAGCTTCACTTAAATCCCAGCAATATGTAAGACTGTCCCTCCTCTGGCAAAGCACCATTTCCAGATTTAAGGTATCCAAAAAACACCTCCTTGAAATTTTTCTGAAACAATTTTTGATCAGTTTGATGTCTTCACCACTGTTGCCAGAGTTGGGATTTGGCTTAACGTAAAGCTTATCTTAACTGGAAAGACAGTTCGTTCTCTGTTTGAGCTCTAATGACAAAAAAATATATATATATAATATATATATATTCACAAATTTTAAATAGATTTAATGTTCTCTTCTGGGTACTTTTAATAACTTCTCGAGTAGTGATAATTTTAATTATTATTTTTTCAAAATCTTTATTGTATTTTTGTACTAACTTCACAAAGTTACCTCACAGTTTATGTCTTTTTTTCCCACAGTGTGCAAGTACTTTTAATAAACACATTTAGATCCAATGTTTAGGACTTTGCTTTGCCTTCAAAATCATTTGTATCAATTGTGTGATTTTTTTGCTCTTGATTATTTCAATAAAAAAAAAATGATTGCAATGCTTTTAAACAGATTCTGGTTTTTATTCCTCTGATTTAATTATACATGGCCTCAATGTCCTTTCACAAAAAAAAAAAAATACAAGTAAATATTATGAAACTCTTCATCAATCCTGTCCTATGCCTGCCTGACAAGCAGGAATTTGTGAAGTCACGCCAAGAAGGAGGGAAATCTGAGCTGAAGAAACGTTGGCTGTGTGATTCAAAAGATCAGGTGGTGCTGAGGGAAACGATGATACGCTGCTGTCTTTCTGGGTAGCTACTGATGTTTTTACTTGTGGTGAAGGCATTTGTGCATAGTTTCAGAGTCAGCCGATTAGGACAGCTGAACACTGCCACTTGTATTCTTTGAAGCCTGTTAGTGGACAGCATGGCAGGATATCTCACGGCGTGCCTTTTGGCCTTTGGCTTGCTTTCCCATCTTTTGCTGGCGACTGGTGCGGCTAAGTGCACTGAGAAGGAAACGCTGCTGGCGCCGAAGCCCAGCTCCATGAAACTGCCAACGGACTGTTTGATAGAGTGCAGTTCAATGACATACGCTAAGAAACTGCAACTCCGGGACAATCACAACATACGGATTACAGACTCCACAGAAGGTAAGAGGCCACAAAGTGACTTCAGCTGAGTTTGATGCAAAAAAAAAAAAATCCTGAGTTGTGTTTTTTTTTTTTTTTTTTTACCTAAATTAAATGCAGAATCAATATGAACTAAACTGTCTTTAACAAAGGACTTTCTGACAAATCTAAGCTTTCTTTTACATTTTTATTTCAATATATTAGATATATTATTTAACAAGGCCAGTTTATCTCATTCACTTCACTGTGATTCATATGGTTTTGCACATATTCCACATAATAAACAATAAAACTAATAAAAAGTTAGTAGCTTCTGCAAGCCAATGCTGTAGACTGACTTCTCTCAGATTTTTATATTTCATATTTTTGCTTAGCGATCGTGGCTGTATAAATCTGGACTTCATCATCATTAATACTAGCAGCAGTTTTTTTCTCTCTATTTACAGAGACATTGTTAAAGTTACAATATGTAACTGTAATTTATTAGCTACCTGTGACAGCATTGCAATGCTTTGCATCCAAACTGATTCATATAAAGATTTAAATCCTTCATAATTTTAATTCTCCATAAACAGGGGGTCCCGGGGAATACTGCTGGTCTACCAAGCTGAAGTGCCTCGAAGGAGATAGCTTCACAAATGCATATGTGGTGTTGCCTGTGGACGTATCAGCAGTGGAAAATGAGCAACTGGAAGTCAAAACCACCGGTCCCACTGCCGCAACGCTGCATGCGAACAACAGGCCAACCACAATTGCAGAGAGCTGTGGACATATTTACGAAGTAACCCCACATTTCACCACGCCAGCCACAGAGACGTCGTTCTGCTTGCAAGTTGTTACCCAAGAAAACGAGCCAGGGGACAGATTTCTTCTTTGTCCACCCTTTCTGGTCTCCTTCTGGCAGAGAAATCCAAACCAACCGAGTCAACAAGATCTTGGATAAATCACAGCTACATTTAATTGGATATGATGATGCTATTGCAAAAGTTCTCATTTTAGATTGACTGTATAGACCGTGTGTAAACATTATGAAAGAAGTAAGAAGAAATCTTGTTCAAATATAACATAGACAACTTCTATTTGTAAATGATTAAAAAAAAAAATTAAGATGATCAAGAAGGTCAGTGTTACAAATCATCAACAATGATTTAAATATCTGCAAATAGTTCAAGAATGACAACTGAGAACATCGGCCGACAGATCAGTGAAGAACGATGTTCAGGTTCAAGTTGGTCGGCAAACAGTAGACCAAAACAAGAGGTTCTGATTTAAAAGGTCATGCAAAGCTTGAGGCCACAAAAATAACATTTACCCAACCGATAATCCAGATCTGCCATTTATGTAAATGTAAATGTATGCAGTGACAGTCACACACTTTGAGAAAAAAACTGTTCTAAAGAGACTAATGGCATGATATACAAAACAATAACTATCTAATTATAAGAACCAAGAAAAAGAGACATATTGAAGTACCCATGACTATGTTAGATTGTTTAAGGTTAAATAAATTGTGCTTTAACTACCTAACAATACTCTGTGCACTCCTTCTGAAAATGCAGAACTGAACAAGTCCTTTATATGCATTGAAAAGTTGAAGATTGAATTTAATTTTTAGATTAGAAACAATATGTCAATCCTGAAGCTGCTCAGTCAAAATAAAAAAGAAACTCAGTGTGATTTATGCTTTATATAGTAACCAGACAAGTTATTCCGAACTTTACTGTGTGTATAACTTCAATAAACTAAGCTGCTATTTGAATGCAACAAATTAATGTTTAAAAACATTTTATTGACAGATTACAATAAGTTGCTTGTCTGTTTTCATTTTGATTCTTCAAAGACGGTTTATAATTTTCATCCTCAGCCTCTTCGTTTGTAAGATTATGTGATTTTTAGAACATCGTCTGTCTTAAATCTCCTTGGTGTTATTTCAGCTGTTTATTTCTTCTGTTCAAAGCCTATAATGTCACTGAAGCATTTATGTGAAGAAAAACAAAAAATATCCACTTGTGCTGTTTTTTTGGAATTTACATAAACAAGACAGAAAAACTAAGATATGACTCCTTGACTTTGGTACATTGATGGTTTTGGAGCTTTGCAAGCAATTATTTCCTTCAGCTCACTCTTCTGCAATGTTTGGCTGTTTAGGTAAGGCCTATTGCAAGAATTAAAACGTGGTGATTTAAAAAAAAACAACAATCGTAAAGTAAGCAAGCCTGATTCTCTATAGTTTTGTCACTAGTAAACAGTTCTCTGAATTAGGACACTGACTAATGTTTTTCTGCATCCCAGGTTCAAATAATTCAGTCTATTTTAGAATACACACATTTGCTGGTATATTCTGCAATATTGTAATTCAACACAAGCAATAAAATAGGGCCACCTGCTGGACATAATGTAAACCATCAAGGGAGCTTGAATGTCTGGATAACAGGGATGCTACAAAGCAGCCAAGATTTTTTGTGTATTGAGTAAGCATAAAAAAAAAAAAAGACCAAGTGTCACCAAGATATTGTGTTAACAAAAACGTATAATTATGTGCCAGATCGATTATCTTTCCTTTTTTTAAAACCCTCTGTGTCTACAAAATGACTGTCTCCAATAAGGATCCGTACCCCACACATTTTTTTTTTTTTTTTTTTCACAATTTATTGTATTGAACTGCAAACAACATTGCATTTTTGGGGGATTTTTATGTGACAAATAAACATAAGTGGAAGGGGTTTTTTTTAAGGGTGCATCTTTATTTATACCTACATTTTGTACATTGTTCAGTCAGACTGAGTGGAGGGCCTCTGCAAAAAGCAAATTTCAAAGTCAAATTCTCAACTAGATTGGTTCTGAACTTTGACTGAGCCATTCTAAGGCATGGATGTGCTATGGTCTAAAACCATTTCATTGTTTAGTGCCGTTGTCCTGCCAGCACTATCAATCTATTATCGATCTATTATCTATCAATCTATTATCTTAGGAAACCTGCACCATGGTTTCTTTCAGGATCGCCGTAAATTTAGCTCTATCACTATCACCTTCAGCTCTGTGCACCTACTGAAGCAAAGCTTCCCCACGGCATAATGCTGCCATGCCCATGTTTCGTCATAGAGATGGTGTTTTAAGGGTAAGGTAAGATGAAGTATTCATTTCCCTCCAGGCAGTTTTTGCATGTAGGTCAAAAACTTCAAAACTGGTTTTATCTGACTAGTGACCTTCTTCCACACATTTAATGGTTAAATGTGTGAAAAACAAACAAACAAACAAACTCACCTCTGTTTTAAACATCTCCATGACTTTATCCCTGTGCTGATGTGTTGATCTGCGTTTTATTGTGGGGTTGCATTTATGTGTGAACTAAATAGGCTACATTACTTGTTTTTTATATAGTAAATAGGAGGAGCTTCCTGAGGCAGCACCAGAAGGGGGGATAGGAGGTTAATATCTGCATTCATGTTGATTCGTGCATGCAAGTCCTGCTCTCTAATTATCCATCCATTAAACATTGTCCCTTAAAGACGCCAAGCTATTAAAACTTTGAATTTTGAAACAAAGTGCTGTGTGAAGCCATCTTGTCTTTATGTTGAACCATTAAGAGATTTTGTCAGGTGAAGGTTTAGATTCTCACAGTTGCCAAGCGTAAAAAAATAAATAAAAATCAAATAAATTATTATGAAGCAATGTTTGGAAGCTTTTTTTTTTTTTCCACTATTAATTGTGGCGTTTAAAACTGACAGCCCAGTAGGTTGAACGCCGTAAACACAGATGGCAGTACCATGTTTCGTCGCGTAGGGGTAATGTCCAAAAGTTTACACAAACCGCAGCGAAGGAGCAAGAATAGTCCCGACACATACAGCCGACTGGACCCGGCTCCTTTTGCTGTTCGTTTTCTTTTCGAAAGTACAGGCGAAAGCGGTGAAAAGAGCTGCTTTGTGAGACTTTCTCGGTACCATTAAGAGCATATAAAACCTGAGCCTGGTCCCCCGGCTGGCTGCGGAGGGTAGAACAGTCCAGCAGGCGGACGGGCTGGACTGAACCCAAAATACGCGCAGAAAGCTGACAACCGCAAAAAAACAACAACTTTGCAGCCGAAATAATTCAATTAAGTTCACCGGTAAACAATGTGACCAAGCGCGGAGACCACCTCCGCTGGGGACCTTCAGGAAAAAACGCATGACAGCGAACTTTGTCCGCTGCGAGAGGCGCACTGCACCATGGCATCCCAGCCGAGGTAGGCAGAACCCTCCGCGGCTAGCCGCTAGCAGCTACCCCCGCTATAGCCGAGGGGTGAGCCCGGGTTGGTGCTGCTCTGCTGGTGGCGGTCCAGCCCGTCCCGTGGCAGCGCGTCGGGTCTCCGGGAATGAGGTTGCAGCTCTCTGGTGAAACTTTACGCGAGCACAGCAGGGAGAAATGGACGTGGGTTTGGTCTTTGAACATTGTGTTGTCAAACTAACTTGAAGACGTGCGAGGTTTCAGGTCGGGCAGAGTGAGGTGGAATCAGCTGGAAACCACAGACTGGTGTGACTTTTATCAGCTGCGAGCCTCAGCGTGTTAATGCATGTTATTTATAAGGACGTCGATCTCAGGTCATGAGCTCCATGTCATGATCTGGGTGCATGCTCTTTTTTTTATTTTATTGTTGTTTTAGCGTCGTGTTTGATAAACCTGGCTTTAGTTGGATTATTTCACTGTCCCTTTAACTATGTCCCCCATTACTGCCATCTAGCAGGGTTTTGCTTCCTAACATTAGCTTCAAAGAATCGCGTTTGACAACAAGTTTCCTATTTTTTTTCCCCAAAACGCAGACATTTTCTAAACAAAGCCCAACGACATGCAACTAAGAGATTTCAGGAAAAAAAATTATATATATTTCTATCAGTTTGGTTTGTTTACACATCTCTAGTTTACAACAGATGTCATGTTATTACACTTGTCCAATTGTAAAGCAGCCAATTATTTACTGTCCAGTTCAGTCAAACATGTAGGACAGTGCAGTCAGGTTTAGGTTTCCTACTCAGTCTAGAAAAGCTGGGAATTTGAATCCAGTCTTTTCAAAGTCTGAATAAGTATGAAAGAGGGTAAGTATTCCAGACATGACTTCCTGTCCTAATTTCATTCATTCATTCCCTGGTTGCGTCCTTCCCTGTGTCCTCCTCACCCTTTTATTCCTACTCCATGTCTCTCTTGCCTTATGCGTTCCTTCCTTTCTCGATCTCTTTCCTTTTTACCGTTTTTCTTGTTTTTCCTTTAAGTCCTTGCTCCCTTTCTTCTTTGTGTCTTTCTTTACTTCCTCTGTTGTCAGTCTTCTGTTCTAACTTTCTTTCATATTCTTTTCTTCACATGTCATTCCTTCCAGCTGTAGGGACATTAGCAGTCATGATCACAGAACTTAATGTTTTTTAAAACGTGTGTAGGATGCAATTTCAGGACTGGTGAAGGTGTTGGGGATCTGCAACGATTTTTCCAGATAACCTAATCTAAAGATTGGCTTTACTAAAGAAGTGCAGTCCTTAGTGATGCATCTATTGAATATAACGATTGAATATAAAATAATAATAATAATAATAAAGTAACGCTTTGTTTTTCTTGAATGGAAGATTGCATGGAGTTAAAACTTCTACTTTTTCAATCTAAAAAAATATATATGTTCTTTTTGAGTATTGGAGTTGTTTGAAAATTGGGTTAGTGCCATGTTCTGATACAATAATTTTAGATTTATTCCATTTTAGGTTGGATTCAAAACTAGAGAAACTGTCCCTAAATATGCAACACACAGTTTCTTTTATGGTAAATGTTTGCTATTCAGTTGTTGAGTAAAAGCAAAGTTTATACCAATATTTACACAAAAACAATTGAATACATCAAAATGCTCTCTTTGTTTTCTCTTCAATTTGTTGCCTTGTTCACACTGTCATCACAAATATACCTTCAGTTTGTCCATGCGTTGAACAGATTAGTCAAAAAGTATGTTTTGAGTCATTCCTGTTGAAAAACACAGTGATGACTCAGTCTGGAGTCATTGCAGCTGGTCGTGGAATGCTGTTAAAGAAAGGAATACATCCCTGTAGGCATACTAGTGTTTTTATTTTTTTGGGCAAAGACCAAAGAAAGCTGTTCCTGGCAAATTGTTTTAGCTGTGTATATAGTCAACATTGACTGCGTTTGTTTCCAAAGCAACAAACAACATTGGATTTTATTGTAACATCAATAGGAGTGTGATGCAAATATCTGAACAACATGCTTCCTCAACTTGCGTTGTAGAAGATTTCCAGGCAAGTCCCTCTTTGGGGAGACCCCTCATAGTAAATCCAGAGCGTTGAAAGGAAATCTTTCTCTGCCTGAGAACACATTGGGATTTCCCAGGATGAGCTTGTGGAGAGATTTCTGGATTTGTGCCTGTACTTCTTAAATTTCCAATGCAAATTCAGATCCTGCACGGTTACAAAACTGGATAAAAATCAGTTTGCTTGCCCACATACGACGGTCTATAGGAGAAGAGAATGGTTTTGTGTTGAAGAGTCACTTTCTTTCTAGATTCTTCTCTAGTTTAGACAAGGTGGTCACTGTTGTAGGTTCATTAGGTACAGTCTGGGTTGCATTCGCAAAGTATTAGTCAATAAGCCATAACGTTCAGACAAGCAGCCCAGTGTCGAGTAGTTTCACTGTTCTATTGTTCATTCGTACACAGGGTTTTGTAGACCTCTGAAAGTCTGCTGCAGAATCTGGCACCAGCCTGTTAGCAGCAGCAGTTTTCTCCTGAACATCACACACAGTCAAATTAGGGCCACATTAAGTTGAAGCTGCCACTTGACATCTGGGAATATTGATGTTGGAATGGTTGCACACTTTGAAGAACAATAGCTGTTTCCTAAACACCCCAGGGGAACCTTTGCTTTCCAGAGAAACCTTGACTCTCCAGTGACCCTGTTTCTGGTCCACTGTTTTTTTTTTTTTCCTTGACTGAAACTCTTTAAGTTTTACCCAAATCAGACAGGAAATTTCCCTCAAGAGCTTCTGGAACAAAATAGCAAGAACCTAGGCCTGTAATGTATTCGCCATTCAGTCCATCCGTTATCCATACCTGCTTAACCTTGCGAGGTCGTAGGGAGCAAGCTGGTACCCTTCATCGAACACTGGGGAGACTTGGCATACAGCCTGATGGGTCACCAGTCCATGACATTAAATTAGCTCTTGTCAACGTCATTCAACTTCTTATCCTTTGCTTTGCTTAATTTTAATTAATTGTTCTAACAGGCTTTGATGTAATTTGAGGTTTCAAGTAGGGACATTATGCAAGCTTTTTTTTTTTTTTTTAATATTTTTTATTTTTTTCTGATAAATTGTACCAGCAGTTATTGGTCTGCCAGCAGTTGTAAAAAAGCTGCTTAAAATTCAAAGATTAAAGCCGTGTTTTACAAGGGTGGTTATGGTTCCTATCTGTCCTTTTACGGGACCGAGATGAGTTCTCAATGTTTATGGATTTCTTTTTATGTCGCCTCAAATTCTTCTGTTGCCAATGGTCTCAGAGTTTGTTTGTTTTTTTTCTTTCCTGCTTTGTATTTACAGTTTTGAGGGGAGTTTATTGTCTTCTTGTAACCTCTGGGATTAACTTGTAAGAATTTGTAATCTTTGTTAAACTTGAAACACGAGAGCGTCTGTATTGTTAGGGTTATTATTATGCTTTCCCCCTGGGTTTAAAGAAGTCAATCATATGCTTGCAGTTTTTATTTTGCCCTTTCTGATACCATCAGAACCTTTCTACTTAGAATAAACAGAGCAATAATTAATCTGCACCTTTATAATCAGTAAAGTGTCTTACAATATGTAAATTCCAAGATGAGCAGCACTATGTCTATATTTACTTAAAATCTTAGAAAATGTAAAATTGTTAGGAAGATTTGCCAAGATGACCTTATTTTCTCACTGCAAAGAACTTAGCCGCACAGTTTAGCACTCTCTGACTAGAGTGTATCAAATTGCAGGAGTTTGGTGAAAAAGCATGACCTTTTGCAAAGCTCACACACTATATATCAAGCAGATATGGTGGAGAAATAATGGATTGGCCAAAGAATCTGACACCTTGCAGACTTGACGTTTGCTCCCCATCTATCCTGGAATACAAACTTTGGTCAACCATTCAGCAGCAGAAGCTTGTCTGATTTCTGTCCTGCAACAGTACAGCCGTCTTAAGTGCATTACAGACTAGTTGAGCAAGAAAAGAGTCCATGTGTTGCAATTCTCCGGGGCAAAGTCCGCACCACGGCCAGATTAAAATGCTTTGCCTGGACCTAAAGAAAGAATCTAGTTCCTTCAGTGAAGTGAGACAACCAGACGAAAGACAACACAAATGGATTGATATGTCCTATTGTTCCTCTGGAGATGGACCTGTCCCTGCTGCAATGTCAAGCAAACTGATCAATCCCTAAAAGTGAACCTTTATGCTGTGCCAACACTTTTAATTGCAGACAGTTTAATCAGTCGCATAATCTTTTATTTTTTTATCTTTGTATTTAGTCAAAGTAGATCGAGCTGTCGGAACTCAATGCAATCGACCTTTAAATCTAGACCTGAAATGCTCAACTTCTGTGAACATTTAAATGCAACATACACTCAACAATCGCAGTTTGATGGAAAATAGCCTAACCGATCAAATGAACTGATTTGGCACTGGCATAGCTTGCATATATTGTAAGTAGCGTGTGATTCACTTGTTGTGTTGTTCACCCATGGGTGTTCAGCCTGTTACTGTGCCGTGCCAGTTTGTGCTTTCCTTGGAGTTTAGCAAGTCTGTCTGCTGCATTAATGAGGAGGTGCTCATCTGTTTGGCTTGGTCCCAAATCTTTGCTGCTCCTCTCATTGCCATGGCAGCATCCTGCTGGGATTGTTGTCGGTGAGAATGATTAGCACAGTGTTTTGGGAAGAAACATGTGAAAACTGAAAATGCAGTGTTTGTGTTCATATTTTTAAAACGTACCCGTAGAAGTTTCTGCATTTTTTAGATTTATTTTTTATCATTTATCATTGTTATTGGGTTCCTGAAAGTTCAAACAAATCTACTTTGGAGACTTGGCATATGTGATGCAGTGAATCCCCCTTGCACCTGTGAGTCAGTTCACACTTGTCTGCAGATTTAATCTCATCTGACGCTGCTGCTTTCCCCTTGGATTTAAGAAGTCAATCAAACGCTTGCAGTATTTATTTTCTGTTTTTGCAGAAATCTTATAATGGCATATTATTGCTTTGCCTCGCAATGGAATTTAATTTTAACTATTTGTTTTGCTTTATAAAATAAAAAGCAAACAAAATGACTTGATCACTGTAACATGGTCAGATTTTCATATCTTTTGTCCCAAGGCGATGATCATGTGAACGGGCTGTTGATTTAGCTTAGTTGTATTTCTTTGCAATTTTCCAGCGCACACAGTGAAGAGAGGAACCTTCTTCGCCGCCGAGCATGGGAACAAAGGATCCAAGAAACCAGCCAAACCAAAGAAGTTGATGCTGAAAATGCGCCACTCTTTGCAGAACCGTACAAGGTAAGAGCTGCCTTTAGGGGGAACAAAATGCTTAAAGGACAACAGTGGCTGTCATTTGACCATCTGGTAGATCAGTCCAGGCGGTCCGGATACGTGTACATGTAAACAGAAGTGCAGCCCCTTGTAAGGCTCTTGACTCATGGTTTCTATGAATAGCTATTTACTCATCTTCGCTTTGCTCGAAAAGGTTGCAAAAGTTCAGGTTGAAAACTTGGGTAGAGTCTGCCGTCCTCCTCTGAGCCTGCTGATGGCCTTAATAACCTCTGCAGCTAAAATAGCCCAGTCTCTGTGGAGCAAACCAAGGGGCCTTAAGGTCAGTGAAACACTAGCTGGTTCTCCAAAGGATTCGTTCTGTGAGGACACAATCATAATTGAGCGAGACTTTGTTGCACTTATTAATCTTTTAGTTTTGAATGCAGCTGATGGAGGCTATCATTTTAATCACTCTATAAAGATTTAAATAGTTAATGGTAAGACAAAGCTTAGCATTTTAGCAATACTGAGAAATTCAAGTAATAAATAGGAAGAAAATGCACTTTATGTTACTAAATTAGACTATTATTTCAGTAATTGCTTCAACACGACAAAACGAATGAATCTTTCCAGTCCTATTGTGGAGTTTACATTTTTTTCACAGAAGTTTCTGTATTTTTTTATTTATTTTGTATCATTTATTACAGTTATTGGGCTCCTAAAAGTCCAAATAAATCTACTTTTGGGCTTGGCAGACATGATGTGATGTGCGGTGTCTTTGTTTTGTTCATAAAAGTAGAAACATTCCCTCTATTTTTTTCCAGACGAACAAAGCGGATGAGCTCTCTGATCGAATCCAAAGGATGCTGGGCAGTTACGAAGATGTGAATAATCCCGTGCCTTCTTCACTGGAGGCTTTACCCATTCCTTCCTACGTTTCCTTATCACAGTCGGATCAGAACCAGCCAGTTGCAGAACAATCAAACAAAACTCTTTCCCACAACCAGGACCTTCACATGTCCACTACCCAACAAAGCCAGAAAGAGACATCTGATAGTGTTTACTCCTCACCTCCAAACCACCGTGGACATTCATCTAGATTTTCAGCTACATCTTCGACCCACAGTCAGCTGAGTCGCTTAGGACGTCATATAAAGGAGAGTGAAGTCTTCCCAGATCTCAGAGGGGCAGTCAGCCTTCCCCAGGAAGTGTCTGCCCCCTCTCCAGATGCTAAGCCTCTTCCGGTCCTACATTCCTGTGACCACAATACTGACACAGACACCAGGGACACGTTCAAAAGGGATCAGCTTCAAGGGTCTCCAGATCTTTCCTCTGGGTTGACTGGCAGTGTGACTGTTTTTACATTGAACAGCAAGCTTTCACCTATAAATCCACCTCCACCCCAAGTCAAGACCAGCACACTGCCCTCCCAGACCTTTCCTTCTCTGCTGTCGTCCAAGCAGGCTGGAATAGTCATGACCCAGAAGCCAACGGCCTACGTGCGACCCATGGATGGTCAGGACCAGGTGGTCCAGAAGTCACCTGAGCTGAAGCCATCGCCAGAGCATTATGCGCCATTACCAGAGCCGATCACCAAATCAGACATTGCCAAAACGATGAAAGTGCCTCAATTCTTTGAGGTAAGATTTTGCATGTGCAATTAAACATAAATGTATCTAAAATCATTGCAATAGTGGTTAAAAAATATCTTTACTAAAAACTGCAACAATAAAGGACACTTGCGCTATTCAATTTGAAGTTAGGTATTCAAATGAAGTTGGGCGGGAACTATCAGAAGCTAGTGATGCACAAAATGAAAATTCCTTCTCCTGCTTTACACTTTTTCTTTCATGAGTGGATATGCTTTTCTTTCCACTTCTTCTCCTTTAGCATTTCACCAGGTTGGAACATTGAAAGAGAGGAATGCTTGACCATTCCTCTCTGGCTCTGTCTCCCTTGGTCAATATTTTATGGCATTTATTGCGAGTGTAGAAGTGGTGATTAAAAAAAAATAAAAGTTGTAGGAAGCATAACTGCATACATTCAGTCCCTTATATAAAACAAATGCTGCTGTACAAAATTAAAGCTATTGTCAAGAATCCATTAAGAACCCATTATACATTGATTTATTAAGAATCAATACATTGAGTAGAGCAACTGTGCCTTTAAATCGAACAGAGTTGTAGTACTTCAGCCAAATCTTTAAATTGTTGATGTTTATTGAGTCTAATGGAACCTACTATGGAAGAAAATGTTCAAACAACTAAAGTAATGAACTTAATTATTACATGACTATTATCAGCAATATGCTGATGGATATGTTGATAAATCACTTATTTATTGCCCTAATTGAATTTAGAAATGGTGTCATTTTCACTTCCACATATTAGTTTTGTTTTTTTTTGTTTTTTTTTTATCAGGCAGTGAAAAAAAAACTTATATATATTAAAATTTTTGTTTTTCCTGTTTTTAAAGGCTCCATCTGATGAAGTTCTGTGTGTGGAAGATATCTTAAGGGTAAGTGCAGCCACTTATGTTTATGTTTAAGCAAATAATAAATATGCTCAAAATTTTTCTTGGATCTCCTGAATGTACTTGGAAAAAAATTAAGTTGAAATGCAGAAGTTGTTTTCTTTTTTTTTTTTTTTTGCTGTATTTGGCCTCAATGTACTTCTGGGTTTTTTTGTGGCTGTTGTTGTTTTTTTTTTTTTTTCTATCCTTTTGGGCTTTATGCCAGATTAGGAACTTAAATTGTTAATAAACAACTTTCTGTACTTCCTGAGGCTTTTAATGTTTGATAAGCAGTATTCGAGGATCTTTAAATGTGAACTCAAAATAAAAAAACCGATAAGGTTTTGAGTTCTTTTGTATTCCAGATTTACTGATTTCCATATTCAAGTAAAACTTTCTCCAGTTCTAGTTTACTGGACAGAACAAATGAACTGGTTCACAACAGATGGTTGTGAATCAACCATGTTTTCTTTTTAACTTTTTTTTTTTTAAATGCATGTCAACCTCTTGTTTGTGTTTGACAGGAAATGACTCTGCCATGGCCCCCTCTGCTGACAGCGATTCACACTCCAACCTATGAACCATCCAAGTCTCCAATCCCAGCCAAGGTCCAAAATCAAAGCGTAATTATTCAATTAACCTTCTTGCCTGTATGTTTTCTGGCGATCCAAACTTTTTCCTCTTATTATGTTCTAACTACACGGTTTATCCCTAAACAAATTTGCTGATGAAAAATAAGTTTGTCTTTATTTTTCCGTCCTAGCAGGAAGCAGAACAAGTCTCATCATGTCCAGAGCAAAGTGAGTAACATTTAGCTTGCCTTTAGCAGTCACTACAGCTAAATGAGTCTGTTATATCTGGAGTTGTTGTTTTGGATGGCAGGCCTTTTCACTGTTATGGTGAAAAGTAGAAGTTTAAGCCAACAGGAAATGTGCAAGACACAGATTAAAATACAGTGGAATATAATTTCAGGTCAACATGTTGACTGAAAAGATAAGAGCTTTTAGTGAAATAATAATTTGTACATCCAGCTAAAGCGCGACTAAGAAGAATTGCTTTCTGTTATTACCAATCTCTCACATTGTTACTGAAAAGTTGCTATTTTAGTTTATCAAAATGTCACGATCAAAATTTCTGTCCGTTTCTTTTCAGAAAGCCTTGAATTCTCCAGTAAAGATTCAACTCATTACAAGCGGCTGAACTCCTCAAAGTGAGCACCTAAACCGTTCAGAACGACAGCTTCCTCATTTCATGAATATAATATATATTTAGCACAATCATATTTTTGCTTTCATCAAATATGCATTTTTTTTTTTACATGTAGATGAGAATTTACCTCAAAACAATCTTAAATCTGTGTCGTGAAAGAAAATTCACTCCCTTAGATTTTGGCAATTTAGGTAATTTTTGGATGGCAATAACAGTACTATTAGCTTTTTTCCAACAGCCTGAGAACTTGGTTTATTTTTTTAATACACATCTTATGCTAACTTTCTTTTTCTTCAAAGAAAGTTACCCATGCTATACATTTAGTGGAGTGCATCAATACCTCCTTTTCACCGTTGTCCTTATTGTCCTTAAATTCGGACTAATTTGTCTGATTTACTGACCAGTAGTGAAAGGTAAATGTTTTATCCGTTGAATAAAAACATCTGGTTTCAGTTGCATGTATTGATGATGACCAATGGCTACTTTTTAACACCTGTCTGTGTGTATTTGTGTTTTTCAGTTCCTTTGAAGCCACACATTCCAGTGATGCAGAGATGAGGAGCTCCAGCGACAGCAGCTTAGAGTCAGACAGCGACATTTCCATTAAAGAGCCTCCAAAACCTCCAGAGGTAAAACTGGGTGAAATGGAGGTCTTAACTCATTTTACTAGGTTTTAATTGTCACCCTCTAAATTACTCACATACTTGTGTTTTCTTCTTCTTATTTTAATACTCTTTATGTTCTTTTTATAGCCTGATGCTCCAGCAGCAAGTGATGGGGACTGGCAGCTGGGAGAGCGGGTTAGCTCCCATCAGCAGACCTTCAGCACTGATCGTCAGACCCCCAAGCAGACCAGTTCAGAAGCCAGTGAGGAATCAAAGTCTTTTTCTCAGCAAAGAGCACTCACAGACAACATGGCTGCTACTCAGCAGAGCAGTGAAAGCGTCCAGGATGCCTCTTTCAGCCAGAACAATGGCAAAACAAGCCTTTCTGATGTAGGGAGCCGCCGCAGCAGCAGCAGCAGTTCAAGGAGACTTTCAAAGGCTTCAGCAGCAGGGGGCCCAAATCGCACTGAAACAGCAATCAGTGTTAAGTCTGAGGAACTCGCAACTCCAAAAACGGAGCATAATTTCACAGACAATCCCGAAGTAAAATCAAAAACAGGGGAACACAAAAAGGAAACTAAAAGAACTAAATACGCCAAACATAAGAAGGCTGGATCGGAAGTCGCGCCTGCGCTGCATGGTCACTGTCCAACCTGTGGTGTTCATTATCCTAAATCCTGCTGCTGTTCAGCTCAGAGCCCTGCCCGGCCTGCTGCTCCAGTCAGAGTCAGCGGTCCCAAAAACAATCCAGAGACCAAGGTGCCTCACAAATCAACGCACAAGCATTCACATAAGGCCTCTCAGGCAGCAAAGGGTTGGTGGGACCAAAACCAGCCACCTAAATCCCTGCTGGTGAGGATTGATATCGGTCTGCTCTCAAGAGTCCCCCTGAAATCCAGTAATAATAAAGGGATTTCCAGCAATGCAAAGAGACCAGCACTGGCCATAGAGAAGGATGAAGCAAGCAGAGAGTCCTCTAAAGCACACAGACCTGGAAAAAGCAATAAAAAGTCACAAAATGTGAGGAATTTGTGCGGCACGGAAGAGATTGTACCCATTCTTATCAGAAAATGTTATTTTACTGTGGTGTGCTTTTTCAGGTCGAGACTAAAAGTCCTCCCAAGAAGAAGCTTAAGTTGGAAAACCAGAAAACCTCATTAAGTCGAGCTTCTGTGAAAGTAGAGTACGTCCAGTAAAACCAAAAAATATGCGACTTTAACATATTAAGTCATCGCTGCTCTAACTCTCGTGATCTATATTTCACACAGGAGTTCCAACAAACCAGACAAGGAGCAAAAGAAAGCTAATAAAACATCTCAGGACCTGGCAACATCCAAAGACGCCACTAAAGCTCCAAAGGTACAGAATCCCTGTTCGGCAACGGTACTAAAGACCAGTAAGGAGAATGCCAAGGGTAAGGACTCCAACAAGCACAAGACAATTAAAGGAAAACACCCACAACCCTCACTTCATAAAAAGGTAATTGTTCAAACTCTAGTGTATGTGGTGAAATATGAATACACGTTTTCAATCTCATGCGTCTTCTTCAGAGTCAGGCCAAGACCCCAAAGAGCGGTCTGGATGTGCCGTCAGATTTAAAGCCCCACAGAGGAGCTGCGAGCAACAGATCCTTGCTGAACTTTGACAAGAGGTACAATTCCAGGTTTTCCTTGCACTCAGTCTGGAAAAAGTTTTTATAGCTGTTTTATATAACTTTTCCGAAATACTGTGCTGTGGTAATGTAGAAAATGTCAAAGGGTGTATTATCTTTTTTGCGAGAGATTGTGTGTTTCTTGTTTTTCATGTTTCCTACACAATTTCAGATGTTTTGGTGGACTGGATTGGTTTTTAAAATTTAAATCAGTTTTATTTATATAGCTGCAATTCAAGGCACTTGACAGAAAACAGCAACGTGAATCCAATCACACAGATTCAAAGTCAGGTACATATTGAGCCTAGTTATTAAACTCGGTTAATTGTTCAAATCACCTTAAAAAGGAAATCCAGCAGATTGCATTAACTAGCAATTAACTAGCAGCGTTCACTCCTACTGGATGAGCAGGTAGCGTCAGTCGACTGTCACTTACATTGAGTTGTAGAGTAAAATAATTCTTTTTCACAGGCAGTATCCAGTGAATCATTACATAAAAGAGGCAAAAAAACTGAAGCACAAGGCAGATGCTGAGGTAAGTTGGTCTTTTTCTTTTTTCTTTCTTTCTTTTAATGCACCACACTCCATACAGCAGTGCTTTTTTTTTTCTACTCTCGTATTCTGTTACGTTTGTGCAGCAGGACAAGCTTAGTAAAGCTTTCACCTACTTGGAGGCAGCCATGTTTTTTGTTGAGAGTGGCATCGCCATGGAGAAAGACCCACAGATTTCAGGGTCTTCCTACACGATGCTTGCAGAGACGGTGGAGCTGCTCAAGTAAGACTTTGTGTTTCTTCGACACTGCTTCAGGGACTTATTACACATGGATGCTTTCAGAAGAGTTTGGAGACCGATTCTTTAATGCTTTTCACATACTATCTTCTTTCAGATGGGAGGCAAGTTTCCAGTAATGGTGTGATAAATAATTGTTCCTGATTCATGCTGCGTTTATCTCTCATTCTCACAGATTTGTTCTGAAACTTAAAAGCCCAGTGGACTCATCAGCTGAACCCCCAGAAAATGACTTTTTAGCTTTATGGTAAGTTGAAGCTCCATCTCAGATAGTATTATGTTGGGTGATTAAACTGTATTGCAAAGGATAGAAAAGCTGCAGAAATGCCATGTCTTCGCCTAATGATTTTCTCATTGTTTTCTGACACTTTTTTTTTTTGTGAATAACTTTTGTATCTTTTTGCAGTTTAAAGTGCCAGTCTCTTCTTCACATGGCCATGTTTCGCCACAAACAAAAAACTGCAACAAAGTTTTCAAAGACCCTTACGGATCACTTTCAAGTAAGTTATAAATGCTTTATTATCATCTCAGATTGTTTTGTAGTTATATTATAAAATATTCTGTTTGTCTTTCAGAACTTCGCTCAGGTGTCACGCAAACAGCCCTCTTCAGCAAAGTCAGTCACCCCCCCACCCAAAAACAAAATCCTATTTAATGTTTGCAACCCTACACAGGGCTTAAGCTTTTTATATTTCATCTTTTAGGCTAGCAGAAAACCTATCCCCCAGCGTGCCGTCTCCAGCCAGCTCCAGCTCAGGTACCGGGTCGAACCACAGCGGCTCCGGGATCCCTGCAGTCGGAGGCACTGTGGCGATTCCTCAAAACATAGAACAAGTGGCCTTTTCCTACGTCAACATCACCACGTTATTTCTAAGTGCTCATGACATCTGGGAGCAGGCAGAGGAACTGACATTAAAAGGCAGCGGTAAGAAAGAAAAACCCCTCCAGCTGGTTGGTTAGCCAGCTAACCTCTGGAAATCAAAGATTAGCTTCTCTGGGTCTTTATTTCCACTGTGCTTTAGCCTTAAGTAATGTGTGATGTCATTCTAGTGTCGTTTACCTGCAAGTAAGTCGACACACACAGAAGCTCGTGGCTTTTAATTTGTTGTCCACTGTACAGGGTTCCTGCATGGTCTAAATAATTATGAAATTTGATTTGGGTTGTTTCCAGAGCTGTAGAAGTATCAGAATATACATATATATATTTCCAGATTTTATTCCTTTACCATTTTTTGATATATTGCGCCTTTCTTTTTATTTACTATAGAAAAAGTCCATACTGTAAAGATTTTAAACATTTAAAACTCAGATCCCGGAAACTGTATAGTGAATAAACACCAAAATAAGGATTGGGATGGGTGACGGTGGAATAGACGGTGGGATATTTGCATAAAATATCCTCCGCATCACATTTTGTAATTGGAGCTCAATAGGAAGTTGACTCGGTGACAGTGACTCATTGTTCCACAGTGTTAACATGTCTGGGGTCAAATATAGCATTTAGACCATAAACCTTATATTAAAAAAAAATGCATCTATGTATCAAACGATCTTTTTGAATATTTTGTTTCCACTAAATGTGTGTTTTCAGGTGTGCTCACAGAGCTGGACGCCTGCATGGGTCCTCTGAGCCTGATGTCAAATATGAGCTTCATGGTCCGCTACATCAGACAAGGTGTCAACTGGTTAAGGCTGGACAGCCGGAAGCTTTGATGCTGGACGCCTACGCTTACCCCGGAAGTGTCTCTCAGACTTATCTGCATGTTTATGCCTCTGACATCACCTTATTTCATTAACAAAGTGTGGATGGCAGATGGCTGTGGAGGTGGCTCATGAGAAAATGTTCTCCCACGGACAAAGACATTTGCTTTCATATCCATCATGTGTATTTTATTATAATTTTGTGTGTGTGTGTGTCTGTGTGGGTGTGTGTGTGTGTGTTATAAACAAACATGGAAGGAAGAAAATCAGATATTGCCAAAAGTGCCATGTTGGGGCTTTGCGAATTTGCCCTCTTTAAGATCATCTGCTTGTGGTCCAAGTATTGTGAGCTCTATTGTTCCTTTTTTTTTTTTTTTTTTTTAGTATTACGATCTCTGAAGAGTCGGTAATTAGAAAACCACGGCACTTAACTCACACCAAGCTCCAGGTGTCTCTGCAGGCATCATGTTCTTTCATTTCATTGTCAAACGTTGGCTTGACCTGATGATCTGTGACGCAATGAAGTTTGTTGCAGTAGAGCCACGCATTTATAGATTGGTCTTTAATTTATTACTTTAGCTTAACGTTTGGCTGGGGTTCTGCATTTTGTTTATGTGCAATAATCAAAAGCGATGGATAACAGGTGCCTTACTAAGAAGTTGAATTAGAGGAGACTTGCCTATAGTTTGGTCCTTGTCAGACACTGTAAGGTGCAGAAAGCTCTGAGCAACGAGTGCAGCTGGAGTGTTGGTGGCATAAACCAGTTCTTCTTCTTCTTTGTCTTAATTTGTTCTGCTGCTGTCCAAAGTTGGCGTACATAATGAACATGAAGTTTTCTCTGGCTGATGGCGATCTCATTGTTGCGGCGTTGGGTTCGTCTGACCAAATCTTAAGAAAGATTCTCCGTGTAAACTATAGAAATTGTTTTGACGAAGAACTTCTTCGTCTCTGTTGCTCCTCCCATCAGGAACAGATCCTTACAGTTTGATTGTGGAAGCAACTTTGAAGTTCAGCCAAAACTTTGCTCTTTTTGGTGCATCATAGTTCCTCTCTTTTAAGATCAACAGTCATGATATATCAAAATATTGCTTTGTGTTTCCATGTGCACAACCGCCTTAGCCGCTATTGGTTGTAAAATTTCAATTTGATCGAAACAATCATTATTAATGACGGACGATGAACATTCTCACTAGGTTTTAGTTGAACTTTGAAGACAGTTAACAGAGAGAGCTTTCTGGATTTTGAACACCAAACTTTTATATCAAGTTGCCTTTACAGCCTGGAAGAATTTTTACATCTGTTCAGAGAAAATGATTCAAAGAGGTAAATTTTGTTCTATAATTTCATAGTTGTGGACATTAGCTAGGCTCTTGCTACAGTCATTTCCATTTGTTTTTATGTTTTGCCATATTTCCCATATTCTATAGAGCTGCAACATCCTGCCTAAATATGTAAGAGGTGGACAATTTAGGAAATAATGCAGTTTTTTTTTTTCTCAACGTTTCTGATAGTAATTTATTTTGGGTATATCTGCGTGGCTGGATTATGCTTGTTTGACTAAAAGCAATAAGATGTTTTGTTATTACAATTCTTTATTAATATGCAGGAGAGATGCTTTTGGTGTGACATGCTGATAAAGAAGGTCTAGACTAGCGTAGGAATAGCACTTGGCGTTTCTTAACTTAATTGTTCCTAGCTTTATTACTTTCAGCTATGCAATTTATATGTTTTAATTAAGAACAGAGTGCCATGTAATTGGGAGCTATTTTTTTTTACGTTAGACCCTCCAGCAGGATGTCATTCAAATAAGCTTTACAGTTTGGGATGGATGGACGTCTACCCTGCTCACGAAGGGAAACTGCAACGTTCGATAATGTTTTGTCTTTTTTTTTTTCTGTTCAGATCCTGTGGCTCTAATTTCATCATTTGTTTTTGCTATTTAATTTATAAATTATATTGTAACTAATTGTCCAATTGTGTTTTGACTGGAAACAAAATCTTCAGACCAGTTTTTGAAAGATGTTTCTTTTTCATTTCGTGAAAATTTGTGAAACTGTGTTGCAGTGTACAACGATGAATAAACACTGGAAGCTAAATCGGAGTGATCGTAGAGGGCGGCGGGTGCTTACTCTGGTTCATCTTGAACAAAATAAGTACATCCGTGTGGATGTAAAAGCTACACAATAATATTTTCTTAGAGACGCACAGAGAAATCAGATGGTATTCAGAATCAAAATATGTACTATTTAGTTTCAGAGACCTTGACTAGACCCAGTCCAATCAAAAACTCTAAAAATGTGCATATTTTCATGGTAAGTAAACATAACATCCCGAAGAACAGTTCAGGCAAACCACAACCCTCTTCAGTGTGGAAGAAGACAGAAAGTATTTGCAATGTCAAGGAGGTGACAAAATTTTGCATAGTTTTTTTTATGAAATGAAGAAGCAAGAAAACATGAGTTTGTTCAAAACGTAGTTGCACTTTTATACGGTCTGGGTTTAAGATTTTGTCTGCTTTTTTTTTTTTTTAATCTCAATTTGGGTAAAAGTTGGAAAGAAGAAAAATGGCTACAACACTGGCATTTTTTATGGACTTGTCTCACAAGTTCTAAACATTGCAAATATTTTTCACTCAAAAAGATCTGCGCTTAAAAAGGCATCACGTTTTCTTGTCCCTGCCGTATTAAAGTACACACAGCATTCCTTAATCCTATAAAACATGCTTATCAGAAGCTTCAAACTAGGCTGATTAAAAGAACATAAAAATAGACCCTCATTAATGTACTTCACAGATATGGGAGGAGGGTTTACGTGTCAGATGCTCCTGTAAAGTTGGGGTTGCTGAAAGACGGCTGAAACAAAAGACAACCCAGCATTAAAACCTATACAAATTAAACTGGATTTATATAAGCGCTGATTTGTAACCTACCACATCAACACGGGAGGTGGTTCTCGTTGGTAAGCTCAAGCTGCTCAGTTTATATCCCTTCACTCTGAAGATGTAATACAGCAGGCCGACCACCAAGCAGAAGAAGACGACGGCTCCAATGACGGCGCCGACTACCACCCCGGCATCTGTAGACGCAGCAGGTATGTCAAAAGGTATAAACAAGTGAACTATGGGGATCAAATGATGGCGCATCAACAAATTAACTCAAAGCACACCCCACAAGTCTCTGAGGCTCTATAGTCTCTCTGTCTGGGTCAATAGGCTGCACAATTACAACAGAGTGTAACTCAGCATATTTTCTGATTATTTGAGGGATGAATTTCACTGTTATTTAACTTTGTTCAGGTTTCAACATTGTTTTTATTTATTTATTTTTAACAAATTGCTCTTTATTTTTAATCTGATATTGTTCTACATGACAGAATTCAAGATAGTAGAACAAGGCCAACATTGACACATTATTAGAAGGAACTCTGCTGCCCCTGGTGGCTTACAAGGATCATTACATCTAAAGAGGCCTGTTCTTTGATTTTAATAGTATATTGTCAAATTATTAGGCATTCTTTGATCTTCAGACTACAATATTTGTATATAAAAATATGTTTTATACCTTTAGTCTTTCAAATTATATTTTAGGAAGAAATACAGCCGACTTATCATGTTGGGTCCTCAACAACCAATTTAAGGTGTGAAATCCTCAACTAATGGTTTCTAGATGAGAATGGCTTGATGTGCAAGATACCTCACCACTTTGAAGGTCTTAATTTTAAACAGCAGACATGCACTATGATGTTTAAAGAGCCGCATGCACAGTCATCCACTTCATCACTTACTTCCACCTGGGCTGTCAGTGGGGAAGATAGGATTTTTGTTATCATCTGTTGTGTAATCTGAAAGAAAAGTTCACCCACAAACTGTTAAAGCAAAAACTAAACAACTTTGAATCAGAATTCAAAATGAAAAATCCAAGGGGAACTCCTTACACTGGCGGTGGCGACAAGCGAAGCCTCTCTTCTGCAGGCAGTTGTTGTCATTCCAGCGCCCGTCAAGATACATCTCCACGCAGTTCTCCTCGGCAATATCCCCGGGATGGAAGGCCGAATTGGGCTCACCTTGAGCCCAGTTAACAAATCCCAACGACGTCTTGTCTGTCCAGCCCCAACCAACTAAGTGGCAAAACATGTCATATGTACCGGTGAGCTGTTTGCAGGTACTGGACTGCAAACAGAGAGAATGATCACGGTTGCTGTTTCTGCTTCATTGCCAACTCACAGTTTCTGTCGCGGGTAAGGCCGATCCAGATGTTGTGCTTTTTAGTAAAGTTTAGGTTCCTGATGAACTCAATCTCTGCCCTGCTGTGAATGGAGGTCAGCTCAGTCCTGACCGACTGGCAGTAGTGTCGGGCGTCGTTCCAGGAGAAGCCCTCCGCCCCGTCGTACATGAAGTAACAGTACCGGCCGTAAGGAGCAAAGAAAGGCAAACACTTCCCGTCGCCGGGGCTGGGAGTGGGAGGCGGCTTCACTGCGGACATTAATAACGATTCGAGACTTATTGGTATAATTAACAGTTGCAAAAGAAAAAGTACATACGCCACTCAGGTTTGTCATACCAGAGGAGATCTTGCAGATGTAGGGCTTAGCCTGGTCACACTTGGTATCGTTCCAGGTCCCGTGGAACCAGACTGAAGCGTGCATGCTGACACATCCCTCGTCCTGGATGTTGCTGGGCTCTCCTGGACCCCACTGAGTGAAGAAAACTGGCCAGCCGTCTGTCCACATGTAGGAGCTGTCCTCCTGCATCGCAACACAGCTGTGGATTTATCTCTGACTTAAATCAGGATGCTGCTCTGCTGTAGGACATGTGTTTTTACTCTGGTTATTTACTTGCAAAGACAATGATATGCCTTGAAATTTTGGAGATTTTGTCATCTTACACTCACAAAAAGCCCTTTTTATTCTAACACCCCGGAATAAATTCCAATTTCCCACATAAGTAGGAAATAAAACCTATATACACGCATATTGTCAAGAGAAATTGATAGATTACGTAGATTCATAAGAAATGGAGTGAAATATTTCATGCTTTGCACTTTTTATGATTATATCTCACAGATGATGAAAATCATTGAATTCTGTGGTTGTAATTTGACAAAATCTTAAGTTCAGGGGGCAGAAACATAAATAAAAGCATTACTGTAGGTAACATTAGCTATTGTAAAACCTTGCGTCTTAATCCGATCCAGGCATCTGCCTTTCCCTGCAGGACGACGCCGGCCACAAAGGCCTGATCGTAGCTCATGTCGATGCTGGCCAAGTTGCCACCCTGCTCCTCGCAGGCCGCCTGAGCCGCATCCCAAGTCGCCGGCTCCTCAATCAGCTTGTAGCAGTTCTGGTACCAGGAGATGTAGTCGGCAGGGCAAGGGCTCTTGGTGGGAGGAGGAGGCTGGATGCTGCTTGCTGATCAAGACAAAAATATTTGGCTGCCAGCTTCAAATTGTTGGGAATCGTTTCTAAGAAAAAAAAAAAAAAAGTGCCTTTATCTGACTTACATTTCTTTCTGTAGCAGACAAAGCTATGATTCTTGTGGCAGGCGTCATCGTTCCACTTGCCGGTAGCGAGAGTGCCGTGAGTCATGGCCACACAGTGTTCCTGTCATGTAGAACAATTGAGATCATGAACATGTTTCACGGCAACCTCAAAAAATCCTCAAGAGTTTGAAGAAAAAGAGCCCACCGTTCCTTCTGCGTTGTTGGGTTCGTGTTCGTTCCAGTTAGTGTAGAGCACTGGGCTGACCCCGTCGCTCCAGGCGTACTGATTCTCCACTAAGAGATCCGACAGACCGATCCAAGTGGGCAGCTCTAGATCTTTGAGATAGCTGGCCACAAAGTCTTGAGGAGAAGACAAAGAATGAGCTGACAAGCTAATTTAATTTTTTTTTTTTTTTTGCTGGTTCTCTGTGGAGCTTACCATTCTCATACTGGTTATCAATAATTGCCAGCTCCCCTCCTTGATCCTTGCACCAGCTTCGAGCATAAGACCAGTTTGCTTTGATGTCATCTTTCTTCCCTTTAAACATGAAGCATTTGTCCTTGAATCGCATCCATCCTGCAGGACAAAAGGACGGAAAAGAGTGAAGAAAGCCCTGCTTTCTAACCTCTTCAACCATTCAACCATTCGTTTCTACTAATCTTTGATCACAACCAAAAATAGAGGTTTCTGAAGAGAACCAATGAATCCACATCCTAAGGAAAGATCCACAAACATTTTGAGAACTAATGAAGGATGCTAGAAAGACAGATAAAATCTTCCTGATGTTGCATTGGTCATCGACAGGCGTCACCTGCAGGACAGTTGCCCTCCCAGGGTTGTGTGGGGGGAGGAGGTGTGTGGTCGTCTCCAGGGAACTTCTTGCAGACGTAACCCGCTCCTGCTCGGCCGCAGTTGGCGTCGTTCCAGCCCCCTTCGCAATCCAGAGATCATTGTTCGGTGAGTGAGGAAGGGGGTGGGCTTGCTAAGTTTTCACAGTTAATAGTAGTTAACGGTACCTTGGTGTCTGTTCATCTGGACACACTGTTCCTCCCCGTTGGCGTTGTTTGGCTCCCCCGGTGCCCAGTGGGTGTATGTTAGAGGGGAGCTGTCTATCCACCTGAGAAGAGAAAACAACCAATCTCCTTAATTCTCGTACATGAAACTCGTTTCCTCTGTGGGACAATAAAGGCTATTTCTATTCTATTCCACGTTGTCGTCGAATACCGACATGTACTGTCCACTTGCGATGCCAAACATCCTCAGTCCGATCCAGGCTGAAGCCACCTTCCCTGTGCCCACCTGGCAGAGTAAAACATCAAATCAACATATTTGTTCCTATTTCTCACGTCCACAGAAGCCAAAGAAACAAGGCGTACCATGCTGTTGACGTATGCCTGTTCATTTTTGTTGAGAATGGAGACAAGCATGGCCTTCTCTGCGTAGCAACGCATGATGGCTGTGTGGAAGTCAACTATATCGGTGTCATTGTAGTAGTAACAGATGTTGTTGTTCTTCCTCCAGCCAGGGTTGGAGCCACAATCAGGAGCTGTGAAGTGGGAAGGATGCATGAAAACAAATATGTCTTGAGAGATTATTCATTTGGATGATTTTCCCCTGGAGGTTGGAACAACTGGTGCACGATGGGGATCGTTTACCTGGGACAGGAGATGGAGGCACTGGGGGAATGATTGGGGTTTTTCCTTTGGAAATCATGCAGATCCAGTCTTGATGCGCGTCACAGTTCAGGTCGTTCCACCAGGAGAACGTCCCGTTGTTGCTGCTCACCATCTCCACGCACTCCTCACGATCCTCGTGGTTGTTTGGCTCCCCGTGGCCCCAGTTTGTGTGTGACAAGGGCGTTCCATCGCTCCAGGAATACCCTGTGACAAATGAAGAGTCATTCGGTTCTCGTCTCAGATTCCATTTAAAATTCATAGAAAAACACAGTCGACTTCTCACCTCCTTCTGTAGGGTTGTGCCTGAGGCCGATCCACTTAGCGCTGCCTTTACTGTACAGAGATAAGAACTCCTCCTCCTCATGATTGTGGATGCTGACCAGGTTAGCTCCTCTGGATATGCAGTCCTCCTGTGCTGCTTCCCAGCTCTTTTTTCTGGGACCAGTCCACGTTGTGGAAAAGCTGCATCACACGGAAACAAGACAATGCGTTTCTTCCATGGCTTAAACTTTTTATGCTTTCTAGAACAAACTAGGATAGGTCTAAGGGCCATACAAAGCATGTTCTTTACATTTTTTTTTTTGCACAAAATGTTTCCTGTATAATGACATTTCAGTCTGATTAGTTTTGCCTAGTTTGAACTCCTTTCATAACCAGCTGTCTTATGGTCTCTTATCACTTTAAATGCAAATAAACTGCAGATGGCCACGCCGCACAACTTTATGAAAATGACTGCCAAAGATGTATACAACCGTACATCTTTGGAAAGCAGAAGTGGAGCCTCCTCTACAGTCAACAAAAACACAGAAAGTGGTTCCCAGATGGTGAGTTAACAACAAAACACTTGTATTTTCAGCAGCCATTGTACAGCGGTAAACCAAGTACCAAGGACATCCAAGTACAAAAGCATGTGAAATGTAAATTTTGGATAACAGATCCTCTTTAACTCTCTATTTTACTGCCATCATTACCCTATAGCAGTTCCTGAAGTGGGGCAAAGCCGTCCAGCCGTCAGCGCAGCCCTGAGACGGAGGAGGAGTTGGAGCCTTCGTAGGTGGAGTGATGTCAGGTCTGGCCTTTTCACAGATGAAGGAGTACTTCTCTGAGCACTGTTTGTCGTCCCAGAAACCGCCAATCTGTCCCGTTGTCATAGCCACACAGGTACCATCTTCATTGTCTAATAGAAAAAGACAGTAAATGTTTTCTCATCCTTGTTCCCTTTCAGGAAAGGTTACTCTTGGTTTCAGTACCTGGCTGGTCTTTGTCCCAGTGAGTGAAGGTCAAAGGTAAGCCGTTGTCCCAAACGTAGTCGACCCCGCCACTCATGTCTCCCTGGGCGCGCAGCCCCATCCACCAGAAACTGGTTCTTCCTGACAAGGCTACTGTAAAATGGGACTGTTCGTAGCTGCAGTGACACATGAAAGACATCATGTTTGGATTCGTCTCTTCCAGAGTTTCATGTGAAACGCCAACACAAGGCAGAGCACTATTTTGAAGAGAATTAAAATAATATGTGGTTTTGTTTTGTTTTGTTTTAATCTGTGACATGCACATGAAGTCAGCTCCTTTGAGTTTGATGCAATTCATCCAATGCCTAGTAAAGTTTGCCTCTGTTATTTACTCCTCGCTGTCCTGTGGAGAGCATTAGTGAATTGTACACAAATGTCCTGATCTTTACTGAGTTTCTTCTTCGCAATCAATAATTGCCACAAATTTTTACCCTCTGCAGAAACCATTGCCATAGCACAGAAGACTTTCAGTCATAGACACAATGAAAGGTGATTGAATAACATATTGAATTGAGTGAAAGGTGGCTACATACAAATTCTACCAATACTCTAAATTGCATTGGTCTATCACATTTTGTACCCACCCAAAAAATGATACTGTGATTATAATATATGAGAAGGATTCAAGGTTATGAAAAGGTTTGCATGGCGTTACTCATTCATTCAGATCTCTGCTGTTTGGAAAAACACAGATTCGTCCTCACATGTCTCCGATGTGCAACAAGACGGCGTCCTGCTCCTTACAGAAAGCTTTGGCGTCGGACCAACTCCTGGCCGTCTCTTCCATCCAGTAGCAGGAGTAGCCGTACGCGTCCCAACCCTGACATGCAGGAAGAGATAAATTCACTGCTGCTTTAAAGAAATGAGTAGAACTGAGACGACAGGAAAAGTCGGTCCCACCTGCAGACATCCATACATGGTGGGTTTGACTGATGGGAGAGGGTAATGGGCTTTGGACATTTTGCATACGTAGGTGTTAAGCTCTGAGCAAGACACGTCGTTCCATCTGCCGGTCTGCAAGAAAGTAAATTTCACTTATTTTCTGCAAAGAATATAAATATTTCCTATTGGCTGCATGGATACAAAGAGGCGTTCTCACCTGGTGTAGCATTTCAACACAATCCTCACTGAAGCCGTCATGGTTGTTGGGTTCTCCTGGAGCCCAATGGGTGAAAGTTACGACGTGTTCATTGGACCACATGAACAAACCAGGCACGGCCAGGTCGTTCAGACCAGTCCACACGTCACTGGTGGCTGCAGATCGAAACAATCACACATGGAAAGATTGGCCTCTGATCTCCAGCTCTGCGTTTTTTTTTATTTCTTTTTCTTTTCTTTCAGTCTCCATCCATACCCATGTAGAGGTAGCTCTCCACCCAGCTCTGCTCCTTCATGGAATGGATGGAAACAAGCTCGGCGCCCAGATTCCTGCACGCTCTCCGAGCGGCGTGCCAAGTCTTTTTGTCTCCAAAAGGCTTGTAGCAGAAGTCTCCGAACTCATACCAGTCGGGCCCGGAGCATCTCAGCTCTGATGGCAGGACGACGAAAAAGGGATTCAGCAGGAAGAATGAGGGGAGCTGGAAATAATCAAACTGATTATGAATAAATCTTTACTCACCCCCGTCTGAAAAAGTATACGATACATCATAGTCTCCATTAAACCTGCAGACAAACATTATTTAGTCAGGCTACATAAAAAAGAAAAACAGAGTTAAAGAATAAAAGTCGTGCACTCACTGTCTGGAGATGATGCCGTTCCTGGTGGACCCGGGATAAAAGCTTTGACCAGGAGCTTTTAACAAAGTGCAGTCTCCTCCGTTCTCATTGAGAACAACTCCAGCATGGATGGCTGCTGCACAGATGTTTGAGTCCTGTTGCAAAATTAGGTGAGAACAAGCAAATAAGAGAAAAAAAAAATCTAGATACATCTTAAAGTGACACAGCTAATGGGACATAATTACATACCCCACGATATACTGATGTGCCGTACACTAGGTAATCTGTATTAGCACAGCCAGCTGGACAATGGACCCTAAAAATACAGCGAGATTATAGCATAAATTAGAATCATCCAAATGCTGCAGCATGAATGAAATATCTCGGAATTGACTCACGTCATGTGATCATTGGTAAAATTGAAGATGGGCTTGTTGTCACATGTAATTGCATCTGTGAAACCAGAGTTAATTTAGATAAAAAATGTTAGAAATTAGAAACCAAAACAATATTTCTTTGGAATTCAAAGTCTTATGACTTCCTCACAGTCAGGTGTGCATCCCAACACGTCGAAGCGGAGCCCTGCCTGGCCGCTGAACTCCAGTGGTCGGAGGCGGACGTACCGAGCGGACACAGGGCTGCCCAGCAGCTGGGTCTCAGGTGTGTTTCTGTCTGTTGAGCCTGGGAAAAGCTGCAAATAGTGAAGTACAACAAAGAATGATTAGAATAAATATTTAAGCAAAAGCACATTTTTAAATCTACCAAATTAGAAAACCTTTAATTCATGATAAGTTTGAGGTTTTCTCAAATAGTGATTAAGGTTCATACACATTTTCAGACAATAATTCCATTCCACTGAAAAATCTGGTTTTCAGCGAATCTCAGTCCACGAAATTACATTTTTAAGTGCAAACATGAAAGTTTATACAGTTATTACAAACAGTGATCCTGCTTCAAATATGGAGAATGAGACATGATCTGATGTTCAAATGAAGAAAAAGATCAATTCTGGAAATACAAATATTTTCTCGCAGCAGATGGAGTACAAACCCTGTCTTACTCACATCTCCATCAGCAGTGTACTCAGTCCAGCTTGCCCCGTCCATACTGTGCTGCAACTTATATTTAGTGACCCAGTGGTCATTCTGAGGACAACCCTGGATTACAATCCCAGTTACTTTCCTGGTCTGACCCAAATTCACTTTGATCCAGCTTGAAGTTGCTGAAAAAGGAGACACAAGAGACCATGTTTCACCTGGAAATCAACCCAACAATGGCTCTTCCCTAGAAGTTTAAATTCAAACCTTAATCATGTTGAAGAAATGATATATTTATATATAGAAAGATAATAATGTCAGACCACTTCCTGAGGGCATCCAGCAGGAGTTTCCATTCAAACGGGCTTTGACCGCAGTAAAAGAACCAATAGAAGAAGAAGCAGAGAGCTGGACGTCTGTGATGTTCCCATCCTCAACACCCAGGCCATGCAGACACACTGTGAGAAACGCATGGCTGATTATAGTTTGTGTTTATGACGATGCATGTGTAATGAAAACGTATCAAAAGTACTGTGAAGTTTTGCACCCCCTAATGTATTTTTGGTGCATTTTATTCTTCCCAAAACCACTGACAGATAGTAATATTATTTATCATTGAAGCAACATGTGTGCATTATCAATTGATTTGAAAGGGTTATATACTTTGTGGTTTAAATCTAATGGGAATAACTATTCACATTAGGTAGATTTAAGTCACATGCCATGTGGTTTAAGTCACATTTTTATTTGACATGCATCTAAATCAACTAAAATTCACTTCATGTTTTCTGCAAAGTCATCAAGCAGAGGAATATTGTGTGGATGTTTTGTGGGTATGTGGCTTTACTGCAGTGTTATATTGTACAATGATGCAACATTTTCATTGGCTTTTATTTCTCACTATTTCAACCTATTCTTTGGATTTTTGTTAGGATGGTGTCTGTAGGGAAAAGCCTAAGTTCAAGTGAACAACACCTAGTCAGGGTTGGACAGATATTAATATTTTTGTTTCTATATGTCAATATGGAGAGATCATTCTCATAAAAAGGAGAAAAAAAAAAGATATTACCTTTTTGTTCGCAGCTATATACTATCTCCAGATATTTTGAGATGGTGGGGCAGGAGTCCTCCTCAGCGTGGGCGTACGCGAAGCAAAAAGGACGGTTATCGCATGCCTTTCTGTACCGAGGAAGAACTCCTTCGACCGTACAGCTCCCTGGGAAACAAAAACAAAACCATATCCATATTTTCTTATTAAATGGTATTGATTACACGGTGTGTTGTAGTAGCAGTGGTCTGTATTTCCATCACTCATTTCTAGCAGAACCTTCTGATCCCTCAAAGTGTGGGCAGATGTCATTGCTCTTGCGGCCGTAGAAAGCAGACTGGATGTTGATCACGCTTTCCGGAGGGCAGTGAAGGACAGCGGCGGATTCCTGGCACACGATTGCTGTCATGAAACCTGTAACAAAACAACAAGAATTAATACTCGGGACATTTCACTGGGTTTGTTGATGAATTGTGCTGGATAAGAAAAGTACAGAGATGTCCTTTTTTACCATCGTGTGGTGGAGGAGGCTCTGGTGTTTTCCCTGAAAGGAAGGAGCTCGTTTTAGTTCTCTTTCGGCCTGGTTGTAATTCACCATCAGCAACATTTCAAGCAGCATTCCTCCTCACCTCTCCGCTTGCAGATATATCCTCTCTTGTTCTGGCAGTTGTCGTCATTCCAGTAGCCGTTGTTAATGAGTATCGACAAGCAGTCTTCACCAAAGTAATCACCTGGGTTACCTGTGGGGAACACAGATCTCGCGTTCTGAAGTTGTTTTTCAGGAGTAACTCAGAGTTTTCGGTCTCGTATGAACCTGCATTCCAGCGAATGTATCTGAACGGAGAGCCGTCCGTCCACTCCCAGCCGCCCTCGGTGATGGAGTCGTGACCCCCCATCCACAGGGAGATCCCGGTGGGAGCCTGCTGGATGAGGCCTGAGATTGAACATGAACATTTCAGTAGGCTGCGTTTCACAGCAATCGACTCGTTTTTGTGTCGCTCTGGACCCAACATGTGCTTTACTTGATCAACGACGACTCACAGTGATGGTGTGCGAACGTCATGTAACGCACCTCTTTGGATGGCTTCGTAAGGATAGCACGACGTTTTAAATTATTAAAAATTATTTTAGCAACTTGTTCATGGAGCAACGAGAAATGATCACAGCAAAACAATTAAGAATCCACACACCGAAATACCATGAATAAGTGAGGATAATGTTCACCAGTCCTAAAAGTGTGGTATCAAAAACCCTAATGAAACCAATCCGAACCCGACTTTAAGTGGGATTTGCCTTATTAGTTTTTTTTTGTAAATGCAAACAGACAATCGCTGACAATAACCTGGATAAATAAATGACTTAAAGCTCTAGATACCCTGTATGAAAGCCTGTTCAAAAGGTTCAGTGATACTGAGAAGGTCCCCTCCCTGGTTGACGCAGTCAGCTCGAGCCTCCGCCCAAGTCCTCATCGACAGGTAGTTAAACAGGTAGCAGAAGTCGTTGAAAGGGTCAGAGGTCCACGAGCCGCATTTCTCATTCCACCCTGCAGCGAACGCAACAAGTCAGACATTCGCGTGCATGGAAACACGCGTTATTATGCGTTTTAGATCTAAGGAGAGGATAACGTCAAGTCAACCTGGTCCAGACGTTGGAGGCTGAGGAGGAGGCCCTTGACCCTTTGCTGCAATGACAGAAAGAAACGATTTACTGCAAAGAGAGAAGAAAGACTAGAGGAGGTACAAATGTATTCGAGCTTCTCACCTTTTTTGCAAACAAATTCTTTCGTGGCAGTGCACTCGTTGTCTTTAAGCTTCCCAGGGTCAGGGTGAGTCATTCCCGTCAGGTGAACGCAGTCCTCGTTCTCCCAGTTGTCTGGCTGGTTGGGCGCCCACGGCAGGAGATCCTGAGATCATCGGCACAGAGCGGCACAAACTGAGATGCTGCTCTGATTGTCACAGTCAGCATCCACAGCAGGAAATGGGAGGATGGTGGGTGACATACTGGTTGTGCTACTTACTGCATCTGATCCATCAGTGTATACATACTGGCTTTCATTACTGATGTCATTCAAACCCACCCAGGCTTCACCTGGCATGTGAGCTGCAAAGAAAGAAAAAAAAACAAAAAAAAAAACACGTCCAGTTGTAGCTCAAACTAATTCAAAGGTGTAAGAGTATTCATGCCAGACGCTGTGTTTTCTTAAACCACAGTGATTTCATGTCCAAGCTGCTCACCAGTGAGGAAGCTGAGCTCTTCCTCTGAATGAAAGCTGACCAGATGACCCTGCTCTTTGACGCAGTAAGCCTCGGCGTCTTGCCAGTTTTTCACCTGCTCAGTCTCAAAGTGGTAGCAGAAGTCCTTATAGAGCAAGTATCCACGGTCACAGTAGCCATCTGAAGCAAACAACACCATGGTCACTGGTAGCACCGTTACTGTCCAGTGAATAGGAAAGGAGCGAGAAGACTGACTGACCAGGAGACGCAGTTGGTTGAGGGTTCAGTCCACCGGTCATCTCACAGATGTAACCCAGACTCTTGAAGCAGTTAGTTGTTTCCCATTTGCCCTCATAGTTCCCTGAAATAAATAAAGGGCTTATTCTAGAAGCTAACAAGAGGAATCTTTTATTATAAACGGAGTGACAGAGGGAAGATCCCACCTGTGTAGATCTGACCACAGTCCCAAGTGTTTTCGGTGTTTCTGGGCCAGCCACTACCATAGTTTGAAAACGTGATTTTACTTTTATCCGTCCATTTAAAGTCTCCGTCCTGGTACATATCTGGATGCAGAAAAAGCAGGGGAATAACCAAAAGGGTATATCAGAACTGTATGTTATGGCCTACAAATTTGACTTTTTAATCCGTTTAGAAAAACAGGATTTACTCAAAGTCCTAACCTGATAAGCCGATCCAGATATCAGGAATGTCTACTTGGTGAAAGTCTGGAAGTTTCCCATTGATGAAAAACTGCTCCTCTTGACTTTATCATGCAAAAGACAAACAAAAAGATGCGTCCCACTCCATATATATATATATATATATATATATATATATATATATATATATATATATATATACATATATACATATATATATGTATATATATATGTATATGTATATATATATATACATATATACATATATATATGTATATATGTACAATATATAAATTTAAACTGCATCAGTTACGAATGTTACTTGGAAAATACTGATAGTGGCATAAAAGTTGCAAATTGCCACTTATACCAAATGTCTTGTTTGCATCATGCTGCATTAAATTAAAAAGAAAAAAAAACTTACATAATTTGTTTTGGGTTTTTTTAATAAATGAGTTGTATCTGTAGCTGCTTTACTTATTTTGTGTCTCCAATAATGACAGTGTCCACAGCGGCAATTCTAACCCGCACAGATGACAAACACACTTGTCATTACATTGTTGAAGTGGAAGTTCTTCATCCTCTACCTGTTAATAAACAGCAGGTGAGCCCCCATCGCAGAGCACTTTGTGACAGCTTCATGCCAGGTGGTCAGCTGATTGACGTTACTGACGATCCAGTAGCAGCTGCCATTAAAGCTCTGCCACCCTGGAAGACAGATGGCTGGCCGGGGAGGAGAGTGGGTTGAAGAAGAGATGTCAGGAAAATCCAGACAGTGTGAGCTGAACTTCCAAAAACGTCATCGCTAGCAGAAGACAAAGTGCTGTGCTTACTGCTGATTAGACGCTTGCACATGTATGGGCGCTCGTATCGGCACAAATGGGACTTCCACTTTCCAAAAGCTTCTGATGTGTCTTTGACCAACGCAGCACACCCTCCGACCTGTGGATTACTGTTAGACAACTTCAGCTTTATCCTAAATTCATCACATTTTTACTGAGAGAAGATGTCTTTTGTGAAGATGGATTATTCTTCTTACACTGTGGAGGTAACGGCCCAGTTAGTGAAGCTCACCGGCATTGCATCAGACCAGGCAAAGTGGCTGTTCCCAGGATCAACCTGACATGAAATCTTGTTGCATTTCTGGAGAGAGAAAGTTCATCTTCACATTCACGCAGCGCTGCGTTGATCATCTATTTCCAGCCTCTCCATGCCTCAACAAGCTCCTCTCACCAGAGTGGACAGACCAATCCAGAAATCCAGATGTGTCGACGACAGCGTTCCCATCACATAGGTGTTTTCCGCCTGTGAGGTTATGGAAACCAGATCTCCTCCCTCCTCCACACAGTCACGCCTAGCTGCCGACCAGCTCTTCATCGTGTCGGACTTAAACTTGAAGCAGTTGGAGCCGTGCTGCCTCCAGCCGCTGGCTAAGTCACACTGCGGGGCTGGATTTGCTGCAAGGCAGGAATGAAGAAGGAGATGCTTCAGGTGTTAGAAATGTCATTACATTTAACATCTTTCAAAGAAAAGCGCTTTGAGGCAATGAACATCCTTTTGTCGTTGATTTTTCTGTAAATATCCTCTGCACACTAATCAACAGGATTAACTGGAACTGCACTGAAATGCCACAAGCCAAAGTATCAACAGGTCATATCAAACAGAGAAAACATGTTAGCATTTGCTTGTAGCATTTTTACAAACCTCATCTAAAAACACAGTCAGTATTGGCCAAAACAATGAATTTATTGCAGAAGCTAGCCATGCCTTTAGAAACAAATGATATTTAAGTGGCACATTGAAAATTAAAAGCGTGTATAAAAAGCAACACTTTCACTCCCTTTAATGTAGCATTGAATCTGGAGTCATATCAGCAAATGTTTTATCTTCAATTTCTTGGTTCTGTGTTGGGATTAAAAAATGGGATCATTGGAACATTTATGTTTGTCATTGCCTGAGGAATTTATATCTTCTGCTGAAATATGTAATAATGTTAATTAATGAAGAAATTGATTCTTGACTGTAGTCGTGGATATTTTTAGGTTTTGGCACGTAATTGCATTATAGATCTTCATCAAATACTGGACCAAACGTCACATCAAGAGAAATGTAATCAGGAAAAAACTGTTGTAACTAAAATAAAATTAAAAGAATGGTAAAAAAAAAAAAAAAAAAAAATTAAAGTAAACCATGTCGAAGTGGCATTTAAGTTTTCTTACCATTGATGTATTTGCAGATATATTTCCTCTTGTTGCTGCAGTTGTCATCGTTCCAGTGTCCAAAGTCGTATCCAACCACCTCGCCGCAGTGCTGCGTCTCATTAAAGTTATCAGGCTGGCCCGACATCCAGAACCTGAACAGGCAGGAATAGTGTTTTCTTGAAAGCTTCGCAAATAAATTCTAAACCCTTGATGTTGTGAATTTCCCTCTGGCATCACTAAAGTATATTGATTCATTCATTTGGGCTTCAAAACGTGGAGCAGCAGCATACATACGATAAATATTCTATAAAAGGCTTCCCGTCACTCCACTCCCAGACGTTCTCAACCACCAGGTCGTTCAAACCGATCCAGAAGATCTCTGTGCCGATTTGTGTTCTCACCCATAACTAGAAAAAGAGACAGAAAAAAAAAAAGGCTTAAAAATGAACTTAATGTACAATCATGTGTGTTTTAAAGCCCCTCACTCTTTCATGGATGTCTTGAATACTCATCAGGTTGCTGTCCTGCTCCATGCAGTACTCATTCGCCTCAGTCCACGTCTTGGTGTCAGTCGAAAAGAAGTAACATTTACTCTCATACTCCCTCCAACCTTGCCGACACTGGCTGTGAGCTAAAGAGAGAGAGAGAAGTGAAACGAGGGAGACTCTACTCTGATCACTGTCTAGTCTTGTAGTGACTATTAATCTGGACAAAGACAGTGCGACCACTGTTTTTAAAGACAGCAGAATTTCACAAGCCGATAATCACAATTCATATTTTACTTTGAGGGATGTTTTTATTGACTGGACCATCCGACTGTCACAGTTAAAGTCCTTTTTCCTCTTTTCATTTCCATGCTTCAATAAGAGTTAAAAGCTGCAAATAAAATGAAGAATTTAATTTCTGGTTGGCTAAAGATTTAAAGCATAGTTTGGAAAAGCGAGATCTTGTTATTGTGCTGCAGCAGCATTTGCCACTCTTGATTAATAACATTACTGTAAATATCAGTAAGCCAGTAAATAATTGCTTACTGGCCTGTTAAATGCATATAAAGTTCAAATGTTTTAAAGTCATGTTGAAAACATGTTAAGCACGCTTCCAAATAGTCTGTCTTGAGTTAAAAAAAACATACTTTAGTTTTGGAATAACAGATGATTTATTCATAAATAAAATTAACTTTCACTGTGGAATTAAAGAAACATAATTCCTTTGATTGTCAAAATTAAGAGCAAGGGAGAGCATTGCAGTGATGGGACGTTTCATGTAAACTAGGTTTACTAAAGGTAAACTTAGTTCTTATAAAAACTGTAAAAAAAAAAACAAACAAAAAAAACAACTAAATATGTTTTTTTTTTTCACTAAATACTCTGACTGTTCTACATGCTGCATATCACAGTTTTAGAAAGCCAGTGAATGCTCATCAGTCATAAAAGTCCCATGACAGGCTCGCATTTACAGACTGCGTCAGCCAACTGTGGATTCTCACACAAATCTTTAGGTGAATGTTTGACAACTTTACAGACAATATAGTAGAATCACATGTTTTCATTACTTTAACTGGTTTAAAGGCCACCCTGGAAAGTAGGAAGCATCAACTCATAGAAGTTATTTATTTTTATTTTTTCTGTAGTCCACTGCTGACCACGTATGTTGGTCATCATCCTGAGACAAGGACTTATTGTCTCAGGACAATAATAATTAATCGAGTCAATTATTTGAATTTCTTTCTTAGACCGGAACCCAGTCACTCCATTATTATTATTATTATTATTATTATTATTATTATTATTATTATGATCGTCACAGTTCTGATTACACTCTCAGTGAGTGCTGGTTGTAAGAATCTAAGCGAATGCACTCATATTAAATATTTTATCAGAGAACATTTACAATGTGCCACAAAAAAAGTTTCATAAGAACTCTTTATGTGAAAAAAATTAGAATAAACTAAACTGCTCTTGTAATATAAAAAATGTAAAAATATATATATTCTTCAAATTACAACTACTTATTTGTTTGTCATTTTTTTAACCTGCAGAAACAGACAGACATAAATGATCCAACTGAATCTGTTTCCATTTGTATGATTTTGAGAAAGTTTCTGAATCAAAACTTCAAAATTAACAACTAAATATGTTCACACATTTTATAAAAGAAAGAGCTTTATACTCACCACAAGCAAGAAAACAAGCAAATACGAGCAGCTTCAGAAGAACGCTTCCGTCCATCATTTAATTTGTGCGTTTGGCTTTCAAGGTGATTCCCTGTACATCCTCGTATTGAGTTGATTTTTTTTTTTTTTTTGAGCCTCCCTGAGCTTATCAGTGAATGTTGTGCTGGATCTCTAGGTGTTTCTGAGCATCTTCTCTTTGGTTCTCCTCTTTTCAGTGTTTGTCCAGAGTCCAAAGACTGAAAGCAATAAAGCAGAGATGAAAAACAAGGCAGTGTGCAAAGTTATACTGTCATAACTTCACAAATTAAGAATGACTTGATTTGAAATTCCAAGAATGGATTTTGTTCTATAAATAAATTCCTTAGAATTCAGGAATCAGCAAGAAAGAATAATAAAAATGACTATGCGTAAAATGAAACAATTTGTGTTTATTTCTTAATATTCTTCTTTTCCTCCACATTCCTTGATCTTTCATTTACAAATAAACTCACTTTTGAAGAAAACTATAGACTTACCTCACCAAAACAGTTCTGCCCACCCTGGTTGCAAATTGCTTAAAGCTAGTAGAAAAAAATTAGAGCAACAGATAGTGCTTTCAGGAAATTACAAATGGAACTTTAAACCTACAGGAAGTAAAATACTGCAAGACTTTTTTCCTCAAAACTCTTTGTGGTATGGAAACAAATAAAAAAAACACATTATACAATGTAATTACAGGATGTTTGTAGGAGTGAACATAATATATTTGACAGGTTGACCCAAAAGTCCAGAAGCCACCACATGTCAGACACCAATAAACTTAAACTGCTCAGACCGGCTTCCACCTGTTACTTTTTAACAAGGCTTCATAGAATGCTGCATAACATTTCAAATGAATTTTATTTATACTAGATACAACTTCACCTGGATGACGTGTCTAGTAATTTATTACTAGACTCTGGTTTATTTTCCTCCTTTCAGTTTGACTGCACTTGCTGAATGATGTTTGTCTTTTGTAATGCAAAAGTCTGACAACCACGTTCAAGCAAGGTCCTGTAGTACAACTTTTCCTGGACACTTCTTCCCTCCTCTCGTGAGAAATCACAGAGCTAATTTAAATTTGCTAGCTTCCTGGAACAAACCATGTGTTTTTGTTAGTTTTAAAAAATTCTCAGTGGGGTTAACATCACAAATCTTACAAGACTTTAGGTCTTTGTTTACAACCACTGTCTAGTCGGATTAAATGCAACACCTACTGCCAAGTCAGACTGAGAAAAGAAAACCCAGACCCCATGAAATGATATTCAAACAACTTTATTTGATAATTGTATACCAACACTATGTTCATAAAGCACAATATAGTCAAACGCCTCACTTTTCACACAATAACATTTAAAAACACAAAACTGGCTTCAAGTTTGCTAGAAAAATGATTGTTAAAATTAACACAAGAATTGTGCAACACTTTGTATTTATTTTGTACAAACAATATATCTGAAAGAGTCATCTGTAGTACTTTTATGAAAATTCTGCCAAAGGTTATAAATATTTGAAATCTTCCATATGGCAGAACCACTTGTGCTAAACTGACATACTGTATGAACATATAACATGAAATTTCCTAATTTGGACAAAAATATATTCAGACCTCACGTCTATTCTAGGAAAATAGAGAACAGCAATGGATTATACAGTTAGGAATTGTTCGATTATACAAAAATGCTTATATGTATATTGAAATATAATGGGACCATTTGCAGATACAAACCTCGTCTGAATAGCGTACGCATCTAAAACGACAAAACGATTAGGATTTCTGACAGTCCAGCTATCATCATTCACAAATCTCAAATTTTAAGGGAAATATTGTCGAACTAAAGCGGTGCATCATATTGCTTTGATCTCTTTATGTCACCTCTGTCAGCAATGGAGAAGCAATATTAATTCAGCAGATTTCAACTGGATTTGTCAGTGTTTGTTTCTGATTGGCACTTGCAGGAGTGTGAGTCCCCGAGTGTTAAAGGTCCTGAAACCGAGGACTGATTTGTTTCTAGGCTTTACTGAGCGGCGATGTTCCTTATCGGATAAATCAAAGGATAAATGTCAGCTAGCTCAGCTTAAAACTAGAGAGAACATGAAAAAATTGAAAATGCTGGAACAAAAACTTGGAGTGAGAGTCAAGGAAAACAACTTCACATCCTAACTGATAAAAATGAGCCAGTAAGATACCGATCAGTCACATCATTACTCTGGACAAATGGAGCAAATGCAGCGAAGTAGCGGCCGTCTTCTCAGAGAACTTGAAATCCTGTCATACTGGCCTCTTGTTACAGTCTTTATTCTGAATACGTTAATTCTCAGGATGTTTCCTTTAAATAAGAGCTCAGCAAATAATATCTACTCAAAAAAAAACCCCCAAAAAAACAACAAAAGTACAAAATACTTCATTAAAGATTGCAAATACCACCAGAAGTTTAGAAACATAAAACTTTTGTCAGTGTGTATTTTTTAAATTCAAGTCTGTTACTTTTCCCTAATCGTCCTCAGAGACGGTGTGCTGACCGAACATCGGCCTGCAGCGTGAAGGTGAGTAGCTTCGCTCGCTGCGAGCTCTGTGCTGTGATTGGATCTGACGGTGACGCTGCAGCCAGTCACCTTGTCAAAGGCGGGGCGGTCGTCACATGCAGTTGACCACGTTGCTGGAGCCCTGGCCGACGTCTCTGATCTGGCTGACGAGACACGAGCAGACGGCCACCCCGGCTCCGGCTCGGCAGTGGGACACAGAGCCCACCAGTTCCCATCTGGAATTAAAATGAGATTTACTGAGGCTTCAGAGAATGAACCGTTAAAGGTCTGCAGCTGAACAAATGCATGTGAGGTCAAAAACAAGATAAATGAGTTGATAAATAAAACTGAGAAAACACTTAAGGACAATACGATTACCAAAAGGTTTCTTTTACAAAAATCAGTTTATGTTCTCAGTAGAATTTAAAAAGGGTAAAGTCCTGATTTAATGTAAACAGATCATAACTTGATGTACTTCAGACTCCAAACATTATGTTTATTGGAGACTTCAGCTGTTAGTGTCACGTCAGATATGTTTTTCACTAAATAAATAAATAAATAAATAATTGACCAACAAAGAAAAGCAGATACTGCAGCATCCAGAACCGCAGTGATGTTCTTCCTCACCTGTTCATCCTCGGCTCAAAAGCCTCCACTGTGTTCAGGTAAATGTTCCCGTTGTGTCCCCCGACTGCAAACACTCGGCCCATTACAGTGGCAACGCCGACTCCGCCGCGCGGCGTGGTGAGCTCTGCCACGTACTCCCAGTGGTGCATCCGGGGGTCAAAGCGCTCCACGGAGCTCAGGGGGGAGTTGTCATCAAAACCACCTTAGAAACGTCACCAAAGAGACACATTTATTAAAAGATGGCTGCCCTTATGTAAAAAAAGTGCATATATGATGTAGGAATCTGAGTGGGATGATACTGTGTAATTAACTTAAGCGTTCACATTGCAATCTCACACCATAAATGCTGAAGAAACTCTTTAACTTCAAACTCTGCAATAAAAACCCAGCCTGTGAATAAGTGACCAAAACAGCTTTACAAAACATGAACTTTTGTCTCAATTCAAGCCTTTGTGTATAAAACTGAAGGGTGTGAACCCAACGCATGTGATGAGTGTGCATCAAAACGGGGAACTTTCTGTACATCTCAGCTGCATTTCTCAGACTTGCTGTTTTATGGCTGCGAGCGACGTTACATAACCCGACAAAAGAGTCGAAGGGACGCCTCGTTTCTCTCACCAACAACGTAGAGGCAGCCATTGAGTTTGCTGACGCCATTCCCGGCACGCCGCTGGCCCATCTCGCACACCTCCGTCCACTTGTTGAGGTGGGGATTGAACCTCTCCACACTGGAAAGTGACGCCACGCCGTCGTTTCCCCCCACTGCGTACACGTAACTCTAAAGAAGACGTGCAATCAGAAACTTGCTGAGAATCAAATCGTCTAATTGGACAGAATAAATGATTTGATTTTTCCCTCATGCTTTTACCCCCACAGCCACAGATCCAACTCCTCCTCTGGGCGTGTTCATCGGAGCCACTGCGCTCCAGCTGTCATTTTCAATGTCGTAACGTTCCACGTCGTTGAAGCAGGAGTTGTCGTCGAGACCTCCGATGGCGTATATGGGACCACCGAGAGCTGCCAGTGCTATTCCCCTCCTGAAAAAAAGCAAACGTTTAAGTTAAATGAATTTGAATACATGAAACGGCGCTCTGACACGTGTCACGTTGTGTGTACCTTTTGGTATTCATGGAGGCTTTCATCATCCACTTGTTGGTGAGCGGATCAAACATCTCCATATTCCCCAGATGTTCGTTACCATCATGGCCGCCGACAGCATACACTTTACCTGTGGTGGGAAAGAAACAGCCAACATGGAGGAGGAACTTCACAACAAGCAGGCAAACATGATATTAATGGGAGTTCTTCAAATTTGTGACAAACACTTTCTCAATGCCGAGTTCCATATTGTGCAAGCTACATAATGTTTATCGTATTTTGCTTTATTTTCTGAAACATTTGAACAAGAATCTCTTTTTACCTCCGACAGATATCACACCCACATGACGGCGCCTGCTGTTCATTTCAGGACCAAAGAACCAGCTGTTTTTAGTGATGGAGTAGCATTCGATGCTGCGAAATGGGTCTCCAGAACCTCCCCGCCCTCCGACACAGAACAGAACCCCTACACAAGGAGATGATTGTAACAAACACAATAAATGATTGTTTTGAGTATGAAGACAAACACAGAATTTACGAGAAAAAGCATATAGAGGGGTAGAAAGTGCCCCCAACAAATATCCACTGAACTGATTCACATTTGTCACATTACAATCATAACCTTTTGATGTGCTCTTCAAAATCTACAAAACTCTGATATTCTTAAATAAAATTCAGTCCAACAAATTGCCTCCAGAAGTTTCCTAACTAGTGAGAGACTTGTGAAGGCAATTAAAGCCACACTTTTCAGATTCTATATGCAAAAACAAATTTCAAACCAAGACGAACATTTAATTCATCAAACTTTAAAAAGCGCTATAGGCATGACCTTGAATTTGTTACAAATGCATGCAGGAACCCGGCTTGTTTCTACTAAGTGACTGCGTCGTTTTGGCACTGCAGAAATTACTGAGTGTTGCCGTGACAGCAGTACCTGCGGTGTGCCTCCGTGGGACGGTACGGACAGAATACTCGAAGTCTGGAACCACCTTGTTACTCAGGTGAAGGTGGTAGTTCCTGGCCTCATCCATCAGGTCCCGGCAGTCCAGGTTCCCCTTGATCATCTCTTCTTTTGCCACGGTTCCCGTCAGAAACTCCACGGGCAGCAGCGGGAGCCGCACCTGGACAGAGCAGTGGTTCCGACAACTGAGTCAAGAAACGAAACTGCATGTAGAGTTGATACAGATTTGCAAGGTGAATTGTCCAGACTTCTTGAGAGGCAGGTTTTGAGATGTTAGTTCTTCCCTGCCAGCTTAAAACCTAAAATACGAGAAATCTATCTAAATTTATGGAAAGCATTTCTATAAAGAGTAGATTTTATATATCATTGTTATTACTCTTAAGTAAATTCAGTATTTAGGAGATGTGTACAATTATTTATTAGTACAGGATAAGGAGAAAAACAATTGAACGCAATGATGCACAGAATGAACAAAAACGAACTGAACTAGAAAACAAAACAGACAAGAAAAAAAAGACACAAGGACAGAAGCCAGAACATGATAAGGGAAAAAACAGACAAGAAATAAAGGACACTAGTAAGGAAAACAAAAAGTAAAGATGACTGAATAGAATAAAGGACAGACAACAATAAAGTCTAAAATAATTGCATTCTTTTCTTTTCCATACAAACCGAGAAAATTAAACTAAATTCTCTACTGTCCTGTGCTGTGTAGGAATTCTTTATTACTCTCTGTGGTCAAGGTAAACATTTTTCATGAACGAATTTTGCAGATGAAGGCAAAAACCATAAAAACAGCACTAAAATCTTCATCCTCCCAACCTGAGACATGATCTGGTCCAGCCAGGCTTCATGGTGCTGTGGGTTCGCTTTCAGCCACTTCACAGCTGCGTTATACACTTGTGTCTCTGAGTGGATGTTGAGGTCACAAGAGGACAATAACGTGCGGAGGTGTTGGGGTGACACGCATGTGAAATCCTCGCACTCCACCACCTCGGTGAAGTGCTCGCAGGCGTAGCGGTCAGCCATGTCCATCAGGTCCACTCGATTGTGGCTCTCTGCAAAGGTTCGGACTGCCAGGCAGTTGGTGGGGTGAAAGTGGGCCTTCATGTACTCACAGCAAGCTCTGGCAACCAACTCAACCTGACAGAGACAAGCAGAGAAGCACATGCACACATATTGTGACATAAAATTCAAAATGATACGTTGGATTAAACTGCAGAGCTTACTGAGAGGGAGTTCAGTTTACCTGTAGGATGCAGGCAGCGTAAAGCAGTGGCTGAACGTTGTCAACGGTCAAAGTGAGTTTGGAGGAGTAGGCGAAGTGCACTAAGTCCTGGATGGCATCTCCATCAAAGTCTTTAATCTCTATAAGATCCTGTTTGGCTTCAGACATGTCTGACAGGAACATTGCCCTGAGGAGAAAAAAAAAAGCCCTAAAACTTTGATATGCGAGATAAAAATGTTTTTTTTTTTTTAAAAGCAAACAATTTGCGATTAAAATGGTTAATTTGGTGGCGCAATTTTATTGCCTAAAATTAAAAAAAGAAACTCCTCTCAACAAAAACAGAAAGTTGCAACTTATTTAGGTGGTTGTTTATAACAAGCTAGTATTGCTTATTCACCATCATGATACCACAAGGTGGAATAGTGACTCAACAGGTTGAAAATATAGAGATAAAACAACAACAGCAACTGATTTCAGGCACCATGTTCAGCCAAAAACATCAAAATGACCCAGAAATTTCAAGAAAGCCACATTGTCTTCATTAAAAATGACCACTGATGTGGCCCACATGGTATTGTCGTAATAGATCACGCTCATTGCTTCCACGTGAAAATTTAATTGCTGACAAATGTTTCAAACAAATAGAAAAGAAAGAAAAGAAACCAAAGGATGTCTTGTGTATATAAGACAAAAACTAAACCTACCGAAAGTAGGGGATAACACAAGCTAGAACTAACTTGTGACACGGTATCAACCTACTGCCAACCTATAAAAGGAGAAACACAGAATGCATGACATAGAAAACACGGTGTGTATAACGTAATGCTGGTGAGAAAACGGAGGACGTGTCCCTGTCTACCTTCAGCGTGACGTCACACAGCTCGCCGACTTCATAGAAATGCCTGAGAGAGTTATGGAAATCCTTCCAGGCCTCATGAGCCTCAAACACAAATGACCCGTCCGCCTCACATTCTGACTTTGGTGCCTTGTTTCCTGGACGTTTCTCCTTGGACTTCTGCTGTTTGGCATGCTCTGGCACCACGTCCCCCGGTGCCATGGTGGGCTACAGGAAATGACACCTGCAAAGGTGAAGAGAAAGAAATGTCATAAGAGACCATGGCCTGGGAATCTGCGTTCGGAGAGGATTGTTATTATTAAAGCTGCCCGGAGATTTATGGAAAAAAAAAAAAGAGAAAAAACTCACACCATTACAAACAGGGATGTCCAATTCTCAAGAAATCATCCTGCAACTTTTAGATGCTCCCCTTCTCCAACACATCTGAAATCTGAATCAAATGGCTCTTTCCACAGAGGCCTGGAAACAAGTGATGCATCTAAAAGTTGGAGCATAAAAGATCTTGAGGACCAGACTGGGACATCCCTGCTTAGCATCAATGTTACCACAGGCCTTTTTTCTCCAACACTGACCATTTTCTAAGGAAAGCATAAAAAAAAAATAAAAATAAATAAATAATAATAATCTAGCAAACTTATGCTGCATTTCCCCACAAATACAGAAGAGGTCAGGTTGAGAAATTTCCATAATAATGAGAACAGACTAAATACTTCAGCTTAGCAGCTGAAAGATATAGACAGAAGTAATATTTGACGTTTCAGGACTTTATGTCACCTAACAATCTGAATACAGTGAGCTGTATAGTTTGAACAGGCTTTCTTTGCTGATACAAGTATTACATTTCATTGCAGTCATCAAAACATCCTAAATATGACTAAAGTTTTATAGAGGTCAATAACATATTGTAAACTTATGTGCAACTGAAACTGGGTTATAGCGTGATGCCCTGTGATAAAGGCAAAGCAAAAAAAAAACAAAAAAACATGATTACAGTCGCTGTTTGTTTTGCAACAAAAGATTACATAAAAATCTTACCTGCTGATAAATCAGATGAAAACACTATTTAGCCATTCAGTGACAACCATTCAGCGTTTGTCACTGAGAGTCAGAGAACAAAACACAATGTGGAAACTTCACCCACACCTCATGGCAGCTGTACTGTATCTTTTAAGCTTTAAACGCCTGACTGAATAGGCTCAGTGTGTCACTCCTCATCACTAGTCCTCTCAGCTATGAGAGCAGAAAACATCAAGTCCCATCAAACAAACTGAGGATCAAAAGATTTCCACCAGCTCTGTTTCACTTTGTAGTCCCTCCACATTTTGAGGCATTAAGTTACATCCACTCAATTAAAAAAAAAGCAAAAAAAAAAACAGATCAGCTCTTTTCAGCCTCACAGGGAACCAAAAGCCTCCTGCTATTATGTGTGCAAAAAAATAATAATTCTTGTTGTACATCTACTCAAATTTATTCAAAAATTCACACCAAAATTGTATAATCATTTTAAAAAGCTACCTAATTATGTATAAAACACCAAAAGCAGACTTGGAAATGCAAAATGAAGGAACGGATGGAGAGACAGGAATGAAATGATGAAGAGTTTACATTACGAGATGGAAAGACATTGACAGATGTTTGGATGAATATAACACTCCTATGTCCATCTACGACTTTAAAGCCACAAAATGGCTTATTTTCTAGAAATTTTAATATTTATCATGTTGTCAAACTGGATAAAGAATCCAAATATTTTTCCATTCCATGTTTTCTTTTTTCATGCCAATCCAGACTTTTGGAAATGCTCACATTGATCTTCATTCTTTTTCAGCTGACAAGTATTTCTGTTTTTGACAAGGATATTTGTCACATCTTTTCAATGTCTTGTGACACAAATAACATTCATAAAATGGACAAAACGTTACCCATTTTAAAGCAAACAAATCTGTTCCCAGGTGTGCTCTACTCTTTCCCATATTGGAGCATCTTCATTTATTCAGTGCTGTGATAAATGTGAAGAATCATTATGATTAAAAAGATCCTTAGCACATCTGACCCCGACTGTCATTCAAGACTCATGGGGGGGAAACCCATTATATATCATACAAATGTACTGCAGCTATAAAAAAGGTTTGTTAAGACAAAGTACGAAAGCTAAAATTAAATCACAGCTTAAACGTCACAGATTGTCATGTACGGTTATAAACTAGTCACCACGTAGTTCACAACCCTATTTCTACACCACTAGTTTTCGCAATCCGTCGTCAATTGATCAAATTAATCGCTTCGATTATCATTAACATGATAGATTAAGGAAGCTAGGCTAACGGTATGTTGACGCTTAGCTTGTTTGCTAACAGGAACGGCATGACAGCTAGCTTGGCAGGAAACGGCGAGGATTTAATCATGAGCCTGTCAAAGTACTCGTAGCAGAATGATAGAAATTACAGTAAATTGTTCTAAAAACGTTACGTTATATCTAACATGTATAAATTAGATACCTCATATCGCAGAAAGATTTAAAATGCCGGCTTCTTTGAGTGGAACCTTTGGCACGGCTGTTTTGACCGCAAGTGCTTCTGGGTATTGTAGTTCAGAAAATAACATCTTGGTAACAGACTGAAAACATTATGCTTCAGAATTATGAGGCTTACAGTATTTTCTCAGAATTTCCCTTTCCTCCTCAGATTTCACAAAAAGGCTTAACAAGACAATTATAGTGAAAATAATTATTTGAAATTTTATTGAAGGCTTTTTTTATTTTAACTCATTTAATTTTATTGGACCATGATTACTGTATCTCCAAATCCCAAAGTAATTTGCCATTAAGTTTCTCTCTGAAATACAAATTGGGATCACAGAAAAATCGGCGGATGAAACGGTGCTAAATTCAACTTGAACCGGAGTACCAATTATATTCTGTCAGCAGTTCATCCTGACATTTAAATTGCCTAACAGGACAGGGCTTCCTGTACAGAACACTAAGACCCAAAATGAAGGCTAAGAGAGTAGCAGGCAAAGCCATGAAGTGTTAAAATGTAATTACCTTACATACATTGTTGACTTGTGCAATAAAGTCTCATAAAATTACACATTAACATCTTTGCACTTTGCCATAAGTTTCTTTACAGTATATCGGAGTTGTGTCTGCAAATTCCTGCTAGCTTTTGTAAAAATTAGGATACCTGAAATTCAGGTCATGAAACAAACCTGAATTACATTTGCTTGAAAAGGAGGAAACTGAAGGAAGGAACAATTATTACCGTTTCTATACATATAACATCTTTGCAAAAACTTTTGGTTTGGTATTCAAATATGGGATGTTCAAAAAAATTGAGTCACACAAAATAGTAATGATTATTTATTTTAAAAGAGTGTATGTTAATGTACATTTGCACACAAAAATACATAAAGATGGTAAGTTTACATGCCATTTAAAGGATGTGCAATATTATTTGACCCAGTCACATTTCTGTGAGCCAGCATGAGTGCCTCCTTCTTGTCCTACTTGTACTGCTTCTTCTTCTTCAGGAGGGCTGCCTGGAGTGCAAGCTGGATGAAAAAAAAAAAAAAAAAAATCATCATAATTTAAATTCCAAATATCAAAATATTCCTCTCTTTCCAGCCAGAATAGGTGATTTAGTCATAGTGAAATAAAAAAGTATACATATGTTGAGCTACCTGCTTCTCTCTGAAGGAGCGTTTGCCTTTTGTTCTGACATTCTGACTGTGTCTCATCATCATGAAATTCTTCTTCCTCCTCTTTTCCTTGTTGCTGGTGCTGGCATGCGGGTTCAGCTTGGTCCGCTTCTTCATAAATTCCTTTCGATCCGTTCGTCCGGCCTAGAAAGTAAACATACCTTTAGTCGTCATCAATAACTGCTTATTATATTGGTGAGAAATGTTATTCCAATCTGTCCATTGGTAAATAATCCAGTTACTCCGGATTCAGTGTAAAATTTGAAAGCAGGCGTAAGGTGTTACCAGGGCTGTTGCAAGTCGGGTTTCTTTGTCGGATTTTGGCTTTTTGTGCAGTTTCTCGATGTGTCTCAGTGTCAGCAGCTCCCCTCTGAAATTTTGAAGAAAAAGAGTAAAAAAATATTTCAATGTTTTGCTCTGTTGTTTTCTGAGCTGTAAAAAAACAAAGCTAGGATAGTAAATCCACATGTTGACAGCAAACAGATGCAATTTTTTTTTATTGAAGAAAAAAACTAACATTTCTTTATTGAAGAAAAAAAATTAAAAAAAAATTTCATCAATACATAAAATCAAGATCATTTTATAAATTATTATAAAACCCTGCTTTACAGTAATGGTTTTCACACAGTGTGACATCGTGTCTGATCCTAATATTAAAAAAACTGATAAAGACTCAAAGTAAGAAGTTTAGACAGAACTCTGTTAAATGCTGCTTTTTTGTATGTGATAGAGATTCTTGAACAGAATCTCAATAATATAGAATCTTAATCAAATGTAAAAAAACCCAAAAGATTTTAAGTGAGACACAAAATTCTAAAAGGCAGATCTTAAATATTGTTCTATTTTGTGTTACTCACTTGTCCTCTTCATTGTCACTGTCTGCCATTTTCCTCTTCTGACCTTTCCCTGGAGCAGCATTGACCTCTTTAGACATTTGGGCGAGACGGATTTTCTTGAAGTCGTCCTGAGTGAGGAGCCGGCTGCCACTGACCGCCGCTGCCTTCGCTTTTCTCTCTTCAGCTGGAATACTCTGGAGTTTCTCAGCCTTGGAGAAATTGCAGAAGTGCTTAAAATAAATTCAAATCACCAGGTTTCTGCCGTCTGACGGGTTGTGTGTCCCACTTCTCACCACTTCGCTTGCGTCTTCATCAGATGAGTGGTGAACATCAACCCACTCTCCGTCCTCGTCCTCATCACTGATGCTAGCACTCTCCCAACCGTCTGATGAATTATAGGGAATAAGATTGCTAACAAAATCAAAAATCTCGCAAGCATGTGCAGGACAACACTGGATATCATTTCTGAATTAACCACTACAATGGACGACCAATAGTTCTTGAGTACAACAGTAGCTGACCTTCATCTCCCTCTTCCTCTTTGTTTTCCTCCTCCACCTCCAGGACCTCCGCTCCAGGAATGTAGTCTTTAGCCTCAAGCTCTCCATAATCTTTTATTTTGGCCTCTGTGGAGGCCTCTGTGGGCCTCCCCTACACAACAAATTTGATTTAGTTATAGATACTCAACTTATTTTTATGGCTAACAATTGAAAAAGCAGCAATGGAACAAGTTTTCCAACTTATTTTTTTTTTAGCATACATTATAAATTCAATGTGATGTTATATTGCTCCTCTTGTTCCTTATTGAGTACACTGTATTAGGGCTAATGAGAGTTAAGGTTTGACACATCATGATCTCACCCTGTCCTTTTTGTGCAGCAACTGTGGATTGAGATTTCTGAACAGTTGAATCAATCCTCTGGCAGACATCATTACATCTGAAAATGCGGCAAAACAGTGTGAATATGAAATTATATATATATATATATATATATATATATATATATATATATATATATATATATATATATATATATATATATATATATATATATATACATACATATATATAAAAAATACAAAACGATTTAATAAATAAACAGAAGAAAATCTGCTCACTCTTGTCCTTGTGGGTCTTGTACTGAGCCAAGTCCTGCAGTAGGTACTCATTGATGGCGAGCGGGCAGCGACCTGCCACCTCTCTGATGGCGTTCATGCTAAAAAGTGCAAATATGATCGATCTCTCAAATGTCTCAATAAACGCGGTGCATTACTGTGCACAACCTGAAATTAAAACTATAGCAAAGTATATCAGAGAGGACTGACAGCGCTAAGACCCTCCTCCTGGCTCTTATTGGTTGCTTCTAGATAACACTGGAAGAATTGGGAGAAGGCAGAGGACTTAATATTTTCACAGATTATCTGTCTCACAACGTATGTAAAAAAAATAAATATATATATATGTTTAAAAGTTACGTACTTTTACTTTAAGGGGTGCACACTTAAAGCTGAAACCAAATAACTAAAAGATTTTTTCTTCTTTTTTCCCTTTAGATTAGTTATGACTCTGCAGCTGTCCAGGAAATACGTAAATATAAATATGGAGGAAGCTATAAAATAACTAAACATCGTCTGTTTTTTTCTTTTTCATCACAAAACCCTGACAGTTCTAAGTGTTGTCCACAAAGAGGTGAAAAAGGACATTATTTGGGCATTTATTAAATGTGAATTAACTACTTACCCAACAGTCATGACCTCCCCAGAGTTCCTGTCAGTCACAAAGTTGTTGGCAATAGTCATGATCATGGGTTCAATGACCTGCAGAGAGCAACACACATAAACAATCTCACACACTTATGTGTAATCTTTGTAAATTGCAGAGTGAGCTTAGGATGTACCTCAGGTGGAACCAGCTGGTGTGAAGCCTGGGCGGCACACAGCAGAATCTTTGTAACCTCTGCAGAGACGCCAGCGCACCGTTAGAAAAATCCCCAAAACAAAGCGCAGCACAACACCGAGCGACACTTACCTCTCTGATGCGGCTGCAGAAACCTCTGGATGAAGGGGTAGAAATTGAAGAGGAAGAGCTGCAGGAGCCAAGTAGCAAAAATGATTACGTTAATATTGGATTGATTTCATAAGATAATAGAGACGTGCCGAATCGAAAACAAAACCGACCTCATGGATTCCAACCAGACGAGAGATGAGCTCCATCATCATGATCTTCACCTCAAAGCGCTCCTTGGAGCTTTCCAGCTGCTTCAAGAGCTTCTCTGAGAAATCTTGATCAAAAGATTGACTTGATGGTTAGCTGCTCAGTAAACGAGAAAGCCAATCACTGCATAAGAGCACAGTGACAGTAGCTGAGCGTACCTTGAGGATCGTGAATGAGGTGGATCGCCGAAAAATTGAAGACTTCAGGCTTCTTCTTTTTTTTATGTTTCTGCAGTTAGGTTAGAAAAATTAGACCGAATTAACAATCAAACAGCATACGACAACAACATGTGCAAATAAAATGCATATTTCTGGTTAGGATTAAACTAGGACATGCTTATGTTGATTCCAACTTGAAATGGAAACTTTCATAGTTGTATAGTACATCAGGTGCACATCATTGCTAAGTATTTTGAATGAGGACTGTCCCGACAGTACCTCAGAAGAGCATGGATATAAAACATGCTTCTGTATTTTTACAACACTGCTACCTTTAGGACTTTCATCGCTTTTTCCATCTTCTTCTTGTTTTTGGTGGTTTTTTTGCCTGTCGAGTATTTCACCATCAGGTCTCTTGCAGACGTCCCTTCGTTCTAAAAAAAAAATTTAAAAAAAAGACAAAACAAAGAGATTTGTTTTTACTTTGAGGTTTCAAAGACAGTCTCGCCTGCACAGGTGACCACATCGTGCATCAAACTTACCTCAGATTCCGAATCACTCTCGTTTTGTTCATCTTCGTCTTTGCCCAGGAAGAACTTTAGGCCTCCGACAAGAATCTAGCGGAGAGGCACGTCACGTTTACTTATTTATTTTTTGGTACAGATTGAGAAATTTATCCCTAAACAAAAAGCCTACCTTTGTCACTTTGGAGAAGCATGCTGTTGTAATGACATTAACCGTTTTGGCATCATTCCTGAACAGGAACAAAATCAGATTATGAGACGCATCGATTCACAAGGAACGACCGGGTTTCACGGCTCTTATATAAAACCCACCATATGTTTCTCTTGTAAAGCTCAGCCATGACATCTAAGGAGATCTTTGCTGCTATGGGGTTACTGTCTCTCAGCATTGTGTACATAAAGTTCTGTAGGATCTGTAACGAAGCGCAATGCAACAGATATGATCATTTTAAGCTGGTTGATCACAGAAAATTGTCATAGACTCAGATACACTCAACTCACTGTGTTGATCTTGTTGTTTTTGTGCCTTGCGTTGATGTTTTTGATATCTGTCACGATGTGTGTGTAAAGAGTCTGAGGATAAAAAAATATATATACATTTCCATTTCACACATATGCATTACTTGTGTTGATCTGAGGGGTGGGCATTCATCCCATTGTTTCTCATTGTGGTACATTTTTTAACTTAAGATTTTGATTTATTATTAATGTTTTGTTTTTTTTTCAAGTGAAACTGTCATTGTCAGGGTTGTTACTTTTACATTTCTTCCCCACTGTTTATTTAATGAGAGTATTAAAAAAATTAACAAATTTGAAAGATTAAACGCAATTACTGTGTGCACTTTAGAGACAAATCACTGCTATCCCAAAGAAGCACATTACAAATGGGCATGTTTTTCAAGAGTAGTATTTGTATTTGTGGGGCCATAATTACTGTGCCATGCAGTCACAGCCATACAGTTCCCCAAAAAAGAAGTAATAGTCCTCAATGTTACTTTTATTGATAATACAACTGTACCACAATAGGCTAGATATAACTTTGTGCCCGTATCACCCTCTCCTAGTTGGTCTACCACATAAACAACATCTTTGCAGTCATGAAAAACGTGAAGAACTTTAATGGGTGTGTTTGCATTTTCCAGGCTGACCTTCCTGAGAAGTTTATCATGACACCGCAGCAGCTCAAAGAAGAGCTCCAGGAGGATTGTGGGGTCGATCAGATCCTTATTCCGCAGAAGAATCAGCGCCTTGCAGAAAGTCTTGCCAAGAGCAAACGGATGCCATCAACAACAACTTAAAATCATTGCACATCTTAATGATGCGCCTGATGCTGCACATGTTTATCATCGTCTTCAAAAAGGCCTCTCACCATTCGCAGATCTGGCTCTATGATAGTGTGGTAGCTCCTCAGTAACTCAGACACGTCCCGAGGAAACGTGGACAGCTGCTGCGTGTAGCAGTGAGCCACCTGGAGAGAGCAGGGAGACATTTCAACACATTTCTAGCCAGTCCACGCTGCGCATGCTGTCTCCCGGTGAATGATACCTGAGCCAGGAACATGACCAGCTCCGCCAAGTCCTTGTTGGCTTTGTCAGGCTGCAGCTTGAAGATCTCCACATTGGACTCATAATGGCGGTACTGCTGGAGAAACTGGAGGAGAAGAGAAGCGTCCAAAACAAAGTCTGCACAACTTTAAACCCCGTTTCCACCCAGCACCTACCTCGTCGACATATGACTGCGGGTCTCTCTTTATGAGATTCTGGAGCTGCGGTAAGTTGTTGGGTAATTTGTTGCTCTGCCTCCCCGGCATGGCTACAGTTTATTCAAACCAAGAGGGAGAAATAAAAAAAACAACTATTTTTAAAAGGCAAGCGTGGCCAATGTGTACGCTGCCATTACATAGAAAACACGGGGGGCGACGTCACGTCCGTCTACGAGGTCGTCATTTCCGCTTTCTGCTAAGGCAGAAGAGTTTGTTGGCAACACGTTATATCATATAATCCAAAATACATTCCTCGAACTTTTTAAAATCAAAAGTGAGATTATTTCTGGTCAAACTAACTGTGTTGCGTTGGGGAAGATAATGAAATAATGTGTTGCAAAAATGGTGGGACTGTGTTTCTCATTTTTTTCCAGAGTGTCATATTTAAAACAAATTTCAAGACATCTGTATTTCAAATTTGCGTGTGGCAATTTAGAGTTTAACTCTGCATGTTCTCTGTTTTGATTGTCAAAAATCTCTGTTTTTAACGTTTTTGCGTAGAGTTACATACTTATGAGAAATAAAAAAATAAAGTTCCCTTTAAAGTGAATGTTGTAAATTAAGTTTTATTGACTCCAGCATGTCTGTCAGCATGATGCATTCTTCATGATTAATTTTGATCCATAAATTAATCTGTGAATAATCTTTGAATAATCCATAAAAATAGGCATATGGATGACATTTTTTAGTGTGATTATTATTTTTTTCTTAGTCTAATTTGGAAAAGCAGGATCATGTACTTATACTTTGAGCTATTATATTACAAATTCACTTGCCCAAATTAAACACGTCTGTAAAAATTTTAATGAATTTTTTTTTTTCTTATGCTAAATCAAATATTTTTACAAAGTACTTTATGGAGGCTGTTTTAGTTTTGCTCTGTTTCAAATACATTTATCCACAAGGAGGCAATTGTGGATCAACTATAAGCATCTAAGCTGTTGACTATATGGAGCTCTCCAAGGCTTTATTACCCTGTGGATATGATTTCCAAGGCCTAGTCTGAGCAAATACAATATTGTTGATTTTTGCACTCATCCAAAAAGTAGTAATTGAATTTTAAAATATTCCTAAAATTAGAATCCCTGTGCATACTTTTGTAGTTCAAAAAACTGAGACGGTCAAGATTATTATTTTTTTTTTTTTACACCTAACTTAGATTTAATGTACTGGTAAGTCCTCCATTGTTGAACAGAAAAAAAATAAATGAGAAAACTCTGAGGTAAAGCAGAATTATATGGAACCCTTCAACAATTGGCCAGATCAGTGAATATTAGCCAACATTTTGAGCAACAAGTTTTATTGTTCTTAACAGTGCATCTGCATACAGGGTTCCTACATATTATTCATAAAAGAATTCAACTTTTCTGGACCTAATTTTCTCAATTTCAAGTCCTTTCCATAGACTTATATGAAATACTAAAGTTCACTACAAAATTATAGTAAATATGCCAACAATTACAGGCTTCGAAAAAAAAAATAGTAAGAAGAACAAATGACAGCAGGAAGGAAAGAAAGCAGGACAGTGGCCCATCCAATCTTAGAAGGTACTAAGATTGGATGGGAGAGAGGATAGGACAGAAGGAAGAAATGTAGAAAGAACTAGAGAGAAATGAAGGGAGAAAAGAAAAATGACAGGAACTCTGAGGGACAAAGGAAGGACAACTTTCAGACCAAAATATTAAAAATAAGAATAACACAAAGAAATGCAAATATTTTCAACACATTTGCACACTTAGAAAATAAAATTATGTTCCATACATTTCCAGACTACGCAGGAACTCTGTGCACTGCAATTTCCAAATATTACAAAATATGCCAGAACAAATACTTCCAATTAGCTTAATGATAAAAACAAAAATCCATATTTTGGCACCACATAGTGGTAGAAGTCGTCAGCTACCGTCTGCACTAAATGTTCAAATGCTTGCAGTCTGGTATATAGGTTCAAAATGCCTTAAAATATACAGAACTAGATGAAAGAAATATGTGTAAAAATGTATTATTGTATATTTCAATAACACATAAAGGCTGTTACATTGTGAAGGTTGCAATGTACATCATTCATAGTCTTCAGACTCAAAATGGTTTATTGTGTAAACGTGAAGTCAAACAATAACATTTCAATAGAGCACAACATACCACATACCAAGTTCAGCCCATATAATACTTTTTAGAGTGCAGTCACTTTTATGGCATCTATGTCGGAGGGGTAATAAACAGAGTAAATACAGCAACGTTTCTTCTGACATTTTGGGAGATTGTTATCCACCAGAATTGTGCTCAACAATATCATGATTGAAGCTTGGAGTGTGACTGCCATCGTATAACATAGCATGAATGCAACCGAAACGGCTGTAAAATGCAATAATAAATGCAATAATAAAATATGACAAGACAAATAAAACTTTTAATATTTGATCTTATTTAAAAGAAATTTCCCTCTACATAATATTTCAAACATATCCAGTTTAATTTTTCCAGAGATTAATATGTACACTTTCAGTTTATCATTTGCCTCAGGCAGTATATAATAACTGCATAATAGATTTAAATAGCAAATACTGACACAGTATTCTGTCAAGGCCAGTTCAAGCATCAAAATACACATAAATGTTCCACATAAAATATAAAATCATTTCATCATCAATAAAAAAAAAGATCTAAAGGAAAAATAAAACAATGTTCTCTTGTTTGATAGGAAATACAATCAGCAGCTTGCATAAATGCAGTGAAAAAGAGCAGCAGCTACAGAGAACAAAAAGCGAAAATAGAAAATATACTTCTTAAATGATTTATTCTTGGAGGAAAAAAATAGATTAAGGCATTAAAAAGCAGTGTAATTTTTGCCAATTTCAGCCTGTATTGACTTGTTCTGCTTTGCTCTGGCTGGTCACCCAGGACCTAGAAGATATGGTTACTATCCTGAGATGTTTTCTTCTGCTTTAAGGCATCTGAGGACATAGAGGGCCACTTGATAGCAGAAAATGTACTGATCCTATAAAAACAAAACAAGCAATGAAAGACAAGCTAAACAATTTAGATATTAATATAATAAATTCAGTTACTAAATACATCAAAGATAATCACCTCTGTCTGGATCATTCCATGTCTCTGAAGTCTCATATTTCGCACAATATCTGAAATATCAAACTAAAGGGGGTGGGGGAAAAAAAAAAAACAACAACACAAAAAACATTTATTAGATTGTACCAATGAAACAAACCTGCCCCATACACAAAACTTTGCACACTTACATCTGCATCTTTACTGATGAGGCCCAGAACCACATCTATGCAGATGAGGGCCCCTGAGCGACCGATGCCTGCGCTACAGTGTGTGATGATGGGTCCTGATCGATGAATGTGTCTCATGTAGGAAATAAATGTGAGCAGGTGCTCGGGTTGAGAGGGCGTCCCATGGTCAGGCCATCCGGTGTAGTTCAGATGAGTTACAAGCTTCCTTTCATTAGTCTTAAGGAGAAAAACATGGATGTTAAAGGTCCCGTTTAATCTACCCGACACGTAAACCAGCATAAACCTGTGCTCACCTGGACATCTTTGACCTCAATGAGGCGAATGACAAAGTGGTCTAGGTGCTGGTCTTTGACGAGCGTTATCTGCAACCTGTCGTCCACCATCTCTGCCGTCCTCGGCGTGTCCGGCCAATACCGCTGACATTTCACTTTGCCGCTCTCGATCTCCTGAGTCATCATAGCTATCACGTTGGAATTCTGCTCCCACACCATCTGCCAAAAGTCGCCCAGTGTGGTGGGCAAAGGTCCCTGACAGGCGACGTACTTGAAGTGCTCATTCTTCACTTGCATGTTGATGAAGTTGGCGTTGATGTATCCACCATCTTTGCCAATAACCACACGAGTTGTGTCGACTGGAAGACATGAGCTCAGTATTATTAGTTTTAATTGAAAAACCCCAAGTGGAAAAAGCTGTGATGCTTTTCTTACATGGAATAATGTTCTTGTAGCGGTTCTTCTTCTTGTTCTCCTTGGTCTGACCAACTAAGCAGTCATCGAGTGGCTGTAGATTCTGAAGATTCTAACAGACAAAGATAAAAACTAATGTTTTCAAATTTTTATCAAAAATCATTTGTTATGCTTTATTAAAACTCTGGGTGAACATCTCTAAACTTGTGAGGTGTGATAATTGGGAAATGAAAGGATTCCAAATTAGACTAGATCTTCATAATCAGAAACATATTTCTGGTCTGGTGGAGGAAGCTAAAGTACTAGAAGATTAATTGTCCATGTTGCCGCAACATCGACATCAATAAGGTCTGGGAATGCAAATATTTGTCCAAATTCTGCGTTTCCAGTCAGGACAAAAAAACAAAACAAAACCAAAAAAAAAAGACTAAAATGAAATCTGACATTCTTCCGGCCTGAAGACGTTTAAATCCAAACTTACTTCAAATTCTTGGAGTGGGATTTTCTGGTCCAGGAGCCCCTTTATCACGCGGACTTTAGAGTGGAGATTAGTTCCTGTGTACTGGCCACCAGGAACCACTTTGACAAGGGGTAAAGCGGTCAGCTCGTCCTTAGTGATGATTGATTTGTCTGTGCCAAATAAACAGATAAATACAAAACTAAATCACTCAACTCTCCTTCCTGTAACCAATCAAATCCCAAGTTTCATTTATTCAAAAAAATGAAACCCTACCATCTGTTGAGCTGATCTTTTCTATGGGGAGCTCATCACTTCCCCATGTGAAGTCCTCATCTTCTGGCTGCACTGCGCTCATCTGCAGGTAGCTGCTGTTTAGAGCAGAAACGGTGCAAGTATTTCAGAAAACATGGCAATACAACCTTCCTGCTAAAGTTTACATCCAAATCCAAACTCATACTTTTCATTCTTGGGGTCATCAACACTCTCTTCTTGCCATATTGCTTTCCGAGAACTCTGTTTGGATTAGAAATGAACAATTTAATAATAAAGAAACATTTTAATGAGTTTTATTAAGTGCGATGTTGAATTTGTACCACAGGAGAGTCTTCAGGTAAAGAGGATCCATCACAGTCTGTGTCCTCTGAAAGCTCTGTGTCTTTTTTCTCCTCCAGAGGATCATTGTCATAGTCTGTCAAGGTGAATTAGAATTAAGAGGGCAATTTCAAGTTTGTTTTTTTTTTGTCATTTCTTTTTACACTCAGTCAATTCGCTCTATTGTTTTCTACAGTACCTATTGGCGGTATGGCAGGAATGTTGGTGGATTTCTGTTCAACCAACATCCGAAGTTTAGTGGTGACTCCGCTGTCCTCACTCAGATCTAAAATAATACACAAAAAATAACATTTAAATTCAAGTTTAGCAGCTGTTAATAAAAACTTGAAGAGCAGCACTGAAGCCCTGGATTGTACCTGTGTTACCATTGCACTTGTCAGAGTTTATAGGTAGATAGGCCAGGTATGTGTTTGGGCTCTGATCAGGTGGTCTTGAAACAATCAGATGTACGAGACCTTTAGATTTTCGAATGGTAGTGACGGCTTTGGTGTGGGAGATATTAGTCATTAGGTCATCATTTACCTAGAAGATGAAAGACAGTCAGCCATATTAAAACCCTCAAAAAGGTTGAATATTGTGTTTGAGGCTACTGTATGAAATACATTTTCAAAAAGAATCTAGTGAAACAAACAGAGATTATATAGGAAACAACAATAGTCTAACAGTACTCACTTTAAGCAGCCTGTCTCCAACCTGCAGTTGTCCTGAGGACTCTGCAACGCCACCTGGAGTAATGGACTTCACAAAGATTCCCCTCTCTCCTCCAATTAGAGAGAAACCAAGACCTCCAGACGGTGGCTTCTCTAGATCCAACGTTATAATCTCCTCCTACAATATGGAGGAAAAATATGGGGTTCCCTTTAACAGAAACTCACAGTGACTATTTGTCAGAAACACTGAAACATGTTTAAAGCGTTTTGCAAAAACACTTCTAGTCCTTGGAATTTTTTCATATTTTGTCAGATAAAAACCACAAACTGTAATATATTTCATTGGGTTTTATTTGAATAGGCCAAGATAAAAAAATAGAAAGTTCAAGGAGCCTGAAAACCTTTGAAGGACATTGTGTGGGCTTACTTAGAAATAAATAACAAACGTTAAAGTTTTACCACAAAAACTTAAAATGGGTTTCCTGACTCACCTCTGCAGGACAAAGTCTGGCCAGATCCTCAGTGTCTCTGGAACCGTTCCTTTGAGGAAACCCTTAAAGCAACAAAAAAAAAAAAATGATATTGTTACACTAAAAACAGGCCAGATGAAATGAAAAAAAGTCTTCAACATCCAAAACAAACCATTCATGCTGGATGACAGCTTGGAGCCAATGTTGTCCAGAAAAGTGACATGTTTATGTTCGGGAGATACAGGCATTCCGTCTCTGAGAGACAAAGAACAGAACAAGTAAAAAATTTAGTTTCTGAATTTATTTTGTTGACATTTTATAAGTTACCAAGATAAAACAGCACAAGTTAGATATTAGATAGATCAAATGTTGAGTGCGTAATACCTTGTAGCCTTCAGACAAAGGTCATCCAGGGAAAGCTCCAGGAGTCTGGTGCTCTCACTCAGAGTTAGGTCCTGGGTTGGAGCCCCATTAATGTAGTGGATAAGATCAAGTGGTTTCAAGCTTCCCTCTTTTGAGGCTGGTGAACCTGGTATGACATCTTTTACAAATAAGACCCCATAAATGCTGTCCCTTCCCCCGTCTAGGACCAATCCTAAGAAACAAACAAACAAAAAAAAGAGATAAAAGTTCATTTAGACAGAGGAAATAATTCAGAATACAAAAGAGTCTACCAACAAATTGAACACATTTTAATGTCTAAAAGGCGCTTCTCACCCAGTGGCTCTTGGTTGCTCCTGAAGCAAATATCAGGGAGCAGGTGGGCTTCCACTGGGAATTTGGGAGCTTCCAGAATCCTTCCAACCACCAAATCAACAAGAGGAGGGGCTGCACGGACTAGACTGACCACCTCAGTGTGGTTCATTGTACTCACATCTGTGTTGTTTACCTGTTGGAAGAAAAGAATGCATCCACAACAAGGAATAGTTCAAAATTAATTGAAATACCTATCCAATACTTTTGAAAAAAGATGCGACTCTCAATCTGAACTAATTAGAAATTAAATGTAAAGTTTTTTTTTTATTATTATTCAAATGAACAGACAAATAAAAAAAATAAAAAATGAAGACATTTCTGTGAATTCATACTTTGATCATTCGGTCCCCAGGCCTAAGCCGTCCATCTGCTTTGGCCGGATCCTGGACAATGTCATGGATGTAACACCCTTGATCGTTGCCTTTGGTGAGGGTGAAACCAAGGCTGCCTTTATCTGACTTCAACAAAGAAATCATCAGCTCTGCTTCCTTAACAAAAAACAACAAAACAAAAAAAATACCCTCCGTTTTAGGAATGAACATGTTTGAACAGATCGAAATCCTTATTTTAGCTGTCTTAAATTACACCATTCCTCTTTTCTCATGTCCTTACCGGGATCACTTCTTCTACATCCTGTGCATTGCTGGGGACTTTAAATTTTAAGGGTAGTGACATTGGAGGGGGCAGGGGATCAGGACTGGGGGCAGAGGCGGAGGATGTCACAGGCAGAGGAGATGACTCCATATCAGCTTCCACAGGTGATGCAGAACTCCTTTCAAAACATTTGCAAAGATTTAAGGAAATATTACAAAAAAAAAAAAAAAAAGAGGAACCAAAGATGTATTAAGAAACTGGCTAGTGACTGAAATCGGGTCTAAATAACTTCCTGCTCAGAGAAAGCACAACACGTGATACACAACATTCTCATCAGTCAAACAAAAATAAGATAAAAATTATAAGTCAGTGAGGTGTCTAAAATAAAATCAAAGTAAGTCACAGAATGTTGAGTGAGAGAAGCAAGACTTTCAGCAGATAGCAGAAAGGTACTGAAAAGTTTCTCAGTTTTATTTATCACCTGTGACGATATATGCCGTTTCTGGTAATGTTGAAAACTCGGACCTAAGCTAAATGTCTGCAATTGCAAGGGTGTACATTACAGATCAGTTACCTGTTGCTGAGGTCCAATCTAGTCTTTGAGAGGATCGGAGAATAAAAAGCAGAGTGGAAAGTGCCGTCCAGCTGACCGGAGCTGTCAAAGCGTCCCAGTTCTGAGTTGCCACCGGGCGTTTGATGGACACTCCTGTCCCAGTTTTGCAAGCTGTGTTCAAAGGCGCTGGAGGTGAAAGCTTTCTCCACCTCCTCATCACCGTCGGTGCTGTCGCTGTAGCTGTTGTGTCGGCCGGAGCTCTTGAAGGTCAGCCTCGCCAGAGCCTCTTCCACAGCGGTTTTTGGAGTCGTCCCAGGAGGAGAAGCTGTTCTGTTCAAGCTCGGACTGGGTTCTGTAATGGTTACAGGCACCTTCCTGGGTGATGGCTTGGGTGTCTAAGAAGAAATACGTTATTTTTTATTTCTATTATTTAACAAACCGTAGATACAAAAATGTTTTTGTTGTCGTTTTTTTAAGCAGCTCACCAAAGCTGAGGCATCCATATCTCGAAGAACACCTTTTTCAGGCCTACAGAGCAGGAGAGTCACTTCCTGTCCAGTTCCTCGTAAGGCTGATATCACCTCCTAGGTGCAAACAAATGCCCCCAAAAATATATGTGATTAAAAAAAGAAAAAACATAACGACTAAAATAGTGTTGCTGAGAAATTTGAATTCCAATTACACCCAAAAAAAACAAAGAAGTACAAACATGTTGTGAAAGTCCTTTCAGCGAGGTTTGGTTGACTCGCAAGATGACGTCGCCCACAAGGATGCGGCCACTCTCTGCAGCTGGCTGGCCCGGGAAAAGCTTCTTCACTCTCACCAGGCTGGGGCCGTTGGGCTCATCAGGGGGGTGCTCTTCTCGGCTGAAGCTGAAGCCGAGTCCAGAAGTGTTCTTCAGCAGACGGACCTCAAACATGTTATCTGTCAGAATGAAGATGTTAATCTGCAGTGAGAACCACGTCGAGCATTGGATGAAGGTTCAGTTCATAAAGAATGAAAGTTACTTGTTATTAGATTTTCTTCTTCCTTTGTGCTATTCCCCGAAATTTCCATTTGACTGCACAACCTTCTTGGAGAAACAAATCTAATTACCAACTAAATCAGAAGCTACTCAGCCATTTCAGTTCTCTGGTTAAAGTATGACTAGATAGTTTTGGCCTGATTAGTCACAATTGTGCCCTGAAATTCCTGCCTTAAGGCTGCATGTTCACATCTAAACCCGACTCTTACAGGTAAAAGATTTGAAGTCTTCATTTTTACACCCTTAGAGGTTTTTCACATGTTTTTTTTTTCCCTTTTTACATAGAAGAATTGAAAAATGTAGTATGCAATCCCTCCTCGGTATACTTCATGAAAAACACATGCAATTGCAGCTGCAAGTCCATTTGGGGAACATCTTCAAGCTTTTCATATTTACGGCCTGAAATTTATTTGCAAAACAAAAATTCTATCAAAGTGACTTCAAGGAGGCAGTTTTTGTTTACCGCGTCCTCTCAATGGCTTGTGGAAAATGGCAGACCCAATTTATAGCTTTCTTTCAACAATTTTGCCACTTTTTCTTTGAATACACAGACCACATTAGCACTTGTACAGTGCTAATAGTTGTCCTCTTCACAGATTCTTCCACCTGAGCTGGTGGTCCCTCTGATCAAAGCTCTTTTTGTCCAGTCAGTAAAAGTGGACAGCTACATCCTGGGAGGTTTTGCAATTGTGTCATGTTTTTCAAATGGTAGATTGAACAAGAATTTAAAACCAGGTAAACTGTGCTCTACATCAGAGTATGAATACACCTGCACAGCAGAGATGGTACATTTTAGGATACTATAGCTGTCTTACATTATGTAATTTAACATAAACCAATTACAAACAATTTAACAATGGGTAGCATTTGGTAAAACCTATTAAACAACTGGAGGCATAGTCACAACTGCTGATGCAACTATTTGTGGTGTTTTGTGTTTAATTAAAACATATATTCCTAGTACATTTACTTAAAAACGAGGTGAATATAAAAACAAACATGTAATTTTCAAATATTTAATCAAAGTCATTCCAGGAATAAATGTGTTTGGCTTCTTCTCCAGTTCTAGGAAGTTCAGCTTGTTCTGACCGCCCGCTCAGGCCTAAATAGGCACCAGGGCACAGCTAGTGGCCTGTTCAGACATGCTCATTTCCTTTCAAATCACATTATCTATGGCAAGTTACTTTGCTGGGAGTGGGAACAAAGGTTGTATTGTAAATATTTCTGAAAAATTGCTGGCTCAAAAAAAAATCGGTGGTATTCAGATAAGGCAACCTCAGTCAGTGGAAACTAATGAGCTTTTCAAGGAAAAATCTTGTGAAGCTACACGCCATCTAAGAATCCTCCTCATCAAGTCTTACCTTGCGTGACAAAGCTGTACTCGGGTTTATCTCTGGCCTCCGGTGGCTGCTCCTTGTCCTTTGTTTGAGTGTGGTTCCTGGCAGAAATGCGGGTGTTGGGTTGAGGGGTGAGGGGAGCTTGATTGCTGTTCACAGGTGAAAGACCTTTCTCCAGGCGCAAGTGAACCGTCTGCACACACAAAACATGATTTACATATCGTTCAAAGCCATCTGCTGAACAGCTTGTTACCCGTGTCAGCGCCAGCCCTCACCTGGCCTGTGTCTCTGAGGACATCGACAGCCTGGTGATGAGTAGCTCCCTCTAGGCTTTTTCCATTGACCGCTAATACTCGATCACCTGCGCCAATGACACACCCATAATTAATTAATTTATCTCCACTTTGATGTTTGTAGCATCGGTTTTTAACTGCTGACCTTTCTGTATCCTCCCATCAAGCTCTGCAGCTCCTTTAGGTATCAGGGCTTTGACATAGATGCCTCCATGTCGCACTGTTGTGTTAGCTCCACCCTAAGAAATAAAAAAAAAACCTCTTCAGCCAAAAGGAGTTGATACTTTTACGATTTTTCTATGTGGGTTAATGTTAAGTTTTTTTTTTCTAATCTACCTTATAGTTCTAACTGAAAATTGCTCCATCAAATAAAATGTCTGATTTTTTTTCTTAAATGGACCTTTTCCAGTGCTCTCAGCAACTATTAATACTCTGGTAAAGATGTCAAAATTGCTTAGATTGTTTTTTACCCCCCGATATTAAATAAATAAATAAATAAATAAATAAATAAGTCACAAATAAAGAATTTTTTTCAACAAAATTATGGCATCAGTGTCTTTAGTCTGAATTAGCACTATACATTTGTGATTCTTGGCTTTCCTTTTTCTCTGAGCTGTAAAGCTGACATTGACAAGCCACTTGGCACTCCTAAAAATGGGTGAGAATGTTATTAAAGTAAAAGCAAATGTTTATGGATCTAAATCAGTTCGTTTGTAGGAAGATAAGTAGCTACTTGCCTAGATTTGCCTGTACAGTCAGAACAATATCTAAGAAGTTTAAAACAACTGGAATTTGGCCAAAAAAAAGGTTGAATGAGGACCAGAGTTTGTTTAGCTGTCATGCACAGTCAGGAGGATGGCAAGGGAGGTATAGCACTGGGAAAAAGTATTTAACTCCTTCAAAATTTCTTCTGCTGTTGCTTTGTTTGCCACATTAAGGTTTCAGAGCAAGCTAATTTAATATTAGACCAAAATAATGCCATCAAATGCAAACTAAACGTGTCCTCGACTCAACAGGGAAAGATACTTTTCACGTATTTCCTGCCACATTAAAAGTTTTACAGCAAGCAGATTTTTATGTCAGACAAAGATAATGTGAGTAAAAACAACAGTCTGAATTATTTCAGTGAAAACAGCTGTCGAAAAAAAAAAACCAAGCCATTGTGAATAACTAACTAAATTATGAATCAAAACCTAGCAAACTGGTTGAATAAAAAAACAAATCACTTAGCTATAATCTGTCTGACAATGAGAGCTAAGAAAACTCAACAACAAATCATCATACATAAACCCAATGTCACTTGCAAGTCTGGGTTAAAAAGTAATTTCTTAGATTTTACAACCATGATGAATTCCAATAAGGGTTATTATCTAGACACAGAAGAAACACAGACTTGTGATTAATCCTAGGAGTGTATGAGTTCTCACAACAACTCATCCAGGAGGCCACAAAAGTAGCCAGAACAATATCTGAAACACTGCAGGCCTCACTTTGCTCAGTTAGCATTCCTATCCATAGTTCACAATAAGAAAAAAAAAGACACCTGCTAAAGAAAACCATAGTTGAGCAACAACAACCAAAGGCCCAGCTATATATTTGCAGAAAAAAACATGATCTGTAAAGCTCTAACTAAAATAATCTTTGTTGTAACAAGACAAAACTGGGCCTGTTGGAAGGTGTGCATCCTGCAACATCTGGCATAAAACTAACAACGTTTTGGAGAAATGACATTTTGACTGACTGTCAAACATGGTTGACAGTCAGTTTTACAGGCTTTTACATATCTGAAAAAATAAAAGGTTCTGGAGGGGCCGAGACAAAGTGTGGACTTAAAATTGTAAGTAGTTGCTGCCAGTGGGGCACAACCAGTTTTTACAATTGGGAGACAATAACATTTCACATACAGTCAGGACGATTTTCTACCTTTAATAAATTAAACTATCGTGTAACAACTGCATTGTTAATTTACTCAGATTATCTCTGTATAACATTTGAATTAATTTGAGGATCTAAAGCGAAAACAGAAGAAATCTGAAGCCAGACTAAAACTTTATTTTATTATTATTTTAGGGCTTTAGCAGTGTGCTAATAACTATTGGAGTGCTGAGTAATAAGTCTTGATTTTCTAAGCTAACAGTTTATCATTCAGCAAAAATGTATCTGAAAATGATACCACATTCTTCAACATGATGTTATTGACAAATATACGTTAGAGATGTAAAGCACAAATGATCAACAACACTCTGTTCTTTCAATGAATATGATATGCCCTCAAGATGTGCAAAATCAGATCCTAAATAAATACTAGATATGTTAGAAATGTTAAGACAATAAATTGTCACTAACCATAATGCAAAGGTTAGCATAAGGTTGTTCCCAGATTATGGGAACATACATAATCTAATAACTGGTAAATTGAATGTTGCTGTTTCTAAGTAGAAATCCCAGCAAATTAATTTCTGATTTCCCTGAGAGGAAAGTTTGATTAATGGTGCTCCAGAAAAAAATCTGTCATAAACTGAAGCCAGCCCCACAAAGCAGCTCTTTGTATGCAGTTGTTGGTCATTATTGCCAAAGTGCAAAAGATACCAGGACTTTATTAGCAATGTTTTAAATGAAAAGATAAAAAGCAAAACACATGCAAAATTAGTTGTGTCATCAGAAGCTATTCCAAAAGAAAGCATTTAGAAATCCAACCAAAAACAAACCAAACACAGAAGAGCGATAGTGAGGAGGATGAGCCAGAAAGGAGCCAAAAGAGAGGGTGAAAACCTTGTCGAACAGTACCGTGACATTTATGCCCAGGCTGCTGTCTATTTTGGACAGCTCAACGTCAAATAGATCTCCTGGACGGAGACTATTGACCCCTGGGGCATTACCATTTAAATTTTCCATGATGTTTTCCTGTAAACAGAGAACATGGCATCAAGGTGAATTGAACATGCAGTGAGAAAAGGGTGATCAAGGCCAAGTGAAGAAGATAAATTTGCTGTTATTGGAGTCAGATGCATATCATGCAGTATACAGGCAAAAAAAAAAAAGTGCTTTCCACTAACACCCATAACAATAGGTCAAGCATCGGGCAACTAATCTGTGATGCTTGTGTTCATGGGTGAAGGATTTGCGCCAACTAAACTAAAAGATGATGTATGATCTCTCAAAACTATTATGTTGGGAAATGGCAGGCAAAGATTATTTAAAGCACTAAATTCATAACAAGGGCCGCACCTTTTTAGCCTTCACTTTTTCTTGACTATTGGAATAAGTCTCTTCATCCATGTCTGTATCCCCCCTGTCGGACTGCTCAGAAACCGGAGGAACTACTGAAAGTTTGACTCTTCTAGTTTTCGGAGGCAGAGCTGGAGGTGACTGATTCAATACAGCCTTTGGTTCTGGTCCTCGAGATTCAGTAGCGGTTTCAGAGGAGGCAGCAGCTTTTACTCTTTCCAACGCCTGCTGAAGTTTATCGCGAGGCGGCTGGTTGATTTTAGCCGAGCTGCTCATCTTGGAATCCTGAGAGCCGAGGCTGCTGGGCTGATGTGCCGAAGAGGAGGCAGACGTAGGAGTGCCGGCGCCCTGCAGAGGAAGACCGGAGCTGACCGTGCCATGATGTTCCTCTGATAATGGGTCGACCTCTTGCTCTGATCTCTGAGCAGGTTTAGGTGAATTAAAATATGATTTGGGTGGTTGGGGAAGAAAGGGAGAGGAATCTGACAAAAGAAGGGAAAAAGGCAGTGATGTAAGCCTAAGGGGAATGTAAATAATCAGACATTTTACTTGCAACTTCAACAGATTTATATCCTTACGTTTATCCTGATAGAGCCTCTCTTTTGGTTGTGACACTACCAGAGTGACATCATCAGGAGCGCTCTGAAGGATGTTAACCGTTTCATCATGAGGATATCCATCCAGGTCTATATCATTCACAGATATCAGCCGGTCACCTGAAACAATTAGTCACTGTTAACAACAAAGTAATATAGCAAAGGAGCAATTTGCAGCATGATGTAAAAATAAAGTCACTGTGAATTAGTCTTCTACCAGGTTTTAGAAGTCCGTTTAGATCAGCAGGACCTCCAGGAGTGATGGAGCTAATGATAGTACCGAGGTTTGTACGGCCAGAGTTTTCCCCTCCAACAACCTGAAATCCTAAAAACACACAAGCACAAATATAGACTCACAAAAGTAATAATATTCCCTATTTTGCTTTAGCCTATTTCAACAAAGTTTACCACCAGCCATGTTCTAACACATGTAAAAGAATGAGCAAAGTCCAGATCTAAGCATTTGTAATAAAGCTTAGATAACACTATGCTCCCTACAAAAATCCACTTGTATGGTGAGAAACTCTCTCTTTAGTGACGTAAATATCACAAAATAATATGAATAAGGGTTCTTACCCAGGCCATATTTTGCATCTTTCTTTAAGTTTACAGTTGTGATCTCTCTCTCTAGAGATGGGAGCTCGTTCAGCTTTTTCTTCAAAGAATCTGTACAATAAAAAAAAAAGAATATTAATAATAAAAAGTAACATTTTTAGTTAAATACATCACTGCCAGGAGACACTTCCTCTTCTCTGAATTAGGCATTTCTTAATATTAGCTGGATCAGCTGTAGGCTTCCCTGACTGCATAAAAAAAAACACCATAACCATTAGTCCAATCTAAATGAAAACAGAGTGGTGATGAAGGACTCCAAATTCAGCAAAACAGCCAGGATAAAGAAGAAATGAGAGATGTGCATGGAGCTATTAAATAGCAAGAATGTAGCCAAAGTTCAGATCCACAGGCCAGCAGCAGAATAAGAACAAAGGCTCAATTCTAGATTATGCAAGTCAGATTTACAGACTTCTATTTTTGGTTTGTATCCAGATTGTACTGTCAAGTGTGGTCAACTAACAGAAGAAGAAAATGGTCATGTTTCAGTGCAGATTCCTAAATACTTTTTTTTTTTTTTTTTACATCATGCATACCATTAGCAGAAGCTGGAGTTGAAGGAGCTCCAGAGGAACTGTGCATACTGACACCTGTGAACAAGAAATCAACCTTTAGTGGTTCACTTTTACTTCTTGTACAGGAGATATGTTGTTCTGTTGATGATCAGGCTATGCTTGTTTTTAAAATAGTCCTGCAGTGCAATGGAAAAATATGTAAATACTTTTCTAAATAAACTATGTATAAAAACACATTTGTATTCAGGAAATGTTTACTATAAATATATCTCTGTATTTGTTTGGGTTATTTTTAGTTAATTTAAGTAAATTAGGTTTCTTATTGAAACCAGGGACTCCATAAGAGCTGGAATAAAAGATTTTTATGTAGCTTTGCTCACTCTTCCTATTGGATACTCGAAAAAGAAAAACTGATATCTAGAGAATTGTTTCTTCTGATAACGAAGAAACAATTGTTAAGTAGGTTTTGCCTCAATATAATGTGGAAAAATGTACTTAAGCCATGTAAAGGCTGGAGTAAGAAAGATCCAGTCTACAGTCTGAGCAAGATTTTTTTTTTAACAGAAAACCTCTTCAGATATATTATTTTTCTCTTTGTAATAATCTAAAAATGAATCTTACCAACTACATATGCTTGGCCATTGTCCTCAATGGAAGATGAGTCCGACTCCTTTTTGGACTGGTCGAGGTGCCATGATGGGCTGTTCTGGAGAACTGAACTCAATGGCCTGAGAAAGAGAGAAAGATGCAAGTTTATCTGTATAGCACATTAAAAAAGATTACAAATCACTAGGGGAAAAAAAAAAAAAAAAACTTAGAAAAAATAAATAAATAGAAATGAAGGAACATCATCTCCTCTAACAAGGTGCCAAACTCCGTTCAACAGTTTTGTTTCAGCCTCCACAGAAGCTTCTGTGCTTTTTTCATTTCACTTCAGACCTTGAAGCATTTAAAAAGAACTGGTTGTGTGACTGCAGTGTAAATGCTTAGTAGGCCACATAAATATGGTGGGACAAGACCATTTTAAACTTTATAAGCCAACATTAAAAGTTTATGATTGATTCTAAAATGGACTGAGAGGGACTGGATGTAATGTTGCCTTCAGAAGATGAGAGCGCTGCATTCTGGAAAGTTTGTAATTGGTGGAGGGAAGACTGGTACAGACCAGCATATAGGGAATTGAAATAGTTCAAACATGAAGTAATAGAGAGATGAATAACGTTCTCCAGATATAAGAATATTAATCTCTATTTGAAGAGATAAAACTCCACTAAATGTTTCTATGAAGATTTCACAACTGCAGAGATCTGTTTGAAGCCAGGGGGAACTAAATGTGGTGGGAGGGAATGTTGTTCCACCTTCCAGTGTTAATCATCTTTGATTGTGCTCAGCACTGGTGGGATGAACAAGGGAGGCAAAACTAAACAATTGAAACCAAATGTTTTATAAAGGGATGTGCTTCATTCAACCATTTCTCAGAGTCCATCTGTTTATTTGAAATGTTCAAAGCAATCTCAATGCATTAGAAGTTCCTGGCAACAAGGAAATTGACAAGCCCTAAATAAACCAGCAAACACAGAGCCAGGTACAGTCTCCCACGGACACAGGGGATTGTGTACCCCCACACACAGAGATTCCCCCCAGAGAGACAATTAGGCAGAGTTGTGTCTCTAAAGTCAAAGCATAGGTTAGATTCCTGAAACAAATCCTCACTTAATAATCTTACTGTGTATTAAAGTAATACACAGTAAGATGTGGGTTTGTGGGTTCTTTAAACCCACAAAGGGGTTTAAAGAAACAACCTACAAACACACACTGGATTTTTTCATGACAAATTGGATTCTAATAATTTTTTTCTCCTCACTTTCTTTTCTTAAAAATAAATGACAAATGACAGAAACTAAACTTAACTTTTATTTCAATTATTTCTTGACCTGAATTTAAAGTTGAAGTAAATACAAACTGCAAAATATGCTTGTGAAACAAGATGACAGGTTGCTATCACTATGAAATACAAAAACCCAGAGTGCATTGGTATAAAAAACAAACAAACCAAAAATAATAATAAAAAAAAAACAAAAAAAACAACTTGATTTTCTAAAATTTAAATCACCATAAACAGAAAATTTGATTAACCAATAAAATTAATTTATTGCCCATTTCTACTTGGGACCCATCTAAATAAGTAACTTGGAAAAATGTTTCGTAAAATAAAGATGAAAAAATGCAAAATTTCGGTTCTCCTCAGAATATGCATTTTTGTGTTCAGTGTTCAGAAAAAGCGTCTAGCTCTGAACATTTACATTTTATTTACTTACTTGTCCTGAAGATGAGAAACTGAATCCGTGTCTGAGCTTGCCCGCTGACGCTGCTGGAAGTTGGAAATTGCCTGGTTTAACTGGGGATGGGTCAATCTGGCATTTGACGAACGGCGCAAGTCTAACACTGGGTTCTGCTCCGACTCTGACATCTGTGCCAGGTTGTGGTGGGACCGACTCATCAATCGTGGATTGGCTAAGGCGGTGGAGGCCAGCGGGTTGTAACCTGGAAGGTGGAGCTCGTCATGGACTAATACTGAGCCAGCCGGTGTCTTGTTGAGAGCCACCTCCGAGTACGAGATCCTCTTCAGGTGGTCCGGGTTGGAGCGCGTGGACAAGCTCTGGGCCAGGCTGATGGGACGTGCTATCCGGGCTGATGCGTCTCCACCCTGGGAGTCTACGGAGTACTGCCTGCTGCTCAAGGGGCAGTTCTCTGATGAACGAGAAGATGAAATGAAAAATATTTTCTACTGGTTTCTACTGGAGGATTCAGAACCAAATTGGATTATTTAACTTGTTCTTGAAAAACAGCACCAGTTGGAAGTTTCTAGCGATTTAAACTGGCAATGTGACTGGACATGTTTTATATTTTGTTTATTAAAAATTAAAAGAAAAAGAAAAAAAAGTGCAAACTCCCAGAATTGTGTGTTTGAAAGTGCTCCTTTACGTCAGCTCTTGCAGCTTTTATTCTGTGAATGTTTCCGTGAAGTTAGTGTGCTATAAAGGCACAACTGTTGTAGCACAATTATTGCTCATAGTTTAGATGATTATTACAAATAAATTCTGCATTTTATTTTTCTGACTGGAGCTCATTTTTCTTTTTCAGCCTGTTTTATTCAATATGCTACACACAAATATTGATTATTGTTCAAAACTAATTTCAATATGAAACATCTGAGATTATTGCTAACCAAGAGGTGATTTCAGAGCTTTTTAAATAATGTTCTCATTGCTTTCGACAGAGACATCTCTCCCCAGATCACTGAAGCTGCAGTCATACAGAGTTTTAAAGCTGTGTTAAAAACGATAGCTAAACAAATAGAAGACAGGTTTATAAGCTAGCCAAATTGGTTTGGAAACTCCATCTAGAATCTAGATAGATGTTTAGATATGTGTGACTCTCTGCTTCAGACATACCAAGATCCTGCAGCTCCTGGTTGTTTTGTCGCGCCTTCGACTGCAGGTGGAACTTGTGCTGATCTGAACACAGCTGCAGCAGATACTGACATGTCCTGTTGCTGTCAGTCTGAAAAAGGTGTTTGACCTCATCCGATGTGTTCTGAAGGCAAATTTTCTTTTTCTTAAGGAAGAGAGAAATAAACAATAGACAAACATTTACTCTCATCTTTCCATAAAAGCTGATATTATTTATTCAGATTCAAAATAAGAGACGTGTGCGCACTGCAAAGGAAATCTTCTTGGTCTCTCTCCAGGGGAACCTCAGCACTGGGGTACGATTTCCGTTAAGGACTTCAAAAATGAGCACGCCTTTGGAGTAGATTCCCAGCATGACGCCTGATTGAGACCTCTTCTCTGGAAGGACTCGATGGAAATGGACTCCATACTCAGCCAGCCTCTGGCTCGCCTTTAAGACAAACAATATGAAGGGTTCTTAAATGTTAAATACCCCAAAATTAAAACACACACACACACAAAAAATATCAGTAAGTCTACATTGAGACAAATAAAAGGTCCACAAAAGGGTAAAATATTGAGAAGAATTAGCAATTTGGATTTTCTATATAGACCAAACTCCATTCATAATGTATGTACTTAGTATTTCTTAGTGAATATTTATATCATTAAATGTTTACAAGCTACTAAGAAATATCAAATATTTACTAATACAGTCAATATCTGACTTATTATTGTGTTTATATATTTTTATACATTATAGAATCCAAATAGCACTAAATTTCAAATTCATTGTATTAGAGCACTTGATATATTCATATAAAATGAATCTAACCTTGAGAAACTCAAACTCTGCCTCTGATTCTGATGCGCCATAGTAGTTACTGTGAAGTTTAGGCAGTTCTTCCCGAAGAGTTGTCTGGTCCACCTTATCCAAGATGGACACTGGCAGGTAGTGCTCCAGCCTGAAATATGTCTTCCCATGAAGCTGCAGCACAGACATCAACACTTGATTATAATATCATGCGAATGGCTCCTTTTGAAATACATTAACTTAGAAAATCGGTGATGTGTTCAATACTTATATTACCAGCCGCATGCATGTAAACATATGTAGCGATGTGAATTTGTGAAATAGGATAAGTGGCTAAAAAAATCTATACATTTCCAACTCAGTTTCCATTTCCATTTCAATTATTGAAAGATGATCTTGGTTACCTCTGGTTGGTAGTCACCAAATTCAGCCTGCAATGCCAGCGAAGCCAGAAGCAAGGCATTTTCAGTGTTGCAGCGCATCCTTTCCTCCAAGACATCCTTCCTCAGTTGCAGGTAGTGCTGATGTTTGGTCATAGCATGCCTGTTTTCCACATAGATAAAAAAAAAAAAAGGTGTCAAAAAGATCTTTATATTTATATTTTAACTGTGCTTAAGCAGCACAGTTATTCACTCAGATTAAAAATATGCTTACTGTATGAGGTTGACATCATCGTGGAAGAATTTGATCCGCAAGAAAAGGTTAAAAGGCACGTCGGTTCTTCTTTTCTTGGGATGCTCCTTCCATCCATCAGGAGCTACTTTGGTAAGCTTGGCATCGGGTTCAACGAAGAAAAACTCAGTTTCTGTGTGGGATTTTTTTAAAGACAAAATGGATTAAAGTAGGTAACAGATAGAAAATGGAAAATAAATCAGACTGAAAAGAAAGCAGTGTCTGTGATCATGATCAATATTCTGATTAGGTGGTAAAGAATAGGGGGCAGAATATAACGACAGACAACATTTTTATGATTTTTATAAGTTAAAACGCTGACAATCGTTTCATTTCCTTTGTGGATAGATGATTGGTTTCTGTTGATCACTTAAAAATCCAGTAGAATAAACTAATCTTTCAGTTTATGTAACAACATATGGAAATGTTTAAGGGGTATGAATACTTCTCCAAAGCACCGTATATTTGTATTAAAGAGAGGATGAATTTAGTGTCAAGATAGATAAAAAATATATATATAGACAGGTGACTGTGATTAAAATGACAAGAGATATACAACTACAAATGTATAAATCCCAAAATCTCCAAATTACCTTTGAGGTATGCAAGGCCGAAGAGATGGTGCTCCACAAGGCCAATGTGAGCCACCACCATATCAAAAACGTCTTTGCAAACGGACTTCAGGTCACAGCCCAGCTCCAGTTTTTGCCCATTCAGGAGCACAACACCCACCTTCCTTTGCACTTCTTCCACCTTACTTCGTTTTGGTTGCTAGGGATGAAACAGCAATAGTTACAAAACGGATAGTTAAACTGTTGTTTGAAGAAAAACCAGAGTTAAAACCTCACCATGATTGACGAAGGCACAGATAAGGTTACTGACGGTTCGCTGGCCATCTTCACAAACTCGGGTCCATTATAGTTCTGTCAGTAATGCACAAAGAAAACGCAATCACAGAAAGCTCTATTCGCTCAGTTTATATTTTGCAGCTTTTTGTGGCTGTGCACAAATTCAAGTTTCCAACTGGTAACCCCAACATCCTAAATCACATTAATTAAACACACCACAAACATGTGAAGAAGAATGTCTCACACATGAATGTGTTCCCAACAGCAGCAAATTTGTTTTTCCATTACCAGACATTTTTACTAAATTTGCAAAAATACATCGAATAAGTCTGAGCAGAACTCTTAAATTCCCACATGTCCCATGTATTTACAATTAACCCTACAAAGGCTGGAATAAATTAAATACTGCAGTCAGCAGTTTTTGTAAAACATCAAATAAGCATGGAATCAACAAGTTTTTGGCAAGTGAGCTTATGTAATTTAAATTTGTACACGAATCATCAAAAACTGCATTATAAACAAGCCTCAAGCTGCTTATATGTAGGGGGTTTCAAGCTGAAAGGGAGGTGTAGAAATTATAGCTTTTAGGGCTTTCTGGATTAGTATCTTAAAAGCTGTCTTCATGATGGATTACAGTTATCTCTTTTGGTGCACATCTTTAAACACTGACTCACATTGTATACAAACCTTGTTTTTGCGGAGCGATAAAGGAGTGTAAAGAGGGTCCTGGAGGTCAAGTGCCGAAGCCTGAGGTTGGAGCAGGGGCTCATCTACAGAGTAGAAGTTGGCCCTGGACAGCCGATTGGCCAGTTGCGTCTGCAGCCGCTGCACCTCCTCCTCTTGCCTCTGGAGGAGCATCTCAGCACTTTCATCAGCGGGCCCTTCATTTTGCCTTAAGGGAACCAAATGTTAGTTGGTTAGCTCAGCAGTTTCTTGTGTGACTGATGCCTTGTAGGCGTCTGTGGCAAACTGCACAAAATATAGGGATTTTTTTTTTCACCCAAACAGGGACGGGGAGCAACAGAGGGACAGATCAAAATGATTTTCTCTTTGGAAGAAGGCAAAGGAACAGCAGGCTGTTTAGGCCTGTGATGCCAGAGATTAGAGAGATCAAGAGGACTGAATGTAAATGTCACATCAGATGACCTCACTGTTGAGGCATGAGGCAATCCTGCTGTGCCGCACCAGCTGTGAGTGGCCCAGAGGAGCGAAATGGGACAGCTTTGTCTAATGCTGCTCTGCTCAATGGAGGGTAGGAAGGGCAGATACCAGCTCATCGTCATCATCAACAGTCAGACTCATTAGTCAACACAGACTCACTCACAAACACGTCATGTTTTCTCAGCACTGGGATGTTCACACACACAAAAAAAAATCAATAAATTAACCCTGGATGTGATAAAAAACATCAGTCTATTTATAATATTATTATTTACTAAGGAAATTCTGACTTCCCAATACTCATTAAGAAAAAGCAATAGATGACGCCAAGTACATCCAGGAGCAGAGTGACTCATACTAAATCGGTTGTGGGTGTGTGTGAAATTTGCATCTCCTTGTGTTTGCATTTGATTTCCTTCCTTGCAAAGTTCAAAGTTGTGTGTTATTCTCCATTCTGGCATATGAATTAGTTAGCATTGCTTTGAATCTCAGTGTTATGGAATAACCAGGATGAACCAAATATTCAGACAAAATGAAACCTAATATGGGTTTAAGATTTATGCCCCTTTAGAAAACGTTTTAAACAAAGATAAACTGATATCAGTTTTGAAAATTATTCAGGCTCATTAAACTTCTTCACATGTTGCACAATGGCAATTAAGGTTGCTCAGCCATGCAGGACACCAGAAAAACATGAAGGAATGCTGCTGCAGAGATCAGGTGAGCTTAAAACCTAACAAAATGCTGCACTTAGCAGAAAGTTAACTTAATCTCAACTGGAGAAACGTGGTGGTGGCAGCATCATGCAATGGGGATCTTTTAGTTCAGCATGAACTGGAAAGCTAGTCACAGTTCATGGGACGATGGATGGAGTGAAATACATGGCAACCTGGGAGAAAACCGTTTTACTACAGGTTTCAATGCATGAATCATGTTCCTTCCACTTCACAATTATGTTTTCCTTTGTGTTCACATGTCAGAGAAAATCTCAACAAAACAGTGAAGTCGGTTTCCTACACAACTACGTATACCTTTTAGAGAGTAAAGAGGGGTTGCTGAAAAAGATCAGCGTGAAACAACTTCTGCTAAGATTGAGTTACCCTGAGCTGAGGAATACCAAGCAGCAGTAACTTCAAGGGTGTCAATTTGTGACGGACAATACGTCTTCTGATACGCAGCTGCACTGGGCCTGTGTTTACTACCTGCGTCTCTGTGAGTTGTGGCTTCTCAGTGACAGGGCGTCTTGTTCTGCAAGCGCCAGCTGGGAGCCGTACCTCGTCACTTCGCCGGGTTTCTTAGCTGCAAGAGACGTGGGAATATTAGCTGCACAAGTGAGCACAAAGCAGCACGTTTAGTTTTATCAATCTAACACACCTCTCCTGACACCCACAAGGTGATGTGATTAAACTTGCATGAACATGTGTGAGCAGAATCGTGGTTACAGAACACTTAAGTCAGGCAAAGCAAAGGAGTATGAAAACAATCTGCTGACATCCACTGAATATGTGTGAGTAAAGTGGCATGACATTACAGCAGTACACTAAGAGAAATTAAACCCTGTAAGCTTTTATGTGTCTTGGTTGCCATGATTTTAAATATGTTTCAATAGAAAATGAAAGAATACATTTAAAAACAGGGTTTGGCTTTGGAACTGCTACTTAACTCTTCTCAGCTGTTTGTTTAATAACTCAATATATGTTTAAAGTTAGTAAATAAAGCTAAACTAAGTGTATTTTTATTTTTTTTATTTTTGCCCCTTTAAAAGATTTAAGGATTGTTTACCAAGCCTGTAGTCTGGATCTGAAGAGGCCACTGATGGGCTTTCACTAGATGAGCTGTAGTCACTGTGGTACCTTTGGTGTGTGTGAACAGGGTCTGAAAGAATAACATTCATCTCAATGAGAAACAATAAAACAATCATGATCATGCATCAACTGAGGGGAAAAAACTCAACCATCATGCATATAATACTACATAATGACTATGCTGATGTGTTTGGTATATTTTTATGTTAGGATTAAGTCGATTGCCTTCCACATCAAACAGAAACTCCACAACAAAAACCTTGTCACTTTTTAAAAAGGGAATTTGACAAACAAATTGATGAGTGACTCATGCTTTCATCCCCAGAAACCATTCGAAAACACATTTAGACTTTTCCATAAAACTGAACAAGACGGCACAACGGAGAACAAATACAGGTATTAGTCATGCTGTTGGTAAACACTGGCAATAAGGAATATGAAGCTAGAGGAAGGTGAATTCACCCCATGTGTGCAGGCGTGTCTCTTGTCAAGGTTTTTAATCGGGGTTTTAGCGTTTGTCTTGCTTAACTGGTAGAACCACAGCAAGCAGAGACCAGCTCAACACATGTTTTCTAAAAGGTATTGCTTCATAAACCCTGTAATGAACTTAACTCGGATGCGAGAAGAAAACATAAACAATAAACTTTGAACCCTAACCAAAGTGTCATGTGTTTTTCTGCTACGTTCACAAAACCTGAAAGTCCTGATCCTCACTGTCAGCTGCATAGCCTGAATAAACCACATTCTTCAGTCACTGCTCAAGAATTTCTGTTTTGTTTCACAATACAGCCAAGGTTTCTTCTCTTTGTGACGACAATGCTTGTTCAGTTTGGCAAAGGGCTTCAGGAAGTGCATTTAAAGTAAATATAGCTAAAGTGATCTTAGAAGCAGGTCAATCAGTCACCTAAGATCAGTTTCCCATCTTCTGCTGCAGTGAATCATGAGTTCCCTTTACACAATCACGCAGTTGAAAAGGTTCAGAGGGTGGTTCATTTGTGCGCTTTTCCCATGCAGTTAAGACAAAAAAAACTAAAAACAAAAATGTGTACATTTTCCCAAAATCTGACAGACTCATGCAGTTACCCACACATGCAGTCACTTGCCCAGAGAACCTGATTTGGCAGTTCTTTAAAAACCTAATGAGTGAAGAAAAAAATATAACGCAGACAAAGAATTAAACCCATTTACCTTTTCAAAAAGGTATTTTGAAATACATGGAAAAGAAAAAAGCTTCAATTTCAACTTACAAACAAGTAATTTGAAATGGCATTTTCTTGTGGCATTATTTGCCACAAGAAAATGAAAACCTTTTCATTCCTTTCATGGAATGAAAAGGTTTTCCTTTTTCATTCCACAAATGTAAAAAGGAAAACCTCGCCCTTCCAAAGAAGTTCAGATGAATAGAAAATAAATCTTTTTTTTTTATATATATACATATATACATTTAATTTTAAGCATCACTTAAGTGTATGTCTATTTACAAAATTCACAATGTTTGTGGAATGCTGTAGAGACCATTACAATAAGATTTAGGATGATAGAAGATTACAAAATTATCTTAAATAGTTACAAAATATTCAATGTCTGTTATTTTTACAATTTCTCCAGTCAATCTTCAGAGTAAGGGGCCTATGAAATAATCGCAGCAGTTTTGTGATTACCCTGACTCAGAACCACCACCCTGCCTCTTTCATCTACAAGTCTCCTTTTATCATTTTCCATACTGGACCTGACCTCAGCTCAAAGCTGCATAACCTGCTGCCAAGAGCCGGAAAAGTCCAATAATCTTAGGAATTCCCTCATCCGTCATGCATGACTCCAATTACAGCTTCGGGGTAGGCCAGGAAAAGTTTCTACTCCTTGAAGACTGAAGCATTTTGGGGCAAAAAGGTGGGGGAGGAGTCGGAGTTGTCTAGGTGCTGGAAGACAAAGAGGTGGCCAGGTAGAAACATGCCCCTGCACATACAGGGAAGTGGACAACACAAAGACTTGCACAAAGGAGGAAGAAAAGAGGCTCTGAGGAAGACTCTGTGCAAACTGAGACAAACACCCGTGCCATCACTTTTCTGCAGAAAAGAACAGAAACAAGAAAAAATGGGGAACTCTATCCTGAAATCCTTAATGTTTTGAATACACACATCTAGTCCTTCCAATTTTCCTTCTCTTGTTAAACTGGGTTTGCTTTGAAAACTTTTTTTTTTTTTTTTTAAATAAACTATTTCTACTTTCCTTTGAGGAAAATAAAAACTAAATAAAAATGTCATGGTACTCCGTTTAATACACTGCACCACTGCCTCCTATGGCTGTGGCCTTATACTGTTTTAGCTGGGCTGGTTTGTAGCCAGAGCCAAATTCTTCACCAACTCTTTCCATTCCGACAGCCCAGGAACCCAAAGCTGTACAAATTTATTATGCTGACCAGGGGATGAAAAAAAATAAATATATATATGCTTTTTTTTGTGGCCTTCCACATAATAACTGCTATTGTTAAGCTGCTGTAATTTTTGAATTTTCTTTTTTTTAAAATCACGCCCCATCATGTTCATGCGGTGTGTATCCCTTATGACGCACAGGCATTTTGCAAAGGCGGACTAATACTGTGTTGCAATTTTCAAGTTCAAGTGAAAGTAGTGGTTTAAATTCGCCCAAGTAAAAACTAAATGTAACCAATCTAACACATGCTTTCGATAAAAGTTACTCCAAAAGCAGTGATGGGAGTCAGCGCAAAGGACAGACAATATCAGGCTTAAATGAATTATTACAGTACATAAAAAATATGGAGATATGCTAATTTGCCAGAAGTTAGAAAGTACATTTCTAGAGTTGCCACTAGAAACAGAAATATCAAGTTATAATGTTAAGGATGAAAAGAAGTCATTGTGGTTGACGATTCTGTGAAGCTCAGTTGTTTTCATTTTAGTGTACATGACATAAAAATACCTAATTTGCATATTACCTGCATTATGGAAAGAAATGTTATATGGAGTCTATAAAAGAAACCTAATATGCTTTACAGTATCATAAAAAATATTCAACACAGAATTTTCTTCTTGTATGGTGAAGAATTACAACTTCTGAACTACTTACAGTGTAATAAATACCACATCAAATTTTAAGACATATTGCACAAGTAGTCACGACCTATAATGTCCTTCCAGCAGTTCTACACTTGAATTCTTGTAAAGTATAAAATGTCCTGACCAGAAAGCACACTGTTCTTGTTTCTGCCACCTTAGAGAAAACAGTCTTGGCCTTTACTTTTGCCATCGTGTAACTGACTCGTTTTATTTTATTTATTTATTTATTTATCTTTTCACATTTAACGATAACTTCTGCAAATGGCGGTAAAAGTTCAAAGTTCTACATACCATGTATAAGTGTTTAAAAGTGCCAATTAAGTTAATAGCTGAATTAATCCAAAGGTAGGACAGACTTCTGTCAGTTGCAGCTGAACCAAGCAAGGTGATGACATTTTCATCCGTGTGACCTGAACTGAGTGTTTTCATAGCTTAAGACGACCCAAAGAGAGGCATTGCAGCAACAGAAGAATTTAATAGGTTAAGAAAAAATCTAGATAAACTGGTAATCACATTGTGTGTGACTGTATCAAGGGAAATGCAGGACGTTATAGATAGCATTCATAAAATACCAAGCGTGATTCTTAGGGATTTTAAGTAATAATCTTCTCTGTTCTGATGTCTTGCAGCTTTCCAGTAACATTTTCAATGGTTGGAAAACACCATCGCTTGAACCTACGTCAAGTAAAAAGTTGACTATTACGAGCTGTGGCTTGACACGTCATAAAGTGATTGATGTTTAACAAGCACTGTAAAACGTTAAGCATTTGGAAAAACAATTATCTTCCAGAGCCGGTTTTATTGAAAACTGTATATTCAAAAACAGGACAAACAGTTTGATTCTTCCTTTATTGTGTATACAGAAAAGAACTATGTCTTAACAACATTTTGTCAAATTAATGCGGGATCCAATTGTGATCAAGAAGACAAGACAAGAAAGGCATTTCCCCAAGGCACATGTATAAAAAATAATGCTGTATTGCCAGTATAAAAGTAGCTGCCGGCAAAGTAAGGAGGCTACAAGTAGACTGTAAAAGGAGTTGTGGGGGTCTGGAAAAAATGAGGCAAGGAAAGGGAAATATAAAAGAGAGCAGATTAGCTTATGAAGCCAACATGCCTGTTTGAACCTTAATGCTTTCTTCATAGTCACCAGATGACCTTCGAAGCCACACAGGTACATGTGAGTCAGCGACTAAAAGCAGCTTCCCTATGGAGCTTTTACCAAGAAAACAAAAAGCTTTTGAGAGAAACAGAAACTCTGGAGGGGTTTGTACTAGGTAATTACACAATTGCAACAATTGTGATTTGCCCAAGCATGCAACGGTACAGTTTTTTCCACCATACCTCTGTTAGTAAGCAACGGAGGTGTATCCAAAGAATAGCTGCACATAACGTGTGAAAATAAGGTAAAGGCTAGAATTATGCTGTTCTTTAATTAGAATCAGTAATTTGGGTGACCTTCGTGCCACTGACTCATTCTGTCTAAACACCGCTGAGCGGCCAAAGCAAATGATACTCCCTTCAAGCCAATAACCAGCTCTGAAACCATATAGCCATTCAACTCCTGTACACAGCTGGTAGCCAAGTGCCTGGCTGCTCAAATCATCCCACTGTAATCCGCAATTCTCTCCATAGGTCAAATATAACCGGCTTCAAATTGCTAATTAATTACACTATCTAATTTGCCATTTTTCTTATGCTGAATAACAACAGACATCCTCATAATACACCGACTTAAAAGATCAAGTCTCGGGGCAAAAGCAAAACATAATACGGCTTACGGGTTGAAGTGCTGAGGACCACAGTTCAAGTTCAGACAATGTTCTGCTAAACACTTATTACAAAATGATAACATGACCTAGGTATGGCGTTTCACACTAAAACCCATATTGTGCAATGTAATGACAAAGCATTTGTATGAAGGATGTGATGCAGTGCCTGTATTCAAAAGGTAAGTGGTGAAAGACTTGGTGTACGTCATTTGCACCTTTTCTGTTTTTTAGCGGTGTGTAACCTGTGACAAATAGTTTGCTGATTTAAACTTAGCAGGACACTCATCAAATGTTAAGAACCTCACAAAATTTAAACAAAGGCTTTCATGACTGTCGTCTGAGACTGATGGAGTATGACAATCACATTTTGTGAAATAAAAGACACCCAAAAATACAAAGGCACTGTCTAATAAACAAAATGCTACACAAAGATAAAAAAAAATATTCCAAAAATAAAAGCTATGCAATTAATATTTAAATAGCCATTCAATATATTTTTGAGAAAACTGATTTGAGTTGTTTTGTTTAATTTCTTTAGATGAGAAAACTGATTTTTATTTAGAGGAAGAAGTAGTAGTCAGGGAGGGTAATCAATAGATAAAATATACAACGGGAAATGAAGGAAATCCTGTCTTCAGAGAAGAACTTGGGATAGACTGATGTTCCAAACAGGAAAGATCTCCAAGAGACCGATTACTGTGCAACTGGAAAGTATTCACACTGCTTCACTTTTTCCACATTTTGTGATGTCACAGCCTTATTCTAATATGTATGAAATGAACCTCTTTCCTCAAAATTATACATAAAAATACCCTATTCTGACAGAGTGGACAAAATATTTTTTCAAAGTTATTAAAAATAGAAAACCAAGAAATCACATTTATGCAAGTATTCAAAACTTTTGCTTAAAACTCAGTTGATTGAAATTTGGCAGCAATTCCATCCTCCAGTCTTTTTGAATATAATGCAACCAGCTTAGCTCACCTGTCTTTAGGAAGTTTGGCTCATTCTTCTTTGCAGTTCTTCTCAAAAGCCATCAAGTTGGGTGGATACGTCTGTGCAGCCATTTTCATATCTTTCCAGAGATGTTTAATGAGTTTCAACCACATTTTACAGGGTGGTTACGAAGCCACTCTTTTGAGCTCTTTACCACATGCTTTGGATCGTTTTCCTGCTGAAAACTGAGCCACCAGAGGTCAAGATTCTCTGGAGTAGGTCTTGCCGTACATTGCTGTGTTTATCTTTCTCTCTATCCTTACTAGTCTGTCAGTTCCGGCTGCAAAACATCTCCATGAAGTGATGCTGTCACCACGATTTACTGTGCGGATGGTATGTGGTATGGTAATGTTGATGAGCTGTGCCTGTTTCCTCCGAACATGACCCATGCATTCACACCAAAGAGTTTGATCTGTATCTCCTCAGATCATAAAAGTTCATCTGTCATGGTTTTAAAGTCCTTCATATATCATTTGGTAAAACTCCAGACTTGCTGTCATTTTCCGTTTATTAAAAAGTGTCTTCCGTCTGACCACTCTACCATACAGGCCTAATTGTTGGATTGCTGCAAAGGTGGTTGTCTTTCTGGAAGGTTCTCCTCTCTGTATAGAGGAATGCTGGAGCTCTGTCAGAGTGACCATTGGGTTGTTGGTCACCCCTCTGAGTAAGGCCGTTCTCTCCCAGATTGCTCGATTTCAGCCGGCTCTGCGAAGACTCCTGCTGCTCCAGACTTCTATTTACAATTATAATGGAGGTAATTGAGCTCATTGGAACCTTCAAAGCAGCAAAAATATTTCTGGATCCTTACCCAGATCTCTGCTTTAAGACAATCCTTTCTCACAATTTTATTATTCTTTCATGCTTGGTGTTTGACCATTTTCCAACTGTGAGTACACAGTAAACATATCATACAGTCATAATGGCCATTTGTTTGAAGAATTTTGAGAACAGATTTATTTAATACCACTTGGAAGAAGGATGAACTGACAAAATGTGGAAAAAGTGAAGGACTGAATCATTTCCAGATGTACTATAATCATAGAAGACTAGAAGTGATAAAAACCATATATTTAGAAATGCAGTTCAAACAATGTGTCATCTGTTCATAATGACAGTTTAATGACAATCACAGTACACAGCGAATCCTGAACAAGAATGAGTGAATGAAACATAAATACGTAAAATAATTGCTTCTATTGAATAACACCGCTGTAGGACGGACAAAGTTCAAAGTTAGGATAAAGACAGTTTTATTACTGCCTGTATTATCCAGCTGAACAAAAAAATGGTCAAATTTGAGTTTTTTGTTTTAAGATGATGCTCCATTTAAAAGGTGAGTGACTCAAACACCAAGTCTCACTAGTTGGCTGAGATTCCAACAGTATATTGTAACTTTATAAATGACCCTTTGGCAAAAAGAGTTATTCTCTTTAATCACATGATGATGAAAGAGTTTAAATATAGCTATTCAGCAGAAAAGGAGCAGTAGCACACAGTTTTGACAACAGTCTTATCAGTACTTGGACATGGAATAACCTGGGTAAATATTTTATTAGTACTTTATAAACGATTAAAAAATATAAATACTATGAATAACCACTAAAACACTCAAAGTGACTCACTTCTGCATTTTGAAAACCCTCTTAACATGAAGAAGTTATGAAAATCTCACTCTCTAGAGCTGAACTCAAGGATCTGGACTGAATCAAACAGTGTGACAGCAGAAGATTCACAGTTGTGCAGAACACAGTACATATATACTTTATTTATGATAGCATTACTCACCGTTTACCGCCTGCTGTAGTGCCTGGAGTTTCCTCTGTCTCTCCTTGATCCTGTCATATGCGGCCGGGAGCCCAGAGCCGACAGACAGGGCGGAGAAGTGATGAGGCATTCTGCCCTTCAGCTCACCAAAATCAGAGTACCGATAATCCACCTCCTTGGCCACAGACAAAGGTGATTTCCGCCTCCCCACAGAATGCGTGCTTAAGACATTGCTTCCTCTCCGGGCATCTTCCAAAGCTCCAAAACGAAGAGCTTCTGGGTCGATGTAAGCCAAGTCCACAGAGGAGGCCCAGGTCTTTCTGGGCTGACTCGGCCCTCTGTCTGTGACTTGGTACGGTAAAGACCTACGGTCCAGCTCCACAGGCCGGCCCTTCATCTGGGGGTGCAGCGGGTGCAGATAGGGGTAAGAAAGCTGGTGCTGGAGTGAGGGGGCTTTGGGGTAGAGTTCTGTGGAAGAGTCAGCATTTGTGTGGTAGTCAGACAGGGAACTGTGGGGAGCTGCACCCTCGTCTCCCTTCAGCAAGTCCTGAATCGGCAGTGAGCCCATAGATCGACTGAGGCCCCTGTTGAGAGCCGCTTGCTCCTGAGTTCTGGCTTTGTATCGCTCCAAAACTCTGGGGGCGGCACTCCTCCCTGAGGAAGAAAATGGTGTTAATTCTTGAAGACGACAAATTAGTCACATGAGTTACTCATTCTTAAGTATTGCTGACAGATATAAATAAAAAAACACAGATGTATTCACAATGACTACTTAGCTCTGCTATTAATTACTTTACATTAATTTAAAATGTAAAACCAGTTAAATGTTCCCAATTTTTAAATCTGATATTCTAGATGACGTAAATGCAAAATCAAGGCAATAAATGCAGCAATCAGAACAACTTTGTAAACTTGCTTAAGATGTTGGTCATATAACTTAAGCTAGAAGTAAGTAAAGGTAGTTAGACTATGTCTGCATGGAGATGTTGACAAGAAGTGAACTCAGAAAAAAGTAATTATTAGCTTCCATATGTTTTTTATCTGTGATATCATATGTATATTTGTGGATGGGGGCCTTTCTACACTCTGGTCCAAAAGGTAGGGACGCTCAAGACAGCTTCCTATTTTAAGCTGACTTGATATGGACGTCTTAATCTAATAATGACTGTTCAGCTGCACAACTCAGATGTCACTGCCTTATGGCTTTTAAGACAGTGCCTTGCCAACGTATTCATGCTGACATATTTCAAGTCCTGCTATACACTGTCAATTGAGCCACTCTAGCATAAGAATATGCAATGATCTAAGCCAGTTCATTGTAGCCCTGGCTGTTTTTTCAGGGTTGCTGTCCTGCTAGAGGGTGCACCGCCATCCTAATCTCAAGTCTCCAGCACGTTTTTGTTTTTTTTTTCCCCACTCTCGCTGGGTATTAATTTCTGTCTTCCTACCAACTCTGATGCTGTTACCGTTGCCAAGTTTCACTGTGAAGATGGTGTGTTCAGTGTGATTTACAGTTTCTTCTTTCATATTTTTGCTCTGACCTGACTGCAGACAACCTTTTAGGTCTCTATTCAACAAATTATTTCTTCTCATCACTCTTTCATTTCAGTTCAGAACTGTGGAGTACACAACTAATACAGACTGAGCAGTGGATCTCTGCAACTTTCAGATATCATCTTTGCTGGTTTTCTGATTGATGCTTTTCTTATAAATCCTAATTGCCGTCGTGCTTTACTCCTATTTTCAGAAGAAAGACTGAGCGCATCTCTGTGAGATGTTTAACTTCAGGAGTAATGTTTCATAACCTAACTCTGCTATAAAACTTCCAGATGACTTTACTCCTGTCCTGCCTGTGCTCCTCACAGACACAGCTGTATTTATATTGGGACAGTTTGTTGCTATGGAATTTATTTTGGGGTGTCAGAGTAAATGTGACTGAATACAAAAGTTTGTGATACTTTTATATTAAAAAGGGTGCGTGGTTCTAAGTGAAGAACCTTTGGAAAAGTTCAAGGGATATCAAAACTTTTTTTTAAAGCAAAGTAGTTTAAGAAATAGAGACATTCAGTGTCTATCTGGGCAAAAAATAAATAGCCAGAAACCTGAGCAGCAGCTACAAGTTGAAACAACGAGGATGCAGGAGGGAGCGAGCTGCTCCATTAGAAGAAATATGCTAAGGAACGGAGTGATCCTCTTTTGCATGTACTTTCCCTGAGGCTGCATTGTGTTCAACCAGACAAACAAAGCACTGATACAAACAGCAGACCAGCAGCTTCACTGGTGACTCAAAAATATGAATCTAATCAATATCATGCAGCGCTTACATAATGTGGATGACGGCCATGAGTGAGCTCTGGCTGTCCTTTCCATGGCCTGGAGAAATGCCGGAATGTTCAAAAACCACCGAGGAGGTTCAGTCATATTTTCCTGAATTTAGTTTAAATTAGAAGTTTTGGTGTGTTGTTCCTTGTAAGTCTTTGCTATTCTAAAAGTCATTCCTCAGACTATAAGTTGTGGAAGCTGCTTGTATTTGCTTTGCTGCTACAGATTTGTTGAACTAAACTAAGCTCTTGAAGGAGAAAATACTCCCGCTCGTAACTCAATGAAAAGAAAACAGATCATAAAGTTATTAGTTTCACTCCATTAAAGCCTATCTTCAAGTGATATTACAAGTAAAAAGGCCTCTAGTGCTTAGCCTTGAGGTACCACTGTAAGACAATCTGACATGCAAATAACATTATTGCAACCATCAAACGTAAAGTACAGGTTAAACTTAAAACATATGTTATCTGACTGCATAAATGGTAAGTTTTTATGACCAACAATGCCAAATATAACAAGGATCAAACAAAAAGACTTTGATATAACTCCATATGTCACTGCAGTATGACTTGGGCAACTCAAACGGCACAATAGACTGTAGCTACTTTGTGTTCATAGTGTGTAAATGTAGCTCATTTTACCGGATGGCAAGCCTTTGCCTCTCAACCTCTCTCGAATCTCCTTACTCCGCTCTGGAAGAGATTCTCTATCTGTCAGCAGACCATCCAGCTAAGAAAAGAAGAGTTGAAGAAACAATAAAATGATGAGATGGTAAAACTGGTGGAGAAAAAGAATCGTTTTATGATTGAGAGACCCAATTTTCTGCAGCTGACACACAAATCATCCTCACGGTTTAGATTGAAGTGTGTACCTGAGAGAGACTGCCAAGCACCAACCGGACCAGTTTTCTAATGTAGGAGAAAGGGGGGTCACAGGTGGAGTTTCTGATGTGCTTGCTGCAGATGTCCAGCACCGTGCGCAGCGACATCCGACTCAACGTAATGTCATCAGACATGTTGAGCAGTAGACCGTTAAGGTGTTCCCCCAGCTTCATGGGCTGCACAATGAAGAATGAAACCATTACCAAGGGCAGGACTTTCATCTGATAGTTTAAATCACCATTCATTTTCTAAATCATCTTGTACGCCTGACTTAAGTACCTTACATAAAAAGAGTGATCTAATATACATCTAATATGCATTTTATATAAAAAGAAATGTAAATTATAAGCATATTAGCATAACTTTAGTGACAAAAAGTTTTTTTTTTTCCTCCCAAACTGTTCATAAAGGACTCTAAACCCAAAGGTCTTTATGGGAGGTAAACTCAACCTTTGTAAAAGCAGATAATTTATCTTCAGAATCAAAGGCTTCAGTAACAACTGTTTGCTCCAAAGCTTATGAAATTCACATCTTCTGTGCTATCCTTCACAATTCTATCAAATGAAATAATGTGCAACTATTTCAATTAAGGCGGATAATTCATAGGGCACCTTTTCCCAGAATAAATGATGCATCGGAATAATTTTCAAATTCCTTTTTCTGATATTTTTAGTTTCAAGGTAATAGATAGAGGGCATTCCAACAAAACAGTTGCCGTTTAGTTCTCATTTAAGTAATTTGGATCAGATTGTGTTTAGATAAACTAAATGGTTACAAAAATAGACACTACATTTGTTTCATGACTCATATTGCAGTTGCAATGAAGTCAACCTCAGTGCCAGTCATGGTGACCGTGGGAAGCATTTCCTCATAAATGTGAACGTGTTTCACACCTGACTGACATGTCATGAGGAAGCGGGGAAAACCTGAAAACCTGAAAACCTTCATTTTCCAAACAGCATTTCCAGGCAGCACTTTTTCTTATGAAGATTAAACTTTAAGATAGCGTCATGGGGGAACAAAAATAAATCTTGATATACATTGTTATGAAGCATCTGGACTGTTTCCAAGTTTTTACTCGCTGTATTTGTGACGGTGTAATCAGGCAAGCGACAAGTTTAGGTTGGAGTTTTATGTGATGCAAAAATATTAACCGAAGGAAATAGGACTACAATAGTTTTGCTGACAAACAGCAGATATTAGACTCTAAAGTCTTTGAAAATAATATAAAAGATTTTTACATATTAAAAGAAGCCTTTTTTAAGATTTTTTTGATCTATGATGTTTACCTGGCTTTGAGGGATTTGATAGTCTGCTCCCCAAAATAATGTCATTCCCAGTGAATACATATGCATCTGTGGAAGGAAAAAAGAAACAATTAAATCTAGATGGGCAAACACCCCCCCAGAAAAACAAAAAAAACAAAGACAAAACAAGCTGATGAAGGTGACAAAAAATGACTGAAGAAGGTTGATGGTTGTAGACAAAAACAAGGTTAAATTTAGGAGAAGTAGGCAAAACAAAGAAAGAGGATTAAAGTTGAATCAATTTTCCACACACAGAACATAGATGAGGTCTTTCACATTAAATCCCCAAATCTTTTTCCATTTTCCTGTTATTACTCTCGACTCATTGCTGTGGAGAGAAATTACTTCCCCTGAATGTTGGGCTTGGTAGAGGAAAGAATAATTCAGGGATTGCCAAAGAATGCACCGTACCCTTTGAGGTCCTTCAGGAATAGACAGAGTGCAAATTTAAAGACACACTAACACTTTCAGAAAATCTGCAAGACTGGACAGTGAGGAATTAACGTGAGCCCAGAACACCAGGTTGAAAACAGTAAAAGAAAGCTTTGGCTCTTGCAGCTGACATGTATTTACACTCAGTCTTAAAATGAAGGAAACGGATTATAACTTCTGCACTGAAATAACCCAGCTGGAGAGGCAGATCCAGCCTTGGAAAACTGACTCAGCACAAAGCTGTTTGAGGTTTGTGGGTCTGAGCCAAAGATGGGTTTTCAGTCGTGCAAGCTTTCAGTTATTCTACCAGAGTGGCTGATTTGAAAGGGGAGGGCTGCAGTGATTCTTTTAACTACAGACGGAGGCATGCTTCCTCAGAACTTTGGACATCGCTTCTGCCAACGTGTCAGTTTGGCACTTTAAGTCGGGACAAGTTCAACCGAACTACACCGCCTATCATTTACATACGCACACGCACCACTAAAAATAGATGCACAACTAACAGGCATTTATAGCTTTGCTTTTTGTTGACAAACGCTAGAGTTCATTTACATTTTAAATCCACATAATTGTCAGCTCAAAGGTCAAAGAAAGAAGATGTTCTTTCTTTAAAGAGATACTACAAATTTCTTTAAGGTAAATAAAAGAATGTTGATTCCTTTTTAAGGCCAATATTCCCACAAAAAGTCTAAACAAACTAATTGGTAGTTTTATAAAGTACTTTTATACCTAGATTACCAACTTCAACTTCTTCTTCTAGTTAACGGTAAGCTTTCTAACAGTTACTACAGGTTTCTGCCAACAGCTGAAATCCCCATTTTCAATAGCAAACCTTATTACATATGACCTTTGACAAAAAAGTGGATCATGTAACATTTTTTTTATTATTGTAATTGCCCAAATATATGCTGAGAACAGTTCAGGAGTAGCTGGCTTAGTGTGAAAAAAGGGCCAACACAATATGGAACAAATGAACAATCATATAAAATTAAGACAGAAGATTTGAAAAAACACATATGAAATACCTAAAATTGAAATGTCCCTGACTTTAAAAGTTGGCAGAACCATGTTTTACATCCTACATCTGTATAGTATTCCTCTGACTTTATGCATGAGGAATCACAAGGTGACCGGAATCAGCTGATTGCTCAACTGATCCTGACCTGGTTGTCGGCCAGTCAGACACACAAAATCCTCACCCTTTTTCGAATCGGCGAATGCTGATGATGATGACACACTTTGAAGTGGAAGTTGTAACTGAGTGAGGAAGACTTCATGTTTGCTAAATTCAATATCTGTAACATTTTTAATTAATGAAGTAAAAGGAAGAACAAAGATGTTGGAGACTGTTTAAAAAGAAATATTTTCCACAGAGGTATGGTGGCCATTGAATTATATTACTACATAAATGAGGACAACGTTCAGCAGATAACAGAACGGTAAAAACTTCACAGCTCAGCTATGTTGCTCCGTTTTATCCCTTTAAGCTTTCAACCTTCATGAATTATGCAGGATTCGGAAATTTTGGGAATCTCTCAAGAATCTTTGTTATCAAGGTAAAAGAGAATCATATGGCCCAGAAAGCTTCAATTGGTACATCTCTGCTCTGGTTGATTTAAGAGAGTGCACCAAAGACCTTGGTTAGAAATGCATCAAGACAAAGATAGAACAAAGAATGATAAATGTTTCTGTCCCAGTGTGAATGATCTTAACAATAAATACCTTTTCAATGTCAGAAACTGAATTCAAGGGGTTGCCTTCCATGACCTCTGGGGCTGTGAAAGCTCTTAAGTCCTCCTGGGTGACATACTCGTCTGTAAATGAAATGTTGCCAGAGGGCATGAGGAGGAGGGACCAGGGTGAGATGATGAAGCCCATGGCTGCTGGGTCTAGACGGAAACAGACAATTCAAAACATGAACGTGGATATAAGACAGAAAGAAAACTTGGCTTTCTTCAGATAAACTTTTAGATGGTGCCAAACAAGCTCAGAGACCCACAGCATTAAAAAACAATGTTCTAGAACTCAGTGTTAGTATCGTATTCTGTCCAGACATTTAAAACCCAAATGCCTCACACTTAGACATATCTAACCACAGTGGCCGTTTCTTGCAAAAGGCTTTGGCATTTATGGATATCCAAGCTGACAGAAGTAAACACAAACACATGTTGCTTTCCTGGCCTGCATTAAAAAAAATAAAATAAAATCTTGAAGCATGGAAGCAAAAAGGAATGACTACACAGCACAATTCTCTCTTCCTACAAAGCCACAGGCAGTGCTTTGGTTAGAGACCGTTTTAAAAATATACACAGGAATGCTTGAGCAGTGCTGCAAAATTCTTTTCTTCAACTCATACTTTAATCTGAGACGAGCAGAGGAAAAGGGGAGCTCGATTTGAAAACCTGGGGGGAAAAAAAATTGGTTTCAAAAGCTGGAATTTACTAAGTAAATATAGGTTTCCTGTTTAAAACCCATCTGATTATTCAAAGATCTTACTGTATATTTGACTTGGGTAAATATCAAATACAAAGATTTTCTGAAAAAGTAATGATGATTTTTAATAAATTATAATGATAATTATAATAAAAATATGCTGTTGCTGTTTGATGAGCACCTAAAGTATTACTGACAGGAAGTGATTCTGAATCACCGCTCTATAAAATTGAGTGTTCAATGTCATTTTTAGTGCTATGCTGACAAGCAACAGCACATCTGGACAGTAATTTAAGATCTGGACAGACTTGCAGTTCCCTACAAAAGTATTCACACCCCTAGACTTTCTACACAGTGCAACCACAACTTCTATGCGTTTTATTGGTATTTTATGTGCTAGACCATTTGCACAACTGTAAAGTTGTAAAAAGTTAAACTTCTTGGACTCCAGGCAAAATAGTCCATCTGACAGAAGCACACAGACTGTGTGGCTTGAACACAATCCACACTGTGAACACAGAGGTAGAAGCATTATGCTGTGGGGCTCCTTTTATCATCGGGGACAGGGACACCGGTCAGAATTGATGGTAATATGGAAATCACGAAACACATGAAAACTTGCTAGAACTTAAGCGAAAAAAAATCATAAAGCAAAGGTTTGCCTTCCAGCAGGACAGAAACTTTAAAAAACATGGTCATAGCTGCAACAAAATGATTAGATCAAATAATATTCATGTCATGGGTTGGTCCAGACATAAATTCACACAGAAATCTGTAGAAGTAAAAGAAGTTGCTAATGATCTGGGTACGTTTAAACACTATGTGCCATTACATTCTATCTCCATATAATCTGACTGAACTTGATTTATTTTATTATTTTTTTTTGCAAAGAAGCACAGAGCTGACAAAGATAAAACCTGAAAATCTTTCAGCTTTGATTGCAGTAAAAAGGTTGTTAGAAATATATTTTTAAAAATATGAGTCATCCTCCTTCTGTCACATAAAATACATGACATTTGTGGTATGCATGTGACAAAACATAAAATTTCAAAAGATATAAATGACTTTGCAAGCTACTGTAAGAACACTCAAGCAGACAAATGTGACAATATACTCAAAGAAAACATGGAAGAGTACTGGGAAAATCCTTTCAATAAACAGACAAACTCATACCAATTACTAAAACTAATCCTTCTTAAGCAAAAACGCAGTAACCACTGCAGTTTGCACATGAAAAATCCACTAGTTTCATATTTCAAGACCATCTCCTAATCTTTATGATCACCTTCACTGCGTAAACAGATCCAAAGAAAGAAGAAGAAAGGCTAAATTTAAAGTTTCAATATTTGTCATTAATAACACATTCTTGTTCCAAACAGACTTTACATAGTTCAGTAACTATAATTAGTGGGTCCAACATCTGCTATTCAAATTTTAGCTTCACTCAGCAGTCTAAAGCTCCACACACCAGCAGTCACAAGTTACACAGTACAACGACACACTGAAAGGATAAAATTGCGCTTTAAACACAATGGAGAATAAAGTAACCGTAAGACAAAATGATGAAGAAAAGCTTCAAGTATCCAGCGTTGCTTATCAAATAAGCCTTCACAAAGACTATTCAAGATCATTTCTGCAAAATCCTTTCATCATAAAAGTGACCTCGGCTGCTGAGGAATATTTAGAAACATTCATTGATAAGGAAACTTTTCTGCAGCATGATGGGATTTGCATCACCAAGCATCACTAAGCAAAACCAGAAAGTGAAGTCAAGCTGGTTTTTCCCAGAAACAGACTTGGCTACAAGTTAATGCTTAGTGGAAATTTTAAATAGGCAACTGTTTAGTCAATACTTTTAGTTTGTGTTATCAGATGTACTGGAACAATGAGTTAAAGTAGGAGCCTCCTAAAGTGTTTTTAAAGTGACAATCAATGTCAAGATTTCTGCAGACTCGCATCCTCTTTAGCGTCTCTAAAGTTAAACTTGCCCCAGTCACCCACTTTCCAGTTTTCTCTAAAAACAAAGTGATTCTGGAAGCTGGATTTCTTATCTGCCTGTGCGGCCAAGGACAACTAGATAGCCTCACCGGCAATGACAAAAGTTATCAAAATGTCCAGGGCTGTCTCAAAGTCTGCCAGGCATTTAAAATGAGCAAATGAAGCCATCAGAATAATAATTTTTAAAAAAATGACTTATAAGTTTTCATTTTCCGGTTCATTTAAAGGAGGACAAAGATTTACTAGCGTTGCTCCAGTAGCAGTATAAAACTGCCAGAAAAAGGCTTTTCAGTGTTGTTTTTCTTTACGGACACAAACCACTATGCATGTAATTATGCATAAAAGATAAAGCTGGCCCACGCAACAGAAAGAAATAAGGAAAAAGAGAAAGAATATTGAATAATGTTTTTGCACATCATACCTTTGTTAAAAAGTTCTTGGAGGCTTTCTGCACTCTGACTGAGCAGCGCCCATACCTCCTCCTCCTGGAGCGGCCCCCCTCGAACTTCCAGGGCTTCTGCCAGAGACACATGCATCTTCCCTGCAAAGGCAGCGAAACACACAGTTATCACCTACAAGTTTATTAACACAAACATTCGTCAACGTGCACAGTTTTTGTTTTCTCGTTTAAAATTCCACTGATTATTTTCTTTAACGTTCGGCAACTTTTCTACAAGTTAGTTGACATTTTGTCCTGTTACCATGACAAGGAGCACCAAGCAGGAAAAAAAAAACAAACAACATTTTGACTTTTGTCTTGTTTGAAGAAAAGGAAAACCCATGAGAGCTCTGGGAAGGAAACCTCGAAGCAGATCAGCACAGCACAGAAAATGCAAAGGCAGCACCTCCGAGTCACAGTTCTGTTCATGTCAGCAACTACGGCCTCTGGAAAACCCTTTATGAAGTTTTCTTGCTTTATTGCCTTACAACCATGAATTAAAATCAATTTTCAAAAAGTTTCCTTTAAGCAAATGGTCAACACATTCCTCTAAAAGTCCAAATTTTATTGGTAAAGGCACTGATTAATAAAACTGAGAGTTCAGAAAACTTGTGTATATTAATATGGAAGTTTAGATATTTATGCATTTGTTGTTCTTTATATTTTATCATCTAAAGATTATCTGTGCTACTGAAGTACTGCAGATAAGACAAAGATCAGTTGCATGCTTAAAAATAAACCTGATCAGGTTATATAAATTACTTCTTTTTTTTTTTTACACTGCTATGTTAAAGCTGTTTTTTGCTGTGTCTTTTGTAAACTTCTGTTTTCTGATTACATGTTGTAAAACCTAAAACCGGGTCAGGCTCAGAACAAAACCAGTAAAAACAAAAACACAATATTTCACTGTTACCTTAGGAAACTCAACATGCCTTTAATTTATTTAACCAATGCCCCTCACCCATATTTAAAACAGGATTTGTGTGCTTCGTTCTATATCCTGATCGAGTCATTCACACAGGGATGTGAATGAGATAAAAGACACATGCAAATTTGTTCCCAATGTGTCACAGTTTCTGTCTGTACTCCAGCCGCTGCTTTGCAGTGGTGACAATGGTTTCTAATCTTCCTAATACATCAATGGCATGACACCAATGTAAGCGAACCAGTTTTGCAAACAGGCTGTGCAGAAACTATTTGAGGCACGGTAAAGTTCCACATCCGAAGGAACAAATAAAGATTTTATTACATCGCATTGGTTACACAAGCATAAAAAGCCCAAACTGTAAATCGATGCTGTGACCAGCGACGTTGGACTTTTCTGTCAGATTAAAATGTAAATATGTCAGGGTTGTTCCTAAAGAGGACACTCCTGTTCCAAATTCAACTTACTTTTTTTAATGTATTTATTTTAGGATTTCAGAGTCTAATATGAAGAGTGAAAAAAGTTAGAGGTCAGCAAAGTTAAAGTGTAATCAAGTAGTTATGTGAACATCCACTGTATCTTAGTGAACAGATGAAAAATTGGACCCACTGTGAGACCTCCAAGGACCTTAAATGTCTCAAAAAATTTCATGAAAATCCATCGAATTAATGCACACATATTTCAGTGTAGATCAAACAATCCCTGCTGTCTCCTGAAAATCTATCGCAAAGGGAGGCGATGAAACACTGCCGCGTCCGACACTACAGGCTAAATGTGTGCATAGCATTTGAATCCTTGCAGTAAACTGGGCCAGTAAAACATTTTTTTTGTTTGTTTTGCTTTTCTGAAAGCAATATGTGAAACAATGTCCTTTCTATGAATTGGAGTTTTCAGAAGAGAGCTAATGAGTAAACCTGTCACGGGCCTAAATGTTTATGCAGGAATGCAGGTTAACCATTCTAGTAAATGGGAGGCGTGAAGTTTGAGGACAAGTGGAATACCAACCATCTAGTTCATTAACCATGAGAAAGGGGAGAGCGGGTGCTGTGAGGGCTGATTGTTTTGTGACCCTTGTTATTTCAGCAGAGACCTACAGTGGAATGTTTTTTATCCGTGCTGAGACCGCCGTACAGGCCAACTACTCTCATTGGTTCTGCTCATTACGGAGGGTGCTCGGCAATCTAAAAGCAGAAAGCCCTCATCACTGCAGAGCCTCTTGCTCTTTCAGGTTTGCCAGCTATCTGGGTTTTTGTTCCCAGGTCTCTCTGTGTGTTAAAACATCCTGCCTTCAAAAACAAACAAGAAAAATACCAACTAAAGACTGCTGTTGTTGGCTAGAGTTTCAGAGTTTTGACTACAGTCACAAGGATTTTAAAGAAATAAGCCTGGAAACGTGACAGAGATCTTTACTCGGCACTTCCACCCACTTTCCTGTGTGTGACAGAACCCAGTGGAGTTACAACCCATTGGATGGATTTGAAAACAGCTTCCTAAAAATATCCTTCAACTTCATAGAGCTACATATGCCAATTATTCAGTTTGTCCTTTCAAGAAACAGGAAAAAAAAAAAAACCCTCCATTAAAGAGACAAGCCCACAGAAGTGACATGAGATTCGGCTCTTCATTTTGGGAAACACAGCATACATGCCATGAGAATGAATTTGATAATATCCTCCAAAAGTCAGAACTGTACTCTGAGCTGGCAAGCGAGTCTGGAGGGAAAAAGCAGAAGCAGCGAAGTACGCCAAGAGGGATTAAAAAAATGTTCCTAAAGTTATTCTTGCCAGTAAAATTCAGAAACAAATTTAAAATGAACTATTACCATTACTTCCATCTACTCTATTCTTAGAATTAGAAAGACCATGAGCACATGCGGCTTTCATAAGGTTATAATATTTGCCAACATATCTGGAGATGTATAGGGGTAATATTTCATATTCATACCAAATCAAAAGCAGGTTGAACATTACTGAACTACTGAAATGGAAACCCAGGACTAGAACATCCATCATGCAATGTAGTGATTCTGAAGCAGAGCCACATCTGGAATATCTACTGACAATTACAGTGAAGTGATGTTGTGTATATGTGCACTGTAGTTTTTTCCTGGAATACAAATCAAAGAAAGTCTCTGAAGAAGGGCATCGTAATGTTCACAGGAGCACTTTGCCTTCTTCACAGTTTTGGGTAAGAAATGTTAACATCACAACGGAGCAGCACAAAGAAATGCAAACATAATCAGGTACTACAAATTATGTGACAGCAAAATAAAATGTTATAACTTATAATATCAGATATGAAAACTGTAGGTTCTGTACTTCTGCAGTCCTATGTTTGCATGTTGCATCACAGTAGCAAACACAAAGATTTGTATGAGCACTTCACATGAATGCATGATGGAAATCTTATGGAAGACACTAGAAATGCTTAAAAAAAAAAAAAATAAATAAAAAAAATATCACTGATATAATAGCCCACGACTTTGGTTCTGATCCATGGTTCAGCCAGCTGACTGACATAAAAATAAATGTAAAGGGAGACTTTTTCACAGCGGGCACAAAGCAACCAGTGCTAACCAGAGGCCTGGAGTAGTGACTGTTGTGACACAGGGTTTCTTTTTGTACTGAAAAGAGGGACAAATTGGCCACAATCTATTTGTCATATTGCAGCTCTGCATTTGCATAGAAATATTGTTACATAAAGGCAAGTGTATCAATTTTGTTATCGTTTTTTTTTTTTTTTTTTTATAGCCTCTGCAACACAGGAGTTGAGTTAGCAGCAAAACCTTTAGATTTTTCAACAAATAGCTGGCTAAAATGAATTAAGTGTCTGTGATTATAATCCCTTGCAGAAGCAAACAAAGGAGATGCTAGGCATTGTTGTCTTGGTTCCTCAAATATTGTTTTCACCACATCTACTGAAGTGTGTATTAATTGGAGTAAGAGAGTCTTAGTTTTAATTTGAATAAACTTTTTTATAGATCAGAGTAAAAAGCAAATCTCAAACGTGTCTCTTTATCTAGTTTCTTGTGTCTGATGTGGCATCATAAAGCAAAACAACCGGATGTTGCTGAGATGAAAGATCGACGTTATAAAATGTGGTTTATCAAGCTGTGGGCATTTCAGATTATTTACAAGGTCTGCTATTGAGAGTAAAAAAAGGCTTGTGAGTATCAATTAGGAACATATGAGCATTATTATAAGTCAATAAAAATAGAGGTAAAATGACAACACACACATCATCACATACAACCAAGATGTTTTTCTAATGTTTGTATGCCTTCACTATTATTTTTTTGTTAATTACTTTGGATTAGCACCAGTTAGGAAATGTCTTTAGTTAAAAATTATTTATGGTTTTCTTTTAAATGTGCAGTGTCAATTCTGACTTTGACCCTTTTTTAAAGCCGGTATATCAAAAAGAGCAAAAATGTATGTAAAATATTTCTGATGATCAAAAAAAAACAAAACAATGTTATCATAAAATTGTCATATTTATATGTTAGAAGATCTGCCATTTGTCTATTTTTTTTGTTAAACTAAGAGCAATTGATGTGTTTAGACCAACATGTATTGGAAGTTTTAAAAAAATGATATATGTAATAAACAACTAAACAAGAAAAAACAAACACACACTCCATGATCAGGGCTCCAGCCAATTATAGGAACCTTTTGCTTAAAGTCAAGAATAATTTGGTTCTGCATGCAGTAAGTTCTTTCTTACTCTAACATTATATTACTAAAATAGAAAGGAAGTTTCCCAGCTGGGTCTTAAATGTGTTTCATGTGAAAAAAACAGTAGTAGGGATTTAGCAACAGCAGTGACTCACCTAAATAAAAGAGAAAATACCATGGTTAGTTCACATTCTTTGTGATCTACATACCATCCACAGCATTAGCAGATGTACTTTTCCAGATTACACAAAACACAGGCCAATACAGCACATTCTAGTTAGGGGGTTGTTTTCCTCCTTCACAAACCAGTGAGCTCCACTCACTGTTTTTGTTTTTCAGTGAAGCCTGTCTTGAAGTGCTATGACTATTTCCTTGGTTATCAGCCCAGCTCTGGACCAACAGCCCTCATTTCTCATTTTGGTCTGGACCTCATCCGCTCCATTTCTGTTAATCACAGGGTTGCTATGAGAACTGTGACATGGAGAGAGCATTTTTAGCAAAACTTCACTCTAGCCTGCCTTCTTTCCAACACACAAACCCTACCCTTTAACTATTTTTGCTCAATTTTTCCTACGAATGATGCTCTCATCACCTTCTCCATGACAGCTTAGATGAGAATGTTCACCCAGTCTCACAGCCTTATTTAACTTCGCTTTCCCTGACCTTTCACTTTGAGTTAACTTCAGTGTACTTCGATGTTAATGAAGGGGGAGGGGGTCTCAACCACCTTCTCACATGCCAATCCATAAAACCTCTAGTCAATAATGATTATACGGCTCTAAATGCATTGGTAACAGGGACAGAATGCGTGCTGAAACATTAAACTTGTGGTTTATTTTGTCAACATTAGCCAAGCTACACAAGTGATAGAAGTTTGAAACAGTTACATGGCATGTTATTTTTATAGTAGTGTTTCCGTCCCTCCCAATTAAAATGCTGCTACTTTAGTGATGTGGGGCAGCCAAGAAAATATACACATAAGCTTAATAAAACGTTGGATTTACAAAAGACTTTAAAGTGAATCTTAGCAGTATAAATTACAGTAGGTCGCTACCTGCCCAGTCAACGCATTGAAGAAAGACTAAAGTTTCACTCCAGCTGACTCAATCCTTCAGGTTTCACAGCTGGGCTAAAGTTAGCCGAAACGCATGCAAATAAAATAGACTCAAAATTAACTGGGTTTAAAACGAAGCTCACCAGGAAAGAAGAGTTAAGACGATGAATTCAGGCGTAAATGTTCGTACTCCGACGAAAGCTACGAGTCCGCACGCAAACTGCACCAGACGCCATCCCATCCACAAAGCAACATCTTGGATTGTAGTTAACTACACGGCGAGGAAGACAGGCAACAGGTCATGCGACTCATTCCACTGTAATGGTCCTCTACGTGGAATTATTCTCAGTTAAAAAAAAAAAAAAAAAAAAGTGTTACATTAAGATATTTTTTTTATTTGTTTGGGAATCCAGTCTATTCGCTTCGGCACAGTTACGAGCTCTCCCCCAGCGAAACAAAGTTACCATTTCTGCGGAGCAGCGGAATAAACCCTCCCTCTGCCAGCTTAGCGTGGGCTGACTGGGAGTAACCGGACACCTAAGGCTGGCCTCTGATTGGCTCGCTGCTGGGGGACTGTCGTTTTAACCACTGCCATGGCAACACACAACCGGGAGGGAAATGTTGAGCAGAATCTGGTTTATTAAATTTTCTGTGGCGTACAAATCCCCTCCCTTCAATTACCATAAATGTAGCATGACATGACACAAAAATAATAAAACAAACACAAAAGAAGTAGCAACAGATGAGGAAGTTTTTTGGCGGCGTTCTGGCTTATGTCCGAAATGTAAATGTTTTGTTTTCTTTTTGTTTGTTTGTTTTTTTACCTTGAAGTGATTCATATTTTATGGTTTACATATAAATATTGTAAGCAAACAAGTATCTTCATATCTTCATAGTGTTTCATTTACGCTATTTATTGAATAAATAGGAATTGTGATGTCCTGAAATAAGGGCTATTTCTCTGACAACCTTGCTTGATCTGACAATCGACTTCTTAAGTTGAGCATTTCAGTTTGGCCTTAGAAGAGTGAAGGCCTGTATAATTGGTTTTCCATGCAGGCACGAATAGTTTTTGTTTGTTTGTTTTATTATATTATTGACTTTTTGCAACTGGCTATACTGTGATTCCAGCACATCCAAATATCAGAAAGGATATCAACAACATCAACAGGCAACATTTTACAAGTTGTATACAACTTTATAAAAACAAAATTGCAGAAAAAATAAATAAATGAAAAAAAAATCCTCAATTTTCCTGGGGATTGTATTACTTAAAGTAACACAACATACTACCTGTTGTTGCACCCTTCTTGACAGCCTAGGAAAATACTTATAAACAATTTATTTACTTGTAGAAGGATGGCTTTTGAAAGTCATTACAGATGCCACCTTATCATATGACATAATTATATATAATTATTTTATAATATATATAAAGCCGATATTTCTTTGAAACTCAGTGAAAATCGAGACCGTGGGATTCCCACAGGCATCAAAGTGATTCATTTTCGGCACACTCAGGAAGCAATTCACAGCTGAGTATTTCCTTCCCGCGTACTACTTCAAAGTTGAGTTTGTTTATGATCTGTCTATCGCCATCTAGTGATTATTAGTCATTATTACACGGCCCTTCACATCATTGTTGTTTTAGTTATCTGACCCTGCCCATGCCTGGTAAATGCAGTAAATATTAAGCTTTTCCCTGAAATACCTGCCTATCTGAAGGGATTAAAAACTGACATCACACTTATTATTGCATGTGTGGGTTCAGTTTCCAAGGTGACTATTGCACTACTCACCTTGACCCTTCAAGTCTTACATAAGGCAGTAACTGATTTACACTGTGATTTGTAAAAGGGAACTGCAGTAGCATAATTTGATATTTTCTAATAAACATCCATTTCAAAAAATAATTTCTAATTTAGGATTCTAAAAATATATATTTATTTTCATTTAATGATCATTAATCACTAAAAAACGTGGTCAGCCAGATGATTGATGGGCCACCTCTAGATCCAGTTTTCTTGTACATCTGTCAACTACATACAGCAAGAAGCTAGGTCCATTTTGCAAAATGAATTCCAAGCTTTGTATCGAAAGTCACTACTGTAACTAAGGTTCTATGAATCCCGGATGACCGCCAAAGGCGGTGCTTCAAGCACCGCCTTTGGCGGTCAGTAGGGATGAAATAGAACTGAAGTTTCTATCTCTGATTTGAAAACCAGCTTCGCTCTAATTAGTGCTGATGCACCTTTAACGGGATCCTTTCAGCGTTGTGCTGGTTTTATCGATTGATCAGGCCGTGACACGGTTTGTCTTTAAAAAGGATGGTTTCTTGATTTATTCTGACGAGAACAACATACAGAAAACAACCGTGTTACAGGCTGCCCGCTCCAAGTCCTACACAAAAGTACATAACAATCAACTTAATAGATTTATTAATACCTGGATCTATTTAGATTAAAAAATAAACAGCATACACCTCTCACACACCGCAGGACAACATGACAGAAGGGGAGGGTCCGAGGGGCGCAAACAATTCAAAAGACAATACCATAGAAGAAGAAATAAAAAGGAGGGGCTTTCGATCTTAAAGTAACACGGTTAAAATAATGAGTAAATATGTTAAAACATCTACTTCATCAAATTAATTTATATAATGTCTTTCACTTGGAGATGGAATTACAAACAAAGGAATTTTTCAATCATATTCTAATTTATGGAATGAGTCTGTATTTACTGAGTATATTTGCTTTGACATAGCAAATATTAAAGACGCAAAAACCTGTTTTGGGTCTGGTTGGGGCAGTTGGTGAGTAGAGTGACTACTCACCAAGTGTATGAGTCACATTTGACAGGTTTCTATAAAATGTGACTTAAAGCTGAGATGCTGATGTTTGGATGTTTTGGTTTCTGACAGTTCTGATACAAGATACAAGAGAGAACCAAGCGAATTTCTCTTTTATATTGACCATTAATTTAATGTTACTTAATTGTCGCTGTAGAAGCCTTGGTTTAAAATGTAACAAACTTTGTCTCTTTATGCTTTATGAAATATTTCATCCTATTTTATGATGGTCTGAATATTGCCACGTTCAATCGTACAATTAGTCCAGAGAAAGAATGTAGAAAAACGGGAGATTGTGTTATTTTTTTCCCAGCCTGTCAGCCTAACGTCAGTCTTAGACACGTTGCCATGGCAGCCAATAACAACGGCCCCTGGAGAGCAGAGCAAAGATTAGTCCAAGTGCGTCAGGAATTAATACTAAAAAAACACATAAAATATTTCACAAAACAATAAGTAAAAACACCAAAGTGATGAACACTAGCGGTGGTTGATTAGCTATCTTAAACACACTCCTGATTATCTGTCAGAAAATGTGTGTAGTTATTTTGTGTTAATAGAACCTGAAATATCAACGTTCACCTCAAGGGTGAACGTTGATAAAAAGTGAAGCTAGCATAGCCAAGCTAACCTATACTCTCCACTTTCTTATATACATTTTCACTTAAAGCTGGAAGTGATTCCCTTGGGCCTTGTTATCTTGCCGTCGTAGCGTTTCCAATAGATAAAAACACTTTGCGTCCCTTTGTCGGATTCTTTCCTTGATTGTGTAGTTTCACCGATATTCCCGACTCAACGCAAAGCAACGGCGCAATGAGTCACGTGACGTCCAATCCACGAGCTCACTGAGCGGACTTGCCGTTTAATTTTTACAAAGGAATTTTTAAAAAAGCATTACCTGTTAATGTTTTGAATACAGCTGCTGCCGAGTCACTGTGCGCACGGACGCAGGCACATAAAGACATAGACAGGAGCAGGGAATATTGGTGGGGACATGTCCACACGAGTCCTTCAGGAAGTTACGCCTCTGTAATAATATGTTCTATGCTATGAAATGTATTTTTGTTTTCCTCCAATGAAGGACTGTGCTTCTTCGTACGACAAAGTTTTCGCTGATTCCTGATAAACATCTGGCTCGACGGACACACCTGCCCCGCTAACAGCTGCGCCACAAAACTACAAATTCCTAATTGGTTGGCGGGACCGTACAGAGTGAGAACAGAGGAGACACTTCACCCCTCCCATCTGGAGGGACAGCCTCCATGCGATCGCTTCCTCTCCGCACCGTCTCTCTCCCTCTGCCGAGGGTTTGACGTCAGACGTGCTCCTGGGCCGTTGCTATGGCAACATATTCCCCCCCCCCCCCCCCCTCCATCCCTCCCTCTCCTTCTCCGAGCTCTGGTAGGCTTACAATGGTACGGCCAGCATCTTGCAGCACAATGGTTGCAAGGTGGTGAGCTGGGAGGGAAGAGTGATTCAGCATCAGCAAACCTCAGTTTCCGTCCATCCCTGCTTTTTTTTTTTTTTTAGTTGGTTTTCTTTCTTCATCGCTCCTTCGTCTTTAAGAAAAGAGAAAAAAAAAAAAAAAACAACCAAAAAAAAAAAAAAAAAACGCCTTTTTGCTCATCCGCATGAAAGTGTTTCATTACGCCTCCAGCGATGGTCACTGCGATGTTTCTCGTCGGGATGTTTTGAAAGGGACTGTCTCCGGACTGGGATCGTCATCAGCTGGCACGGAATGGTAAGGCCGCTGCAAATTGTCAATCCTCCCCCCCCCACCACCACCATCACCACCGCACTATAGTTGCCAGGAAGGTGCAGTGATAAATATTGATTGCAAATTGAAGGTTAATGAAGTCCACTGTAGCGGTGTCTTGGTGAGGGGATTTAATAATAAGCAGAAATCTACCCATAGACATGTTTTACAAGCGTCTCTATGGAAATGCCTAAAACATCACAGAGCTCCTTCATTGGCTGGACTCTACTTGCAAAAAAAGAAAAAAAAAAAAGGAGCATCACCTAATGGGGTAAAATTTCTCCTTTTAAGAAGCAGACAAAATACTGCAGTTAGTCATGATCTATAGGTATATAACTCAAAACCTTTTACAAAATTGCAATATTTGAACATGAAAGGCGCAATTTGCATTTTTGATTAGGCACCTGCAAATGGATGTTGGATGACTAATCTTCTTCATAACACAAGTCTAAGTACTGTAGGCCATCATGCAGCGCTTGCTTGTCTCTCCTCCCTCTCAGAAGTCAGCTGCGCACCTTGTGCATTATGCAGAGCTTCACTACTTCTCCAGGATGCCGGACCAGCTTTGGATCTTTCAGAAGTCTGAGAACATCATAGATAGCACAAGTGTAGTGCTTTCAGTCAAACAGTTGGGTTAAATGGGAAAAGAGTGATTTGGGACATTTTTATTTCGGTATTCTCCTTCTCTGCTGCGGTTTGGATGCTGCAGCTGTTATTGTTTGTGGGTTACATGAATTTTTTTGGCCTTGTTATGAAAACTTAAGATGTAAAATGGATATGATGTTTTTTTTTAGCCATAGTCTTGTGTTATGTTCTAGATAGTGTTGTGTAAATTATCTTTTTTGGGGTGAATTTTAGTGCACATTACTGGGGCACTGCAAAGGCACCTTATCACACTTGATTTAGTACACTGATTGCACATGTGTATAGAAATAGAACGTATCATTGCAGTTGCATCATTAAACTCTTAAATTGTTTTTGTTTGGGGAAATATTCTCATTGTGCTCATTACTGGAGGCTTGCTGGGACATTGATAAAGATTTAAAGGTGTCATAACAAACTGTCTGCATTAAAAACAGATAAGAGCGGGTTTTTAGCGCCATGACCTTGGCTGCTGAATTATTCAGTAGGCAGGCTTGGGAAAGAGCTGCAGGGAACGGATCTTGATTCGCCACAGCTTTACGTGGTTTGTTTCTGCAGTAGCTGACGAGAATGACATCTGTCTGTCATTTTTGTGCTAGGCCTTCTTTAAGTGTATGAAGAATAGTGCTCTCCAAATTTTGGAAACTAGCTATTTCTTGTGAATATAAATTGTTCTAGCACTGTAGAGTTTAAAAAAAAAAAGTTAAGTTGCCTTTGCAGGTCTGCACAAACTGGCAATTAATGGCATTGATTTCTGAAGAGGTAGCTTGTTTATGCAATGCAGAATCGTTAATGGAAACAGCCACAAGCAAAGGAATGTTATGCTGTGCTGTAAAACTTGTGTTTCGTTTCCATTTTGTTCTTCAGATTTAGGAATACCAGAATGCCCATCTTTAGTTTTAGAATGATATTAGGTGATAGTGGCAAAATAAACAATATTCATCTCTAGCTTCATTCATCCATGTGTTGAAATAAACAGTAACATTTGTACAACTTTTAATAATCCATGGTAATTATGTCTTTGTTTCATATAGAATATAGAACATTACTTTTAAATGTTTATTATCAAATGCACTGCAAAGTTTCCCCAAATTTGGTATAAAAAGTGAAGTTCAAAACAATAAAGACTAGAAAAAAAATGCTCTCCCAAACCCCAAACAACATAAGATTACATCTAAGAGCAATTAAAAACTACAACAGTCAAGATCAAAAACATTTTTTTTCCTACATTTGCCACTTGAGATTTATTGCTCCTTTAAATATTAATTAGGTCAAAGCTGTATGGAATGAAGGATGATTAGGGATCAATAATGATGGCTGGCATTAGCCCTGACTTTGAATATTTTTCCCCTGACGAATTTTAATAAAATTAAATCCAGTTAAATTCTGTTCCAAAACAATCTTGTCTTTTTTATGAAGATGTACTTTAGTATGGTTCCACATTGTAAATAAAAAAGATAAAAAGTTAATTTAAAAGAAATATTTGAGTCATACAGAAAATTCAGATTTAAATATTGTTAAAGATTTGAATGGAACAAAGTGAAAAAAAAAGTATATCAATTGCGGATTGATAGATTTAATGTCACAAAAACTGAAATATATTATTTAGGACAAATAAATAAAGGGCAGCGCCTTCGACGGCTGCAGTACCATGTACCTCATCTTCTTTGGATGAGCTGCATTGAAATTAAACTTTGTTGCGCTTCTGTACAATAACAATGAAAGCATTCTGATTGTGATGTACTGGAAGTTGTAAATTTCTATTAGAAATATAGTCAATACAATATTTTATAATGCATCAGTATCACAATTTAGGAAATATATTTCAAAATCATTCTCACCATTTCTAAGTTGATTATATTATGCCACAGTTTGCAAAAATGAGTTTATCTACCTGCCAGTTTTGTTGATTCATTGACTTTGCTGTAATCCCTCATCCAGTTATTGGGCGACAGTGGAGAGGAACCTCTCCTTTATAACAGGAGGAAAGCCCCAGCAGAACCAGGTTTAGTTGGTTCTGCTAAACCTGGTTTAGCAGAACCAACTAACACATCTAACAGAGTGTTAGAGTCCCCATCTAACACTCTGTTAGATGGGGACTCTAACACTCTGTTAGATGGGGACTCTCTGTTGGTTGAGAGGACAGAGCAGGCAACCATAAAGCATAAAATTGTTGGTCTAGGAGTATTTTTTTTATTTTGAAGATGATGTACATACACAATTCGATATATGATGTTTACTGAGAAAATTAATAAATCAACATATTCCTAAACAATCTTGCTTTCCAAAGACTTAAATATTAAACTTTGCAGGAGAGTTAGTGTATCTAGTGTTTCTATCTACATCTTTGTAGATAGAAACATTAAAAAAAAGACGGAGAGATATGCCAGTGGAGTGAAATGCACAGTTACATAAAAAGATCTGTTCTACTAAACACGCAACCTTATTTTTTTTATCATGTATTTGTGTGATTTTACAGGTGGTTGAATGCAACACTTAAAAGCCATGTCAGATTTTGTTCCAATCCTCCAAGGGCACATCTGCAGAGAGAATTACGAGTCGCCAAAGGTCACAGATTGCAGCAGCTCAGAACCCATTGGATGGATTTTAGAGGAGGGGCATTAAATCCAGACAAATGACAGCTCTAGAAAACAACAACATACAACTAAATGTTCTCTCAGCCTTTCATATTTCTTATTGGTATACAGTGTTTTATGCCAGATGTTGACAGCTATTTGACACTTGGTTTTTAGGATACGTTCGATTTCGGCAGCCAGAGTTTAAATTGTAAATAAAATGCAGACTCAAAAACTGCTGGTTTTGTTTAGGGAAGTAGTTGTTGTTTCTGTTTAATGGTTTACAGGCTTATCCCCTTTTAGTCAGCAACTTAGTTTTTTTTTTTTTTTATTAAACTCACAGAAGTGCACCATGATTCATGTTAGGTAATGCATTTCTGGACAGAAAATGATGAGAGCTCTTAGATCTGATGCATTCAGTAAATAGGGGAAGTAAATCAGATTTTTCACAATATATGCTTGCAGTCAAGGCAATCAGAGATGTTCAGAAACTGTGATTCGTCAGCTGTTTTTTTATAATGAATTTTGATATGTCACAATAGAGACCAGAAGGAAGGGAAAGGCATTTTTGAAGTGCTAATGAAACAAATCAATAGACGTCAGTAAATATTCTGGGTTCCTCTGTCTAAAGATGTGCTCTGGAGTCCTGCTGCTGTCTTGTTTTCCTGCAGCTATAGAAGCGCTTAACTTCCCTTCCCTACCCCTCCCCTGAGCCCAAATAGGAGGCCGTGCCATGCTTGGCTCGGGCTGCACAGTCTCAACAGCGAGGCAGAGCTGCATACTGCAGAAGAAGCGAGGCTGAGGCTGCTGAATCAAGCACTCACAATGGAGCGCCGAGGGAGGGGGAAGGGAGGCGCATGCAACGCAGCCTGGGAGCCTGGTAGCGGGAGTGGTGGGAGAGAGGGAGGGACAAAAGAAGGGAGGCAGGAAAGGGAGGTTCTCCTGATCAGCGAGGATGGAGGGGAGAGCGAAGACATGGATGGATACGGACAATGCTGCGGTGTGCATTGTGTGACATTCACAAAGAGTGTAGCTTTCAGGCCTTTGGCAGGAGGAGGAAGAGCGATGAGGGGAGAGGAAGAGATGATGGATACAAGAGCCAACAATAACAGTGGCTGCTGTGGACATTCGGACCAGTACATTGTGTTTCATCATTGCAGCTAAAGCCGTCTGTCAGCTTGTTCAGTGCAGACCAAAAGAGATGGACAGATTAAACTTGGTGTGACCACATCAAAAAAATTGTCACTTAGAATAGCTGAGAGATACAGCAAAAGTAGCTGAAGCAGGCGAAAGGCCAGATGATCTTTTATTGGGTTAGCTGGATCATTACAACCTAAAAGCCCCCATTACAGACAACAAGTAATGCCATGGTGTTTATTATCTCTCTTCTTCGGGATATTTTCATGCTTAAATAAACAGGGAGTGTTTCACATATCATTTTATACTTTTTTTCCATACAAAATACGGAATCGCCTTAAACTTCATCCATAAGAAGGACCTTGTTTGTGGAGTTTTACTACATTCAGTAATCATCACAGCATACATGTGTAATGATTATTTCTGCAATTGAGTTAATTTTGAATGCTGCTTCTGAGAAATAGAGAAAACATGCACATTAGCTGGAAATGTGCATGTTTTGTTAAAAGACAGCACAGTCTGATGATGCCTGATAATGCTCCATCATAAAAAGATCCACATTAATATGAGTAGTCCTGAAATTGATTATTTCCAAGAAGTGAAACACTGTTTGGCACTATCTCCATCCAGGAAGTCTCTTTTTCAGCATCATAGAATCTGTCAAAAGTAAAAACAAGTAAGAGCAAAAATCTTTTCCAGCTGCACAGCATCCAAAAACAAAGGGAATAATTATCCAAACATGCAATGGCTCAGCCTAAGAAATATGAACAAAGCACTGCTAAAAGAACAAATCAGAACTGTTACAGTGCTACTGTGACATGCCATGCAACGCTAGAATTGTTTTTAAACTATTCATCAACATATTAATTGATTAATGCTTATGCAAATGTGTAAGAAATTTGCCCCAGATGGTTAGAATAAAATCGAACTCACTCATCTGATTGTCATCATATTATTACTGAATTAATTTGAAAGGGTTTTTACTTGAAGTTTATTACATTGTCTGTTGATTGTCCTGAGATAAATTATGATTTAACTTATAAATATACTGAAATAAAAATACTTCAGCTAAATCAAATGGAAAAAAGTCATGGGTGAAATTCCCAGTGTTTGCCTTAGATCATCTAATCACTGTGTGCTGATCATCTTTTGGAACAACATATAATTCCAACAAACTCATCAACATTTGGAAAAATATGCAAGACAAAAATTAAAAAGTTTTTGAGAATCCTAAGCACAAGCATGGCATATTTTGAGAACCCAAATCATTCTGCCAGTTTAATCTGCCATTTTGCACTGAAGTGTTGCCGTTCCATCCCTTCTTATTTATTTTTCTAATCTGGGCCATCAATAAGTATTTTCTTTTTCTTTAAAACACCGAAGGCATTACATATCAGGATGTTTCTCTTAGTAGTTAAGTTTTTCAAATAATTGTGACTATAGGTAATTATGAAAAGTATAATTTTATAATTATACTTTTAATTTGATAAAATATGAAGGATTCTTTATTCAAGATATTTTTTGTTTTATTCTGTTAGGATCTTAGGTTGGTTTGGTGGTTTGATTATTTTGTATCCCTTAGTCTCTTTATTTTATTTCAGTCCTTCTTAGTGATTCTAGTCTGTTATGTCTGTGTCTTGTGTCTAGTTATTCGTTGTTGCTTTAGTTTAATTATGCTTCTAGTTATTCCTTAGTTTTAGATTTATTTCCTAGTCTCCTGCTAGGTTCTCTCTCTCTCTCCTCAGTCTGTCTCCTACACGTTGCCCTCACACCTGCAAACCATTTCTAATTAGTCATCTGTTTCTTGTTCAATAATCAACCTTTCCAGTATAAACATAATTCATTCTCCATTCCTTTTGTCTAAGCTTGTTACTTCTCAGAGGTCCCTGTGATTTCTTTTTGTTCTGCTCTGGCTCCCTGTGCCCCTTGTGACTTTTTCTGTAAGTTTTTTCCCTGTCATTTTTTCATTAAACCTTTTTCAATATGATCCATGCTCCCACCTCCTTTCTACAGTTTGATTCGCCCTACATTACTACATTACATTACATATTCCTTGTTTTTGGCTTTGCTGCTTTGTTTTTAAAAAAAAATAATGTTGCGTTTACCTCTTGAGGAGGACCACCTCTGTGCCATTATGCTGCAGTCAAGTACATTTTGTTCTGAATTATCGTGCAGAATAAATTGGCCTGGTGGTGAAGTGGTCTCATGACTCAAAAGAGACTGCATGTCCTCTCATAAAGATCCAGGTGCTTCCCACACAGGAAAAGCTCAATTATTTTGCAAAGTTTGTGTAAGCTGACCCAGAAATCCTAGATACTTGGAGTTTTAATATATTAGAAGTCCTGCACAAATCATGTACTTTGCAAGATTGCCCTGTTTTTCAACCACTATCACTGTGTTGCTACTGAACACAGTACACTGAACGCATGTTTCTTATGCAAACATGGAATTATACAATATTTATATAGTTGGTTTCCAACATAGCAGAACATTTGTTTCCATTATAATGTGACCAGAAGTGGTTTACACAATGCAAAAAAAATCTTTTCAAAGTGTCTAATTTGCATTCTGATGTTTTTAGGGAATTGTAAAGAGTTTTGAAGCAAAGGAGCGTAAAACTTGCTTCTTTATTTCACTGTTGACTGATTCAGAAAAAAACAGCTAAATATAACCATTTGGAAAAACTTTTCTTTTTATTTACATTTCTTCATACATTTGAGTGTAACACCTCAAATAAACAAACTTAACATTTTTAATCCAGTTAGCTACATTTCTGTTATCAGTTTTTTCTTTATTGAAGCCATGATCCTACTGTAAAAGGGCATATTCTAGCAAAATAAAAGAATCAGAATCAGCCAAAACTGTAGGCACAAATAATGACTTTGACTTGTTCACAGTGCACAGACATTGAGTGTAAACATTTAAACCTTAGAGGAAAAAAAAAACCAATAGGGACAATATGTATAAGTGTGTGCAAACATTTATTTAAAAAAAAAATAGGCAGTTTGTGGTTGTGCAATTATTAACCTTTTTGCTGAATGGCTGAATATTCAGGGTGCATGGTTTTGATTATGTTTGACAAAGAGAGAGCCTGGGGTCTTTGTGGTGGCCAGTTTTTGCAAGTAATATTGAGAGTAAACAATATTGAAACAGTCTATGTCCAGGATGTGTGGGTTCTGCAGAGCTGGTAGCTGCCCTTTTCCTAACCCCATAGAACTGTACAAGTCCTGGAGGAGGAAAAAAATCTGGCTTGGTGATTTTCTCTAAAAGTTTGGACCCATGTTGTTTTGTGGCTTGGAATGGAGAAGGTGTGGGGGTGTAAAACATCTTCAAACTTTTGAAAATAGCATACTGTCAAATGCTCTTATGATAAAAACTGTTATTTATTCATCAAATATAATATAACAATTCATAGTGATAAATATTACCATGACATTTGGCTATATGGATACAATTTCAACTGGCTGTATTGGAGATGCTTTTAAATGTCGAAAATGCAAATGAAAACCTCTGCAAAGCTGAACGTCAAGAACAGTTATTTATATGCTGCTTATATGACAAATTAAATTCAGGAAAGCATTGTGAAAAAATAAAAAAAAACATTAAAAATGCATATAAATGTTGGAATACAGTTTTAGGATGTTTGTTCTTCCAACTCAACTTCACTAATGGGGTGATTTTAATAGTTATCATCTGTACCAATATGTAGTAGTAAAATACCATCTACAATTACTGGCACATGTATAAACAGCAACAATAACAAAAAAAACCCCATGGAAATAAATCATTATTATTGAGACTTGGAGAGCCTGTCATTCCCAGCAGTGGCGTTAGGTACCGTTATACAAATTCATCATTTATTTCATGCCAGATCCACCAGGAACTAAGCAAACTCTGGAAGCTTAGATTTGTTATTTTAGAACACTGTGAAAGCTTTTTATAGATTCACTCCCAAGTAACCACATGAGAATAATAATGCCCAACGGTTGTCATGGAGATTTGGAGTACGTGAGATGCCTTTCTATCCTGAAATTCTCCATCATTGAGCTTGGGATATTTTTCTGTGCCTCCACTCCATTCCTCCGCTATGTGGTTGCAAGACAGACATGGGTTTACTCCCAGTCTTGTTTGTCATAGTTCAGTTTATTATTCATCTGCCTGTTGATATTCTGAAGCGTATACAAGTTCCTATTTTCTTGTGACCATTTCCACAAATGTAAATATCAAATTATTTACCACACTTGAATGACATGTGACAAATAGACACTATGTACAGTATGTAAGTAATATTTATATACTTATATATTATATATATAATCTATGGAATCAATAATCATAAATTCCCATATTGTATAAATCTTTTTGAGAGGAATTTTCAGTTTTTCAATATTTGCAGCACCAGAATTTTTTATTAATTTGTTTTTTCTTAAAGTGATTTTTTTTCCACTCTATAGAAATTAGTTTGCAACAAGACTGATCTTGTTTGTGTATTGGAACTAATTTGTTGACAGCATTATCAACATGTTTTAAGGATTTTTCTGTCAAGGTGCCAAAACATGTGGATGTCATTTTATGGTTTATTTTTTTGAGAGAACCTAATACATTACCTCCTTATCCACTCGCTTTTTTTTAATTTATTCCACTAGCTCTTTGATTTCACTATAAGTAAGTTGTTAGAATCTTACCCAATCCAATCTATATTGGGCTAATGATTTATTTCTGAATCTGTGAAAGATTTAGGTCATTATTTCTGAACTAATTTGGGTTATGTTTGATTTTGCATATCATTTCATGACAACTTTTAATGTCTTTAAGTCCACATTCATAGGAGGCAGCGCTTTATGTTTTAGTTTGTTTCTGTGTCTTGTTACTCATCAGTCTAATCCAGAAATAGACTTCATGGCCCAGATGTTTTTGATTCCTGTCAATGGATGGCACAGCAGTTTCGTGGTCTCAGAGTGGGTTTGACGGGAGCTTCCTAATTGGCCTCAAAATGACTCAGTCTTTGAGCCTCCTGGAGAATTGACATCTGCTGTTAATTCCACTAAACAGGGAGTGGCAATGCAGCTGTATCCCCACGCACCCCTGTTAAAAATTGGCACTTTTATATATAATCTATACTGCTGAATCTGAAATCTCTTCATCTTACTGTTACACAACTCTGACGCAACAGTCAGTAATTTTTAAATTCAAAGTAAAGCTGAGCTCTTGCCATGAAGAGCTCGTCTGCCAATGTCTTCCTAGTGTAACCAAGAGAATCAACTGTGAGAAGTTACAGAACTTAAAATTGGGTTGTGTAAAAAAAACATTCTAAAACATAATATTTTATTTAATTTTCAAAACAAGGTATGATGCAAAGTTTTGTGTTTGTGTATATGGATAATTGTGCTACAGTTTTCTGATTTGTTGCCGTGTTGTTAAATCTAATCTAAATGCTGCATCAAGAACATTTATCACACTCCTGCTAATGGTTTCTACATCTGCCAACTCACTCCCACCACTCCCAACACTTCCTGTAAAACTGTCACTGTTGCTGGCAGTTTATCTCAGTTTGGATCATTTAGCAAAGCTCCTCTGGCAGGGTGTTTGGAAATATTCACGTTTCAGGGATAAACAGGTTTTTTGTTTTGCTTATCTTGGACGAAAGCAGAAGTAAAACTATCAGATACTATCAATGTCCCTACAACTCAAGAGATTTTTTTGTTGTCGCTGATGTGCTGATTTTTTTTTTTAAGTTTGCAAATATTGTAAACATACATAATTACAAAATTTCTGTTCAAAATTCTGAGATTTATGCTTAGATTTCATGAGAATCCTTCATTCTCAGTCATCTGTAACAAACTGGTTGAAGGAGTAATTAATTTTAGTAACGATTGACTAAAATCTGTAAATGCTTCTTTGCTAGGAAATGATTACAGAAGGGCGCCAATGTATTCAGAGTTATTAAGTCTTTCAGCATTTTGTCATGTCACAACTAAAAGCTTCAATGCATTTTTGTCTATAGTTTTAATGCAATACATAGTAGAGCATAATTAAGAACAGGAATGAACAGTTTCAATGTTTTTTATTTTTTAAAAGAATCATCTGAAAAGTGTGGATACTTATGTATTCATCCACCATCTCGGCTGTTTATCTGATTAACGTCCTTCCAGCCAGTTTGTAGGGGTAACCATGCCCTGGTAATTCTGCAGTTGTACCATACTCCTTTCATTTTACGGTGATTGGTTCTTCTTGAGATGTTCAGATCATTCTCCACAACCTTTTCCTTGAGCTGTCTGCTGTTTTCCTTGGACTCAGTGTTTTGAAGAAGGCTGCTGAGTGTAACCTCAGCAGCAGCACTTTACCCATAACCTCCATCAGCAGAATGAGAGCAATGAATTAGCAAGCTCAGAATCTGCTGTTTTCATTTTGCTCAGTGAGTCCACTGGAGGTCCGGTTTTACGGAGGAAAGTTTTTTGTTTTGTCTTTTCAGTGATTAATTTCTCTCGATAATTGCTCAGATTTGTTTGACCTATTTGACATAGCAGTAAGCCACTTTCTTTCTTCTAATGTTAAATTGTGTGATTTCTGTAAAAAATGAAAACAGCAAGGTTAGATATCTGTTGTCCTTACTCATTCGCAGTTTTTAAATGATATTGACAGTCTTTAATTTATTTTAATGAAAGCGCATATTTACCATACATTGTCCTTGCCAGCTCCTACAATCAATGACAATCTTAAGGACAAGGAATAGATAAAATATACACTTAATGCCTTCTATTTTGTGCAGTTTCCAAGCAAGAAACTTTGGGGATTTTCCTTAATAATTGCTTTTTACCATGATGCATCCAACCTTTCTATCTTTAATTTTTTGGGGGGATTTAATTAAATGTAAAAAAATACAGAAGAAACACAGAAGCTCATGATAAGTATTATACTAAATATGTTTTGTAATCCCACAACACAATAATATATTTCTGTTTGAACTGTTGCAGTGCAATACTTTTCTGTGCACACAGATGGCTAAAGATTGTTGCCTTGTCTTGCTACTAAAACTGATTTAGTATCGATCAGTCAGATTATCAGCAGATACACTAGCAGTCTTTATGGTGAAAATGAGACTTTATCAAACATACAAAGGTCTGTAAAATTATTATAAACAAGTGATAGATTGTGAATGATTTATTCACAATCTATACGGATGAATCCTTAAAGCCTCATCCATTGACCTGCATGTTTTATTTACTCCTTTTTGCCCTCCCTTTGTTCTTTTCTATGTCATAGTACACTACATTTTCACCTCTTGTGAGACCTGGATAAAAGAAATGGGCCACTTTTTTAAAGGTCAGAAAATTAAGCCACAACATAAATCTCCAACCTCTGTGGCCCACATTTCTTCTTTTACAGCTGCGCTGTTCCAATTTGAGTACAGACATCAAAGCATGAGCTGCGACTAATGCAGCGCTGGTGGAGCGAGGTGATACAGAAAGTTTCAGAAAGTACATCATTTGAAAGTAAAAAAAAAACAACTATATATATATATATATATATATATATATATATATATATATATATATATATATATATATATATATATATATATATATACAGGTCTGGGAAATTATCCAAACTTTTTCATTTCAATGATTTCATTGCTTACCCTCTTCTATGAAAAGTGCATACATTTCAAAAAGTGTAATGTATGCACTTTTTGAATCTTGTTTCCTTTGCATGAAAAGGCAGAAAAATGGCAAAAGCTGCGTGTCAGCCAAATTGACTCATTTGTCTTTCTTTCACTGTAAATCCCTCTGACGTTTGTGTATCATCACAATGTATCGCATCGTCTGATGATGTGAAGCTTTTGTGCTTGGTAGTAACGCTAATATAATACTGTTACAATTAATGACAATTGTTGGTCTCTGTCAACACAAATCGTCCCCTTAAAGTCTCGTAGTGTCACACCAAAAGGTCAACATATATTTATATTAAACAGGATATTTGTTGCCATTTTTGTTTGCTTTCTGTTTCACGAATTTGACAAGTAAATACAAATGTATACATGAATTAAGTGACAAGCATAAATGTTTGTTGAAGCTGAAATATAACAGATATTCTTGTTTAGATATCCTGGGTTTCTAAAGGCTGTGGCTGATGCTAAAGCATCATATGGCACAAGGGCTTCTGGCAGACCTAGGTGGTTTTACTGTTTTGAAGCTGAATGAAAGGACTCTCCACACACTCAAGGTTTCTTTTTGGCGATTTTCTTGACAGAAGTGCACAGCTGATGATTAGGGATCACATTTAGGAGGCACAGGGTCGTTCTTATCTACCCTCAAAGGCCTCTGAATGATGTGCTAAGTTTTATTTTGATAAACTCAAACACAGCCGTAGTTATTGCATTATTCTGCCAAAATTGCTTTATGTTTTCTTCTCCTTCCACAATATATCAGGGCATTCTGTTTTGAAACTACCGGGATTCTGATTTTTTTTTCACACATTGAAAATCATACCTCAGCTGGAACAATAATAATAATAAAAAATCGTAGTTTATTCAACTCGTTCAGGTTAGCAAATCTTGGCAAGAGATTTTCAGTTTCATTTTCTACCAAAGCCAAACTAATGCAGTGCAGTTAAAGGTAATGGTACAAGCATTTTAAAAATAAAAATCATTGTTGCATCATTTAATACATTAAATGGTCTACTCGTAAATATATAGTTGTTGCTAGATTAAATATGTAGAACATAGATTTTACAAATATGTTGTAAAAAGGACTCTAGAGTTTGATTTTTGCTTTAATGTGTCTGCTTTAGTTTGGTTTGTACCTCATCCTCGTTCCAAAATACATTGTGCAATGACTGAAATCATGCCTTGGCTCTGAAAGCACTGCAAGCCCAAAACGTTTTTCAAAAGGCTTAGAATAGATATGAAAGTAAGCAGAAAAACTGAGAAGTAATGAAATAAAAATATTCTTATTTAATCATTGAATCAGTCTCAAATCACTAATAAACCATATTTGTCTCTTATAGCCCCAGGTTTGCTCATATCTCCATCTGCAGGCTGATAGACATTGATCTCTGTCGTCCTGCTGTGCTGCTCTCTGATGAGGAATTGATGTATTGGTCAGTTTATATTTATAGAGGTGAGGGTGGCGGTGACTTGCTGTTTTTCTCATTTTTATTGAGAACGATGGGGACAGGAGGGAGAGAGAGAAAACAGCTGTGAATGTTAGGATTTGGTTCCACAGCAAAGAGAGAGAGACTGCAAAGACAAATTTCCACAGAACTACTTTCTCAGACGCTCCATCATAAGTTAAGCTGCTCTTTTGCATATTAAGATTAAGCTGATCCAGATGAAGGTGCAGCTATTTTTCTTTCTTCCATAAAGGTGCAGATCATAATTTGAGGCCATCACTCATGTGAATAATTTCAGAAAAGGTATTTGCACTTTCCTGCCTCTCGGGGCCCCTGCAATTACTCTCTGACTCCCCTTCTCCCTTGTTTGTGTCTTCCAGGTATTTATGAGCAGACATTTCTTATATAACTGCAGCCAACCAGTCCTGGATGTAAAGATAGCCTTTTGTCAGGTGTGTGTTCCTTACAGGTAAAAAAGGTACAGTATTCAATCCCTTCCATTTCCCCGTATTTCCTATGTGTGTTTTTGCTGTGTTTGCTGTGTTTCTGATAGGGCTCTACAGTGACTGGTGCTCACAAAACCTCTCATTTCATGTAAAAACAAAATCCTGCATAATGGTCTGGAATCGCTGTATATTTCCTGTGGGAATTCCAAAAGTAGATGAAAGCGAATGAAGAGCTTTTAACCTCACCGTGACAATTAAGTATGCAAAACTATTTCCAGTGCAGCCCCAGTTTCCTACTGAAGTTCAATACCTCAAGTGCTTATCTGTATCTGAGACATTTGGCTAAAGTGGGTCTTAATTGCCAGCTTCCCGTTGACCTCGTATAGCTGAAATGCCAAACTCATTTTGAATATGCATAATCCATACATATAGTATGTGTGTGAGAGCTGCTTTGGACCTTTTCACTGCAGCACAAATTACTCAGGAGCTTTGCATGCTATGTTGGATTGCACATGCATCTTATGTTAATGTTTAACAGCCACTCTTGGTACTCCTATAAGGCCAAACATTAAAAATTAATCAAATCACAGGTTATGTGTATTCATGTCATTATGCACATTTTCCTGCTTCTTGACTTGTATAACTTGAAGGCTGAACTTACACAGTCGTACCCAACAGTGTAGCTTTATTTGGTTGGTAAGCTGTGCAGTAATTATAGTCTGTAATTAACATAATTATTATTTTGTTGTGCCACTATTTCCTTGCCCATAATTACAGCTTGAATATTGTGTGCACAATGATGTAATAATGTCTTCATCTGAGGGAAGCAATTAATGGTCCCGATGTAATAACATGGTCAGTATTTATTCTGATGCCTATATTTTCGGGTAGAAAACAGGATTTATGTTTCTGTAAGGCGACAATAGATTTCGCACAAAGTGTACCTTTAAACCCTTACACACAAATCCTAGGGTAGTGGAATCGTTCGCAACAACGTTGTAAACGATCCTCTGTTTAAGGATTTGTTGATCTTGCTAGTGAAGAGAGCTCCTGTGAGAGTGAATTTTGTAACTATCGGTTTCAAAGTGTTGTGACAACAGAGCAGGAATACATATTTTAAATGTGCATCATGTACTTCTGTGTTATAGTTTATGAACATAAATAAGAGTGAAGCAATGTAACTTGTACCTTGTTAGGAACTAAAACATACAATAAACGACATCCTCAGATGAAGCTGCGCCTTTTTAAGAGTAACAACTTTTAAGTTTTTCTCTTTTTAATGATATTAAGCACCGCATGATGACAAAGTGCTGTTGCCTATGAAAAAGCGAAAGTTAAACTGACAATGAACCTTTCGACAGAATAATAAACCTCCGCAGTATAACAGAAAATTGAGTAATAAAAAGACTTGAGTCAAAGCCGAGAATTGAATCCCACTGAACTGCTCAGGGGATTTAAAATGTGCCATATTTAAGAAAACCATAAAACATCTAAAGTACTTAAAAAAGTACTATTAAAAAAAAGAGACTATTAAAAAGTTCTCTCTCTGACAGGAGCTCCAGCGTCCAACACCAGACATTTATTTTATCAAATGCTACCTTTGGTGTGCCTATAAACAGAAATTACGAAGTATGAAGTAGAATTCAAAAAAGTAATCAGGTGTTGAAACAATTTAAATGCTGATTGTTAAATAGTAAAAAAAATATACACATATTATATATGCTTTATCTCCTTTTATTTTGTGATAATATAATTGCATTGAACATATTAGTTGGGGTTTTCTGCTGTAAATGTACACCATGCCTGCCTCTTTCAGCAAGACTAACATCACTACTGTGCTGTATTTGACTCGCGCAGGGTTTTGGCAAACAAGTGGATGTGTCATATATTGCCAAACATTACAACATGAGCAAAAGCAAAGTGGACAACCAGTTCTACAGTGTGGAAGTGGGAGACTCCACCTTCACAGTCCTAAAGCGTTACCAGAATTTAAAGCCCATTGGTTCTGGAGCACAGGGAATTGTCTGGTAAGTTCACAGCCGTGCCTTTTGTTTTTTATGCCCTGGCTTAAATAGCGTCAAGCTTTTTGATGAGGCTCTTTGTTACATTTAATGTTGGGGTTGTCTCAGTTTTATTGTTGGTATCCTTGTTCTGTGGTTTATTGCTTCGAATAGCCAAAGAGAAACTCTACTTTCTGCCTTTTGATCTAGAAATGGCATAAAAGCATGCTTTTTAAGGCATTTATCAGTAATTCAGATAAACTTTTGTTTTTAGCAAGCATTTATAATTCTTTTCAAAGATTTTCAATATCTTATGTAGCTGATTCAACTGAATGTTCAATCATCTCTGATTCATTTTGTGCTTTTAATAATAAGACAAACAAGCTCAGAGCAAAAACGTCTGATATGAAATCTTTCAGTGTGACAGCACCAAGTGTTTATGAATTCCTATTTCAACTAATAAAAACGCTGCTAAATGTTTTAAAAGTGGGATGTTTCACTCACTTCTTTAGTAAGTTTAGTAAGGTTCTTTATGACGATATAGAGTATATATATCTGAAAACAAACAGAAAACATTCCTTAGAGGGATCAAGGTCAGTATTTGTGATATAATTGTTTTTTTTCTCAGGTGTGAGTTGATATCATATCTTCTATTTGCATTGTATAATAATGGATTTTAAGGGTCTACCACCACAGTCTTCTTATGAATCCTTAATCCGTATTGCAGAGGGAGCCAGCTTTCATTGTAATTCACCTCACGCCTTCCCTGTCAGAATGCAATGGAACGACTGCCAAAGCTCCACTTAAAGAAATGCCTCTTACCGTCTCTGTCGATCCACCAAACACATTCATAACTCATGCTCATGCTAATGCTGTGTCATTGTGCTAATATACAACCTCTCAGAATCCTTCGACACGGATGATCCAAGTGGACGTGTTTCGGGTTAGGATGTATATCAACACCTTTGCCCTCCATGTGCCCTCTTATGATCTCTGCCTTTTGCTACTTCGGTCCAAAAGGTAGCAAAACCAGTTCTTTGTGGCTGCAGGTTGACCTGTGGCAGGTTTGGAGAATGTTTTAGAGATCAGTTGTAGAGAGGACATCCAACTATATCTTCCCAGCTGGATATTTCTTGACTTTGCCCGTAGATGGCATCTGGTGGGCAAAGTCCACCAGATGCCACCAGCTGTTTTGTCTGGTAACAGCAGACAAAAAAACAAAACAAAACAAAAAAAGACTTATTTGAGACATAAAGCATGACACTTATCTTTTTCAGATGTTTACAAATGCATTAATGTATATTATGAAAAATGTGTTTTTGTATAAGCTGTGTTTGTGTATAAGTTGAAATCGCTTTTTGCTCTCAACATGGTGATAAAACATAAAAAAAGATTGTTGGCTATCTTCAGTGCGAACCTCAGATGGGTGACATAATCACATTTACATAAACATCTGTGTGACTCAGTTCTAACAGCTAGCCTCAAATAAGCAACATGCACACAAGCAGATAGATTTAAAAGATTATGTCTAAGTCAGCAAGGACACATTCTGCTTTGCTTATGCAATCAGGCGATTTATCCTAGTTTAGCCAGAGAACATGCAAATAATAAAAAAAAAACTTGCTTTCTGTTGAAATTTATTTTGTCAATGATGTTGCCAGTGCATGTTATAGTAGTGTGGTTAAAGGGTCAAAAAGGTGAACAAAACACAGCATCAGCCATCGGTTCCAGCTTCTTCCAAAGAATTTTATTACATTTTGTTGGCTCTGACAACCTTGTGAAGCAATGAAGCTTCCCAGCCCATTGCAAAATGAAGCAGCGACATGCCAGTCACATGGTTTTCAGTGAGCCGATGCAAGCATCGAAGCGGGCCTTCATCTGACACGCCGCCTGTTTACTCGGTACACGCCTCGGAACCTGGCTTCAGAGGGCCCATCAGTAATGATGAGTAAGAAAGGAAAACAAGTCATTCACCATAAATATTCCTTGAAACAAAAGATACAAATTCATCCAATGGTCCAGAAGTGTTAGCTTTAACCAAAACATAAATATAGATGGAAACTGCAACATAATGCTACCACAAACAAACCCTGGATAGTGAGTGAAGCAAAGTTGCAAAGTAATGTTTACATTTAAGCATTATGACCAACTGCACCAAGAGTAAATGAATCAGAAACAAGAATAAGGGACAAACGGTAAACACACCGAATCACTGAACCAATAATAGTGCAATATGCTACATTTTGTGTGTCTGAAAACTCAGTAGCTTCAGTAGTATGCTAAAAGTAGCTTCAACTCGAGGCTACTTTTGGCATACTATGTTTCATCAACATTTTATCCCTGTTAATTTACTCACTAATGCTGTAGTAGATGCATAGTTTCTGGACATTGACAGATATTTTGAGGACATAAACATCTAGTCTTCAACACATTTGAAGACTAGATGTGAACCTTAGCAGCTTGCTAAGGTGCTAAGCTAACACTAGCGTGCTTGCTCTATTTTAAATTGATGACATTTGACATTTGTTCACCTTGCAAGAAATGTCATTGCAATTCCAATTTGGCTAAAAAACTTACTTTATAAACTTATAGTTTGAATGCCAAAAAACTTTGAAGGCTGGTATATCAGTAAAAGAGATCAGCGCTGACAGGCAGCCATGTCAAAGACAGGGAGACAGAAAAATCATATCTTGCCCCTTTAAAAGAATGATTTCATGAAGCGCAGTTTGCAAAAGCATAGGCTAACCTTGTGTTTGCTCTGTTTGAATATGAGTCACAGTTTATTCGACTTCTGTTTCATTGTTTCCAGTTCATTAGGTGGTGATAAAATGCACAGAAAACATTATTCTCTTTCTTCAAAATGCTCTTTGCTTTGAACATTAGACAATTTTATGGCTAATGTTTTACCTGCTTTCTGTGCGGCATACCCAGTTACATAACATGTAACAATATTTTTTATTGTGAACAGGTTAAAAAAACAGGTTAAAAACTGCTCAGCTAGATCAACAAAATAATGTATATGACAGAAAATATAGAAAAAGAGGACAGTTTTTGTTGTTGTTGTTTTTTTTTGTTGTTTTTTTAAAATTAGCCACAGAAATTAAGGCCTCTGTGGTGGAGCTGACAATGTTACAAACATATGCAATACTTTGCACAAAATCTTAATATTAGGATCAGACTTTCTGGCACTGGTGCTTATTTAGACAGAGCTTTCATGCTTTCATGTGGGAATCCTAAAGCTGGATCAAGGTTTAGCTATTCATGACATCATCTTTCACTCCTCTAGAAAAGTGATGACTTATTAAAATCCTTATTGGATAAAAGCTTTCATAAATCCATCGTATGCATTCTCCACAGAGACACTTAGAACCACAGCACATTGCACTCAGCATCTTCTCCACGACAACATGAAAATACACTGGTAGTCCCTTTACAGCATTAAAGAGCGATACGGAGAAATACAGAATATTAAATGGCATTTTTCTGCCTTATTTTTCTCAACACCTGTTCTCTGAGAGTCTACAGAAAGAAGCTCCAATATAAAAGGTCTCCAGAGTCAGGGTTGCGCTGTGCTAGGAAAGAAGCAAGTTATGACACATGTTTTCCTACTGGATACATTTTATTTTGCCAAACTGAGTTCTTTGTGAACCATTTAAATGGTTCTGTATTTTTGTACACCATATGTAAATATCTGGTTCAGCTGTAAATATGTTTGAAAGAAACTGTCTGTAGGTGTTCTTTACACTGATAACCTCGTCATGCAGAAAATCATCTATTTGCACTTGTGCTACAAATTGCAATTACGGTGCAACCACATACACCCAGATAACCATCCAGCTATGAATGCTGAAAGACTGCTGATGATTATGTGTTCACCCCCCCCCCTCTCTATCTCTGTCTCTCTCTCTCTGTCCTCTCTCTCTGTCTCTGCAGTGCGGGCTATGATGCTGTCCTGGACAGGAATGTAGCCATAAAGAAACTGAGCAGACCCTTCCAGAACCAGACCCACGCCAAGAGGGCATACCGGGAGTTGGTGCTCATGAAATGTGTCAATCACAAAAATGTGAGTTATTGTTTTGTTTTTTTTTATGCATTGGGACAAGGAAAGTATAAAACAAAAACACATCTGCTGTCAGCAAGATTCTATTTCTGGCCAAATCGCTCTGCTACAAAGTGCACACTAGCCCCCGTGCAATGTTGTGACCATGCTAAACTCTGCGCCTGCAGGAGTGCAGCAAACTAGTGAGAGAGAGTGAAACCAAGAGCACTTGGAGGGATGACTGTAATCCCCACGGCTACACTTTGTCTCCCTCTCTTTGTTTCCTGTCACCAGCCTTTATCCCCTTCTCTTGCCTCCATTCCACCTCTTCAATCTGTTTTGTTCTCTCTCACCAGTGTCCTTCTCAGCAGTCATTATCTTCTCACAGTCACTTTTAATCAATTAGTTTATTTTCCCGTTTTGATTACTTGTATAATAACGCTCTGACTGCATTTTCTCTCTTTCAGATAATCAGTTTATTAAATGTCTTCACGCCACAGAAATCATTAGAGGAATTTCAAGATGTGTGAGTTTCCTTTTGTTGTTTTTTTTTTTTTTTTTTTAATAATTATTGTATAACAAAATCCTCTACTCTGGGATTTATACTTCTCATGCGACCACAGCTTTTTTTGTTGTAGTTCATTGAGAAACATTTAAAATGTGTAACTTCTGCATACAACTAACACGTCAAATGTCAAACAAGTCATCCCTTCCTGAATGGTCATGGCATTTTCCCAGGTACCTTGTGATGGAGCTTATGGATGCCAACTTGTGCCAGGTGATTCAAATGGAGCTTGACCACGAGAGAATGTCCTATCTGCTCTACCAGATGTTATGTGGCATCAAACATCTGCACTCAGCCGGCATTATTCACAGGGTAAGAGAAGACAGTGAGCATTTTTTTCCACCTCTACCTGTTAAATTAGCTTTGCATTGTGTGCTTCCAAATCTGTCATGATAATCAATTGTTGAAAGTAGTAAAGCCTGCAGTCTGCTTGCACAATATCTTGGCAGCGATCATATTGTTTGTAATATGAGAGTCTATTTACTTTTCAAAGCAGAGCAGACTCTACAAATAAGCCAAGTTGTGGGAAATGTCAAATTGGATCCAGTGTTTCCTGTTTTCGCTGCTACATCTCAGCGAAGCATTTCTCTGACAGCCCAACTGGACCAAATTGACAAAAATTAGTTTAGATTAAGTGTAAGGTTTAAAAATAAAAATAAGATTTGACTGGAAAACCAAACAGAATAAAGATTATTAATATAACAAAAGTATAGAAAAAATAGGACAAATTTATAATTTGTCATCTAACATTTATGACAATTTTATAAAAGAATATCCATTGTACTAACACTAAAGCAAATATAGTTTGTTGTAGTTTTAATAAAATGTTATTTTCAGATTTGCAAATAAGATATATTGCACATTTAAAATAACATATATTTGCTTGTTTTGCATTGGTCTGTTGCGAGGACAAAAACTCCCAGTTGTGGCCCAGCATAGATCAGTATTTGCTTTTATTTTCTTTAAAGAAGTAGAATAATAAAAATTAGGGCATTTTGTAACAACAAAAAAATATATCCACATCAGTAAGTAGTTTTTGTATAATTTCACATATTTTCATTATCTAAACAAACAAAATTGTGTTTAATTTGTTCAGATGAATAAATAATTCTGTCTGATTAGCCTTGTCTTAGATCAGAGAGGACTGGTGTCCCTCTCATATCGGCTTTAGCAGCTCCTCCTCAAAAGGAAATGTAATGTTCGGTAATTTAAAGATTGCACATATTTATTTATTTTTTTCCTCTCTAGGATCTCAAACCAAGCAATATAGTGGTAAAGTCTGATTGCACCCTGAAGATCCTGGACTTCGGTCTGGCTAGAACCGCGGGCACTAGTTTCATGATGACCCCATATGTGGTGACGCGATACTACAGAGCCCCAGAGGTCATACTGGGAATGGGATACAAAGAAAATGGTGAGCTTTGCCAATGACAGGGTGTGTTTGTAGAGTCACAAATCTCTGTCAGACAGCTCTAAATGAAAGTTTAGAGAGTCCAGCACCTGCAGCTGATCAGAGAGCATCTCAGCACTCTTTGTTCTGTGATAGAGCTTAGTCATTGCAAAGGCAAAGACGTGATTCTGGTTGAATTGCAGTAGAGCTGAAGTGCTGGCGCAGTGAGTCATTGATTAAAAGCCCTCAGAACATGAAGACACATGACTGAATGCCAGCCTTGCTATGATTCATTAGTCACACTTCTAACTTAAAATGACAGCCTGTGGGCTTTGAGTTTCCTTTAGATAATCAGTCCTTCTAATGCTCTGCTTTCGTTTTCGCTGCTAATCCTTCAGCTCTTTATTTTGTGTGTGCATGTTAAGTCGTAACATGCCTCTCACCTACTGAATAATCTGCTAATCACTGTAGACTACTCTAACCTTTGTTTCCCCCCCTCTTTCCCTTTGCTCCCTCTGTGTGCCGCCTTCACCTCTTTGCGTACAGTGGATATTTGGTCGGTGGGGTGCATCATGGGAGAAATGGTGCGCCACAAAATCCTTTTCCCTGGCCGGGACTGTATCCTTACTAATACAAAGAGAGAGAGAGAGAGATTGTGTGATGGTACTCCAATAGTTATTATTTTATTTATTTATTTTTTAAAAGGTAGCTTTGAAAACGACACAAATGAAGTTTCATAATGAACTCACCTAATTTCAAAATGCTTAGACTAGACTGCTTTAAAAAGTAAATATCATAGCTGAAATAGACGCAGCGACTTGAAAAAAGCATCTGCAGTATTGCACTGGAAAAACAGTGAACTGCAGCACATTTTCCCTGATACCTTCTTGATTTGGTTTTGTAATAATCCTGTCCAGTTTGGAGAAGAAGTTAAAGAATTATTGTTATTTTGGTGTTGTTTAATCAACACTAACAATCTTAAAAGGCTGAAAATAACCAACAGAAATGCAGGGATTTCTTTCAGAGTACGACATATTTTAGATACTTCATTAAAGACAAATATGTCAAAATAACACTGCCAAAAAAAGACAAAATACAATCACAGTTATTGTTGGTGATTATATGGAAATGGTCAATTATAATTGAGTTTTTGCACTGCCTTGTTCTTGACTTACAATGGCTGCCAAACTCATTGAGTTCTGCAAAACCTGCATCTTCATTATGCAGGTTTTGCACAGTGAAGCATCTCAATTCTGACTAAAATTTATTCAGTTTTGTTCCCGTTAGGAGTGAAAACCTGGAATAGGCTTAATCTAAAACATTTAGTGCAAATAAGGCTTCATTTTTAATATTATTTTCATAATTTTTTACTGGAGTAGTAGACCTGATTTTTGCTGTATGCCACAGAGGTGCACTAAAACCACTAATATTTGGCCAACATTTTATAACATGTTTATTCTTTGTAGCCTTCTCTTAGTAGCACTTCCTCTTCAGATGTGTTGACTTTTAATGCAAACCTCTCCTGGCAAATACATATTTCTCTGCTTGTCTCTGAATGTTTAAAATGTGCGCTGTGTTTTAGAGTGCAACTAAGAGTGTGTTCTTGCAGTGAGAATGAATGTCGGTATTTTGGCTAAACAGTCCTAATGTTATGTTTTTTTTATTTCATGGTAAATGTGTGAACAGATGAAGAACATCTTGCCATCTATGACAGCCTTCACAGCATTCGCTTACTCAGTTTGAGCATCTGTTAGTCATTGCATAGTTTAAATTGCATGACATTATGAAGAGCATGTATGCGTACAATATGAATATTTTATTATGTATTCTCATAAGATTTATGCATCTGAATAACTCCAGCATTTCTCCAACCCCAATTCCAATGAAGTTGGGCTGCTGTGTAAAACATGAATAACAACTGAATACCATAGTTTGCAAATCCTATCTTCTATTAAATACACTACGAAGACAAGATATTGAAAGTTCAAAAGGATCTACAGCAAAAAAGACAACCCTATATTTTATAATGGCTACTTAAGTGTGACAAAACAACTGCTCTGAAGTTGGGTATTTGTGCTTCAAATATCATTTGTGACAAATGGCTCATGAGGTTGTTGAAGCCTTGGACAAATAACTTCCTCTTTGCCTTCAATCAAAACATATGCTCCTAATAAGTTAGACAACTTTTTGATTTAAGAAGAAAATCATGAACCATATGTGTCATATACAGTTGCAGCATACACAATGTTAGGATGTTTTTGAGTAACCATTGTGACTCTGGTTGTGCTGCAGTGTTTGCAGCATTATGTTTGATTGTAAAACAAATCAACCCAGACGCCTCCACAGGACTTCACATGTGAGTGGATACATTAAGCATGTTGCTTCAGGAATAGTTGTTATTTTGTATCTTTGTGTCACATTTTGACAACATGGAAAAAATGACCATATTTACTATTTAAAATGGTGACTTAATGTAGCTAAATTGCCATAGGGAGTGATCAGAGACCAGGTGTTGGGGGGATTCCTCACTCTGCAGCCTTGTACATGCAGCTCCTGGAAGATTAATGAGCTGAACAGTGAGAAAACCCTGCAATGAGCTCAGCAACTTCTCATCCCTTCTGTCTCGGCTATTGCTGACACTGTTGTCATTTGTATCTGCTCCCGTCATCAGTTTTCTTTTTACTGCAAATCAATGTGCGCTCAGACAAAATTTGGTTAATTTTCAGCTCGTTTGACAGTGGTGGATTGGTACCTCATATTTAATGCTATTGGCCTAAAGCTTACTGACCTTAGTGAGGTCTGAGTCAACCCTGTGCTTTGTCCAACAAATGATGATGGAGTCCAGCAATTTGTCCACTGACATAAGTCACGATACTGTAGGCCGCAAGGTTAGTGGTTGTTTAATGATAGACGATTGTAGCAGCAATGTCAAAGAGAGTCTGAAGGTTATTATTTAAGGTAGACAGTTTAATTGCAGAAGTATATCAAGTTTGATGCATTTGTGTTAATAGACAGACATCAAATAATCATTAATTTGATTTTTTTGATTGTGTTGTTCTCTGCTCTCTGTTTAGATTTTTTAAAATGTATTTCTCTAGGGGAGTAGGCTGAGCTTAAAGCTGCCCGAAAAGGTCAATGAACCTTTTCGGTCATCATCATCTGACCAATCCCACCAATAATCGCTCACATTGCTGCTGATATTTTCTTTTTGCTGCTGATATTATCTTTTTTTCTCTCTGAAAGTATAAAGATGATCAAAATCCAAGAGAAATTTTGTAGTTACTGGAAGCAGCAAAGATATCTTGGAACAAAACAGCTTACATGATTTTGTGTGTGTGTGTGTGTGTGTGTGTGTGTGTGACACCAGTGGACATGTGGTCAGTGGGCTGCATCTTTGGAGAGGTGATAAGAGGGACAGTTCTGTTCCCTGGGTCTGACCGTATCCTTCCACCCTCTGCATACCTCCTCTCTCTGATTCATAAGGAAGCCTGGAAGGATTTTTGACAAGCTGAGGAAAAAAAAAAAGAAAAAACATCTCAGGCTGTTTGGCTAAATCCGAACCTGTAGCGAGGAGGAATATGGATTAAAGCTGTGAGAGATGGAAAATGGGACTTTACTGGCTCTCACTCGATGTGTAATGGTGACAGTGAAGAGGTATTACTATGAGGACTCCCAGCTAAATAAAGCAGTGGCTGGCAGAATGACTCAACATATTTGTTGGGAAAAAAGAAACAGTAAGGATACCACTTATGATCCACAACTGTCTCATCAGAAAGTTTGTGTCTATATAAACGATAAGCAACTGAATTTCCTTTTTTTTTTTTTTTAAACTGCCTTTTCAGGAATATTATAACAAAATATCTCCCTAACATTCTGTGAGATGATACGATGCTGCATATTCCAGGTGTGTTTCCTTTAACCTTGACCTGCCACGCCAGACATTGACCAGTGGAACAAGGTGATAGAGCAGCTGGGCACGCCCTCTCCAGAGTTCATGAAGAAGCTGCAGCCCACGGTGAGGAACTACGTGGAGAACCGGCCAAAGTACGCGGGCCTCACCTTCCCCAAGCTCTTCCCCGACTGCCTTTTCCCTGCTGACTCTGAGCACAACAAACTCAAAGGTGAGAGCCAAGGTTTTATAGTGGCGGGATGCTCCAAAGGTGCCTGTTAACGAAATGGTTTTATTATGACTTGACTATTTGGATGAATTATTATGTGGGGTCAAAGAATGTAATTAACTCTGACGATATATTTTTGTCAGCTCTTTATTTATTCCTGCCATCATGGTTAACAGGAGCAGTAAAATGCCTGAGTAATTAGAAAAAAAAAATATATATATATATATAAAAAATGCTGATTTTACCATAAATATTTTCGTAGTCAAGCTTATTTGTATATCACATTTCAGCAACAAGGCAGTTCACAGTGTCACACTATAAAAACATAACACAGCAGCCAACTATGAAGCAAGCAATAAACATGCTATCATCAAAATCATAAAGCAAATATACATTAAATGTATTGATTCATGTTCCAGTTGTTATTCATCAAAGACAGTTCTACACAGTTATGGGTTTTTTTTAGCTTTGTTTTTGAAGAAACTCTGGGTTTTGCCTGTTTTGCAGTTTTCTATAAGTTTGTCCCAGATTAGTGGGACAAACTTATCATCATTCAGCATAAAAACTGAATGATGATTCTCCATTCTCCAACAACCAATCTTTCATTTTGGCACTATGCTGTTCAGCGATTCATAAACGAATAAAAGTATTTAAAGTCTGTTCTCTGGACTTTAAATATTTTTAAAGTATTTCAGAACACTTCTACACAACATCCAAACTTTTTGTATGAGAAATAAATGAATTTATTTCTCATACAAAAGGAGATTTAAAGGAGCCTTTAAATCTCTAAATACACTTTTGTGAACTTTGTAAATAGTCCAAATTAAAAAAATTGGTAACACTTTATTTAAAGGGGTGTGCATAAGACTGACATAGCACTGTCATAAAGATGAGTGAGTCTTTATGAATGTTTACAACTGTTTTCATAAAGTGTCATTCGGTACATAATGACACTTTTAATGCAAAGCTGACTCTTTTAATTGACTTTCAATGTAAGTTTCAATGCAACTTGGCATAAAAATGCAATTATTTGCCAAATATTGCTAAGTTGACCTTTTTTAACTTGTAATGCTTATTTTGATTAAAAGTGTCATTATTTACCAAAAGACACTTGGAGGAATATTACCAGGTAATTTGAGCAAACTGTATCACATTCTATGACAGGTATGAACATCTCACAGTTTGGGCAGAAACTCCCATTTCCTATTAACCCCCCAAAACCCAGGCAAATAAATAAATAAATAATCCTATTAACTAAAAAAAAGTCCCAATTCCCCATAAAAATCAAAAGCAACCCCCGAATTTTCCAACCCTGCTATAGTCAGTTGTTGCCTTTTAGCTTCCTTGTTAAAATTCAGAGCTGAGTACTGAAATCCCAATCAGAGCTCCCACTAGACTCTCTGCTTCTGGATATGATCAACCCTGTGCATCTTCTTTTGCTCTCCCAGCTGAGAAAGCAGGAAACAGAACATCCATTTTACAAGAGACGGCAAACTTTTCTGTTTGTGTGGTCCCGGATCAAAGCTCCAGAGTTGTTAAATTGTCATGAACCAGTTTTGTATGCGGGTTGCGGGCTGCTGAGGTGAGGAAGTTAAAGGGAAATCACCCAGAGAGGCACGGTGGGAATGTGTGAAAGCAGGTTGAGGAAAGGAGGGAAACACTCGCTGTGCTTTGGCTCTCGGATTTGTTTCAGACTGACAGACAGCAACGTGTGAGAGGATGATGTATAGGAAAGGAACCCATACAGGAGTTGCTCCATAGATTTACTCTGTTTTTGTTACCAAGAGAAGAATCCATTCTCCATTTTTCCGTTTCTGTTTTCAAACTGCAGTCTCTTTTTTCTCCATAGTTGCTGTGGGGCTGTTAAAAGTGACTTACTCAAGAGGAGGAAAATTTCCCCCTTGAGTGCGTTGAAAGAATATATCCATACTGGAAAGAATAAATTTATTTGTGCCGTAAAAAGAGAACAAATCAAAGGAGTAGGAGATGAAAGGTGGAGTAACATGGATATGTCCTTATTTATTTCACAGCTTATTTCATCATTGTTTATTGCAAACAGCTGAAAGCCTAAAAAAATATTCCATCCTGCAAGCTTTTAGGACAAATGTCTGCTAAATGCTTTTGCACATTTAGTACATTTAAAAGGAAGTAATTTTATCAAAGAGGAACTGAGAAATTCTCTATATTTATGGATCTTAATATTTATGATGGAAGGAAGCTTTTGCATTTGCTCTACTTCAACCTCCTTCTACTTGCCTGATTTCAGTTTCATAAGTATTTCCTGAGAATTATCACCATAGAAGCACTGGGACCACCTTAAATCATAAAAAGAAGAGTGAATAATCTAAATGAGAAATATCTGAGGACAGATCTAAAATGAACAAATTACACTAATCCATGTTCAGCTGTTGCATACTAATATTTAACATTGCACTTAATTAAGAACTATAATTTACCAGAATCTTAGGCTTGCATTACTGTCCAGCTCTTTAAATTTCATGTTCATTTTTCTTTCCTCCTCATAGTATTGAATTTGTTGGTGCGCGCAGTGTTTGGATAACTGTTTCATGTCTAATTTTAAACTTAATTTAAAGTCATTTGTCTGAAGACTGAGAGTTTATCATTACCATCAAGGCGTGATGGGTTTCTGGAAGTTGAAAATGACCTCTAATAACCTTCTGTTTTTAATTATAGCTCTTTTTTTTCCCCTCCGGATTTGTTTTATCTCAATCTTCCCTTTCACGTACGAGACGCAGAGCGATACTTTCTTGTCCGTGTGAAATCAGCTGGGCGCTTTTGTGTTTTCTCTTTCGACTTCAGCAAGCCAGGCCAGAGACCTGCTGTCTAAGATGCTCATCATCGACCCTGCTAAGCGGATATCAGTGGACGAGGCCTTACAGCACCCCTACATCAACGTGTGGTACGATCCAGCTGAGGTGGAGGCGGTGAGTAGGCGGTGTGCGTGTGCGTGTGTGTGTTTGCGTGGAGTTGAAACTCAGTCCGATCCATTTGTGTTTGATCAAGCTCTACCCAGTTTTGCTTTTAATATGTGACACCTATGTGTTCATCTAAAGATCTTCCTGTGCTCCCTGCTTTTTACTTTAGCCTCCACCTCAGATTTATGACAAGCAGCTGGATGAACGAGAACACTCTATAGATGAGTGGAAAGGTAAGAAGAGCCCGTTTTAACCAACACTTCAAGCTGAATGTCAACAATGCATGAGTCTAGTTAATCTATGCATTAATTATGAAATGCAGGGTTTGACAGTGCGTCGGGAAATGTTGTTTTGCAGCTTCAAAATACACAAACCACCGTTGTCTCTGCCGCGTCACGTTTCTCACACGGATCATGAAAAGTGAAGTGTTTGAGTGTTACTGACTCTTCTCTTTTTGCCAGAACTAATCTACAAAGAGGTGATGAACTTTGAGGAAAGAACAAAGAATGGCGTTGTGAAGGGACAGCCTTCACCTTCAGGTACTCTCAGTGCATAAGCCTAATCGCTCTGTAAGTGAATTTACTATAACCTTAATGGAGTTTTCCCTTGTAAATTGAGATTCCCATTGTGCTGTTGACCATGTGTCTATGTCTCTTGCATCTCGAATTAAGTGTTGTTTAATGATAGTGGGTGTTTTTTAAATTTTTTTTATTTTTTTATTTGATAAACAGACTTTGAGAACAAAATCTGCTAGTGTTAAATGTACCTTGTGGTGCAGATAATATCTGATTAAAAAAATAATGTGTGAATGTTTGTATTTGTGCATATAAATGTTTCACGATTTAAGGTTTGGGCTGTGTGGTTTCCTTTGCAAATGTCAGTTTTCAGCTGACATTTTAAGCCTCTCGAGTTGTTCATGAAATGAGAGCGAGTGCTGGCTGCATTTTCTACCACAGAGTGGCAGCAAAGAGTCATGTTTATGCACTAATAATCCAGTCACTCTCCTATGGAAATTCAGTCAAAGAAACAGCTTTATCATGGTTACAGCAGCATGTTGATAAGATAGACTAACTAAAAAAAGGTGCATGTAAAGTACAATAAATTTCCTCGGGCTATAAAAATGTATAAAGCCTGTCCATCATTTGCATTTAGTCATTTAAACAGCACCTAAACTTGATCTTTCATTCTTTCGTTGCAAGAAGAAGAGAGATAGCGTTTTGCAATTCTTTTTGCTCTATGTATCTTATTTTCTTCATTCCCCACTCCTACACGATATCCACCCTCTTCTGTGTTTGCAGCTTGTTGCAATTAAGCAGATTGGCCGCTCTGTAGTGTCTGATGCTGAGCGTATCAAGCGCAGTGCAGGAGCTGCAGGCAGCACTATTTCACTGCAGCAGGAAGGTGGAGGAGCAGAGAGCACATGATGCCCCGGTCAGAAGTTGAAAACACAATATCCTTAATACTGCTTTAAATTTGTTTTGTAATTATTATTTTTTTTTTTTAATTTGCTAACATGACACAAATCAGAATTATACTCAAATCACTTTCCACCTGTATGTTTTAAGCATTCTTTGTTTATAAATTGTTTTTCTCCATTAATTTGACAGCAGAGATTTTATTTTGCTCAAAGTATTGGTTCATCAATAAACTTTTGGGCTTTGTTTTAAGGACAAATATGAAATGTTCTACACTTACAGCTTTGTAGCTCATAATACTTTGAAAAAAATGTTGATGTTTGAAGTCAAGAAATATGTAAGAGAGCATGAAAAAAATGAGTGAATATTGGGTAGTCCAGAATACAGCCGTATTTCCAATTGTTTCAAAATCATCTAAACGTTTTCTCAACACAGTGAGTGAGAAGAAGATATCTATTCTCTTGTCCACATTTTCCATAAATGTGGATTTCAAGCATACAGAACCGTTTGGGACAGTAAGGGCGCTCACTGCCTTTTTCTCTGTTGCCGACAACTTGCACACATCCATTGGCATGTTCCTGTTTGAAATGTTCTTTCTTGTCAAGAAAACATCAATTTCTGTTTAAGGTGATAGGCTCTGGAGCGCTTCCAGGTGACGAACCTACGCCAGCATCCATATGTGCAAAAATGTAATGATTTCAGAAGGCACAGCTCCAATTGCTGGTTTCATATAGGTTATTAAATTATCTATGTGCTTTGAAATAAAATCAATAAAAAAGCAGACTGAATTATTATTTTTAAAAAAATAATAATTTCAAAATTCTTTTTGATTTTCTGGATCTACACCTTGTTGATCTATGCCTTTTAGTGGCTGATAAAATCTACTATATACATATTAATTACAGCTAACAGACTAGAAAATGTTGTTCCATCAGTGGCGTAAAAAGAAACTCTATAAAGAAAAAGTTCAAACTGTGTCCCTGAAAACATGTTGTTATATATATATGGGGTGAAAAAAACAGCCTCCTAAAGCTCACAGTTTGGTGGCGTGTCTGAAAGAAAAGCTCACCGGTTCCATATTATCAGATAAATAAATCGATTTGTCTCACCCATCGCGTCATTACCAGCAGAACTGCAAGTGCTGTGACATGAACTCAGTTCCCATTTGTGAAAATGGAGCGCTCTGCGATCACCGTAATTTCATCACTTAATCTGTGGTAACGATGAAACGACGCAGTAGCAGGTAAGACTGAGAGTCCTCCGATGATGAGGTTTGCTGCGGACTGATTCTAACGTCAAGCAATGATCAATAAAAGAAAATTGCAAAACTGTTTTAATGACTTCCAAATGAACTGACATGAATTGTGCCAGCGCAGCAGAGTGTTTAATGATGACATAAATCAAGGATCGTAGAGAGAACTATCAAAGAGCTTATTGATATCATGTGAATGATGACAACAGCTGCCGCCTAAATAATGCGGGGAGCTTTTAATGGTCTTTCATTTAGAACCCACACAACCCAAATCTTAATCACTCTCGTCTCATCACACTCACTGAACACTTCTGGTCAGATGCTTGGATACAATCTTTATAGACATGAATGTCATAAAAACTTGGGGGTTTGAACTATTCTGTGTTTATCAGGCTGCAATAATGCTAAAACATACATCTCCAGCAATCCTTAAGAACAGGAATTGGGTGAAGCATTTTTAATATAATGTGGATTTTCTCAAAATCCATGGAGGAGGAGAAGCCTCTTCAGGAGTTGCAGAGAAGCCACACACTCTTGGAGCAATCAATAACCTTTTGATTATTTCACCTGCATTCTCATCAGACAATTTGCCATTTTCAAGTGTTAAGAACAGTATATATTTACATATATGTAGCATTTTATAGGGCTAGCCTGTGGCCATTGTAGATATCTAGTGTTAGCCTTGAACATTTCAAAATCTATTTCGATCAGGAGTCATCAGCAACGTTGTACAATTGCCTGCTGAGGTATCAGAATAATTAAAGATTATGAAACAAATCTCTGGTTATTTCATGCTAGCAAAGAAGTGGCATGAAATTTGAATGTACCTATTCAAACAGTGAGCATAGACGCATATCAAAGCATTGTTCAGAACGGATGAACCAGGCTACAATAAGCTTTGGCAAAGCCGGGGCTAAACCCGAAACGAAACGCAAAACATTTTTTTTTAGTTTGATGAAAAACATGCATTCATGGGGCGTCTGTTTCTAGTTTATGTTTGAACTTGAATGTGGAACTTTGACTTTGCGCCACAATAAATTTAAACGTCTGCACCTCATTCTTGTTGTTAAAAATCACCCTTGCTGTTTTCTGTATTAGCTGTTTATTCTGGCATAAAAACAGTTCAAATGCATCAGTGAACAAACTTGACATTCATGCCTCCAAAGGCTGCTTGGGAACATCTGATCAGAGCTGCAGTTGTGACTCTTTCCCCTTAGCGGATGTTGGTAATGTCGTTATCTCTGGCCCATCAATGCAACCCGACTTTACTCAGCATCCACCCCCCCCCGTTGTGCTGTCTGTGCTTGCGAACTGTATCTTCTGGCTACGCCAGATATATATTTGTTTATTAATCTTCCCCCATCAGAACTTTTTTACGTTTTAACCCTTCTGCTGCTGTTGATTCCCGTAGCACAGGTGCAGCCGTGAACAGCAGCGAGAGCCTCCCTCCCTCCTCCTCTATCAACGACATCTCCTCCATGTCCACCGACCAGACCCTGGCTTCAGACACTGACAGCAGCCTGGAGACCTCCGCGGGACCCCTGGGGTGCTGCAGGTGACTATCCGCCTGCCTGCGCAACCCCATGTTCTTCCGAAGGTGAAGAACCCAAGAGATTTGACCGACGACATTGAAACGATGTTTAAAAAAATAAAGCAAAAAAAGAAAAAAAAGATCAAAATGAATATATTCTGAACAAAAACATAAGCTATTGAAACACAGTCTGACATGATGAAACCCAAAGCTTGTGCATTGTCATCCAAAAAGCAGCAGCGGCATTAGACTGCAGATAATGAGCTGAGATATGTGTTACTGATCCTCTAGTTGCTTTGCTTATAACCCCTCACAAACTCATACACACACACGTACACACACATGCACACGTCTTGTATATGGCATCCAAACAAAACAAAACAAAAAAAAACCCCGCGCCTCCTGTAAAATGCATTTTGGCCGGCTGCTGGTTCCTCCTAATTACTTCCACAAGCATCCGTGGCTAATCGTTGTGGCAAGGTGGGCTGCTGATGTCTTCATCGCTTTTGGTTACAAAAAAAAATTTCCCTTTTTTTTTTTTTCTGCATTCAACTCTGAACCTCAGCTCATTTCCTGAGTCACTCCCACCCAACATGAATTTTGAAATGTAACTTTGCCTGTACTGTTTACTGGGTCTTGTACATCTTCAGGGAATGTGCAGTCGCTCTCACCCCGCAGCTACTTGTAAATATTGTAATTCTGTACAGCTGAAGGGCAGACAGATTTGGGACTGAAGGCCAGTACACTGGGAGTTTTTTTGTTTGTTTGTTTGTTTTTGTTTTTTTTTTTGTCTGACTGGCGCTCACCTTGCCACATTACTTCTCTCCACCTCCGTTGCCCCTCTGCCTATCGCCGTAGTTGTGCATGATTAGATTAAAACTGCGCAAATCACACTGTATGCTGGAGAGAGAAAATAACCAGTCTGTACAGAGACTTATATTCATGTGCTATGTAAACTAACTTCATCACGGACATTAGAAGGCGGGGTCTGGTCTCAGTAGGACAGGGAGTGTGTCTGTGAAAACACGGGCAAGCTGAAAAGACGGGGGAAAATCAGGACCGAAACGGTCGATGGTGAATAACCTCCATGCCGTTTCCCCTGGCGGTGTACAAGCGGCCCCCACCGCCGCCATCACCCCGTGGGCTGACCCACGGCGTTGCACGTCACTGTGTAAACCGTCACGGTTGAAAGAAGTGGAAATATTTCACTGTGGTTCGACCACAAAGAGGCTTCTTCCAATTATTTGACTCCTTAAACACCATTCAATGAGACGCAGGTGAAAAACAGTGGAGAGGTTTATGGGCAAACAAGGAGTGTTAACTTTGAAGCTGTGACTTCACCTGACAAATAAATAAACACGCTCTTGTTGTTAGCGCGCGCTACACAATAATGCTTTAAAGAGGCTGCTGGATAGGATTCAACTGCCATAATTCCTGACTGGATGGCTCATCTATTTATTTATACCAGTGGGAGGAATCTGAATATGGCTAGTTTAATTTGGAGTAGAGGACTGCAGCTGCACCAAAAAAAGAAGGAAAAAAAAAAAAGTCCCTAAACCACAGTTTGGTGAAAGGATGTGGGAAGGCCTTGTTCAACCTCCAGGGTTGCTCTAGTTATTTAGCCTCTCAAATCGTGAGCTCTTTCAGCTCTTTTTCCAGCTCCGTCTCCAGGGCGTGCGCCGCTGCACCGCTCAGCCGCACTCTGCTACGTTACACTGCATTACCTGAGTGACGTTGGCCCCTCCACCTTCTTCAAATCGGACAAAGATCGGTGTCAAACGTTGTGCTGTGTTTGTGCTGGTTTATGCAGCAACATTTTTTGTTTGTGCTGCTGTGGTTTTAAAGATGTAAAGAGGTCATCAAAGGTCAACCGCCTTCTTCAGATCAGACGAAATGAGTTGTCAATTAACTCGACTACGTTTGTGCAGCAAAAAATTTCGTTTGTGCTGCTCTGGCTTGGAAGATATTAATGAGAGGTTAAAAGTTAGAAGGTCAACCAGCCTCTCCACTGTTATGAAATCAAACAAAATTGGTGAACAGGAATTTAGCTCCTTATGATATTAAGAATATTAATAAATATTCAAAGTGTCAGTAATGAAATTGTGTTTATTTGATATTGAGGCAAAATGGCAAATTATTTAAATTCAGTAATATAATGGGCACTAAATATTGTCACAACAAAGGCAAATGGACTGCACAGCATGATCTAAGCCGACTGATAACTCCTGGCTTAAGCCATTGTTTGTTAAATAAATTGTCAAAATAAAAATGCAGCAGGATGTCTCCACTATCGTCACAAATTGTACATACACACACAGTAGAAAGGTGTGTTGAATTGCTGAGTCGGTGGCGTCTGCCTGTATACAGCCTCAGTCTCAGCAGCACAACACAATTGTTTTCCTGCACTCCAGCCACAGCACTGTGCACATACAAAAATCCTGACTTCGAACAGCTACTTTGTTAACACTCCTGACGCCAGTGCAGTGCAGGTACCACAGAGAAGAGGGCGACTGAGGTTGGCGTCTCCAGAATAAGCTACGACTCGCTTGGCTTTCTGTTCAGGATCTGGGTCAGGGCAATCTTTCAAAAACAGGGTGCGACTTTGAAATGTTTTAAAATGTTCAAATAATTTTTATTATTATTATTATTTTTTTTTTTTTCACCTAAAGGAGGTCCACAGCTTGAGTTGGCTCCTTTATACCACAAATACACACAGTAGTGTTACAGGTTTTCTGCAAGGGATTTTTGAACCATATAAACACTCTCTTTGTTTCCGTATCTTGACATGTTCCTGGTCACTTAGTAGAAATATTGACACGTCTTACTGTCCTTCCCCCCCCGACCCCCTCTTTTCTGAATGTGAACTGTTAATCTTTTTATTCAACATCCCTCTGGACGATTCTCTTGTGATTAAAGGTGCTTTTGATCCTGGTTAATGTGCCTGAAGAAGAAAAAGGTTTTACCGCACAAACTGCTTTTTTTTTTCTTTTTTTTTGTTTTAATTTTCCCCTAACACCAAATGTAGAAACAGAGTTTCACAAGCACGCACGTCATTGTCCTGAAATTTGACCAGCAAACAAAAAAAACAAAAAAAAAAAAAAGAAAAAGAAAGAAAAAGAAAATTTTTAGATCATTTTAAGTTGTGACCTGATCTGGACTTTTCCTGCTGTTGCTTTCAAGAATGTCAAACACGAACTCGGCCGTGTGTTTTGGAATGTGTTTGTGTGTCTCTTGGTGTTCAGTCACATTAACCAACGGATTCAAAAACTTTACTGTCAATCATGATCCAGATTTTTGAGGAAATATTTCAAAGTGATCTCGTGTGTTCAGAACCAACAACATGTATGTCTCTCAGACTTTTATCTGTAATCTGAGGATGACTGAGCTGTCATTTAGCCATAACATTGCAAATACTGAAAAAAAAAAAAAAAAGAAGAGTACACGTCACAGGTAAGGGTACGTCTTGTAGTAGTGATCCCCGACCTACTGATTTTCTTTCACACAAGCTCAACTGTAAATAATAACACTCCAAAAAAAAAACAAAAAAAAAAATGCAATAAACACTTTTATTGCACTCAAACAGGGAGGCAAGCTACTGTGAGGGTCAGGCGAAGTGTCTCCAACAATGAAACCCTGTATAGCTCATCTGAATCAGGTGATGTTGTTCTTCAGTTCTTTTCCGACTCCTTCTCTCTTGATTCTTTTGCTCCGTGCTGTTTTAAACAAAGTCATTCTTTTTGACATTGTCAGGTTAAAGACAAAAAGAAACTGTATCTGTTTCACGCTGATCTCAAAGCTTCAGAATATAGCGTTTCGAGTAAAAGTCAAAATTAATGCAAATGAAAACAGAACAAAACAAACAAAAAAAAAAACAACAAAAAAAATATTGAAAGCTGTTACTGTAAACACAACATTTTAAAGGAACTGTGTATGTACAAATAGTATATGTATGTGATTGAAAATAAAGAAAACCTTTGATCTTGGACTATTGTTGATTTTTTTCTTCTTTAATTTAAGTCTTTCATATGAAAAGTAGACAAGGATCATGCATGTTGTCTGGCAGAATGAGTAAAGTCTCCTAAACTGTTATTGCAAAATAAATACATAAAAGAAAGGGATTTTATTCCTAGTCTGCCTTAGTCTTTATCTGTTCGTTTAGGAAGTTTTTATGCTGTCTCCTGGGATTCCTGGAAACCACAATATGCTGTAGAATGATTAGAAGTGTGACATACAATCATTTTCACTTCCTCAGCATCAACAGTGGTGCTTTGGTGACTAGCAAACATAATTTTTATATTTACATTCAACATTAGTTTTCAGTTAGTATATATAATCACCAAGGCAATAGCTTTAATACGGTTTGGGAAGAAAAGCTTGTACATCACCATGGAATAAAACAGACATTGATTCACATTAAGGGTAGGGAAGATTAGTGGGAAATAGATTATGGTGAGAAAATATTATTTTCACTATGTAAAATCTTTACATACATTTTAGTAATATTTGTGTAAAACGCTATTAAGAATCTAATCCTAATTTTCAGGATTACACTGTTTATTTCTGTTTTTCAGCACAGGCAACTCTTCAGGGACATAATTATTGGAATAAGAATGCTAAATAGTTTTCAATGCTAGTGTTTAGTTAATTAAATTCAGTATACTGATGTAGAAAACTTTGCTTTATGGATTTGTGTATACATGCCGTATTAAAAAATGAAGAGGTAATGACAGCAGTGGCGCCTTGTTGATGTCATCTGGGAGAGAATCACAGCCAGACAGTTAAGTCATTAAAAAGTACGTAAGAATAATTCTTTAGTATTGGTGGTCATTAACCATCATGATAAAGTTTATACAGTAGGTAATAAATATGTGTTGCCTGATTAATAGTTCTGTAAATAGCTAATGTCCTGCTTTTGTTTTATTGGCAAAGTTACATCAAAATAACAATAATGTGTGCACCTCCTCCCTTCCAGGATATGAATTTTTACATTTTAGAGCTTCTTTGACAAAGCCCCACTTTTCAAATGTTACTCTTGTCTTTATGACTCAGACAACTTTAGACATAAAGATAGGCTGCACTGCAAAGCATGTGGATCTTTTTAATGATCAACATAATAGCCGAGTAACACCCAATTCTGGCTCTTCTAGTTATATGCTACGCAAAAACTCCACATTTATTCGATGAAAAACACCCAGAAGTGACACAAGACTCACAGGAAATGCATTTTTATTTATAATGTCATGTCTTTTCAAGGTTCTTTTGAACATCAAGTATCACGTCTTGCATGAGTTTCAGTATCCGCCGTCACCTTAGTCCCTTATCTTCTCTTCACGTGGAATTCAGAGTGAGGTGGCACCGTCAGCTGGCCTAAAGCCTATTATTTCCCGGTGAAGCGTGTGAAGAGAGAAGTGTAGAGGCATCTCTCTTTACTTGGTTGTCCAGGCACTTTCTTTCTCTGTGCACACATCCCACATGTCCTGCAATGACCAGCAGCAGGTTTAAAATGGGGAACAATCTCTGGTGGAGAAGCGTTAAGCGTGCTCACGACTCATTCGACCCGACTTGTACCCATTAGCAAATCCACACCGTGTGTAGACGTTTGGTTTGGAGCTACATACATACACTTGGTGAATAGAAAAGTCACTTGACGCATATTAAGTTATTGTACAGAAAACCTCGTGAACCTCATGCACCTTCATGCGTTCGTCATCTGCCAGTAGATCCAACAGACGGGCTTCTAATGTCATTGGTGCTGACAAAATTCTTGTTTTAGTCAAGATTTTTTTTTCTCTTTCCTCACAGTTAAAAACAATTGTGTTGGTAATTATCCAGATGCATCTTTTGCACTTGTGCTATAGGTTAGAATAAAAGTCATCTGATGGGTGTTTATATACAATCACCTTTTACAATCAGCATCTTATTCAATCAGTTTAAATTAGACTTTCCACAAGAATTTGCTACATTTCTCTTGAAGTGAAAATGTGTATTTTCTCCTCAAATTCTGTATTCTGGACAAATATTTGTTGCCTCAATCTCTGACAGTGCCAGTCAGATGTTTACACTCCTTACAGGCATACATCTTATATTAAGAGCGGGCCCTAACGACATTTTTACAGTGTTCTGTCACAAAGGTGGAATGGTTATCTAGCAAGAAACCCTACTAGTGCATGTACAACTTTTAATTTATTGTGAATTTCCTTCACATTATGTCAACATCATACATAAAAGCTTCGAAATATACTGTCCACCGTAAGCAAGTTGAACGTGGAGCATCGTTTTATGTCCATCGGCACGATATTGACGTCGACAGAAGCTTGTTTTCTACAGAAAAATTGAAACATCTTCAAAATTTACTGAGGTTTGTTGGATAATCGTTCCACCAGGAGGAAGGATTCATTCAAATCCATCATTAAAAGCCCAAAATGAATATGCCATGCTTGGTCAACGATGAGTGTAGGTAAACTTTTAACTGGCACTGTATGCAACCGAGCAATTGTGTCAGGCTTAAATTGCAATTTTAAAGCTACAAAACCTCCATTTGAACTGCTGCCATGCCACTTAAACAACGATCAAAACCACAGTGCAGACTAACAAGTAGTGTCTTCAACATCTAAAAAAATATTTACAGAAAGGTTCTTTTTTTTTTTTTTCCTTTTTGGTCATGAGAAAATAAATTTAACTACACAGAAGTACAAGCAAATACACAATATACTCACATGGTTTGCAGATTGACTGACAGAACATTCAGTACCAACTGGTGGAGACTGGACAAACATAGAAGTGCAAGGACAGAAACAATCCTGATACAAAACATATCACCATGACGACTTTGCTCAAATATCATGAGCATTTAAGTGACAGATTCAGTTTCAAACGTTTACCTGCAGTTGTCCGCGTCGTTCCCCGCTATGTACATGAGCCCACACAGAATGACACAACGGGGCAATTAGAAATCAATAAAATTGGTGAGAAGCATCACTTGATTATGTTTAGGTCCACGGTTGAGAATATTGTTGTTTTTTTTTCCCCATGTTTTTTTCACATTTTACATTCCCCACATAAAATGTACAGTTTACTGACGCACTGATGAAGCTTTTCTTTATTCCACTTCGCAGTGTGAGTGAGCACCGCAGCAGTTTCTGAGAAGGTTCGAAAGTGTCCATGAGGTGTTTAAATAACGCTATGTACAAATATAATGTAAGCCTGACATCACTCCAGGTGATGTCTGTATTTACACAGGTATCCCTTTTTTTTTTAGCTGTATACGTTTATTTAATATATTTTTTTTTTATATAAAACAGGCCCAGATTTCCCTCAGTCAGCATCCTCATCCTGTCTCAAGTCCCATCAGCATTCACAGCCACGAAACGAATAAACGAACCACAGTCTGCCAGTCACTGTATCCAGATGGCGTTGTTTCGGTCCGGTCGGCGGGGTTCTGTGGCCGTGCTGTTGCCAGTCGCCGTGAGGTCGCTGAACGTGGAGAAAAACTGCTCCATCTCTTTCTGCAGCATCTGGTTTCGCCGCTCTGCATCCTCCTTGGCCCGTTCAGCGTTACGCAGCTTGATTTCCACCATGGTGTACTTCTTCCTCTCTTGGTCCAGCTCCTCGTGTAGGCCCACCATCTCCGTCTCCAGTTCCAGGTTGCGCTGCTCCAAGCTGGAAAAATAAAAAATAAAAAAATTATCAATTTATCAACAAACGACCTCAGCACAGAACAATTTGTGGAAAAAGAAAGTGATCTGCAACTCATTATTCTATTTTTCTTCATGAAAGTAATTATGTCTATAAATCAGGGCACTAATGGAAGAAAACTGCTAGAAATGGAATCTGCACCTTTTTATCCTGGCCTCATACTCTGTCTTCTGTTTGTGCATCTCCTGTTTCAGACTGGCCACCAGGCTGTGCAGAGCGCTGTGGTTCCCAGGTCCATTTCCAGTGGTGAAACCGTCACTGGTATCACTGCTGCTGGTGCCGCGACTGCTCCCTCCTGCTCCATCTCCGCTTCCTTCCCTGCTGCTGTTCCTCCCGCCACCTCCTCTTCCTCCGCCCGTCTGCAGAGGCGCTCCCTCCTGAGCCGGTCCGTCCAGGTCTTCGTATTGTCCGTTGTAGAAGTCCTGCTCTGGGCAGGTGGTGGTGGAGGAGCGGCAGGAGGTGGAGTTATCAGGGAGGGAGATTTCACAGGAGGACGTGGACCAGGTGGCGCTGTCCACGCTCTGCTTGTCCTCACAGCTGGTGTTCAGACACATGCTGGTGATCTGGTTCTGCAGGTTCTGATGGTTCAGTTGGACGTTGTCGTACGTGGACAGGCGGTTCTGATTGGTTGTTTGATCCCCGTTGCTGGAGACGTCGCGCGTCTTGTTCTCCCGAAGTGCAACGCAGCTGTTTGGTACCCAAAGACCGTTGCGGCTGGTCGGGCCTCCTGTGATCATATCAGACCCTGGCATTCCCAATCGAAGGGCACCCGTCCCATTCGCAGCAGGACTGCCTCCGCTTGTCACCCCGCTGGTGCCCATTTTTGTGCCCGGGCCTTTAAGCGCCCCACTTCGACGCATGGGCAAACTCCCACCTGCTGTCAGGTTCTGGCTCTTATCAAAGTCTGCTGGGGGTGAGGAGCTGAAGGAACCATTAGTAACAATGCCACTACCTTTACTGAAAGCTGGGTTCTTTTTCACCATGAGGGGCGGACTACGCGTCATTTCAAAGCGTCCTGTGATGACCGTCCTCGGGCTCGCCGATCGCGGCGTGCCGGTGTTGTCTACTTGCTGGCGGTGCGACTGAGACTCGGTGTCCCAAACACACTGCCGCAGCAGCTGCGTGTTGTTGTTCTCTGCATTCTGAGACAGGGCGCTGACAGCCGAGGTAGTTGTGGGGACTTGTCCCTTCAGCGGTTCGATGTTGTTGTTAGCGAGTTCAAGTGCTGTCGGCTCGTCTTCATCTCTGGGGAACAGCACGTCATGGTGGCCAATCAAAACAGCCATGAGCTGCTGGACCAGGACAGTTCCTGGAAAAAAAATGGGATCATGAATCATTATATAAAGTAATCACCAGAACACGGTTTAGATGTTCTTAACACAGACCTTCCATGATTGTTACCGGGTCCTCAATCTTTGGCCTTAAGATATTTGGCCCAAAGACCGTCGCCAAGTTCTGAACACTCATTTTATTCACTCCTGAGATGACTGAACTTCATCAAGAAATCTATAAAAAAACATAAACATATATATTCAGACTGTTACCTTAAAACCACACATTTTATCTATTATAACACATACCTGCAGATGTACTTGAGCAGGTTATAGTTTACTGGAGGTAGACTTTCCACAAGCCTTTTCAGTTCCTTCTTACCCTGCAGGTTAGAGACAAAAAATAGAAAGAAGAAAAAAAAAAAATCTATGTGAAATGTAATTTATGATCAAACAGACGTCGCTTACTTAGCCAGTAGATGTGTATACCAAAGGTCTACTAGGTGTAAATATAGCAAAATATGATTTAACAAAGCAGTGACTCAGGATAATGAAGAACTTTTGCTAGTCTGCTGCATGCAATCACAAGTGAAGACACTGAGGTTTGTGATTGTAGCACCGCAAAATGTAAAAACATTTTCAAGGAGAACGTTTGAAGTACATGTAGAACTTTTCCCCAGTTTATCACTTTTTAACCTGAACGTCAGGAGGAGGCTAAACAAATGAGGGAAGCTGTTCAGAATATGCTTTCAGGATTTGCAAACAACACTGTAGCCAAAAATGTTGACTTACGTATAACAAACTGTTTTGAACAGCATAGAACATCTGGTCCAAAGTGTGTTTTTACAATGCATGAGAAACCGTGTTTATGTGGTCCACCACTGCGTGAGGCAGAGCGGCGCACGGACTGCGAAATAAATCAGCTTTAACGGGACTAAAGCGAGGATTTTCAGAGCTAACTTTATATCTGTCACCTACCTTATGCTTGGACACAGGGATTAAGTCTGTGACAGGAAATATACAAGAGAAAAAAAATAAAGCATAATTTTTCATTTCCTACCATTTCATCATCTTTGCCGAGGAGTTTGGCTTTGGCCAGGAACTCTTCGTATTTCTGGAAGGGGATGACAGGCTCGGGCAGTTCTCTGAGGTACAGCTTCAGCAGAGACGCCACTGTATGCACATCTGTGTTACTGTAGACAGATAAGGTGGTGACAACAAGCAAGACGGTGATAACACTGAAACTATGACGAGGCCTATGCTTTTTAAACAGAAGAAACTGTTTAGAAAGATGTCAGAGTTGAACACCACATCAACATGTTTCTGTATATCACAAGCATTAGATCCACAACAAGAAAGTGCAGATAAAAAAAAAAAAAATGCTAAAATGTTTTTGCTTATTGTGTCAAATCCAGACTTTAGTTGATGGGTTTTTAATGAATGATATTTTCATGTCAGTCTGCTTTCAGCAAATAGCTTAGCGCTAAAGTTTTATATAATTTTATATGAAAAATGGATGCTAATGCCTACTGTGTTTCAGTCTTTAAAGATTTATCGGAAGTATTTGACAGAGTGGATCATGATACTTATGTAAAAGGCTTTTGACAGAACCAGTTTGTGCTTTTTTAAATGCAAATATATTTTTTTTGCTTCCAATTAGTATGTTCAATGTTAATGACCCTTTTTGAGGAAGACTCCATCTCTCCATCTCTATGTTGTTAAATGCAGTCGCTTACTGTCACTCAGTCTCTGTTTCCCTGGTGTTGCAGGTCACATTGGAGATTATTCAAGGCTTTGTTGTAAATTGCTGCTGTGTCAGCATAAGATACAGCCACTGATCTTATATAAATTCATAAGATCAGTATCTTCTTACCATGTTAATGTGTGCCAACTATTATTCATGTATGTGTTCCTATTTGCTCACGTTACTCATCTTAGACTCAGTTTACCACGGACCACAAAGATTTATCACAAGATGTTTAAATCTTACACTCAGCATTGCACTTTGTACTCTTTGGTTGCCTGGCAATCGTCATCTACACACAGACTGGCACACTAGTATAATTCATCTGGGCATCAATAGTTGGCTTTTTTTGATGTGTCTGTCGTAAATGTCACTAAAACAAAGCAACTACAAGCTCTGAATTATATTTAGTGTCCCTTTAGTGCAGAACTTGAAATAAAAGCATAAAGAACATGAGCTGTAAAGCTTGAAAAAGGACTTTAAACTATTCTTGTTTTTATTTTTTCCCCTTATAGTAAACGTTTTATTTAATTTGCTCGATTCACTAATAGACTTTTGCAACACTTAACCAAAAACGGCAAGATGTCTTTTTCTTGAATTTGAAATACCAAACAGTTTTAGTGTAACATTTGAAATATGCTAATTTTCAAATGATTAAAAAGCAAAGCATGAATCTGGGACACATGCAAGAACTTCACGTTTTACCAGAGGGAAAAAGGAAACGAGAAAAGGATTTGAGAGGAGAAATGAAGCCTGCATTGGCGAGCTTAGATGATCTTACAAAAGAAAAGGATTTGGGTTTAGAGATGATAATGATCCAACAGGCGACAGGTGGCGAGACCAGCAGGGGGTTAGAGAGGCTAATCAGGGAAGAGATGGATGGAGTCATTGCCACTGAAATGCAACAAGGTGCTTTAGCCACTGCCCTCAAAGATGCATGGATGATTATCAGGTTAGAGAAAATTAATTTGCATATTATCATCAGGCAGTTTTTATGCAAGCGCATTTAATTAGACCACTTCTCTTTCGCATAAATTAACCGGTGCCCAAGTCTTTGCATTCAACCTAGGAATATGAATATGCTGTCACAGTGGTGTAGACAACATGAAAATCTTTGTAAAGTCAGTTGTATTCTTGTTCTTCTCTTACCAATCAAACGAGGGCTTCTCCCCGCAGTCGAAGGCATCTTGGAGCTCTTTGACCAGATTGGCCTGACCGGGCAGTCTGAAAAGACCTTCTTCTTGAAGCCCCCACTGGCGAATGAAGTCCACACATTGCTCAACCAGCATCGGAGCAAGTTTGTTCCCGAACCGGCGCTCATACCGCACTGTGTCCTCCAGTTTCTGGCCGAAGATCCCTGGAGAATGTGAAGAAGTGGCAAAGATGCATTTGTCATAATAAATATTTGCTAAACAACAAAACAACTGTGTTTAGTATTTATCACTGCCTACCAGTAGTATTTCAAAGGCTTTAGCGGCAAGGCACACCCTGGACAGGTTGCTAGTGGTCTTGATATTTTAGAAACCTCCCTTCTTTGTCTTCTAATTAAACCCACTCAAGAGTTTTTCAATATGCCATTGGATATGGCAACAACAAAAACTGTGACAGAGCCTTAGGTTTGAAACACTGAGCTTGGGTCATTCAAATATACTTCTTGCCATTTTGGTCTAACAGGTTTATGTTTATTTGATAAGAATAAAGTATTTATCCAAAATGAAACTGGGTTGTCATTATAAACAGCTGCAAATCTTAGTCAAGCCTCTAGGTGTCTATTTTGTATTAGACGCTTCTTCCTTTGTGAGAACTAAGTCAGTTTATGGGAATGATAACTCTGCAACTGATGTTCCAACATTTTCCAGAACATAGCATGTTTCCTAACTTTTTAGGAAGATCGTCACCACTTTCTACCACGGCCAAGGTTAATAGTGTGGGTTAGAGGGATAAATGAAGTATTGCACCAGGACAATTAATCCAAATATATCCACAGTCTGGTTTTGGAATGGACAAATCAGGTTTGTGGAATGGTTTTCCAAAAGCCCAAACTAAAGCCTTAATCACAATTTTTGGACTTCCGCCTCAGGAAACCATCTAATTAAAATGAGTGCTACAAATTTAGACAAGAGCTATTAAATATCCAGTCTGAATTACGCCAAAAGTTTGATGATGGCTACATAATACATGTAGCCATCGTACAAAATACAAAACAAAACAAAAAAATCAGTGGTACGCTTGGACGGATTGAGTCCAACTTTCAGATCAGCACCACTTCCCCTCGTTCAGAGGCAGACGGCCATTTAGACAGGAGGAGATTAAGGCGGCCTCACAAAGAGATTTAGATTTGCATATTTTTTCAGCCTCCAGACGCAGACAGAAGCTACTCACACACATTCAGACATGTGGACGTGGTACGACCAGGCACACTGACCGAATTAGACAAGGCTTATCAGACGTACACTTGACACATTTTACACTCTCAGCAACTGCAACTGCAGAATAACTAGTCTTAACTGGACTTGAAACATATTTCCCTTTTGATTTTCCTATGCATCACAAAGAGTCATCAATTCCTGTTCCATCCTGCCCTGAACACCTTTTTCTCTGTGTATGTTATTAAACTCACTTCTCTTAAAAATTAAAGATCCAGTCAGCTTCTTGAAAAAAATGCCTTTTAACAAATTTATGGTACGACAACACAGAGTTCATCCATTTCCTTTTTCTATCAGACACCGAAACAGTGTTCAGTTATTTTCGAACTGAGAAATGGCTGAAACATACGCTGAAAATATCCTCAACGAATTACTTCAAGTTGAGTTTCTGCTTTCAAAGTAAAAAATAAGCTCATATCCAGCCTGGGAATAAATAATAGATCCTCCTGTATCGACAGCCACACAAAGGACCAAATGAGGAAATGGGACTGAAAGCAAGATCTTCTCTCCAGGCGTTCCAGTCATGAATGAAGGAATGTTTTCCTGGGTCACATGTAACAGTGTGTGCTGAACAGCTTATGCTTCTGAGTGTGTTTTTTTCTGCATGTTTGCTGTTCCTTCTGGACAAGTTGTACTTAAAACGCAGACCTTTGGCACACAGGAGTGGCACCTCTAAACAGCATGCAAGCCCTCGAGGCTTTCCACCAAACCTCTCAGGCTCTGACAGTCACACAAATGATCCAATCACCAACACCAATGTTGACCCAAAGTGAGTCCTGCCAGTTTATTTTGTATTATTTCTGCAATAATGTTTCCATAAACTAGCCAAATGAGTCTTTCGTGAATATAAGTTTGAACTTTGATAGCAGAGAAGAAAGTTGAAGTCTTTTTTGGAAATATTATATCACTACAATAATGTATTCCTAATCATATCTAATAGGAGAGGAAGCTCTTATGTTTTGTTTCATTTGCATTAAAATTCAAACCTGGGAAAGATGGAAGCATCTCAATACTTACTCTCCAGTTAGAGGTGGGGAAACAAGCCGGCCTGTTATGCTGAGGGACCAGGATAGCTACTTGGTACACAAGAAATTACAAGCTGCTCTCACATCATTGAACCTTGAGGTTTTATTTTCAACATAGCCACTGAGCTGAAGTGGAAAAGTAATAGTTTTCCTGACTTTAGTGGGTTTTTTTATTTAAATTTCTTGAACAGCTACAACTCTTGAATTTTTACAAGTTTAATTAAAGAGTTTTTTGGAGAGATAATATCAACTTCATTGTCTCCAAGGGGCAGTTTGTTTCTTAACCAGCAAACAACAAATGCAAAGAAAAATTGGGAGAAACAAAAAGAGATAACTAGAGCTGTCACTCTCGGTTCAGCTACATTAAAAACACGGCTTCAAACAAGAGCGTCATACATCGCTTCACAATCTTCGGCAAATGAAAAAAAACTCCCAAAAAAAAAAAATATCCCCAAATACAAATCATCAAAAGGTAGTTACCATGAAATAGATCTCCAAGGATCCAGATGGAGAATCCACAGCTGCACATTTTTCCCCCAATCACTTCCTTTCTTGTTTCACTGTTGACCAGCACTTAATGCTTTTGTCCAGCTGTCAGTACTTTGGGCTCTTTCTCTTTGACCAGCAGCCTTTGAGCAAACTTTTTCATGAATTTTCAGCAGTCATAATCAGCCTATCAGAGCTCAGTCGTTAAGTGCTGCTGCTGCAGAATGGCTAAAGGCTGATGTGTGTAATCTCTCTGTGTATGCATGCGTGCGCGCGCTCGCATGCACGTGTGTGTGGGGCGCGCCAGTATGAGGGGGAGCCCGACGAGGCTCAAACATGGAGCCACCTTTCCTGTGGCATCTTTGACAAATGGCTCGTCCTTTTGAAAAGCAGTCAACTGCAATAGACATCAAACTCCCTGCACTGAAAACAGAGGGGCCGACTCCGCCTCATCTATTCTGTCGGTCAGTGAAGGCTGCCTGGACTGCCTGTCTGGTTACAAACGCTGCACTTGTGCCCCGCTAATGCACAATCTAGGCCAGTGTCTGCCAGGACAGTCAATAGCAAACCACGGCGACGCAGCGGGGGACTCGATAATCAGCAGAATAATTCCAACAAAGTCACAGAACAATTACAGCATCAATGGACTGCATCGTTTTTTGTTTTTTTTTTCCAGTGTATTGGTTTATTTGACACACATTTGATGAAAACCCATTTATTATTTTGTTTGGTAGAGACTGTGGGATAAAAAACAACAAATATGATGGATGATGCTATGATTTCCAAGAGGAGTTGCTGCACATTTTCCAGCTCCTGACACAAGAAAAAAAATGACTGTTTTCCAACGACGCCCAGCAGCATGTGGACGGACTTTAGCTGCCTCAACACAAAGTAGTTAATTCTTCCTGAACTGAATCCTAAAAAAAACCCCAAATAAAAACAAAAACATAAAGCTTAAACCAAATCTTAGAAAAAAACATTTTTAATTAATGGGATGTGATCAACAAAAGGTCAAAAATGTAACTAAATAACATGACATTTCACCCAATAAATGTTAAGAATTTAGACTGATATTGTGCGCTCAATAAAAAAAAAAACACGTCAAATCAAAAACATCCAAAAACACAAACCGCTAAAAATTATAAATATTTCCCAAACTGTAATATAATACAGGATTGTTACCAGTAACTACATCTCCAAGAATCCAGATCAAGAAACTGCATCTCCCTGCTCCAACATGCCTAAATCAAATAGCTGATTTTCCTCATCAGTTTTCAATCTATAAGCTCTGTCTGGTAATGAGCCATTCATTTGCTGAGTCAGGTGTGTTGGAGAAGAGTCGCATCCAATATTGCTGAGTAGTGAGCTACATAGAGACGGGAATCTGACTCCTAATAGACCTCAAGAGTCTTACTTTAGGTACATAAAACTTCAGAATAAATATTTGTCCTGTGCTTTTATTCAAATGCGAATGTGCTGTACATATGCGTAGAAAGTGACAAAAACTGAGATTTGCTCGACTGACCCCCTCATGACATTGAACTCATAAAGACTTCAGTCAAGAAAAACTGTTGCGAGGACAAAATCAGAAAATATAACTCACTTACTGCTGATCAGATAAGAAAAATAAAAGGGCTGCATTCATGCTAACCTCCACCAAACGGTGCCCAGATGACTCTCCGGATCGTCTTCACCCAATCCTCCATGTCATTCTGGGTGCTGGCCATAAGTAGGTAGGTCTCATGGTTGGTTGTCATCCGCTCTCTATCTCCTCCTGTTCAAGGAAAACAAAAGAAATAGAAAAAAAACCGTAATATTATTGAACAAGTTTAATTATCTGGTGTCTATCATCATCGTAGATCTCTTTGTGCAAAATGGATTTATGGGACAGAGCAAAACCCCCACCCTGACTTGTAACATTTCCAACAAAATGTTTAATTTTTAATGCATTACTTCCTGTTTCCTTAAAGTATGGCTATGATGTGACGCAGAGGCTCATTTCTTTCAGCCACTCATAAATATGGGGATGACAGGATGTTTTCCTTGTCACTAAAATATAGGAGTTGTGTTTTGGATCTTTATACGTCAACCATGGCAGCAGAAAATTGCAAAAAAAAAAAAGTTGTCACATGTTCTTTTCAAAAGCATCTACGCACTTACGGCTTTTCAAGATGGTGAACAATCAAAGGACCCCAGCTCTTTTGCAGGAATGCACTGCTGGTGAAATCAACTAATAACTCGACCCACCACCAGCCGGATTAATCAGGCCTTTGACTGTGAGGGACCCTGATCCATTGATTGCATCCCAGGATGAGGTCTGCCAGCGCCAAACAAAAACTATTTATAGACGCGAACACAACATGAGCGGCACGGGCAGCGGGTTACAATGGACAAAAACACAACTTCAAAACGCAACATTTCCATTCGGGTAAATAAAACCCTGACGAGTCATTAATTCTGCAGTTGAAACCTGTTTGCAAATGATACTGCTAATTTGATAGGATCAAAACAACAACGCGTTACGGCATACCGGCTTAGGAGTTCATAGACCCTGAGTGGTTGGAGAGCCAGACTAAATTTAGACGTAAACGTTGACAGTGAAATTTACGCTCACTGTCTGCCCTGATGGGATCTCATTAACGGTTTCAAGAGACCATATGTTCTCCGCGTGAAGCACTCAACATCTGCAAAGCTCCCTTCACAATCTCAGTCTGGGCTCTTTCAAAACTAAAGACACTTAAAGTGATCTTACCTCCAGGTTAGAAAACCCCCCAAAATGAATCGGAATGCTTTTTATCGCATATAAAAACTGTCTTGCATATTATACAGAATACTGTTTTACATTATCAGGCAGGTAAAATTTGTAGTTCTTTTTACTTGACTTAAAATGCACTTTCAAGAATTCCATGTCAGATATCCATGGTCAAATGTCAGACTTAATTACATCTTTAAAACCGTTGCTATACATAAAAATCAATCAGTGTGATTTTTATGGATCCCTCTGAAACAGTATTTCTTCCATGTTGCATAGAGACAAGTTGCGTTAATTGTGACACTGACATGTTGCAAAGCTGCTATGGGTGGATCAGCGTTTACATCCGGTCACCTTAAGACAATGTCAAAAGAAAATCTCCCGCAAAATTCTAGTAAGTTCTTCACATTTGCAGTGATTTATGGAAAATAATGTTTCAGTGTCATAACAGTATATCTTTTGTTATTCTGTTAATTCAAATATTGAGTTGCATTCTTAGTCCACTGAATTCAGTCCTGTGTTATAAGAATAACTATCTTATTCAGGGATGAACTGATCTTGGTTTTTATGGACAATATGTTTTTCCAGACGTGAGTTAAACAGTTCATATTGTTCATAAGGACCACAAAACATAAATTAGTTCATAAACTATACACTATACAAATATAAACGTTTAAATAGTTTCTATCCTTGGACAATAATTTGATTTATATTGAAAAAAAAAATCACATTTGGAATTCTGTATATAGTCATAAATACTGTCTAATTTCCAGAAATGAAAATACACAGATTTAGCACATAAATATCAAATAAATTCCTCATTATTGTGGTTCTCAAAATAATACCACCTGATTGGTTAACATTCAAACATATTGACATGCAAATAATAAAATAACTATACTCATGCGTTTTGTAAATAAAATGCGTTCATTAAAAACAATGGACTTATTGAAAATTTATTTTGAAAATATTTCATGCACTTATTTTAGATTAAGTGAAACGACTATTTGTAAAATAGTGTCACTTTTGGATCTCCGTATACATATTAATATGTCTATTTAATTGATTATTCAATTCTTTTTTTCAGTTTTGAGTCAAACGTCACAATAAACTACCAGTTTAATAACTTTAATAATGAAAACAGTTTCGCTTTGTTCTTTTTGATGGCTGTGTGTCCAACAGGGAGGCTTTTAATCAAGTCCAAGTGGTCTAATGGATTCTCCTTCTAGTCCAGCGATTAGTCACCCCCAGCTATTGATTGTCCTCCGCGCTCTCATTAATTAATTACCCTACACCTTGCAGTGGAGGCACTAAACTTCACCAGGCGCCTGTCTCCACCCCAAAAAATGCCAGCAGACGTCCGACCTGTATTAAACATATAAAAAAAATCCGTTCTCGGTAATAACTCAACGCGTCCATTTGTGGGAAAACAAACAAAAGGCAGCTCCGGCTCACCTCCCGACTTGCTAAAATCCATAGTTTCATTTCACTCCGCGTCCCTCCAAGCAGCAGCGACGCGGAACAATATTTCAGTTTCTCTGGTACCCTCCCCTCCCACCCCCCTAAAAGTGAAGCGCGGTACTAACCGGGTAATAGAGCCGCTCACTTGTGCTCGCACATGGGAGCGTTTCTTCTTCCTCAGCTGCTCTCTAAGCTCCGCCGCTCCAGGTCCACTTTGTTCGCGACCCGGAGCTCAGCGTTTACTTCAGCCCGGGGTTCACCACGTGATCAGCGCCGCTAGGTGGCGGATCAGTTATTGGGTTTAGTGGAATGAGAAAACGATTCACGTATCGACGAGTGTGCGCATCCATCCACACTGGGTCAGATATACCGGGAGAGAGAGTCACCACCAAGGGCCGTAGCAAGACTTTTCCAGGGCCCAGACGCACCCAGCCCCCCCCATTACTATCGTTAAGCTGTATTACACCACATTTGTTCTGATTAAGCTTTTAATTGTTATATATATAACAAAGGCAGTTTTAAATGTAAAATTATTCTTCTTAAATGTTAATAAAATAATACAAAAGTAGCATTTTGAAAGAAAGGTAATATCTCTCTTTCTAATTTTTTGTCAACCACTCCTTTTAAAATTCTGACCAAGTTTTTTTTTTTTTTTTGTTTGTTTGTTTTTTTGACACTTCTTCTTTTGCGATGAGGTCCAGGTCTTAGAGGTCAGAACGTCTCCTTCCCATGATCCCTAGTCTTCAGTTCCCTTCACAAATTCAAGCAACGATTCTGGGTGGGCCATTAAACATTTTTAAAATCACCTCCGGTGCAAAGCTTGGTATTTTGATTGTCAACATTTTTACTGACCATTTGTGGGTCAACAGTGAGCTCACAGCTGTCCAATTGACAGGCCTACAGCAGCTTTCTCTTTTCCAAAAGTTCCCTTTTTTGCATAGGACTGCATGCATACGTGTTTAAATCTCTGTCGGTATAGATGTAGCAACGATTAAGGCTTTTTTTTCATTGTGACAAAGTTCTCAACTTGTCAGTGTTCAACGACGTAGATCTGAATTGTTAAAGTTTAAAATAAAATTAGTCCAAGTTGATCTTCTCATCTTGTGTCAATCATATACAGTTTTTTTTTTTTTAAATCTGCACCCTCCATGTTTCTTACACTTAAAATCAGCCAGAAAATTGTTAAGTTTATGTTAGTGTGATGCTTCCTTTGATAAGCAGGCTCTCCATACACCTAACTTGGATCTGGGTCTTGTTTGCGCTGTAAAAAGTATTATTTTTGTTGACATTTTAATCATAAATGTGCCTGGTAAAGTTCATATAATGTCGCTATGTTTTTTAAAATATATTTTAAAATCAGCTCATAAGTTTTTTTTAATTTAACTATTTACTTTTTAAACATGATAATTTAGTCTCTAGCACTGATTTAATATAAAATGTTACGTGGGAGAATTATGTTTAAAAAGTCTAAGAAAAAAAAGCTAAAACTTTTCTGCTCGGTAACAACGCAGCACTCACATACTTCTTGACTTGAGACGTAAATAACATTTATAAAAAGTTTATACCTCCCCTGCCCTCTATTGGACAAGTAACAATAGTTTTCATTTCCAGTGCTGTAAAGCAAACACAATTTGTTTCCCCAACAGCTGGGAATTTGTTATTTCACTCAGTTACACTAATTACCTCTAACTCCAAGTTTCTCACTTGAATGTTTCTCACCGCACCCTGCAAGCGTTGCTTATTTCAGTTGGCAAACACAGACATTGTTTCTGTGTGTCTCTGAGCACATTTAAATTCAGTCACTAAATTCCATTACTTGCTTTGATAGATAGCATTTCCGCTAGAAAAAAAAACAAAACAAAAAAAACATTATTATGAAGCTGAGCAAAACGATTAAATGGCATACCATGGCCATTACAGCACACTCCTGTTCCTGCTGCCATTTCCTGTTGATGCTCTGTTTTTTTTTTTTTTTTTGTCTAAAGAAATCCAGAGACAAGACTTTTCATTTATATGAAGCCTCTCTTCAGCAAACTACAGTTTGGATCACTGAACTCTCACAACTCTGACCCGACATGTCAGTGCCAATTTTTTATTTGGACTAGAAATCACTGAAAGGGAATCTGAGAAAAGTATCGTCTATAACTTTGACTGCTGTAGAGGTCTGTGTGGAAATAAATGCAGAATAATGTTTGCTTCAGATTTCAGTCTGGTGCCTGTTGTTATGCTCCTACCACTGAAAGATGACTGGACAGTGTTTTTGACAGATTCCTTGACATTTATTATGCTCTGCTCAGTAAATTTTATGGGTTTGAACATACAGACTATTAAGAATCTTGACATAGAACTTTCTAAACGATGAAGTAGTTATAATGTGTAACAAGGCATGATTCCACAGGCTACTCAAAAGTTCCAATTGTTAAGTATTGTCAGCTTTACAAAAAGCATGAAAAATTCCGGCAATATACAAAAACTGCAGCATTCTCTTCTTAAAGGACATTAACAGGAACAAGAGGTGCCGCGCCCTAGTTGAGAAACAATCAGCCCTTGTCTCTTTCTCACGTACGGAACCCCATCCTACGTCAACTTTTTATTTATTACTGCAGCAGATCCAGACACAATGGTCACAGTAGCTAGATATTGCACATGGATATTATTCCATCCATTGTCTTCCTCTTTTCCACCACTCCAATCCCCCTGTGGCTCCTCACTCTGCCTGTATGGCTCAGACTTGCCAGTCAAAAGAAGCTAATAAAGTGCTTGCATCAGGTTTTGGTCCATATTCTACCAACACTTGTGTTGGTAGACCTGTATATTGAGAACTTCGCTGTTGGTTATGCTCAGTTTTCTGCACAAGAGATGGTAGCAGCACCAACATTACTCTCCTAAGTCTTCCATCCATCTTATGCTCCATCCTGCCATCACTAGTGAACAAAAACCACCAGTGTACTTTAAGTCCTGTGCTTAAGGCAGAGACTGACCCCTGACCTGCAGGGACAAATCCACCTTTTTAATGAATCTGACTGCTGAACAACACAAGTCAATTTAACAGCATGTTATGTAGCACACATCTGAGCAACTACATTCCCAGTAACCGATGACTGACAACTTGCCGTTATATTAAATGATCTCCGTCACGTCACGTCATGTCATAATTGCTATCTCAGCTCGTCTGTCTACAGATAACAACTGCTCATTCCAGTTGTGACCACCGGCTTGAGTAAGTGGCCAGCTGCTGACTAGACTTTAACTAACGGTCTAAAAACAGGTGGGAGACAACAAAGGATCCCACTGTGCTGAGAAATACCTGCAAACCCCTTTACGCTTCACACTCGGTCTAAGAATCCTGTAAAAACCCAAAGTGGATCAAATTTTACTTTGAATTTGATCAAGTTAATTATTTGCAAAATATCAACTATGTTCCATTCCCAATATGTTAATTTTTTTCCCAACTAACCGAAAAGGAAGTTACATGAATTAAAGTTGAGCGAAACATCCGCCGTGTTTCTCAAGAAAGAATAAGACATTAATGAGTACAAACTGACCGTTTTATTAAAAACAGAAAATCTTTAATAATTAGTTGTTATAAAAAAAAAAAACTGTTTTAACTGTAAAATATGTCTTTTAAGCATTAGAGACTGTGTGTTGTGTAGTTTAAAGTAGTTTACAAGTCATAATTCCACCACTACTTGACCTACAATATATGCATTTGCTAAATGGAAGTCACTTTGTCCTGTGGATAGGCTAACTTCTTCCAGACTGAGTTTGTGTTGCCTGCCAAGAGCAGGAAGCAGCTGCAGCTGGCGCAGAAAACAATGCAGACCCAGTAACTACCTTGTTGAAATGACAAAATCTGTGTCATAATTCTCTCTGAGTGCGGATATGTTTAAGCAGTCGGAGATTAAATGAATACAAAGGGTCGATTCTCTCTTGTCTGTAAGAGTTGTCTGGTTTGCTGCAAGCAGGGGCAAGTAGGGATTCAATAATGTGTCTAATGATAGTCTTCTCAGAAGTCCATGCATCATAAATACCTCCAACATAACAGGAAGTCACTCACTGAGCAGCAAGCAGCTCCACACAGCAGAATGTCTGTCCATTCACGTGGAAGGAGGATTAGCTTTGGAGACAAAAGTGATCTCTCCGATCTAAATCATCTTGTTTTCAAATGAAGCTATCCTCAGAGATATTGCCTCATTGTACTTAAAAACACTAGACAGTTCCAGTTAAAAGACAAACATAAGTTTTAACAAAAAAAAATCTTCATTTAAATCTGATGTATGCAACTATAATAAAGAGCTGGACTTTCAAAAGACTCATTACCTTGATGTAAAGGCAGCAAACCAGACACTCCATACTGTGGTAGACTATGAACTGCCTGATGGACCACCTCCATGCCTCGCTCACCCAGAAAAGACGCTCTCTGAATGGGGTTACAACGTCCCGGCTGCCCCGGTTAACTTGAGGTCTTGAGTGGACGATCTGCGCTGCCGGTTTTTGGCCCGGCTCAGAATGAGTGAGTGAGCACAGCTGAGAGGGTGTGAAAGAGAAAGGGAAGAGGAGAGGGAGGGAGTGAGGGAGGGAGAGGAGGTTTGCAACGGGGGTTGTGCGTATGCACACACACTCACACACCTACGTACACGCACACAGGCGCACACGGAAGTACTGTATGGTAACAATAGGCAGATCTCTCTGAGGGCTGGAGCTGAAGAGCACCACGGTTTGACACAGGGCACGACCCCATCAGCAAACACGAGAGCTCTCACTCACACTGCAGTGCTTTCAGATCTTCCTCTGTCAGCTGCATAAACTTTTGAACATGGAGTTAACTGAACGTAATTAAACAAATATATAATATTAGGAGTGAATAAAAGTACAATCATAATTTCTTATATATAACTTTATATAAACTTACTGACAGAATGACAGATTATCAGTTTATACCAGCTATTTGCATTTCTTCTAATGGTATAGTGATTGTCTTTGGGACTTCAGGGTTTGGTTTGTGTTCTTACTGCATATAGATCTATCATTGTTACTCACTGCATTTCATTTTTTTGTCTCACAGTCCTAATTTAAGTTTTACATTTAGTAGATTCCAATAGGCTCTGCTCAATTTCCAAGGTTCCCTTTCAGCCATTTTCCCCTCAGTACTGTAGTCCCACATTTTCAGGCACTGTCAGATCCCGTTATTAACAAACTAACTTTACCAAACAAAACTATTTATTATTTACAATGTTAGTTTGGTACTTTCAAAGTGTTTTGAAAGAGCCAAAATGATTTTGCTCAGAGTTTTAGCACTAGATACGACAAAGAGAAGGTAACAACTCTGAGTTCACCTTAACCATTCATTAGCTTCTATGAGCGGAAATCTGCAAAAGAAATGTCTTTGTGGTAAGAAAAATACAAGGGTATCCTTTTTATTTTATGTCACTGTGAAGTCTTGCATAACCTATGCACATATTTTCAGACTTTATCATTAGTCCATAGAAAGAATTAGTGCAGTCTTGTAATTATCTTATTGGTAGTTTTGGATTCATGCTAAGCTCGCAGTCTGATAAAAATACATCAGAAGAAGACATTTTAATGGGTTTATATTAATGTTGCTCTGATTCTTTTATTGGATTTGCAGATGTGTACTTCCAAGTCATTATGCATGACTTCTTAAAAGATGGCTTTTAGGCTAATTAAAATAAATTTGATTGATTTTTCTTGCCCTTCCCTACAAGAGAGAATCACACAGACAAATAAAAAAGCCGTCTATTCCGCTGCCTGTAGATGTTGGTACTTATTCTGCAGCTAGATCTCCCCATGTGCCTGTGATGGTTCTACCATTTCACCCGACCCCCGGTAAGGTATCGATGGCTAATTGTCTTCCTGGTGTCATGGTGGTCCTTGTTCATCAATAGACATGATCTTGAGACAGACACCAAAACATTGGCCTCCACCTGCGTCCCCAAAGACATTATCTGGTGGGGGACACAGACTCCAAAGAGTTACAATGGGTATCCATTACCATCTGATGCTGAACGAGAAACAAAGTGAATAGCAGTGAGGGAGGTCAAAGAGGACAAGGTTTGTTCAGCTCGTCTGTCTCTCACTGGTACCCTTAGGGAAGGAGGTAATCATGGCACAGGAAAATGGATTAGAATGATGACATCAGCCCCACATTTATATTCAGAAAGTTTTAGATTATCCCTCACCCATTTGTAGCCACACAGCTCAAGCAGTAAATTTGTATTAATAAGTATCTATATAAAGCATTCTTTGGCATAAACAGTGAAATCTGTTTACCTCTAAGAACGTTTTAATAGATTGTCATGGATACGAGCGGAGTAAGCTTCGGGTCAGTCCGTTCATTGCCGTCACAGAGTTGTCCAAAAGCCAAGTGTCTCCGTTCTGATTTCATGCCAGCCGAAGAGCAATGTCTGTGTGTCCTGCCAGAGATGCTGTAAATATACCATTATGTAAGGGGTTTCAATTTCCACTTTAGAAAGTGAACCCACTGCTCAGACTGGGCCCAAAGCAACAAACTTGTAACTTAAGTTGTGCACAATAAACACAAAACAGTCACAGAAGTGCAATAAAAACGAGCTCTATCATGAACTGCAACATTCTGATGGGGTTTTACAGACGTTTACTGACGTTTTATTGGCTGCTAATAAAATGGAAGAAGATTTGATGGAGGAAACAACATGTAAGAATTTGAAGACGACAGGCAAATGGAGAGCAAACTTACACGTTGAAGCAAAAAACACACTCTGCTAGAGCAGGATACACAAAAATGAAAAGGACTCAAACAAAATAAAAAGCAAAGTCAGGCAAAACCAGCAAGAAAATATAAGGGTTGTAAATATGCCACAGAAACAAAAAATAAATAAATAAATAAAAAATGTGCTAAAATTCTTGGATTGCAACTTAACTCAACAGAAAAAAACATCTTAAATGTTCGTATTTGGGTAAAATCTTTCTAAAATGATATTAACCATGCTGTCTTTAAAATAATTATTAGAGACAAAACGAAATCTCCACATCACTTTTATGTACAGCACAGCTTGTCGAATTGTTCATTCCATTTCTACTTGTTCACTGGGATGCAAATGACACAGTATTAAATTGGGGATTATTTATTAGCATTCAGGGATTTTGTTTCTTCTGTGGTTTTGTGGCAGATGATTGTATGAGGAGAATAATAAGTTTTCCTAAGGAAGTTGCACACACATTGACTATTACTAGCCACAACAACAAAAGCTCCCTGAGTAATGAATAATATTCTAATATTTTGCAGTCAGGCTTTCACCATCTTCTGCCAATTTTCTAAATTTTTCCACAAGTTCAATTTTAGGAATAGTAGAACATGAAAACTCATTCATACAAACTTTTCATTCAACTTTTGAAAGTCACGAACATTGGATATAAAAAACAAAAATGTGCTCCAGGTCCCATGATAGCTAAATTTTAAATTCAAAGGAATATGAAGGGCTACAATTGAACACTAAGCACACATAATTGAGTGTGTAATTTAATACACTCAAATAAATAGTAAATTAAAGAACAGACTGTTTGTCAGTATAGATCGTTAGGTCTTGGTAGCTGCCATTTGAACATCTGCCTGCATTGATTGAAAGAGTTACAGTATAAGCCAACTTGATTGCTAAGTAAGTCTGCAAAGTTGCAGAACCTGAATATAAACAAGAAAATCTAGATTCACAGGTGAAATCTATACTTTGTATTTGCACTCAAACTGCTTGTATATGAAACAATTATGCTTCTGGTAATGGGCACACGCTACACAGTAACAATAAACAATAAGTATGAGACAAAACAGCTGAATAGTATCGTCCTAAGGAGCTTTTTAAATTTATTCTAGGTGTATGCAACGTAAGTAAGGATAAAAAAAAAGAACAAAAGAAAAAAAAAGTTTTCTTTTTGATCTACATTCACAGAGCCGAAGGATTTCTTAGAGACATTGCTGATTGTAAATTAAACAGACAGAGATGAGCCTTGCATCTGAAGAAGGGAGTGAGCTGTCTTATTTCCCACCAGACAATAAAACAAGAGGACTTGAAAAAGTATCTGCTTCTTCACCTAATAATACCTTGTAATATCGCCTTTCAGCGCTGATGAGAGCTTCAGGGTAGATGCACACCTGCACTCTCCACGAACCAAATTGCTAGGCTGTGTCAGCCCTTTCTGGAGCTCTTTGAACCTCTCGCACAGGGATAACTTCACTTCTGGTCTGCTGCAACTAACAACTAACGAGCCTTCCCTTCCCCCCAGGACAGTCAGAAAGGGTTAAACACAGAACGAGCTTTAACTACATTTTCCAAGCTATGAAAAACATGATTTTCAGTCAAAGCACTCGTTTGGTTTTCTTAATAAGCTCAGTCCGGTCATGTGGCGCTAAAGCATTAATCAACTTTTTCCATTAGCATTATTGCTTTGAGAGATTGAAAGACCCACCGTGAGGGAGCATTAATTTTGATAACAAGCAGAGCTCAATCTCAGTGATGTTTATCAATCATCCCAACATTTATGGGCCTTCCATTACATCACTTTCCTTGTAGTGACTGGTGAGGTAAAACATGACGCATTAAATTAGGATGCGTCTCCAGAGTGGAGGCCTCTGCGTCGAAGCTTAATATCATCTGTTTCTGTGAAACGTCAAAGCAAAAAAACCTTCCAGCAGATTTTAGCTTAGGGAAAGTAAGCATGTTTTCATTTTGGTCATGGCAGCAGTTCTGTACACGTTGCCACTTCTCATAATTTTCTGTGACAACAGCAGTCAGAACGCAGCTGAACGAAAATGACTGCTGTGCGGAGAAGGTAGTTGAAGGCGAGTGTGATTGAAGAGAAGGATTTCAGGTGGTGGAGCAGAGACATATAAATGCTGGTGGTGGCGTTTTCTCTGTGTGCTTTGAAGTACCGATTGCTGAATATTTGGAAAGTACTTTAGCTTTAAAGATAAATCTTTTACTTCAAGGGATTGTTGTTGTTTTTTTTTCTCACGGTAAGGTTCTGTGGAGTGGATGTAAGCAGTCAGTGTCTTGTAAAATACGATCTAGAAAATGTAACGGAATGAAAAGTTTTATGGCAGAATTCACTCATGGGGTAAGAAACAGGGTGAAAACATGGACTACAAATTATTGCGGGATTATATGTAGCACGGCATGATATTAATTGTTTATACAAACCGAGGGGAAAAGGGGAATTGCTTTTCTTATTAAGAAGTCGAGACCTACCAAACACCACAATAAGGCTTACTATGACTTGATTTGATATGACTTTTATACGGTTAACCCAAAAAGGTCCAAATCTAGGGGCCTGTTGTGAATTTAGTTCCATTTAGTACCCATTCAGACTGAGCAACATCAAGATGGAGTCCATATGCACATGGAATAATGATAGTGCTATGATATTTTTCATGCTGGAGTTGTTTTAAGAACACAGAAATGCACTTTGGTCTCGGCCCCACTCTGACTGGTGAGTGTCGTCTGGAGAAACTCTCCTGTCTCTCCAGGCTGACCTCATTCAGAGAGCTATCCTTTCCAGATAAACTACTCTGAAGACAATTACTCTAACACTATCCACGCACTAGTCAATTTCCCAATCACAAAAGCAGTTTACACACTGAAATATTTTTGATGTTGAGTAATAGGACTTGGTAAAGTGGTTCGGACTGTACTAGCATTCAGCATTTCTAGTATGTGACAAAATTACATCAATGTAATATGAGTGATGGAGGTTGGTTTTTACTACCATCTCTTTTACTGGTCACTGCTGTGGAGATATTATTGTAAAACTGTCCCAACTATATTCTTTTGATACATTTTCAGGTTGTTTGGTTTGTTAAGTGCATTACGCCAGGTTCCAAATTATTATGCAAGTGATATTTTCTCAGATTTTCTTAAAAGGTCAATGCAAATGATGGTCAGTATAATTTTCAAGTCATGAATTATTACAGTAGAAATCAAATTTTATTGAACAAAGCTCCCCTTAAGAACAGAATATTTTTCAAAAATATAAAACTCAAAATGCACTGTTCCAAATTATTATGCACAGCAGATTTTCTAAACATTTTATGGATTATAAGAACTGCAATCGGTCATTCTTTGAATGTGCAGCATTAAGTGGTCACATGTACTAAAATGAAAAGCTATTTCAATCAAAAACATCTCAACAGACTGAGTTACATGTTAACATAGGACATCTTCTTTAATATCACCTGCACAATTCTTGCTTCCATTGAACTTGTGAGTTTGTGGAAAACCTTCCCTGAGCTGCTGTTTTGATATGAACTGCATGCACAACAAAAAGTTTAATCAAATTCACCGACTTCTTAACTCTTCAGTTAAATTTGACCTTATGAACTAAGTTATATTTTGGATTTCGTTACCCAGCTGCTGTTTGTAAAAGTCATCATTTGTTGTTCCTCCCATAAGGGGATATATATTCCAAAACATATTTCAGTAAATTCGCAACTGACCTCATTCTGCAGACTTTAAACTCTAACTTTACATAAAGATGATGACATATATTTTTTTATGCTTTCAGATTTTCATAAGTCTTACATTGGAAAAAAAAGACGTGCATAAAAATTCAGTTATTACAAAATTATTTAACAAATTGTTTTCAACCTCAATTTTCTTTCCTCCTCTCTTTGCTTTCCACATCCCCATCAAATCCCGTTCCCCCTCCAACATTCTGCCTGAAACAGATTTACTCCTGCCTGTTTCCTCGACCGTCTGTTGCTTCAGATTTTTCGCATGAGAACATCTCTACTGGGATGGATTTACGGGCAGGCTGGGAGCGATGAATTCAGCAGTTTGTTCTGTTATCTTGCCGCGAGCAGCCAAGCAGAGTGAAATTCGACTCTGTCATGAGAATGCAGTTTTGGGAGAGCAGAGGTTTTCTTCGAGTGGGAGACATTTCAGACTAAAGTTAATTTTTAGAGCCACAAAAATTAATGACGCTTGAATAACATGAAAACTTTAAAGGAGCTTTGTTGTTTTTCTTGCTATGTTTAAATTGTGGTGATGTGTTGACAGGCTACTTAAGAATACAGCTTTTAAAAATGTCAGTAAATTGGGAATTTTAATGTTGCATGAATGCTGGCAGGTCTGGGTCGGTAAAACATTCACAATGCACATTTATGGGTTATGATGAGTGAAAAAGGAATTAGTTAACAATTTGAAACTTTTACAAACATAACATTTTTCTGAGGCTTGGAGTTAATATGAATGAAATACGTGACAGAGTCTGGCTTGGAAGCGATAACCAAGCCAGCACTGCACCAGCTCCAGCTTGCATTGCACTGCCGGTCAGCTGGCTGTAAGAGGGATGCTACACTTTTACCTCGTTGACTCTTGTTGAGTGGTAAATGATCTGCTAATGAAAAAAATGTGATAGTTTATTAGTTAGCAGCAAGTCTGGTTGACAGTTTCACTTGTTTTTGTGTTGCATATTAAGAAATACAAATATTTTGTTTCCTTTGTGTTTTTATAGTCAATGATAATCTAGTTATAGACTTGATGCATCAGTTGCTGACCCTTGTTAGCCGCTGAGAAAAATCCAAACAGTTGTGAAATATACCATGAAAAGTCATTTCCTTTAGTTGCAGCCAATTCTTAAAACAGTGGAAAGCAATAATTCAGCCATCTTGATAGAAGACTCCATAGCAAATGCATTTCTTTCAGTATTCAGCAATGCAAAAAGGACACACCTGGATTGGAGTTAACATCCATGGGGAGCATATGTGGACCTGCCCCCTTCTCAGCTTGGGCTTGAGGGTGAAAAAGCCACGCTCTCGCTGCTGACCGCTGCCCCCCAGATGCCACTTCTTCATCTGTTCCTGCTCTAAGCCACAAATATTGCACGTTTATCTTCGCTTGTTTCTTCTAAAATGCTACATAAGCTTCTCCTCCCCTGCCTTCTTCCCCCTCAGGCTCTCACAACTTTTTTTTTCACTTTTTTTTTTTTTTTTTCTCCCTACAACTTCTTTCTCTGCAAGTCAACGGCAGGTCGTGGCGATACGTCGCTCAGCAGCAGAGCGAGGAGAGGTCAGGCTGAGGGTAGTCCGTCTGCCTCTCGGTGAGTCGTCCCTCTAAACTTTTGCTGAAGGAAAAAGCAGAGAAAGCATATTTCTGGGCCACGCACAGAAAAGACGCATCGGTGAGTGGAAGGCAAAAGATGGAGTGTCTGCTCTTTTCTGAAGGAAGCGAGATGGGTGGGAGGTAACGGGTTTGGAAGGAGGTGGGAGTATCATAAATCAAGCTGCCCTCCCCAAAGTGGGGATCTGTAAATCTGGTGAACGAAGGGAGGGCACTCGGCCAAATGACTCATCCGCAGTGCTCTATAAATACTGCCGTTCGGGGTCGGCAAGGCAGTTGCTACTGTTGGCCAGGAAGCCCTGAGACGCTGGCTTTTCTCTTTGGATGAAAGGTCTTTAATGAGCTGCTTATCTGCCTTCTAAACTCTTACATCTGAACCTCAAATCACCGGCATCCATTAAACAGCCTAATCCCGAGAGGACGTAACACCAACACTGCTGTATTTTGTTTTCATTCAGAGAACCAAAGCAGCTGGATGTGGAGACATCTAAATATTTATCCAGAGAGGAAAAGAAAAACTTGTTTACATACCGATCGTCTGGACGTCCACATCAAGAGTTCCCATCAGACAAACAGACTGTGAACCAGAAAGTCTGCAGTAGTGGAGGGTTCTCTTACCTATTTCTTCTCCAGACTTGGCTAACTCGATACATGCGGGGGTCAGGGGTCATGCATGGAGGTCTAGGCAGGAGGCTGATAGTGAAGATCGGAATGCGACATGTCAAATGCCGATCTCCTCAATAAGGCTGTTATGAAAGCCTCCGAGCTTCCTGTCCTGCTCTTAACTCCCTCCGGCCCGCAGTGCTTTCAGACCCCAGTGTTTCCATGCGTCCCATGCTGCAATAGTGACGCATGGACACAAACCAGGAGGAGGAAGACAGTCTGGAATACTGTTTCCATGAGAATGAGGCGGATATTTTAAACATACGAGAGGTATGCAGCGTATTGTTTGGATAGAATGAACAACCTGCTTTTTGTCGCTAACCGTTTTCAATAGCAGCACTTTTTAGACGTACAAAAGCTCAAAGGGAGGAGCGTCTTACATGAGACATTTGATTGGATTAGTCCCGAGTTTCACTCTGTGGGCTCCTAAATGACCAAACTTGCACCAAACATAAAACACAACATCAGGGGAAATATCCTTGTAATGTTGCTGAAAAGTGAGATTGATTCAATAGGAAAAATATTAGAAATTCTTAAGTAACTTTGTAAGACTATTCATAAAAATAGACAACACAGAAACCCCAAGTTGTTATTATTGTTGTAGACAACACATAATGCCACACGGCATTACTTACAATTTTCTTTCTCTCTCTTTTTTTTAACGTTAGAATAACAATTTTAAATTGATATAACTAGGGTTGTATGTGACAGACCAACACAAAATATTGAATAATTTGGAGGCTCAGGCACATTTTTGCCAAAACAAAAATCTGACAAAACATCTAAATATGCCTGCAAGTTTTGTATATCTCTGCCAGCCAGAGACTAACATTTTGAAACATATTTGCAGGAGAGTTTAAATTCTGCAAGTAGTTTTGCAGTTAAGAGTTTTGTCACTAATTCTCAATTGAACTCAGATCTGGACTTAAGTATCAACACGTGAAGCTGCTTCTTAAACCTTTCCATCGTAGCCCTGGTTGTATGCCACGCTGCTATTTTCACTTTGCGTGAATCTCATCTGTTTTGTAACAATTCTTTTTCAGCATTGCCACTGATTATGCCTGGTGTAATGCTGCCACCATTAGAGCTGCAATAGAGTTTATAAATTCAAGGTGATGTGATGTGTTCAGTTTATGCCATTCATGCAGTAGCGTTTTGCATGAAGGGTCACAAAGATACACGTTCATCTCGGGTCATCAGGGAATCTACTGCAACTTTGTGGCCGTAACATGATGCGCTGTTATGAAATTCAAGGGTGTAAATATTTTTGCAAAGGCACAACGTATAAGTTGGGTAAATTATTTCAACATCTCATTGGAATTTTTGCAATATGATCATCTTTCACAAGTACAAGCATTGTCATGTGTATTAGCCTTAATGTTATGAGTGTTTTATGAGTTGATGATTATCAGGCACTGCAGAAACACGCTAATGAACACATTACAAGCTGGTAAAAGAGACCTTAGCTTGATGCCAGTAAACCGGTGTGGTTTTATGGGAGGTAACAACATTAAACCAGTCACTCTCTTATAGCAAAAATAGTTACGCCATTACCGTAATGATCAAACTATTTTTGCTTGAGCAGGTGTCAGCAGTAAGTTTTATGTAGTGTCACTCGGCGTCTGAGTTAACCTCTTGGCACCTTTAAGTCACACTGCTCAGATGAAACGTTTCGGTTTTTATTTGTTGCAAAAAAAATATGTGCGTGTTGAAAGTTATTTACACTCTGTGCAAATTTTTGATTGCCATTCTTATAAATGCTGGCCAGCTCTTTGCATGCTTCCATTGGTATTTTTGAGAATTTATGTTTTGTAATGAGATCCAAGTCTTACCGCCACAGTGACGTTTAGCTCTCTCTTCGGATTCTCTGTCAGACTCAAGCCAGGACTTTGGCTGGGCCACTCCAAAATAACAGTATTTATTCCAGTTATTAAAAAAAGTCACATTTTGGTCAAATGAAAAGATTATATGCCAACTCCACATGGACCTTGGCCCACGATTCAAACCTAGGACCTTCATGCTGTAAAGTAACAGTGCTAACATCTGTGCTAACATCATGCAGCTAATAAAACAACCTTCGTAAAAATGAAAAGTGAAGTAACTAATTATGAAGCTCTTTTTCACTTCTTTGCCAGTCCCTGACTCTTCTGCAGGTAAGTGTAGTTACAGTGAACTGAATACTTTTCATATTCAACTTTAATGAACGGTGTGTGAACATTCCCCACACAGAAGCTGTCCTTTTCATGGAGACCAGTGCACTCTTTAGTCAACCTGCTTATTAAAAGCATGCCAGCTATGTACAGACTATGATGACTAACAGTTTCCAGCTGCAGCAATGGCAGCCCAAATATCCAAAGCACCTTCTGTGAGATACCTTAAGAACCTGGTGTTGGTCTTTATCTAACCCACACAACCAAATCAAATTAAGATTATCATGTTGCTGCCTTTGAATCAACTTTTTTTTTGTTTTGTTTACAGAACAAAAATGTGCCAGTTTTACTCTGATAATTGGAAGTACGTATTATTTTCAGCAGCCTAAGCTTGTTTCTTCTCATGATAGGTTGCTCATACTAAACCAGCTTAAAAAAAAAAACCACATCAAGGAAAACCAGCCTTAGAGTCCAAAGCCAAGCAAAGCCACAACCCCAAACACCGGAGTCTCCCTTTGGATCCAGCACCTGGCTTTCTGGGACATTTTGGACTGCTGACTTTGGCTTCATTTACAAGACAAAATGTGTCACATATTGCTACCACTGGATTTTTATTGAGTCTCCCTCACTTACAGTAAGTCCTCTCAGATCCCTGCAGTACCTGTTGGCACTATGCTTGATTTACAGCCGTATTCTTGTTGCACTTCCCACCAATCTAATTGGTCAACAGACTGTCTGCAGTTCATCTGCTGTGAATGTTCAAAGATGTTTTTTATAAAAAATAAAAAAAAAAGCAACAAAAAAACATGACAATCATTTCAGGCAATTGATCAAAAGCCAATCTGTTAATACATAAATCATATTAGTAAATATTTTCTGAGCTTACAATATTTGATCTTTGTCACTTCAAACTAGATTTCAAGTCAAAGACCACACAACCACTCTCTGCAAATGCTTAATTGTTCACAGAAATCCAAATCTCCAATTCTTTTCCCTCTGTCTCCAGTTTCTGGTCTGAACTCATGCTTGGCAACAAGGCCTGCAAATAGCCCTTACGGTAAGCAGAACTATATAGATTCAGAGGCTCGTAATTTAAACTGACAGCACCTTCTACGCCGACAGCAGGAGTTTTAGCTTCAAATGCTGACAAGCTGTTCACCCCTAATTAACCCTTTATATTCGGCGAAGATCTGGACAAGCTTCAGTTTGAATCTGAACATAAATCTGTTTGAACATAAACCACAGCTGTTGTTTACTTCTGATTAGACGTTTCCCAAGTTTTAGGGAGATCAGGTTAAGCTCTGATTTTGAAGCTAAAAAGCTGTGTTGCTATGTTTATATGCTATTACCGTCCTAATATGTTACTCTCTTTACTTTCCATGTAAAACCCCAAAAGTTAATACTGTGATTCATAACAAGATTGAAGTATAAGGCCAAGTCATGCCTCCCAAAGGATTTTTTTAACTGTAATTGTGGTGAAGGTAGCAAAGTTTTTCAAAGGATTTCACATTATTTTCATGAACCTAAAATAAATCTTGAAATAATACTGAGATTATGAATCTAGATTCAAATTAAGAGACATATGGTATCTTAAAATCAGGGACTTTAACCCCTTTGACGGTAAAAAGAGGATCTGGTGATGCTTCTAGTTTTTGTTTCAACAGATGAAAGCAGGTTTGCGTCCTCCTACAGAAACCTTAGGAGATATGGTTCAGTGTGAATGGTTCTGTTATCGTCTTTAAAAGGTACTTTGCTTTTATCTTAACACATTTTGCACCAGAATACATTGAAAATCAAACCTTGGCACCATTTTATTTTGTTGTTGTAAAATACATGATGAACCTGTGTAAAGCTTTGCAATGGTTGTATCTACAATGTATTTTCAGATGTTATTAAATGACAAGATTTTAACTTGTGCCAAAAAAAAAAGAAAAAAAATGGATCAACACAGAAAATGATGTGTGAAAACATAACTCAAATTAGAAAAGAAAATATGTTAATTTGAACAAATTGAACATGATGAGTCTGAATATCCTATCAATTTGAACTGGAAAAAAAAAGAAACATTTCATAATATACCTCAAGAAATGTATTTCTCTAAGAATTGCTTGCTGGTTTAATCTAAATTTCATTGTTATCTATAAGTGCTTCTGCTAACAGTTACAGTTTAGATAATGTGGCATGCATGTTTCATTTAAATGTCTGTCATTTTAAAACCTCTCATATCATTCTTTGTCTAATCAGTGAGCTGCTAATACAAACATCTCCCACTGCAATCCCCTTAACCCCTGCAGACGAAGTCACTGATGAAACACTGGGTGACTTGGGAAAAAAAAACAAAAAAAAAACACTTCTTGTTTATTTTGTGATAAAACAGTAGATTTTATGATAAGCAGCAAACATTTGCTGCCTTCAAAGCAGAAAATCTTTGTAAAGATTTAGCTCTTTACAAATGTTACTTCTGGGGCGGCTCAGATGTGTCTCGGGTCCCCCCCCCTTTTTCCTGGCGCTGACATGTGATGTGTTGCAGTATTTCCCACTGAAGGACACATTGAAGATGTGACGAGAGATTTAAAGCTTCCCAAGAGCCGCGCAGGAGAAATGTCAGGCACAGTGTGCTTGGCCAAACTCAAGGAGGATGCATAATACAGCTCTCTTGGTTGTTGACCTCATGTATCCACTGGGAAAACATGAAATGTGCATAAGAGTAAATGCATCCACTCACATGATGATATACACTGAACAGGTTGAAGAGAGAGAAAAAAAAAAGCTTGTGACCTTTTGGAAAATGTCAAATTGTGAGAGGACTCGGTAATAGAAAATGAAACCGGAAAGACATCCCAGAGGTTTGAAGGATGCAGAGTATTGGGAGACATGTAGCTGAAGTTAGTTAACAACTAAATTTAGTATTTATTCATCTTAGAAATGTATTATTTTGCTTTTCAAATCACATGATATGCTTCTGCTTCTGCCAGATTACCAAAAAAACAAAAGATGAGTGGATAAGTCACTCATATGGCTGGTCATTAATCCAGTCCATTGGAACATGTTGTCTGTTTCATTTTCGCATTTTATGCCAGATTGATTTAATCGAAGCCGATTGTGTTTTGAAATATTGTAGCTGCAACTGTGAAGTGGGATTTTAAAAGACTTTGTGTTTTTTTTCTTATTGAATACAATTTGAACCATGTACCCTCACAGCATTACCCTTCAAATATACCACATTACTCTGTCATAAAATATATATCAAGAACATTTTATTGTTTCATAACTGTAAAATCGAGAAATATATATTTATCTTAAAAGATTTGGCTGTTGTAAACTACAGTAAAATGATTAAAACGTGTTTTTTATGCACAATATTTCTCCTTGAAATACAGTAGCATATGGCGCGCCTTTCAAACTTCCAGGTCTTGATAATAAGCTTAATTTCATTCTCATGGTATTTCAGGAGATTGATCAATGTCGTTCATAGCTGTTAAATGAAATCAAAATGATACAGGTATGCCAGGCAATTGTGCTCATTCAACATAGCATAAGCAAATTAAGAGAAAAAGTTCCACCAGGTAGTTAAAATCAGAGTTTCCACTGTGCAGGATGGTGCAGTGGGGTTGTGGCAGAATGCATAAATAAGCAATGGCAAAAATTTAAGCTGCACTTGCTTTTTTATGGAGGCTAACCTCGAAGGCCACACACATTCACATCCGTGCAGTAAGTATCAGCAATGCACATTGTCCATAACTAATATGACACGTGGGTTGATTTGAAAAATACCTCAATATATCCTTACAGTTAAATGTCAGTGTGACAGATTCATGTTTTCTTTACTACTCCACATGGGCTTCCTTCATAGTTTCAGTCTGTCATATTTCTCGCTGAACAAGATGAATAATTGCTCTGAGAATTAAAGGTCTCCCCTGGTGGTTTGTTTAATTTAAATTTTTCCATCCATCATTTAATCATCGGCTTCTGGCGCTTTCAGTCATCCTGCCAGCTTAGCCAGACTATAAATTACCTTGTTGCTAAAAACAGTAGCCTTGTCTGTGGTTAGAAAATTGCATGTCTGTCTTCGGTCTCCAATAGTTATCTGTTGCATTAACCTAACAATCATTCACTAAGACTCAGGAGTCTTTAAAGAGAAGCCTTAGGTAGGTTCAGGGTTTGCATGTCAAATTCCAATTGATTGTACAAAATTTCATCTTAGGAAGCCAAGTTTCCCACTTTGGTCATGAATGTTCTCTTGAGAGAACCATCATGAATTTGCAGTGGTTCTAAATGAGAGCCAACTAAGAAAAATAAATCCATGAAATGAAATTTAGCAGTTGCTGCAAATGCTTGCTTTGTTGTAATCCCCCTGAAAATGTTGTTTACTTAAACCTGCCAGAGTTGAAAGTTGCTGCTGCTGGATCTGTTGCTCACAAACTTAGAAATAACAACCAGAACTGCTATACGCCAAACAGACACACGAGGGCAGTATAACCTTTCAATTCCAATCACCACTGACTTCAACTTCGTTCAAAATTATTTTTGTTCTGTTTTTATTGCAATGTCTCAGCTGCTATGATTTCCAGCATTAAGATGGTTCAGGTCACCACTGGATGCAGAAAATATTTATTATTTACTCACATTTGACAGGTGATAAAATAAAAAGGTTTGAATCATGTGTCTGAATTCCTCATTTGCTCACTGTCGTGTTCGGAGTTCATTTTAGGTTCCTCTTCTTGATGTGTCCTGACATTCTTTAGAGGATTAAGCTGAAGATAAAAGCGCACAGTGAACCTGAGTGGCAGGAAGCTGTGATCTGAATTTCAGATAAGAGAAATATCTAATGTTTTCCTAGGCATCCCTTCCTGTTTATTAAAGACAAAAAAAGTCATTTCTTTTTTTTTTTTTCTAAAATCCTATTAGGACATGAGTTTCTAAGAGGGTAATCAAGTGAATAGTTTATTTATAAATCAATATAGTTTTTTTTTAATTTTTTTTTCTAAAACGTAAACCTCAACTTAAAAGCATACACTTTGTGACAAAAACATCGACCCTGGCAGGAATATCCTCGCATTTTACTTTTTGAGCACAAACATGTTGGTATAGAGGAAAAAAAAAAACACAAAACAAAACACACAAAAAACCCAACAATAGCTGAAACACAAACAAGTCTTACTTTAGGTGAGCAAATAAAAGAGCTGTTGTGCCTGTGTTTTGTTACACAGCTAAAAATAAAAAAAGACACTATGCTTCCAGTCTAAACATTGTTTTCAATGTGGTTAGCCTATTTCTGCAGGTTCAACACACACCAACCAGATGTGGAACAAGAGAGCCGTGAACACGGGGTAGCAATGAAAATAGCATCTGAGAGCTCTTGATGCAGGTGAGTGAAAGTAGCAGAGATGTTTTCGGTGAGCTTTGTCAAAACTTTTTTTCCTGCTTCTCTCCAGTGCACAAAGGAGAGCGGGTAAGACTTTCCAGTGCAGCTGAGGATTCAGAGCCATGTTTTTAATCTGAGGAGCAGTCATCCTGAAGCATATTTATCCCCCCCCCCCAAACTGACTGAAAGACAACGGCCTTCTCTGTGGATCTCCAGCTTCCACCCCCCCCACCCCCTCCAAAAAAAACCCCCACGACCGCTCCCACTTCCCGTCTGGATGAGTTTTGTCCCAAATGCCGCACCGCATTCAGAGCAGTGGAATAAATGTGTGACGTTTTCCTTTCATTAGCTGTCTTTGCGTCTCTTAAACTCTTTTATGAGCTGTCTCATAACAAGTCCTGTACTTGTATTCTCATCAGTGTGAGGGGAGCAGAAGCTGGTGCAAACTGGGGGGAAGCTGCTCTGCCTCTCCTTGCATCTGTGGAAGAGCGCCGCTGTTAGCAGGCAGGTATTCAACACAAGGTGGTGGCATGAATGATCAGGCTCAATCTGATGTAGACATGTCACATCGAGGATGTGGTATGCATGGGATTGTTCAGAAACAGACATGCCAGTGTTTATATATTAGAAGTGAACTCCAGGCTCCAAGCAAAACATATTTTAGTAATTTTCCTATAGCAATAAAATGAGAAAAATTGAAATGTTGTTAATGTGGTTCAAGAGAAACGTTTTGTGTTTATGATTTGCTCTCTAAATGTATCTTTAATTTATTTGCAAGATATATATTTAGAAACTATCAATAAACACACAAAAAAATACTTCCTTGTTCTTTATGTCACTGAAGTGAGGCATCTCCACTTTACATAAAGGACTTTGTGTACAAAGAAATAATGTTTCACCTAAGAAAATAAATACATTTTTTTAAAGCCTGTTTGAAATCCACTCTGAGAAAAAAAAAAAAAAATCAGAGTGAGTGAACCAGGCTTGGACGCTGTGTGCTGTAATTAAGGGGATGAATAAAAACATGCATTGGGTCTGCTCTAATAATTATGTCAAACACAAGGTGGCTTCTCATTTGAAATCATTGCTCTGCCCTATTCTTTGCCTAATACAGCCTGTTTCATAACAGTTACATGTGGGGTTTCACTTCTTTGCCTATAATATGTCAGAGCTGCACCTGCGATGGCTCAGAGGGTTGGTTATTTTTAACTGGTACTGGTATTATCGACAGAAAATGACACATTTTTCACAGAAATTGTTATGAAAGAAAATGGCATTAAAACACCATGACTCTCGAAAACGTACACACCCCTGCTGAAATTCAACAACTCACTTAAAAAGCAAACGTGTTGCATGTGTAAAACCACGTTAAAAGATCTACTGTAACGTAAACCAATACATGTTACAGTAGATCTTTACCATGTCGACTTTACCAAGAAACTCGTGTATTTCTGTCTATAATCAAAATTTTCAGGCAAAATAATTCCATAGTTGATTTAGATGGACATATAGACCCTCTTTGATAAAATTCTAGAAAAAAAAAATTAAATTCAAATCTATCAAATGGGTCAATATAGTAAGATTATTTGTTACAATATATTAAGAAAAAATTTTTTAAATTGCTGACTATTGATCAAATTTTGTACAGAAACAAACCTGCACATTTTTAAAAATCTACAATATTTGAAGTTTTAATCTTTATTTTCGTCCTTATCTTTAGGAACTGCTTCTGATCATTCATCCAAACAGCTTCTGGCTTCTGTAAATCTCCTTCTGTGTGAGTATCAGAAATAAAAGTTTGAATTTTAGGATGAAAGTTCTACAGAAAATTATCTATATTTCTGCGGAAAGTGAATCTTCTTTTAACTGCCGTAGACAAAAACAACAACAAAACAAAACAAAAAAAAGCACGACGCACACCTGAACTGTGTTGGTATCGGTTCTGATAAGCCCGCTCTCACTTCCGCACCACATGTTTGATCACAAATTATGTGAGAAGGAGTCTTGCTACACGCATGTCAGTGTCATCCAAGACGTATTCGCTTGGTTACACCCGAGGGGACAGACTGATACAAAAAAAGAACAAGTGGTTGGTGCTCACATCCTGTGTTTTCTGCTGGGCTTTCGCACAGCTTTACTCTCTGACAGCGACAGCCTGTGTCTGTTTCTGCTGCATCTACGTGCGTTTCTGACATTTTTACTTTACAAAGATTCTTTTGCTTGCCCTCAGTGGGATAGGCCAGCTTTCGTTTATGGTGCAATCTACCACTTTCGAAGTTGTCTGTGTCGCCTTGCAAAAGTATTTTCAGGCTTTGCAACGTCACGGCTGTGAATTTAATGGGATTTTAAGTGATAAATCACGAGACTGGTTTTCTTCTTAACTAAAATGGTGAATGGTCAGGATCAGGGTGCAACCAACTGCCTTCAAATGTCGTTCATAAACATATGAATAGTTTTTGCAAGGCTCTGTATCTCTGATCACTATATTGGTTTGGTCACTAGTGCCGGTCTAATGCATGCCTGGTTAAACTTTGCCCTCAAAGAGTCCAAGCAACCAAAAAAATATACAATGTAAGAAACGAATCACTGGGCAGTAAACACTTAACAATCAGTAAATGGCGATTGGATTTCTTCATGCCTTGGTGTTGTTTTCTGAGTGGTACATTATGGGTTAGTGTGGTTTGGTCGATATTCTATTAGATCTATTTCCCATGACACTGACAAGTACTGCCCAATACTGAGTTGTTTTAGTTGTAGGTCCAGGGGACAAAGGCAGAGTATGTCTACTGGCTTCACACAACACGGTTGATTAGATAAACATCACAATCCGCAACAAGCACAAGACATAATAGAGTGTCACTTTTGTCACAGCTCTAGTGTGACGTTCCACTACTCAATTGCATTTATCTCATGTAATGGGGGCGTCATACAGCTCTGAGGAAACTAGGCATCACTATCACCGCTCAGTGAAACCCACAGGCATTAAGTGAGCTTTGATCTTACCTGGAATGACCTCGAAAAGAAATTTCCCTCCTTCATCCCCGCTGGTTGGATGTTCTGAAACTTTGTTTCCAGGTAAAGAAATGACACCCTGCAGAAAACAAAGAACAGACTCATCAGCAACACTTCCCTGTTTGGCAAATGAAGGGTTGGCCGTGGTTGTGCATTGCCTCAGGTGCCACTGCAGGGGTTTAAATTTTGACACCTTCAACTTGACTTACATGAATTGAATCACACACACTGTTTGAGTTATCCAGCTGTTTCAGTGAATAACCTGAGCTCAATGGCTTTCAGCTCCCATCTCTCTGGATTTTGGTTTAAAAATGTATATTTCTCTCCATTGTAAAGGTTGTATTGTTCTCAGGGGTCTTCCAGGATGATTGGTTTAAGTGGTTACGGATGTGGCAAAGTGACAACAATGTGGAGGATTGCATCTCTCTGGTCCAGCTCTGTCCAAAATGATGTATCACACAATTTAAATAACAACAGCATCAGCAGCTTTCTGCAAGCACAACTCAGTTTTGGCCACTAATGTAAATGCGGTTATTGCTAGCTGTATGCAAGAAGTTTTCTCATTGCATTTAAAAACTGACTGTGTTGGGGAGTCAAATTGTTTTAAAGTCTGTACTGATATAAGGTATTCTCAAAGAAAACTGGAGCAAGAGTTGTCATGCTAAGTGAAGTAGCCCTTTAGAGGTTGCTGGGTGTGATACGGACACACCCAGCAACATCACATGTTTTACTAAATAGCGACTTTGAATTGCAGATTTCAAAATGACCAAATTTGGTCTCTCTTCTTGTGATAAACCTTGATGTTGAAGGGATTAATCTAATTAGTTATATCTGTTTCTTTCTTGCTCCCCTTAAGTTAAATCATTTCTTTGCTTCATTTTCATGAATCTGTCAACATCACAGACAGATCTGGGCGCATTCATGAACCTCAGTTGCTAATAACCACAATTATAAACAAAGGTTCACTACATAATCATGCAAAGGGATACTTTTATGATAAAAAAAAAACAAACCCTGAATGATAAATGACCTGTTTCTCAACACTAATCGTTCTGAATTACAGAACTACGTAAATTGTTCTTTACAACAATGTAAATGAGGTTTGTCCTACTGATACGACATATTTATGAAGTATTGGTTTGCTATAATGTCGCTCCGTCCTCTTAACGTTTTTTTTTTCCCCCTGACCCTTTACTGAAGAATCCGCAGAAATTTAGTTTTATTAACAACCTCAGTTCATGAGTGCAGCATCTGACTGTGATTACACTGACCTCTATCTGGGTTAATGCTAATTCAGACAAGATGTGCTTGGGTGACAACTTCAGTACTGAAGTCTTACACACATTATAAAGATCTGAGAGGGAGTCAGTTTCCTTTTTAATGAGCCATAACTGTGACAACCAGGAAGTAGAAACCCTACCTGAGGCCCCAGATGAAGTGCTTTAAAGGCTGTCATAAAGACGAGCCCGGCATGCTCCGGAGTGGAGGAGAGAAGAGGGAAAAGACCCGTTTGAAGTGGCAGCCGGGAAGAGAATCTGCTCTGCTTCAATAACTCCGGATTAAAAAGGAGCTTTCAGGGCCGACTTTCATTGAACACAGATCTTCTCACTGCACACGTTGAATCGATTGGAGGGAAACAAGAGATAACTTCAATGCAGCATTTTTACGTTGGGACACTGATTTTGCAAATGTCTGTGTAGTCCCTCCAAAACCTTAAAACGACAATACCACAAACATGCTGCTTTAAGCCACCGTCACACTTTCCATATGTCGTACCCGGTGGCCTCTTGTTTGCGACCACAGGCAGAGTGATATTTACTCACTAAAGAGCTCAACCCAACTGTTTCCTTTTTTTTCTTTTTTTACATTTTTTTTTTTATGTTTTGCATTTTCAAAAGTTTTGAAGTTAAAGAGATCATTTCACGAGTCTGTGTAGTAACACAAAACTCATCTTTTATATTCAGACAAAAGAAGAAAAAAAAAAAGAAACTTTAGACACATGCACAGCAGTCACATGAGGATCAGAGAAATATGTTGCATAAAAAGCGACAGCAGGAGGCTGAGGCTTGTAAGCTCATCAGGAAACTGTCTCTGAGGCTGCGCCCAGCACCGTGCTCGCTCCACGTTTCAACAAATTCAGTATTTTCTTCAGACTCCGAGTAAGTACCGGGATGCTGACTGTGACTTTGTTCTTTTAATGACATGTTCACAAGTTTACTGACCGTCCTGCTCAAACTGGAGCAATTAGATCCACATGTTACTGATTTTATTTATATTAAAAAAAAGCAACAACAACAAAAAAAAAAAAAAACACCACAGGAGAGAACAAGACTTCTAGTTGTTGCAAAATCCCAATTGCCTCTGCACTGCTTGACAGTAAATGCAACTTCTTTTTAATGAATGAAAAGGTTTTATGTGGTTGGCAAATTAAGGAAGTATTATCTCCATGTCATTTACTATCTTTCAAAACTATGTTACTGATAAGCTGATTATATATATTTTAAGAATTAAGCCTTTTATTTCACTTCACTAGGAAATGTCATATAAAACAACACCTGTCATATCAAATCAGTTTAAATTTGGTCAAATTAGACATTTTCATGCATTTCATTGGGGTTTAATGTGATGAACCCAAATGATTATAGAGCAAAAGTAATACAATTTTAAATATTAAAAGAAAAAAAAAAGATCTGAATTTGTCTTTAATTTTTAACTTTTTAATAAACCACTAAACCTCTTAATCTAATCTAAGCTGAATTTTTTTAGGGGATTAGAGAAAAGTGGGCAGAATAGAAGTGCCCGCAGCATAGTTTAGATTTTTTATGTGTATCCTTTTCTCTGCCATTCCACATTTGTAATTGCAAGTTGGCGATGTGGGGAAAACATTTAATGGGATATGAATTCTTCTGCAAGGCACAGAAAGTTCTTCCCTGACTTTATTTTCTTGGAGCTGAAATGTAGCAGTCTTGTTCAAATCGTCCCCTGGCATTCTTGAAACAAGCTCTGTGAAGCAAACCCATCGTCTACAAGTGCACTTTAGTCACCGTTGGAGTATTTTCTTGTCTGAAGCTGATCAACAGTCCGGCATGAAGATACTGCCTGATGATATGCGATTAATGAATTTTGTCCAGTGGACTTTTGATTGGTGCTTCAGTTGCAGCAATATTACCTTCTTTTAAGTCAGTCTCAGCAGTTTGATAAACATTTATTTGAAATTTCCTATTTAAAATTAAATGATGAAATTAAGATATTTCAACTATCTAAAACAGGTTTATGGCATATTTCTAACATTAAAATAAATGCATTGCAGGTTCATCTGAAATGTTACAGCACTATATTGCTGTTGAATATCGAGATGATGGGTTTTCTCAATATGTCGTACGTGGGATACAGAGTTTAAATGCCACATTACAAACCAAATAATCCATCCAACCAGCCCTTTGCGGTATTGCACGCATTGATATTGCTATGAATACTGAGAATACATATACTTGCAATTATAAAAAAAAAACAAAAAACAAACAGGAAGTTCTATACTTACAAGTTCGGGAATCCAATAGGATGCAGGACTGACATTTCAAAAGACTAATTTTCCCTTTTAAAGTCAAATGTTGACTCTGCTGTGTAGGATATGTTAAATACTCCATTATTTCTATCCCCCCATCTGTCCCCAACATATTAGCTTTCTCAGTCTGTTTGGTGATTCAGAGCAGGTGTGAAACGAATATTTTAGACTGAAGAAAGAAGATCCTGATTCCCGAGAGTGGTGGCAGTGAAACTAAATGAGCATAAGATAAACAGCTGCTTGCTAAAAAGCTCCATCATCAGTTGATAATTCACGCAATGAAGTGAATGTATCACGGCAATCATTAGAATCGAGATATGAAAATGTGTGTTTGTCATGATAAGAAGTAACTATTGTGGAGTTAGCTTCAGTTTCTTTAGAGGTTTGATCTTAATGATAAGAGGCAGTAAACAGAAAAGCAGAGGTTTATTTTATAGGTGAGACCAGACTGACACTGCGAACAGACAAAACCTCCAGCTAAAGTCAATACACCACAAGCCTCGGCTGTAACAAGTAATTTGAGTGCTCATTGATCAGCTGTCTTTTTAATCCAGTAATTACTGTTCTTCTGCATTCGTGACCTTTCAGACCGTCACCAAGAGCAGCAACAATCTCAGTTCTTTAGTTTCTTTACTGGAAACTAAAGAACTGAAATTATACTTGACCATACACTATTTCCAGAGGTGGGTAGTTTAACTTTTTCTCAGCTTAACTTTTCTTAACTTTTTCTCAGAGACATTCACTTGAGTAACTTAAAAAAAAAAAAAAAAACATTTTACAAGTTTAATTTTACTACACACCATCTTTTTTAGTTTTGGTTGAGTATTATTATGAAGTATCAGTTTGCCTACTTGAGTCACAATGCTGGACACTCCACCCACCATGAGTGACGTCACTAAATAACAAACGTGCACCAGAGGTCGACACGAACCTACAGTTTATATTAATCCAAAGCATCTTGTTTGTAGACACGTTTTTTTGCTCTAATATCTCTGCTGAACCTTTTGAGCCATTTGGAGGTCGAGACAGTACAGTAAACACTATTTATTGTTCGTAGAAGCACCATATCCTGTTCTAACACGTGCTTATGTGTTAGTTTTATAAGTATTATATTTTTGAATATGAACTGGAAAAGTGTTTCTTCTGTCTTCTTTTGTTATTTTGCAACAATATTATTTATTTGTACCAGAATTTGCACATTCCTTTTTTTTCTGACCGTCCGATCCTTGTAGCATTACATGATGTTCTGATTGAGTAGCCTTTTAAGAAATGCTTTTTTACTCCTACACCAGTCATATTTTGAATTTCTACTATTTACTTTTACTCTAGTAGAAAGATGTCAAAGTAGTGCTGCTCTTATTTGAGTACAATTTGTTGCTTACTCAACCCACTTTTGGTTGTTTCTCGTTTTACTATTTCAAATTACCATGCAATTGTAAGATAACTGGTAAAATAGATTTCTATAATGGTGCAGAGGAGCAATACGCATCCGCAGAAAAAGTCTGCATGTAAGAGCTGGAGAGGTTTTAAAGCCTAAAATAAAAGGGAAATACTGAGCCACACAAAATAGGAAATTGGTCTATTTTACTCTATAAAACAGTGACAGAGCCAAAGCAATTATTGCAACCTTGAATAAAACAAAAGGACATTATCTAAAAGGTTTATAGTTCTATGAGAGAAATCTCCTCCTTTGAACATTTCTTTAATCATAAAATTGAAAACAGACAGAAAAGGGGACAAATAAATGGTCGTGAGACACCGTAGAAGTTTCTTAATAATGTCTAAAGCCATGGAATTGATCATTTATTCTACTCCTGTTAAAGTCAAGGAGTTCTTTCGACTTCATATCTTGCAACTGTTCACTTTGCAAGGGCAGAATGTTAATGAGACTGAATACTGGTGGAGAACTCTTTCATGGGACGACCCCCCCGCCATTTTCTCAAAACTATGGGCCTAATCTCTACTTGCTTAGATCTGAGAATGAAATGAAAATGTTTGCAAAGTAAAACTTAGACTTTCATCTAAGCATTTCCTGTTTCCATTTTCGGTAGACGACGCTCACAGGATGATGTATGGCTTCCTGAAAGACCAGCTGAATGACTGGTGAAATGAAATATGATCTTGCTCATCAATAGTTTTCTGGAGAAATTAGTTTTCTGCTTCAATCTTGCAGAACCACAAATTTACAAGAAGATTTGTCTAGTCTGCAAGACATTAGATTATTCTGTGTGATCTGATACAAATATCAAAGCACTGAATAATAGATGATCATCTGAGTCCCTCGTAGTAAACTGTAGCAAATGTACAGGTCAATAAGATGTAGTAAAGACAGAAATACATCTCCTATAAGACGATTAAACTGAAATCACTATGCATCCCTGTACAACTCAAACATACCCTTAAGTATGACTGTTTATGCAATGAAAAAAATGAAAGTGATCCAAACTGTTCCTTCTGTTAAAAATGTGTCCAGACACAATAATCGCTAAGCTTTATGCTCATCACACCAATAACCATCATAAGCTGAATGGAAACATTGAAAATGGAATGTAGACACACTGCAAACATTAATCGCATTCAGATACTAAGAATACCAAATGGTGATACAAATATGGGAGACTAAAGCTGCATGTGCAGTTTTATTACAGTGAGTAGATTCATCTGGGGACAGTAAATACCTCCAGGGAACAGAATGTGACTACCACCTTTTGAGGTGCCATGTGATGGATCAGTTTAGGTCCAGAGAAATATCATTGAGTTTTAAAGAGAATGGAAATTTATAGCTTTCATAAGAGCTCTCATTCCGCCCTGTCAGCACAGACGAAATTTCCAGTATTAATTCCACGAGATGTTGAATGCTACCTGGCAATAAAAGCCACTTTTATACCCACTTCATATCTTGAAAACATGTTTTACCGTCTAACGTTTTGCAGGAGTCAGCTTTCCGGCCAAAATACCGAAAACAAAAGCTTATCATAGATTTAATGCACTATTTCTATTGCCTTACATTAGTTTGCATGTTTTTAAAATGTTAATTATTTCATTTTAGAGATAAATGCTTCTCCTGAACTCCACTGATGTAATCTGCGGCATCTAAGACACAGATCTGTTGTTTTTCCTGTCTATTCTGTTTCTATTTATTCAAAAACGGAAGACCAAATATGGATGAAATATTTTCAAAATATTATTACACAGTTGATACTGCAATGCACAATAAGGATGGAACCAAAATAAATTCATGGAAATTGCTTGTTCCTCTTGGAATCTCGTGAAGTTTCTTTTTTAGCAGGAGTTCAATTGTGATTCAAACTGAAAATAACAAAATTGTGGGTTTGCTAAAAGCAATGACCAATCAGTCCTGCTAGATTAATAATTTGATGATATTTTCAATAAAAGCAGCTCCACTTAAATCTATGATTTGTAGCCAGATCCCACTTTCACCATTGATATGTTATTGTCAATAGCAGCAGCTACCAGAAAGATGTGACTTAAATGTCCCCGGTGGAAAGCAGGATGAAGTACATCACCAAGAATTCAACATTATATAACCTGGACAAGATTCATGCTGTTTGAAAAAAAAAAAATGCTACGCTTGGCTGTGTATTTGACACTGTTTGCCACGTCATCTTTTGGGCAAAGCAGAACTTGCACCAACTTGCTGCAAGTTTCCTTCCAACACAAAAATGCAAAGCGTGACAAACAAAGCTGTCCCCGGACAACATCTCTTTGAAAACAGTAATTATACATCAGGGTCTGTTTTACAAACATGGACAGCAAGAAAGTGAAGTGTCTCTTGGTGATAATAAAAGGCTTTCCAACATCATAGTGTATTTAGGCTCCTGCAGAAAATAAATTTAGTTACTAAATTACAGAGAATTTAGTAACTTAGTAATTTAGTCTGTGGCTCAAAATCAGATCAGATCAGGGGATGTTAATTTCTTAGCATTTTACTCGGCCTTTGTCATGGTGCTGTGAGATTTTGCGGATAGTTTTCTGTGATGGTTAGCATTAAAACGACAACAGAGTTACTGTTTTAATACGAGATAAATATGAGAAAAGATGAATTGTTGCACAATTCATGATTCTACGACTCCAATGGCATTTTATTTACCCCGGCTAAATGCCAAGGTCAAACAGTTTCCATTTCATGCAGAGAAAACAAAACACGTTCAGAGCTCCATTGTGCTGCTGAATTATTGAGTTGACGTAATTCATTATAAGAAGTCGCTACTTTTCTTTTTGTCTGAGTTCAATGTGACTTCCCAATCCTGTGAATTTTAATTATTTATCTACCCCCAGACTTGTTGTGGCTGGAATTATAATATCTTAATAAAATTTTAACTTGTCTCTGATTTCTTATTCCATTAAATTGTTTTAATGTATTCACCCAGAGTTCTTCTGTTCAGTCACAATGTCGTCTGCTCCTCTCTTGCTTCTCTGGCATAGCCAGATCCAATC